>CM040129.1:94477084-95173768 GCA_022559845.1 Amorphophallus konjac | reverse complement strand
ACTCGGGTTCCTTGACTCCCATTGGAATGGATCATAGGGATCATAAAGTGGGTTACCAAGGGGCTCCGTGTCCTCAAGGTCCTCAAAAGGTGATGAGTCGTCTTCTTCTAGTGGAATGGTTGGGCCGGTGTATGGGGTGGGCTGGTTGGTCAAGGTTTTAGGAATCATAATGGTAGGGGAGTGGACCAGGATGGGCTCTTCCACTATGGGGAGAAGGAAAAGGATGTCACTAGTGTAGCAACCAATAGTGCAAACCGAGGAGATAGACCCAATGCATGGATGGATGAGGTTGAGGCTCTTGGGTTGGTCAGCTCCTGGGGCCAATAAAGAAGTCAAGTCTGATTGCCACTTTAGACCTTTGAGGAGATCATCCCAATCTTCTACCTCATAGTAGGATTGGATTGTGGTGTGATAGGAGTGGAGGGGAACAATTTGGGATGGATATCCCAAAGGTGAGAGAGGTGGGGGTGAGCTAGGAAGGGTGGGTCCTTGCTTGAGCCATTGGAGTATATGCTCATTCATGGTGAAGGTGGGTGACTCTTGAGGATCCGGGCTATTTGAAGTGGTAAAGGGTTGAGGCTTTTCCTTACCATTGGTGTGATCTTGGACTTCCTTATGGGTGGGAATGGGTTCCGGACTAGCATCTACTCCCATGTGGAGGGTTGTGGAGGTTTCAATTCCTAGTGTTAATGGTTTGGGTAGGTCTAATGCGGGAGAATTGGTGATAGCTGGAGCATGGTGCACTTGGGGTGGTGGGCAAGGGTGGACTTGGATCGGAAGGGGAAGTAGAGGAGGCCTAGGTTGGGGAAAGATTGGTGTAGGAAGCGGGAGGTGAGTTGGGTGAGGGGTTTTGGGTTTGGGGATGGTGTCCATTATGGGCCTTGGTGGAGGGGTGGACACGGTATCCACATGGTTTTTAATGGTGAGGGTTGGATGAGTGGTGGTCACCATGGAGGGAATTGGGTCGATTAGGGGTCTCTTGCCCTTGGGATCATTTGGGGTGGAAGTGGGGGCTAAAGAGGCTTGACTAGTGTAGGTTAGTGAAGGGGGTTTTGGTTGGGGTGTGGGGGCCCTCATGGGATTAGGTGGGGAGGTGGAGGCCTTGGAGACTTGGGTTCTAGTGGTAAGGGTTTGGACGGGTGGGTTTGGAGGAGTGAGAGTGCTCCTCGAGTTTTGGTAACCCGGGTAGGAAGGGGACATATATTTTGCTCTAAGTTGCTCCTTCATGTCCTTCCAAGTGGTGATGGGAGTTTCCCTTCTAAGTATCTTTAGCCCAACAATTTGCATCCAATAAGTTTCTGCCTGTTTGGTAAGTTGCATTTTGGCAACCAATGCCTTTTCATCCTCGGATATATGATACCAAGTGAAGTATTGGTCCATTGTAGCTTCCCAATCTAAATATTCTCTAGGAGAGGTTCCATCAAAGGTGGGAAGTGGGAAATGGACCATTCTATCGTCTGTCTTTGGGGTGGGCCTATTTTCTCCAAGTTGGTTGAGTCGGTCCGATATGTTATCAAGCCGCTCATTGGCATAGGTCAAGGCTTTCATGAAGTAGTTGACATGGCCAGGGAAGTTATGGGTGTTAGTGGTAGGCATCTCTTGGTGGTTTGGACTTATGGAGTGGGCCGATTGGTAAGGTTGATATGAGGTGGCCATACTAGGGGACAAGAGTGATGCACTTGAAGACTCTAAATGCATAGACATGCCCTAGGACCAACTTGATAGAGACAAGTTGTGAACTTGCTCTGATACCACTTGATGTAAAACCAACCTTCGACCTATTTTGCAAGCATTCAAGTTTGAGCAGCGGACTCACACTAGCGTGCTCACCCGTATGGCACACACTAGGGCCCGAAGGCAACTAGGCGATGTTGGAGAGGGTCCGAGGTGGGACCATGAGGCTCCAAGGGTTGGCAAGCTTGGGGAGAACCCAAAATGGGCCTAGGATGACCAAATCATGGGCGGCCAACACACCAAGGGTGTGGGTTAAGTGGATTCACTCTCAACTCGCCCGCGGTGGTCACTCAATTTGGTGGCAATGTAAAATCGGACACTCTCTTACCGCCGACGGAGTAACTATAGAAATACTAAGCTAAGCAAGTCCAATACAGTAATGAGGGATGTTCAGGAGCTAACCTAGCCGGCGTGAAGACGCCGACTCCGGCCGGAGACGGGGGCGAGCGGGGAGGCGAGGGTATGCACCCGCACGCCGCATCGGTGTCGCTTCAACCTGAAAGTGTAAAGAGTACAACACTACGCCTCTCGCAGGAGGGATGATCTTCGGGTGGGGATTAAGTTAATTACATCCAAAACTACCTCCACGCAGGGAGGGGCCTTCAGCCGGCCAAGCGGGTTGGGGATTACGCAATGAAACTTGACCTCCCGAGCTCCACCGGTTCTGCCCTGCTTCAGGTTCACTGGATAGACAGTCGGAGACGGTGCTGCCACGGGTTCCACGGAACTCGGATCTTGACGAGACAAGCGCCAAAAGTTTCCCAACTGACAGAAGATGAAGGTTGAATTTTTGGGGAAGCTTTGATACTCGGGGCTGACAGCGCCGGTGACTGGAACAGGACAGCAGCGTCTCGTCTCTGGCGGGTACCGAACTGATGTAGCAGGTTGCAGAAGTCACTGTGGGCTCTCCCGGACTCCGATTGGAATGAAACTGGCGATGATGCGATCGTGGTCAGGGTAGCTTCGAGCTGGAGTTGACGAGGATGCGATCCGATGTTGGTGGAGAGAGGGGTAACCGGAGGAGTGAGGACTGATCTAACCTGGGACCACAGGGGGCAGTCTGCCGCCTCCGATGAAGAAAATTGGAGCAGAGGGTTCCGGTGGCCGATTGAGTCTCTTCTTCTTGGAGGTGGCAGCTATCTTGAATTAGTTTCTTCCCTACAAAAATGGCACTCAGAGCCTTCACGAGCTGGCCGTGGCAGAGTCTGGGACCGGACTGATTGATTCTGCCTCTGTCTAGTGCAGATCAATGTGGCTGGTTGCAGAGGGTGCCACGATCTCTAACGAGCTCTGATTGAGGCAAGACCTAAACCGTTGGAACCGTAGCCAAGTCTTCTTTCTGTCGGCACCAACGGCGACGTCGGAAGATTTCGGAGAAGACCGAGACGATCAGATGAGTATAGGGGTGTCGGTTCTGGCTCCTGTAAACTGATCTGACACACTTGGAGTAGAAAATTTGTAACTTGCGATTCCGATGTCCAAATGCAGCTCTGCTTCTTTAGGATGAAAGAGGACTTGATAGGGAAGAACTTTGCTGAAGAACACTTGATCTGAATCCCAAAAGGTTCATCGTGGTCGGGCTTCCAATCTCGCTTTGATTCTCTGCCTGGGGTCTTCTGCGCAGTCGTGGGAGATCAGCTCCTGCGGACAGCTCCGACCTCGGAAGCTGGCGAGACAACCACCGTTGGAAAGCTATCTCGATGACGATTCCAGCAATGTAGGCCTTGTCACCTGAATCTGTGAGAGACGGTCGTGGCTACCTCTGCAAGTCGCTGCAACTCTGCTGCCCGAAACAGAGATAGAATGAGGAGATGTGCAAGGGGAGAGCAAGGGGGAGAGGGGGTGAACTTGGTTTGACCAAGGGGGAGGTGGGGGGCGAATTTGGGAGCTTGGGGGTGGGGGAGATGAAAGGGCACAGCCCAAGGGGAGGGAAATTCGAATTTGGGCTTAGGGAAGAGCCCCTTCAACCTTGGGGAGAGGAAGGGGTGCTTAGGAAGTGGTGTTGGGTAGTTGGGGGTTGGGAGGTGGGGTGTGGATTGGAGGATGCCACCTTGGGTTGGGGGGGAGTTAAATGGGTGTATGGGGAAGGGGAGAGGTCTTAATGAGGGGTGAATGGGGAGGAGAGAGAAAATTCCGAAAATTGGGTGGAGGGAGAGAGAGAGAGAGAGATAATGGGTGAGAGAGGGAAGAGAGATTTGGTAGAGAGGAGTAAGACTAGAGAATTTTTTCTATTCAAATGATTCTTCCAAAATTGTTACATATGAGGAGTGGGGTGGCCTATTTATAGGCACATGACTTTTTTCACAAAGGACCCTAACAAAAGACACAATGACTAATAACCGAAGGGAAGGGGGGGCATCCATGGGCCTAGCCGAATGAGATGGGCCCAATAACCTATCAAACCAACATAATGACTCAATACTTAGGAAAATGACTCAACAACCTAGATACATGACTCAAATAAAGGGAAAATTACATGATATTGACTTAAAGAAAATGTGAAGATTACATGACTAGACTCAAAAATACATGACTAACATAATGGCACTTGCCGACGAACAATCCGAGTCCGGAGAAAATGTGGAGGGGCAAGGGATGCCCTCATCATGGAGACTTCGGGGCTGGGAGGAATCAACCACGCAAGTTAGGTGTTGGAAAACGGCGCCGCCAAGGTTGACCACTCCAAAACTCGGTCGCCACCGTTTGTTAGGGTTAGGTTTAGGTTCAATTGATAGAGGGCTATTGATCCTTAGATCGTGGCCTTTCATTTACCACCGAAATGAGCTCATTTGGTTGAGTATTAAGCTCTAATTTGGTATTTTAAGATGAGGTTTACTATTGCGTTCACTATTGGGTAGGTAAGTGTGGAAATCGGATTTAATCCACTGATTAGGCCTAGTCAATGATTTTATTAGGCTTAGTCGAAGAAGATAAAATTGTTAAACGAAATGGATTACACAATAATATTATTTTTATGGATTTTTATAAAATAGTTGAAAAGTGACTTATACTATTTATTAAAGAATTAATCTAATTAATTACGAATAAATTCTTATTAATTCAAATAATTCAAAATAATTTCAAATAAATTCAAATAATTCTAATTAAATTTCCAAAATAATTTGGGGTATTACACCCTCCCCCACTTAAAGAATTTGGTCCTCCAAATTCACTGCACTAATTACGGAGGATAGGGAAAGAGATTGCTCACCTAGAACAAGTCGGGATACCGCTTCCGCATAGTATCTTCAGATTCCCAAGTAGCTTCTTCGGTTCCACGTCGACTCCACTGAATCTTGACCATCGGTATAGACCGATTCCGGAGTTGCTGTTGTTTCTGGTCTAGAATCTTGATAGGTCTTTCTTCATAGGTCAAATCTTCCTTTAACTCAAAATCCACATGCTGAATGATATGAGTGGGATCGTACACATATTTCCGTAACATAGACACATGGAAAATATTGTGTACGCCAGACAACTGCGGTGGTAATGCCAGTCTGTAAGCAACTTCTCCCACTCTATCTAGGATCTCGAATGGACCAATATACCTCGGACTTAGCTTGCCATGAATGCCAAATCTTCGAATCCCTCTCGAAGGAGAAACCTTCGGAAATACATGCTCGCCAACTTGAAATTCTAATGCTCTTCTCCTTGTGTCGGCATAACTCTTCTGTCTTGATTGGGCTACCTATAATCGGTCTCGGATGATGATTCTGAAATAAGATCCGGTCCAAGCCAATGCTTCTCACCTATCTCATCCCAACACAACGGGGAACGACAGCTTCGCCCGTACAATGCTTCAAAAGGAGCCATCTGGATGCTGGATTGATAACTGTTGTTGTAGGCGAATTCAATCAAAGCTAAAAGATCACTCCAACTGCCTCTGAAATCAATCATGCATGCTCTGAGCATATCTTCCACTATCTGGTTGGTTCTTTCAGTCTGTCCATCAGTCTGTGGATGAAAAGCAATACTGAAATTCAGGCGAGTACCAAGAGACTCTTGCAGTCCCTTCCAGAAATGTGAAGTAAATCTGGGGTCTCGATCAGACACAATACTGACTGGTATGCCATGGAGCCTTACCACTTCCTTCAAATACAAAGCAGCCATTACATCAACTGTCCACTTAGACTTAATGGGTAAGAAATGAGCTGACTTTGTCAATCGGTCAACAATCACCCATATTGCATCAAATCCACCACGAGTCCTAGGTAGACCCATAATGAAATCCATGCCAATGCTTTCCCACTTCCATTGGGGTATGTCAAGTGGTTTCAACTTTCCTGCCGGTCTGAAATGTTCAGCCTTAACTTGCTGACAAACCAAGCATCTACTCACAAACTCTGCAACTTCTCTTTTCATGTTCGGCCACCAAAAAGATCTCTTCAAATCCTTGAACATTTTAGTGCCTCCAGGATGAATGGTATATCTGGATCTATGTGCTTCCTCCAGAATCTTGTTCTTCATTCCAGCTTCATCAGGTACACAAGTTCTACCCTGGAATAATAATCTTCCATCGTCAGCCATCATGAAGTCAGGTCTGGTGCTCAAGCTTCCCTTGATCTCTACCAACTCGGGATCATTATCTTGCAGAGATTTGATTTCCATCAACAATTCGGGCTTAAGTTGAATTTGTGCAATCATAACCCGATCATTATCAACATTCAGATCCAGACTAGCTAATTGTCCCAATAGCTTCCACTCATGTAACATGAGACTTGATAATCTAGCCAAAGGCTTCCTGCTTAATGCATCTGCCACAACATTGCCTTTGCCAGGATGATACTCAATCGAGAAGTCGAAGTCTTTCAAGTACTCCAACCACCTTCGCTGCCTCATGTTGAGTTCCTTCTGAGAGAACTAATATTTTAGACTCTTATGATCTGAAAACACTGTGAATGTTTCTCCATACAAGTAGTGCCTCCATATCTTCAAAGCAAACACGACTGCTGCTAGTTCCAAATCGTGAACAGGATAATTCTCTTCATGCTTCCTCAACTACCTAGAAGAATAGGCAATCATCTTTCCATGCTGCATGAGTACACAGCCTAAACCAATACCTGAAGCATCAGTGTATACCACAAAACCTCCTTCACCAGAAGGTAAAGCCAATATAGGTGCAGTAGTCAAACACTCCTTCAAAGTCTGAAAGCTTTGTTGACAATCATCTGACCAATCAAACTTGTTCTCCTTGCGGGTTAATCTTGTCATAGGTACCGCAATCTTGGAGAAATATTGGATAAATCTTCTGTAGTAGCCTGCCAGGCCTAGGAAACTTCTAACTTCGGTCACACTGGTAGGCTGATCCCAATTCTTCACTGCCTCTACCTTCGAAGGATCAACAGAAATACCATCCTTCGTGATGATATGTCCTAGAAAGGACACCTCTTGCAGCCAGAATTCACACTTACTGAACTTGGCATATAGCTGATGATCTCTCAACAGTTGCAATGCCATCCTCAGATGCTCAGCATGCTCTTCCTCATTCTTGGAATAAATCAAGATATCGTCAATGAATACCACGACCCATCGATCAAGATAGGGCCGAAATACATCGTTCATCAACTGCATGAAAGTTGCTGGAGCATTCGTTAGACCAAAAGGCATAACGACAAACTCAAAATGACCATACCTGTTGCGGAAAGCTGTTTTATAGATATCCTCTTCCTTAATCCGCAACTGATGATATCCAGATCGAAGATCGATCTTAGAAAAATACTGAGCTCCCGCTATCTGGTCAAATAATTCGTCAATCCTCGGCAATGGATATTTATTCTTGACAGTCTGCTGGTTCAATTGCCGATAATCGATGCACAACCTCATCGAACCATCTTTCTTCTTGACGAATAATACAGGGGCTCCCCAAGGAGAAGTACTAGGGCGAATGAAACCATTCTCGAGCAATTCCATCAATTGTTACTTTAATTCCCTCAGTTCCGCATGAGACATGCGGTAAGGAGCCTTGGAAATAGGAGATGTGCCAGGAAAGAGATCAATAGAAAAGATAACTTCCCGCTCAGGCGGAAGTCCTGGTAGTTCTTCGGGAAAAACATCAAGAAAATCCCGGACAACAGAAATGTCCTTAATCTCAATCTGCTGTTCAGGGGTTGCACAGACAAAGGCCAGAAAAGCCTCGCATCCTCGTCTCATCATCTTATCAGCTTGAAGAGCCGAGATAAGGGATACGGAGTTATGGTGCTTAACTCCCACAAAAGAAAGTCTAGGGTGTCTAGTAAAAGACACGGAGCTAGAACTGTAGTGAACATTAGCCTCATATCTAGCTAACCAATCCGCTCCTAGGATTACATCATTATCCTTCATGTCCATACAAATCAAATCAGCTGGAAAGTTCTGTTCACCAATCATAACCGTACTAGAAGGATAGAAATACTGGATTGCTGATCTAGTACCAATAGGTGTTGATATTTCTAACAGAGAATTCATCAAAATATGTTCCATAGCTAAAGACTTAGCAAATCTCTGAGAAATAAAGGAATGTGTGGCACCAGTATCAAAAAGAACAAATGCTGTCTTGTCGAGTATAATAAGTGTACCTTCGACGAGGCCACCGTCCTCGGCGGTTCCTGCTTCATCTGCATGCAAAGCTTGAAGCTTGCCTTGTGATTTCTTGAAGACTTGAGATTTCGCCGGTGTAGCTTGCTCCGATATAAGAGGACAGTTAGGGATACGGTGCTCTTTGCTTCCACAACGCAAACAGGCGCCTAGCTTGCGCCAGCACTCCTCCATCTTGTGACCAGGACGGTCACAATAGTTGCACACGCCCTTGAATGGAACAACAGGGCCAGGCTTCTTGTCTTCCTGCCTCGGCATCTTGCCCTTCCACGATCCAGATCCAGTCCACGAACCAGGTCCACTAATGGGCCTCTTCTTGCCATACCCGGGTTTGACATTCCCGGAACCCGTAGGTAGTTCCTTCTTTGCACCTTTTCCACGGATTCTCTCCGTCATCTTAAGAGTATCTTCTAGAACTTGAGCTTTCCTCACCATTTCGGAATAAGTGGAGATTTCCATCGGTGCCAACTGATTGATATAATGTAGCTTCAGCCCATTGAGAAAACGCTTCGCCTTCATCTTCTTGGTGGAAATAAGGTGTGTAGCATAACGAGAAAGCCGTGAAAATTGAGCCTCATACTCTGCCACGGACAGACCTCGCTGTTTCAGAGCTGCGAACTCCGCCGCTTTCTTCTCTTGTACTCGGTCAGAAAAATACTTGCTGTTAAAGAATTCATCGAACTCTTCCCACGTAACATGCTGATCACCGAGAGTCGCCTTGATAGAATCCCACCAAGTACGTGCATCGCATTCCAGTTGGAATGTAGACAAAAGGACACGCTCTTGGCTGGTGCATTGCATAACTTCGAAGATTCTTCCCATTTCATCTAGCCAGTGCTCGGCTTCATCGGGATCAGTCGAGCCACCAAATCTAGGCGGATTCATCCCTCGGAAGTTCCGGTATAGATCACCGGTGCCATGATGTGCCGCTCCTGCTTGAGCCACTTGTTGTAAAGCCTGCGTAAGTCCTTGAACTGTACGCTGCAAGTTCCTCCATTCCGCACGTTCAGCTGCCATTTCAAAAGCCTACACGAGGAATAGATTACTAAGGTTCAATAAGATAGATAATAACACGATTAAGATACGAACTTAACCCAAGTTTCTACCCAATCTCACCAGGTCGGGTTCTTAGACTAAACAAGGTTAGGAATTATCATAGGACCCTAAAACTTAGAAAACCTAGAACTTAGGAAAACCTAGGAATGTGAAACCTAGGTCTCTGATACCAACTAAACTGTCACGCCCCGACACGGAATATCGGGACGTACAGTTAGAAACTCGCTAGAAAGCAAATAAATATTCTAAACTGAACAATTACACAATGCTAAGGAAAGATACAACTCTATTGATCAAGATGATTCCAAATCATTATAATAACCAACACTGCTAACACACGATCAAACATGACTTCCAATCTGAATTCTAATACAATAACTGACTCCAAGAGTAACAAGTGCTAACACAACTCTAAGGAAATAACTAGAGGTAACCAACCATGCCAACTCGGCATCTACTAAAAGTACACTCAATAGATATCACTCCTGCCCTTCCCCATCAGTATGCGCATCATCACCTGAATAGCCTGGAAAGGGGGGAACAACAACTATGAGCTGACGCTCAGTAGGAAATAACATGCAAGTTTATGTGATTAACAAGTTAATTACATTTTCATATGCAATGCTAAGAAATGAAATAAATGACGATACAAATAAACAGTGAAATACAAAGATCTTGCAAGGTCAAGAAATATAATGATGACAAGAGATAACAAGATAACAAGTACAATAATTTACAACAAGAGATAGTAATAAAGAATTGAGAATTGGCCAACAAGCAAGTATTTAAACATCATTTCAAGCACGATCAAGTAACAAGAGTAACAAGAGATTTTTCATGTCATAGACGTAACAAGCTAGTCAAGTACTCGGTGCAATGCCTCACCATGTCATTAACATCCCATGGGCTCACTAACTTTCGGGCGCTCTCCCCAGGACCAGACCGGGCCCTTACGGTGCGTTGACATCGATTTATTGGATACAAGATCCCATGATTGTCTAGACATTCAGTCAAGTTATATGGCCAATTTAATCAGAGGAATTACTGCCACAAGTATGAGATTTAAGGACTAACTTGTCCTTGGATTCACTAAAACAAAAACTCGGTTATACGGTCACTTTGGGCCGCATTACAAGAATTGGACCAAAACTTGGTCCACGGGGTCAAGGAAGAACGGCTGACAGTGTACCGTTCAAGTGTGTAAGCAATCCATTCTACTAGGGTAATAATGACTATTCAGCAACTTAATAATTAGCTTAATCCTAATTACCAAGTTCATATACCAAGGATTATCTATTATCATTTGCATTAAGATAATTTGCCAACAAGTTGATTCAAGATGATAAGATAAAGAACAAGCTCGCACAGGAGTGAAATAGCATGCATTAACAAAAATTTAGTTACACAATTAACCACTAATTATGTGGGTTTCTATTTAACCATTGTACGCGTTGAAATGGAGATGATAAACGGCATGTTTTTACACTATGTTTGCATGTAGGGACCAATGTTAATTGAAATCAAAGGGTACATGAATAGGTCATTAGATCCTCAAAAATATAGTTTTCAATTGGGCTAAGTTGAATGGGTCGATCCCCTAATGATCCGGATCGATCCTCGGGTCAAAAACATCTTTTACCGGGTCTTACAGCACGTGGGTCAACCCCCTGGAAATTTCCAAGCATCGGTCGACCCCTGGAGGTTCCAGGGAGCTGCCCTGGCATGGGTCGACCCATTGGGTCGACCCCTGTAGTGTGGGTCGACCCCATGGGTCGACCCATGCAAAGCAGAAATCTTCTGCTTGCTGGGTGGTATGGGTCGACCCATGGGGTCGACCCCTAGGTTTCCAGACAAGAATGGGCTTTCGGAAATCATGAAAAACTCCATGATTTGGGGTCTAAATGGGTTGGGATCTTAACCACATGGTCTAGGGTTCTTAATAGACATACTAGGGTCATAAACCAAGAGTTTTGAAACACGAATTTCAACAGAAATCAAATGAATCACAACCTATTCTATGATGAACACATGAAGACCTAGTTCTTGACATGCTCCTACTAAATCGTATGGTTCTCTCAATATATACATCAAAATTTAGGGCTTCTTATATCAAAAGAAAGCTAACTTAATACTGATTCTAACCATGTATGATATGCCATATGTAGATCTAGATATCCAACTCAAAAATAGCCCGAAAATCATGCTTCTACTTGAAGAACATACCATAAATCAAGCCTAAACATGCTCTTACTTCGATCCAAAATTATCTAAACATGCTCAATGAAATTTGGGGCTTTCTACGCCAAATGAAAGCTAACAAGATACTGATTACATTCATGTATATTAATTATAGTTTGGATGTTAGATCCTACCTCAATCGAAGAGCAATCGAAGAGAGAACTTAAAGCCCTAGACTGAAGAACGAATTGGACAGCACCTTAGAAAACCCGCGATATCTCCTTGGATACCTAATGAAATTGGGGCTTTTACCACCATTGGAAAGATCTCATCGAGAGGAATAATTTGATATATTCATAAGCTGATTTTGGTTAAGGGAACCTACCTCAATCGAAGGATCAAAGAGGAGAGGAAGGAGGACGACGTCAGCCGACCCACCTCCACTAAACGACAAAGAACTTCCTAGATCTGAATCCAATGCTAACACCACAGTCACCAAATGAAAGTAGACTCGTAGAGCTTCATTTTGATAGCTCATAGAGCTTCTGGAGACTTCGGGGCTGGGAGGAATCGACCACGCAAGTTAGGTGTTGGAAAACGGTGCCGCCAAGGTTGACCACTCCAAAACTCGGCCGCCACCATTTGTTAGGATTAGGTTTAGGTTCGATTGATAGAGGGCTATTGATCCTTAGACCGTGGCCTTTCATTTGCCACTGAATGAGCTCATTTGGTTGAGTATTAAGCTCTAATTTGGTGTTTTAAGATGAGGTTTACTATTACGTTCACTATTGGGTAGGTAAGTGTGGAAATCGGATTTAATCCACTGATTAGGCCTAGTTAATGATTTTATTAGGCTTAGTCGAAGAAGACAAAATTGTTAAACGAAATAGATTACACAATAATATGATTTTTATGGATTTTTATAAAATAGTTGAAAAGTGACTTATACTATTTATTAAAGAATTAATCTAATTAATTACGAATAAATTCTCATTAATTCAAATAATTCTAAATAATTTCAAATAAATTCAAATAATTCTAATTAAATTTCTAAAATAATTTGAGGTATTACAGTACTACTAGGCCGAGGTGTGGGTAGCTCGGTCAGGGCGGAGTGCCACTAGACCAAGGTAAGGGTAGCCCGGTCAGGGCGGGGTGCCACTAGACCAGGGTAGCGGTAGCTCAATCAGGGCGGAGTGCCACTAGACCAAGGTGGAGGCAGATCGATCAGGGCGGAGTGCCACTAGACCAAGGTGGAGGCAGCTCGATCAGGGCAGAGTGCCACTAGACCAAGGTGAGGTAGCTCGATCAGGGCGGAGTGCCACTAGACCAAGGCGAGGTAGCTCGGTCAGGGCGGAGTGCCACTAGACCAAGGTAAAAGGTAGCTCGATCAGGACGGAGTGCCACTAGACCAAGGTCGAGACAGCTTGATCAGGGCGGAGTGCCACTAGACCAAGGTGGAGGCAGCTCGCTCAGGGCGGAGTGCCACTAGACCAAGGTGAGGTAGCTCGATCAGGGCGGAGTGCCACTAGACCAAGGTGAAAGGTAGCTCGATCAGGGTGGAGTGCCACTAGACCAAGGTGTAGGGTAGCTCGGTCAGGGCGGAGTGCCACTAGACCAAGGTAAGGGTAGCCCGATCAGGGCGGGGTGCCACTAGACCAGGGCGAGGTAGCTCGGTCAGGGCGGAGTGCCACTAGACCAAGGTAAAAGGTAGCTCGATCAGGGCGGAGTGCCACTAGACCAAGGTGAAAGGTAGCTCGGTCAGGGCGGATTGCCACTAGACCAAGGTAAGGGTAGCCCGGTCAGGGCGGGGTGCCACTAGACCAGGGCGAGGTAGCTTGGTCAGGGTGGAGTGCCACTAGACCAAGGTGCAGGGTATTCCGATTATTCAGGGAATGCCGGTTGCGCTGTGTGGTACAGCTTTATATGCTTTCCATTGAGGGGAGAGAACTGGACGACTCCTTTGTGGTCTACCAGGACGTAGGCACCCCCTTCATATACTTGGCGGATGATATACGGTCCGACCCAGTTTTTGGCCAACTTCCCTTTGGGGTTAGCGGCCATCACTTCTCTTCTTTTGACCATTACCAGGTCTCCCTTCTTGAACTCTCGCTCTTTGACCAGCTTATCAAAAGCACGGGCCATGCGAGCTTGGTAGAGTTGGATGTTTTGTTGCGCCCGGAGGCGCTTTCCTTCGAGCTCGGCTAGCTCTTCCAATCTTCTTTCTACATTGGTTTGTTCATCGTTGACTAGTCCATGCTGGATGGCGACTCGCAGCGAAGGAACTTTTAATTCAATCGGCACCACAGCCTCTGACCCATACACGAGGGAGAATGGCGAACAGTCGGTTGGGGTTTTATTGATAGTACGATAGGCCTAGAGCGCCTCGTACATCCTTTCTTCCCAGTCCTTTTTATTAGACTTGATAGTCTTTGCCAACAACGTGCATAGGGTCTTGTTGAAGGCTTCTGCAAGTCCATTGGCTTGAGGGTTGTAGGGGGACGATGTCCTCCAGTTAATTTTGTATTTGTCGGCCAGCCGGTAAACCCTCTGATTTCTGAAATGGCTGCCATTGTCAGAGATAATTCGGCTGGGAATCCCGAACCAGAATATTATGTTCTGCCAGAAGAATCTTGCAACCAGTTCTCCCGTCACATCTCTTAACGCGATTGCTTCTGCCCATCTGGAGAAGTAATCTGTAGCTGCTAAGATGTATTTGCACCCTGATGAAGAAGCTGGTAGTGGCCCTACCACGTCCGTGCCCCATTGAGCAAACGGCCAGCTTGGTAAGGTAGGATGTAGTGGCACTGGAGGCCTTCTTGACACATTGTCGTGTTCTTGACACTTTTGACAAGCCCTGGCGAACTTGCAGCAGTCATCAAATATAGTGGGCCAATAGTAACCCAATTTTTTTTATCTCAATTTTCATCTTTGGGCCGGCCTGATGTGCTCCTGTAAGACCCCGAGTTTCTGTACAAATATTAAATTTCGTAAATAGTAAATGTTGAATAGTGACTGAGGTAAATAGTAAATGTTTTTGACTATCGTGTAAATATTCTGAAAAATGATAGTTAATTAGTAAACACCATGATAAACACTTTGGTCTCCTGTACCTGACCCTAATAAAATCATTTACATGGCTTAATCAGTGATTTAAGCCTGACTTAAAAACTCGGAAAACACTATTCACCCGAAAATATAACTACCTTGGAAAAATCTGCAAAAATCACATCTGATAGAGAGTATTTTTCTTAGCAACTTTGTCTTCTGGAGTTTCATCGGTAAAAATCAAAAACTCTCTCTATCGACTAAACCGTTGAACATTGGGTTAAATTATTATTTTAATCTTAAGATTGGGAGATTAACATTAAACCTCGTGATAAAATTCCATAAAAATCATAATCTGAAAGATCACGTCTTGATTAGCAATTTTGTCTTCTGGGTCAATTTCATTAAAAATCGTTTAGTGACATTAAATGAAGGTTTTAGTTAACAATGGCTTAATCTATGGGATTAGGCTTAGATTAAGGGTAACCTTACCTTGTGGAACACGTGAAACCGTGTTTGGGTTGGCATAAACACGTCTTCAACACTGCCAAGGGAATTGCGGCTCTGACCAGCCCGCGTGAGAAGTTTAAACACTTCTCTACAAACCTATAAATAGAGGAAGCATTCCTAAGCATTCCTCTTAAGCAACTTAAGGATTTCTTGCTGCTGTCTTGCTGCTGTGAAGCTTTGCAAGACCACTATTCATCTTCTTCCCCAAGCTTTCTCTTATTTTCATCGGTTAAGGTAGGTAACCATGGCACAAACTTGAATTCAATAAAAGGAATGATAGGGCATCATGTTAGCTTGCATATTTCATGATTTTCCATGCTTAAACCCATGAATTGAAGCCCTCATTGCCGGATTATACTTCTGTTTTCGCTGTTCCCGTGTTACAAAGAAAGACGGTTCCAACCGGACCGCTTATCTCTTAGACGGCTTAGAACTGACCGCCTTAATTGCTTTAAGCGGCCCAATTTTAACCATTTCACATGAATAACGGTCAACCAGAGACCGCTTTAGAATGAAATTAGTAGTATTATCATTTTATCGTATTTTATATACACGGTTAGAAAACGACCGCTTTACATGATACACGGCCCCACTATAACCGTAGTATCCTTTTACCCTTAAAACGGCCCATAGATAACCGTTTTACAGCCAGTAGGTTTAACGGCCCACTGTCATCCGTTTAACTTCCAGAAAACCTGATTTTTACTATTTTGACCTATTAAAAATGTTAATTAGTAAAATTTGACAATCCATATAAATAACAGATAATGACATGAGTAAATTTCTGTTATTTGCAATATCTATTTTGATAAATTGTTTAAAGTGGAAACTATTGTAATTCACTTGTAACTTTGGATAAATTGGTTAATTACCATAGGTAATTTCTGTAAATTACTGTAAATCAAAATATTACTGGCCGACTTATGGCAAGTCTTTGGCCAATTAACCGGACACTCTATCCGGTAAACTTCACATTTTTTTACCGTGAGACATTTTTACCGTGGTAAATTACGGTTACATCATAACTATCGTTTTAACTTGATAAATTGACCGATTACCCTTGGATAACCTTCGGTCATATTTGAGCCCGGAATTGACCAATGGACATTAAACTGAAATTAGTTGGTTTAATTGTTATTGGCAACCCGGTAACTACTTTGCATAAATTATCTTATAATTAGATATTATCGTTATACTTAATACGGATTCTCTTGAACCGTATTTCTTAAAAATACGACCCGAGTGGTTCGTATATTCGTTCTTCAGAACTTACTTCTCTCTCTCGAACGGCTTACTGTCAACCGTTCATTCTTGACCCCGTGACTCGTTACTCATGAGAGTACGGCCCGGTGTTCGCCGTACGACTACCTTGTTTTGGGTTTTCGTCGTGTTTATACTCTTGAATCAGAGGAGACAAGTGTCGTCCTTTACATCTTATACCCGACAGAAATTCATCTGATTATATTGGCCATAATTGACTATGTCTAGACGGGGGATCGGTGATCCAATTGAAATGAAATGCCGACGCATCATAAGGGCCCAGTCTGGTCCTGGGGAGAGCGCCCGAAAAGATATTGAGCCCATTGGGATGTTTATGACAAGGGTGAGGCATTGCACCCGAATACTTGACTTGACTTGTTACGTCTATGACAAACTCTTGATACTCGACTCGTGTGTATTTACTTGGTTACATGTGTAACATATTGCTGGCCAAATTCTCTATTGTACTTTACTTGTTCACTACTTGATAAATTGCTATATTTCTTGACCTTGCAAGATATTCTATCGTCATTCTTTATTTACTGCATTTCATATAAATTGGAAATCAATAGTTAATTACTTAAACCTGTTTGTGGTTATCTACTGAGCGTGTTTAGCTCACTCCTACTGTTTCCCCTCTTTCCAGGTGACGAACTTGTCGGGGATGGACTGGAGTGATATCGAGAGATAGTTTTAGTTTATTGAGTCAGTTTGTACCCTTAGCATTAGTGAGAGATTGTTCTAGCATTTTACTTATTATTTGGTTGTAGTCGTTCTACCCAGTGTACTCAACCTTATTTCAATAAAACTCTGATTATTACTTTTCCAACCTTTAGTGCAATGGATTGCAATGGTTCGGAATTATATATTGCTCGCTTGCCTCTAACCGTACGTCCCGAGATTCCGCATCGGGGCGTGACAGTTTAGTTGGTATCAGAGCCTAGGTCAATTTGTCCTAGGTATTTCACTTTAAGGTTATAGGTCTATTGGTTATAGGCTTAAGAAAACAACCTTGTGAGAATTTGGGTAGAAATTTGGGTTAAGTTATTTAACCATAATCATGATCTTCTTATCTAGTTCTTCTCTTCTCATCTAAGAAGTTCTTCTCTCATAAATAATCCGAGTAACTATTTTATATAGGCACTTAACTCGAAATGGCAGCCAATCGTGCTGAGATGAGGAATTTACATCGTACAGTTCAAGGACTTACGCAAGCCTTGAACGCACTGGCTCAAGCTGGAGCTGGAGCGGCACCTCATGGCGCAGCTCATGGCACTGGTGATTTATATCGGAATTTTCGAGGAATGAACCCGCCTAGATTCGCTGGTTCAACTGATCCCGATGAAGCCGAGAATTGGCTCGACGAGATGGCAAGAATTTTTGAGGTCATGCAATGCACTGACCAAGAACGTGTTCTTTTATCTGTTTTCCAACTGGAACGGGATGCACGTGCTTGGTGGGAGTCTGTTAAGCCGACTCTCGGAGATCAACAAGTCTCGTGGGAGGAATTCGAGGAATATTTCAATGATAAATATTTTTCTGACCGCGTGCAAGAAAAGAAGGGAGCAGAATTCGCAGCTTTGAAGCAGCGAAGTTTATCGGTATCAGAATATGAGGCTCAGTTTTCACGACTCTCTCGTTATGCAAGACATCTTATTTCGACTGAGAGAATGAAGGCGAAGCGTTTCCTCAATGGTCTTCGACTTCATTATATCAATCAACTTGCACCACTGGAAATTTCTACATATTCTGAGATGGTAAGAAAGGCACAAATATTAGAAGATACTTTGGAAATGACTGAAAGGATTCGTGGTCAAGGTAACAAGAAAGAGCAACCGAAGGCACTCAAGAATGTTAAACCTGGATTTGTCACTGACCCGAGCAAGAAAAGACCATTTATTAGTTCTGGTTCAAGTTCTGGTTCTGGTTCGTGGAGAGGCAAAATGCCGCGACAAGAAGACAAGAAACCTGATTCTATGATTCCATTCAAGGGCGTATGCCGATATTGTGATCGTCCTGGTCACAAGATGGAAGATTGTTGGCGCAAGCTAGGTGCATGTCTGCGGTGTGGAAGCAAAGAGCACCGTATACCCAACTGCCCTTTATTATCGGAACAAGCTATCCCGGCAAAACCCCTGAATTTCAAGAAGCCTCAAGGCAGGCTCCAGGCTCTTCATGCGAAGGAAAAAGATATCGCCGAGGATGGTGGACTCGTCGAAGGTACTCTTGCTATATTCGACTTGCCAGCTTTTGTTCTATTTGATACTGGTGCAACACATTCTTTTCTTTCACGGAGATTTGCTAAATCTTTAGCTATGGAACCTGTTTTATTGAGTTCTCCGTTAGAAATATCAACCCCTATTGGTTCTAAATCAGCAATTCAGCATTACTATCCTTCTAGTAAGGTTATGGTGAATGATCAGAATTTTCCAGCTGATTTGATTTGTATGGACATGAAGGATTACGATGTAATCCTAGGAGCCGATTGGTTGGCTCGATATGAGGCCAATGTCCATTGTAGTTCTTGTTCCGTGTCTTTTTCTAGACACCCCGGATTATCCTTCAAGGGAGTGAAACATCCTAGTTCTATCTCTCTTATCTCGACTCTTCGTGCTGATAAGTTATTGAGGCGTGGATGCGAAGCTTTTCTGGCTTTTGTTCATGCGTCCCCTGAACAGCAGATCGAGATTAAGGATATTGCTATTGTCCGAGAATTTCCGGACGTATTTCCAGAGGAGTTACCAGGACTTCCGCCTCAGCGTGAAGTTACATTTTCTATTGATCTTATTCCTGGATCGTCTCCTATTTCTAGAGCCCCTTATCGAATGTCTCATGCGGAATTGCGGGAATTGAAGCAGCAATTGTTGGAATTACTCGAGAAGGGTTTTATTCGCCCGAGTGTTTCCCCTTGGGGAGCTCCTGTATTGTTTGTTCGGAAGAAAGATGGTTCGATGAGATTATGCATCGATTATCGGCAACTCAACCAGTTGACTGTCAAGAACAAGTATCCTTTGCCAAGGATTGATGAGTTATTTGACCAGATTACTGGAGCTTCTTATTTTTCTAAGATCGATCTTCGATCTGGATATCACCAGTTACGGATTAAAGAAGAGGATATTTATAAATCAGCTTTCCGTAGCCGGTATGGTCATTATGAGTTTGTCGTTATGCCTTTTGGGTTAACGAATGCACCGGCAGCTTTCATGCAGTTAATGAACAGTGTGTTCCGACCCTACCTTGATCAATGGGTTGTGGTATTCATAGATGATATTTTGATATATTCCAAGAGTGAAAAAGAACATGCCGAGCATCTGAGGATGGCTTTGCAATTATTGAGAGATCACCAATTATATGCCAAGTTCAGCAAGTGTGAATTTTGGCTAAGTGAGGTGTCCTTTCTAGGACATATTATTACTAAGGATGGAATTTCTGTGGATCCATCTAAAGTGGAAGCGGTAAAGAATTGGGAACAGCCTACTAATGTTACTGAAGTAAGGAGTTTTCTTGGCCTGGCTGGTTATTATCGAAGGTTCATTCAAGATTTCTCTAAGATTGCGGTACCTCTGACAAAATTAACCCGCAAGGAGATCAAGTTTGAGTGGTCAACTGAATGCCAACGGAGTTTCCAAACTCTGAAGGATTGTTTGACTACTGCTCCTATTTTGACCTTACCTTCTGGTGAGGGCGGTTTTGTGGTTTACACTGATGCTTCTGGTATTGGCTTAGGCTGTGTGCTTATGCAGCACGGCAAGGTGATTGCCTATTCTTCTAGGCAGCTAAGAAAGCATGAAGTTAATTATCCAGTTCATGATTTGGAATTGGCAGCCGTGGTATTTGCTTTGAAGATTTGGAGGCACTACTTATATGGTGAAACATTCACTGTATTTTCGGATCACAAAAGTCTGAAATACTTATTTTCTCAAAAGGAATTGAACATGAGACAAAGGAGATGGTTGGAGTATATAAAGGATTTCGACTTTTCTATTAAGTATCACCCGGGCAAAGGCAATGTGGTTGCTGACGCTTTAAGTCGGAAACCTGTGGCTAAGATATCTAGTCTTATGTTACAAGAATGGAAATTACTGGAGCAAATGGCTAGTCTGGATATCAATATTGATAATGATCGGATATTGATTTCCCAGTTGCAACTTAAGCCCGAATTATTGGTAGAAATCAAGTTATTGCAAGATATTGATCCCGAGCTAGTCGAGATTAAGGAAAGCCTGAGTAGCAGACCTGAATTCTCGATAGCCGATGATGGAAGATTAGTATTTCAAGGTCGAACTTGTGTACCGGATGAGGGTAATATAAAGAATCGGATTCTTGAAGAAGCACATAGATCTCGATATACTATCCATCCGGGAGGCACTAAGATGTTCAAAGATTTGAAAAGGACATTTTGGTGGCCGAACATGAAAAGGGAAATTACAGATTTTGTGAGTAGATGTCTGGTTTGTCAACAAGTAAAGGCCGAGCATTTCAGACCGGCAGGTAAATTGAAACCACTTGACATTCCCCAATGGAAGTGGGAGAGTATTGGCATGGATTTTATTATGAGTCTTCCTAAGACTCGAAGTGGTCATGATGCAATATGGGTAATCGTGGATCGACTGACTAAGTCAGCCCATTTCCTATCCATTAAGTCCAAGTGGACAGTTGATGTGCTAGCAGCATTATATCTGAAGGAAGTGGTTAGACTTCATGGTATTCCAGTCAGCATTGTGTCTGACCGAGACCCGAGATTTACATCTCATTTCTGGAAGGGATTGCAAGAATCTCTTGGTACCCGTCTGAATTTTAGCACTGCATTTCATCCGCAAACAGATGGACAGACCGAGAGAACTAATCAAATAGTGGAAGATATGTTGAGAGCTTGTATGATCGACTTCGGTGGAAGTTGGAGCGATCATTTAGCATTAATAGAATTCGCCTACAACAATAGTTATCAAGCCAGCATACAGATGACACCTTTCGAGGCTTTGTATGGAAGGAGCTGTCGTTCTCCATTATGTTGGGATGAGGTTGGCGAGAAGCAATGGCTTGGACCGGATCTTATCTCGGAGTCATCACAAAATATTCGTATTATCCGAGACCGGTTACTTGTGGCTCAATCAAGGCAAAAGAGTTATGCTGATAATAGGAGAAGAGATTTGGAATTTCAAATTGGCGAGCATGTGTTCTTAAAAGTATCTCCTTCAAGAGGTATTCGTCGATTTGGTATTTATGGCAAGTTAAGCCCAAGGTATATTGGTCCATTTGAGATCCTTGATCGAGTGGGTGAAGTCGCTTATAGATTGGCCTTACCTCCTCAATTATCTGGTGTACATAACGTATTCCATGTATCTATGCTTCGGAAATACGTGTACGACCCTAGTCACATCATTCAACATGTGGACTTTGAATTTAAAAAGGATCTATCCTATGAAGAAAGACCAGTGAAAATTCTGGATCGAAAGGAGCAACAACTTCGAAATCGTTCCATACCGATGGTCAAAATCCAATGGAGTCGGCGTGGAATAGAAGAAGCTACATGGGAATCCGAGGACGCTATACGGAAGCGTTATCCCGACCTATTCTAGGTGAGCTATCTTTCCTTTACTGTATTTTGGTCCAGTGAATTTGGAGGACCAAATTCTTTAAGTGGGGGAGGGTGTAAGACCCCGAGTTTCTGTACAAATATTAAATTTCGTAAATAGTAAATGTTGAATAGTGACTGAGGTAAATAGTAAATAGTAAATGTTTTTGACTATCGTGTAAATATTCTGAAAAATGATAGTTAATTAGTAAACACCATGATAAACACTTTGGTCTCCTGTACCTGACCCTAATAAAATCATTTACATGGCTTAATCAGTGATTTAAGCCTGACTTAAAAACGCGGAAAACACTATTCACCCGAAAATATAACTACCTTGGAAAAATCTGCAAAAATCACATCTGATAGAGAGTATTTTTCTTAGCAACTTTGTCTTCTGGAGTTTCATCGGTAAAAATCAAAAACTCTCTCTATCGACTAAACCGTTGAACATTGGGTTAAATTATTATTTTAATCTTAAGATTGGGAGATTAACATTAAACCTCGTGATAAAATTCCATAAAAATCATAATCTGAAAGATCACGTCTTGATTAGCAATTTTGTCTTCTGGGTCAATTTCATTAAAAATCGTTTAGTGACATTAAATGAAGGTTTTAGTTAACAATGGCTTAATCTATGGGATTAGGCTTAGATTAAGGGTAACCTTACCTTGTGGAACACGTGAAACCGTGTTTGGGTTGGCATAAACACGTCTTCAACACTGCCAAGGGAATTGCGGCTCTGACCAGCCCGCGTGAGAAGTTTAAACACTTCTCTACAAACCTATAAATAGAGGAAGCATTCCTAAGCATTCCTCTTAAGCAACTTAAGGATTTCTTGCTGCTGTCTTGCTGCTGTGAAGCTTTGCAAGACCACTATTCATCTTCTTCCCCAAGCTTTCTCTTATTTTCATCGGTTAAGGTAGGTAACCATGGCACAAACTTGAATTCAATAAAAGGAATGATAGGGCATCATGTTAGCTTGCATATTTCATGATTTTCCATGCTTAAACCCATGAATTGAAGCCCTCATTGCCGGATTATACTTCTGTTTTCGCTGTTCCCGTGTTACAAAGAAAGACGGTTCCAACCGGACCGCTTATCTCTTAGACGGCTTAGAACTGACCGCCTTAATTGCTTTAAGCGGCCCAATTTTAACCATTTCACATGAATAACGGTCAACCAGAGACCGCTTTAGAATGAAATTAGTAGTATT
The DNA here is from genome assembly GCA_022559845.1 of Amorphophallus konjac. Taxonomy (NCBI): domain Eukaryota; kingdom Viridiplantae; phylum Streptophyta; class Magnoliopsida; order Alismatales; family Araceae; genus Amorphophallus; species Amorphophallus konjac. Next base: position 95,150,618 of record CM040129.1, on the reverse strand, counting down.
ATCATTTTATCGTATTTTATATACACGGTTAGAAAACGACCGCTTTACATGATACACGGCCCCACTATAACCGTAGTATCCTTTTACCCTTAAAACGGCCCATAGATAACCGTTTTACAGCCAGTAGGTTTAACGGCCCACTGTCATCCGTTTAACTTCCAGAAAACCTGATTTTTACTATTTTGACCTATTAAAAATGTTAATTAGTAAAATTTGACAATCCATATAAATAACAGATAATGACATGAGTAAATTTCTGTTATTTGCAATATCTATTTTGATAAATTGTTTAAAGTGGAAACTATTGTAATTCACTTGTAACTTTGGATAAATTGGTTAATTACCATAGGTAATTTCTGTAAATTACTGTAAATCAAAATATTACTGGCCGACTTATGGCAAGTCTTTGGCCAATTAACCGGACACTCTATCCGGTAAACTTCACATTTTTTTTACCGTGAGACATTTTTACCGTGGTAAATTACGGTTACATCATAACTATCGTTTTAACTTGATAAATTGACCGATTACCCTTGGATAACCTTCGGTCATATTTGAGCCCGGAATTGACCAATGGACATTAAACTGAAATTAGTTGGTTTAATTGTTATTGGCAACCCGGTAACTACTTTGCATAAATTATCTTATAATTAGATATTATCGTTATACTTAATACGGATTCTCTTGAACCGTATTTCTTAAAAATACGACCCGAGTGGTTCGTATATTCGTTCTTCAGAACTTACTTCTCTCTCTCGAACGGCTTACTGTCAACCGTTCATTCTTGACCCCGTGACTCGTTACTCATGAGAGTACGGCCCGGTGTTCGCCGTACGACTACCTTGTTTTGGGTTTTCGTCGTGTTTATACTCTTGAATCAGAGGAGACAAGTGTCGTCCTTTACATCTTATACCCGACAGAAATTCATCTGATTATATTGGCCATAATTGACTATGTCTAGACGGGGGATCGGTGATCCAATTGAAATGAAATGCCGACGCATCATAAGGGCCCAGTCTGGTCCTGGGGAGAGCGCCCGAAAAGATATTGAGCCCATTGGGATGTTTATGACAAGGGTGAGGCATTGCACCCGAATACTTGACTTGACTTGTTACGTCTATGACAAACTCTTGATACTCGACTCGTGTGTATTTACTTGGTTACATGTGTAACATATTGCTGGCCAAATTCTCTATTGTACTTTACTTGTTCACTACTTGATAAATTGCTATATTTCTTGACCTTGCAAGATATTCTATCGTCATTCTTTATTTACTGCATTTCATATAAATTGGAAATCAATAGTTAATTACTTAAACCTGTTTGTGGTTATCTACTGAGCGTGTTTAGCTCACTCCTACTGTTTCCCCTCTTTCCAGGTGACGAACTTGTCGGGGATGGACTGGAGTGATATCGAGAGATAGTTTTAGTTTATTGAGTCAGTTTGTACCCTTAGCATTAGTGAGAGATTGTTCTAGCATTTTACTTATTATTTGGTTGTAGTCGTTCTACCCAGTGTACTCAACCTTATTTCAATAAAACTCTGATTATTACTTTTCCAACCTTTAGTGCAATGGATTGCAATGGTTCGGAATTATATATTGCTCGCTTGCCTCTAACCGTACGTCCCGAGATTCCGCATCGGGGCGTGACAGCTCCAGCTGATCCCGCATGGATTTCTTGCATCACCTGCCCAGCTTCTGCTGAAGACAAGCAACGAAGTAGGACTTTTCTTCGGGCATCCGCCATTATTCGGAATAGGGTTCCGTTTCTCATCTCGTAAGAGTCTTTGACCCTCAGGAGTTTCATTCTTTGTTCTTTTTCTTTTGGGAGCTGCTGGTGCTGAAACCACCGCAGGAGATGTTCTCGCCAATCGGACTGCTGAACCTCTTCGATGGCTACCACCTCAATCTCTTGTTCGTCGGCTAAGACCTCCGTTACACTGGGGACTTGCCGGCGGTTGATCACTATTATATTCAGGCTCGTGTCTGGCGGGATCGCCAAAGAACTGGCCAGCTTAGCGAGGGCATCTGCCTGAGCATTCTGGCCTCGGTTGATATGCTTGATGCTGATGAAGTTGAATCTTGACATCAGGCGGGTTGCCAGCTGATGGTAGGGGAGGAGCTCTTACTTTCGCACATCGAACTCTCCTTCCAGTTGTTTTATAACTAGCATGGAATCTCTGAATGCTTCCAGCATCTGAATTTCCATGGATAGAGCAATTTGCAACCCGATTATCAGGGCTTCATACTCTGCTTCATTATTTGTGCAATGCTTGTTTATCGAGCAAGATGTGTGCACCACTTCCTCTTCTGGAGATTTCAGGACTATGCCTACTCCTACACTGACCCTGGCTGATCCAATGACAGAGGTGTCAATTCTGGAAGCGCCATCAAAATATAGCTGCCAGAAGGAGGGCCGCACCTGAGCGGCTTCTAGGGTTTCATCTTCAGGAAGCTCCAGTTCCAACGGGCAGTCCCCTAGTACTGGGTGCTCGGTGAATAAGTCTGCAATAGCTTGGCCCTTGACAGCCTTTCGCGGCACATAGGAGATGCCAAACTCCATAAGGATTACTGCCCATTTGCCCAAGCGACCTTTGAGTGCCAGCTGGGACATAATATATTTCAACGGGTCCTCTTTGGATACCAAGCCGATTTCTTGCGACAACATGTAGTGTGGAAGCTTCTTAACTGCGAAGACCAGTGCCAGACAGATCTTCTCAATATAAGTATATTTCTTCTCAGTTCTGACCAGTCTCCGACTGAGGTAGTAGAGGACTTGTTCTTTCCCTTCTTCATTATTCTGGGCCAGCATTGCCCCCAGGGAATTGTGTGTGGCTGCTATATATAATATCAATGGCCGTCCCTTCACCGGTGCACCCAGCACTGGAGGAGTCTTCAGGTAGTCTTTCAGCTTGTCAAAGCCTATCTGGCAATCTTCATCCCAATAAAAGGGAACATCCTTCATCATCAGTTTGTGGAAAGGCTGGCATCGCCCTGACAAATTGGAAATGAACCACCGGATATACGCCAAGCGGCCCTGTAGTGATCTCAGCTCGGAGAGATTTCTTGGTGCAGGTAACTCCTGAATTGCTTTGATCTTTGCGGGGTCTATCTCAATTCCCCGATATCTGACAATGAAACCCAAGAATTTCCCGCTCGACACTCCGAACGTGCATTTCATAGGGTTCATCTTCAATTCGTGCTGCCTCAGCCTCTGAAAAATGACTCGGAGGTCTTGCAGATGGTCTTCTTTTCTTCTGGTCTTGACCACCATATCATCTATATAGCACTCGACCTTGTGGTAGAGCAACTCATCAAATATTTTGGTCATTGCATGCTGATAAGTTGCGCCAGCATTCTTTAGTCCGAACGGCATCCTCCTGTAGTGATAGATGCCTTTAGGGGTTCGGAAGGCAGTGTGGACCCGGTCATGTTCCGCGATCCATATCTGGTTGTAACCGGATGACCCGTCCATGAATGACAGGGTCTCATGACCGATTGTTGCATCTATCATGACCTCCGTTATTGGCACCGGAAAGTCATCCTTGGGACAAGCTTTATTCAGATCTCGGAAGTCAACACATATCCGGATCTGTCCGTTCTTCTTTTTCACGGGGATGATATTTGCCAACCATGTGGTGTACCGATTTTCTTTGACAAATCCCACGTCAATGAGCTTGTCGACTTCTGCACAGATTTGACTGATGAGCTCCGGCCTCATGCGCCGCGGTGGTTGCTTCACCGGCTCGACTTCAGGGATGATCGTCAACTCATGTTGCGAAACTGCAGGGCTCAGACCTGGCATTTCTTTGTAAGTCCAGGCGATGCAATCCCGGTACTCTTGCAGCAGCTGGGTGTACAGCTCCCGTTCTTCTGAGGATAACTGGGCACTGAGGAAGGTAGGCCTGAGGTCTTTCTCACTTCCCAAGTTGACCTCTATCAGCTCGTCGACTGTAGCTTGGCCTCCATCTTCTATCTCCGGAGGTGCCGGTTGGAGGTCGACGAAATCTGGAATATCATCTTCAGGGTCGAGGACCTCGCCCTCCCCATTTGACGTCATCAGAGCTTCTCGAAAGTCCTCTGCTTCATTTAGTAGCGGCCGTGCATATTGCTCTCTCAGCAAATCCACCGCCGTTGTAGTCTTCGTGGGCAGGAGAGTAGCTTCAGCCCCTGTAGTGGGGGTTGCAGTCGTGCAAGACTAGTGACTGCTTGTCGTTGGGTTGGAACAGTAACCCAGTCTCGCGGCAAAAGGTGAGGTGATCTCTCCTTCTGGGGCAGTTGCATCTTCAATAGGAGTGGCAGTCCCATTGTCGGTAACACACACCTCCTGGTCGGGGCTGGCCGAGGCTTCCTCGATTGGCACACGGGGTGCGGAGGTCATTGTTGGTAGGACTCCACAGGAGGGAGAGATCCCTGCTTCTTTAACGCCTTCGGCTTCGCTGCTACTAGCCGTATCAAATTCGGCTTGCAGGGCCGCCTCTTCGGGATAGACCTGCTCCCAACATCGGCAAGGAATCACGGTCTCCGCTTCTTGATTTCCGGGCTGGCCCGGGTCAGCAAGTTCAGATTCCGCTGGGTATTCATCAAAGGTTGCCCCCAGCGGGCTATCTTCAGCAGGGTAGAAGGCGGAGAGGGTGTCCACCTCGTATCGCCCACTGTGATAATATTCTTCCAGGGTGAAGCCCAACCCCGGATGCTGAGAGACGCGTCTCATTTCCTTATCCAGATTTGCGGGATACCACATTTTTTGGAAAACTTCCTTGCACTTTTGAGACTGATCGGAGGGGATGTGCTGCTTTTGAAACATCTCGGCCATCCGACTGGTTGTGAATACCAGACCCTTGACGGGGACCGACGCGTTGCTTATGTCTTCGGGGAGGCTGCAGTCTGTGTCTTCCCGAGTAGGGTGCTCTTCAGCCGTATAGAACAAGCTGTTGGGTCCATCTTCCTGTGTCACCTCCCAAGTTTTGAAAGGCTCTACAGTGGGGTCATCAAGGCCGAGAATCGGCTTGGTGAGGCCGTCCGGGATTCCAATGTGATTGTGCTGCCAAGCGACCTGCACTTCATTAGCTTCAGGGTATAATGTTGGGGGTGCTATTCTGCCCACATCCCCGGATGTTGTGATATGAGAGACCACCTTGGGCTTGACATATCCGCGCGACGGTGGTGGATTCCAATCGTCGCCGGATGCGCCTCTTGATGCCCCCGCAGGGGTCTTAGCTTCAGAGGTCTTCTGAGAAGGCCCCGCATATAGGTTGGCATCCGCCAAGTGACATTCAAATACCTCAAACGGGTGAAGGTCAGTAAATATCCTCTCCTCCTTCCCTTGGAGACTGTATTTGATACATTGGTGGAGCGTGGAGGGTACCACCATATTCTCATGCAGCCATGGGCGGCCGAGCAATGCTTTGTATGAGGTGCGGGAGTCGATGACATGGAACTACACTGTCGAAGTGAAATCCGCTAGGGTAAGGGTGAACTCTGCCACCCCCATCGACACTTCACATTTTTTATTGAAGCTGACGATACGCATATCCCCGACTTTCTCGAGATGCACGTTGAAGTGGTGCCTCTCGTATATTCTAAAGGGCAGTATGTTGACCGCTGCACCGGGATCAATCAGAATCCTGTTCAGCTCCCTTCCATTCATGTGCCCCTTCATGTACAGCGGCCTGTTGTGGCTGATGGTAGGTATCAGCATGTCCTCTGGAGTGAAGGTCATGCTAGCTTCCGGCACTGCTTCAGCCAGGCATGTCTCAAAATGAGCAGGCGTCTGGAGAGCAATGATGATCGCCTGTCGAGTCTCTTCACTCAAAGAGAGGATCTCCCAGATGGTAAATTGAGTAGGGAGATTCTTGAGTAGCTTCATTATTCGGCTCCCAGCTCAGACATTGGAGAGCTTCATCTCTTCAGCCCACCTGGGCTTGGGGGAGCCTCGAGTTGTGGCCGCTGACGGACCTGCTTCATCTGCTTCGGATTAGGCGCCATTCTGGCAGGTACCGGATCCTCGGCGCTCTTCATTAGCTGCTGCAGGGCAAGCTCCATCTGTATTTGGATCTTCAACAGATTGTGTTGGCTGCGGGTGAACATCCCTGGGTGTAGGGTTAGCCTCCTGACAAGGCTGCTTCCCCTTAGACATCTTCATGAATTCAAGAAAGGAAGGGACTGCCTTTCCCCCACTCTTGTTATATAGGCCTGGCGGAGGAGGGATCTGGACTCCCTTAATCTCCAGCGGAGGTGTTTTGTAGGGCTGCTCTCCCCTGAACATGATGTTGTGGTTGGGTGGCGGCTGGCGCCCCCATTTTCGGCCTGATCGGGTTGCATGTGTAGTAGTTGCGGCCTCAGCCCTACCTCCCCCAAAAAGGGGTGTGAAGTAAATTTCCTCTTCTTCCTCTTCTCCGGGCGGGTTGAAGAGTGCTGAGAGAGTATTGCAGGAAACAACATGCACTTTATCGACCTTAGCGGCCCTTCTCTTATTCTTTTGTTTCTTCTTCTTCCTTGCTTCAGCAGGCGCCTACCCCCAGAACAGACGGCCCTCCTTATCGGATGCTGCTTCAGCTTCTTCCTTTCACTCGAGTGAGAGCTATTCTAGTTCTTGTCATGGGACATGGTCCCGCACCAGCAAAGGCTTCAATTTGGGCTACACGTACTCGTCTAGCCCTTCAATGAGGTTTTATAGTCGGCGGACCCCAGGATTGGTTTCCTTGACCACCGGTAGTGGAGTTTGTCTCCTCCGATTGTGGGTAGGTATCCTGATAGTTGCAGGTGGAGTGATCCACACGGGTGCCGCCACCGGTGGAGCAGGTCGGGGTGTAACACCACAGATATGTGCCCCCACTTTCGGGCGGGGTGCTTTCTTCCTCTTATGCTTCGCAGGGATCTGCTGCCATCCCTGCTGTTCCTTCACGGGTTCCAAGAAATGAGTTTCATAAGTGCTCCGCGTACTTGCTTCGGAGATCTCCTCGGGCAGTGCCTGGTATAGGGAGATCATGTTGACTATTACCCTCCTCCGAGGGGCTTCATGCGGTTGAGGAGGGTCCACTTTGTACTCTCCCAACTCGATTTCATTTTTCTTCACCATTCCTTCGATGATGTCCTTGAAAACATAGCAGTCTTCGATTGGGTGCCCCAACATCTGGTGGTAGGGGCAGAATCTTGGGCTGTCTCTTCTCTTTAGCTCCTCCAGCCTCTTTGGCTCTGGCAAGGTGACCATGCCATATTCCGTTACCCAGTCGAACAAAATCCGGGTCTTGTCCTTCGGAAATGAATATGCTTTCTTCATCTTGTCCCGTAGCGAGGGACCTTCTTTGCCGTCTGGGGCTTCTGCAGGCTGTGGGGTGACTGTCCTCTTGCCTTCATCTTTCTGTTGTTCGAACGCCTTGATGTCAAGAGCATTCGCTTCTTTAGGCGACGAGCGCCGCTCCACTGCCTTGCCCTTCTGGGTCGTGCTGGCAGCCGATGTAGGGACAGGTTTGGCCAGAAAAGTTTCTACCTTGGCCACGACATTATTCAATCAGTCAAACGACCGTATTTCCATTCCGATCATCTTTTCCAGAACCTCCCTCCTGAGGTTCTGTTTGCATATTTGTACAGCGTCTTCCTGATGCGGGGGCCGCTTACACCTCATTCTGAGGTTCCTCCACCTCTTGATATAATCGAGGGCTGTCTCATTGGCCCTTTGCTTGGTTGAGTAGAGTTCGGCCACTGTGACCTCCCTCTTCGTAACATGGAATCTCTCTCTGAACTTCCTCTGCATATCCGACCAATCGCCGATTGACCCGGTCGGGAGGCTGGAGTACCATTCAAATGCGAGCCCCGTCAGCGAGGACCCGAAAAACTTTAGCAAGTATGACTCGTCGGCGGCCAAATCACCCATGACAGTCATGTAATATGCAACGTGTTCATTCGGGGATCCCTTCCCGTTGAACTTGTCGAACTTGGGCGGCTTGTTGACACCTGGGGGAAGCCGCTTGGCAGCATGGTGTTGCGGGTAGGGCACCCGATAGGCATCAAATGTGACGTAGTCGCCTTCACTTCTTTCCGCGAGCTTCAGCTCGATCATTCTTTCCACCATCATCCGGTTCATGACCGTGGGGTCAACTGGCTCCGGATAGAAGTGTGCCGGCTGCAGGTACGGGGTGACCAGAGTGGTCGCCTGTGGAGGACGCAGCAGCGGGGGCGTCTGGTGCACTTGAGGGAGCACCGATGGCATCAGCGGCTGGGGCTGTGGTGGCCGCTGCTGAGTCGTCGCCATGCTCGGCTCTGACGACTAAGGCAAGGTGTAAAGCGGCGAAGGGTCGACATGACGAACCGCTCCCCGGGATGATTCACCCTGGACTTTGGGCGGCTTGGAAGCTGACGACTGTTCCGTCTTCTCCATTAGCTGTTTCTTCAGCAAGTCTATCTCTTGCCGATATCTTTGGAGTAGCATCAGGACCATTGGGTCCATAGTTGCCGCGCCGGGAATGGCTTCTGTTGCTTCTCTGGACGTACCCTCTGGTAGGATGTCGAGGAGGATGTCATCTTCTTCCTCTGCCATTACCACATTGGCAGGTAAGACAGGAGCCTCATCATTCCACTGGTTGTAGACCAGGGGTTGCTCTCCCTTAGTTGCTGCCAGGATCTCCCTTGCTGCTTCTGCTCTGTGAGTATTCGGCCCCGGCCTTGCGGCCAATCGAGCCAACTCGCGGGGGTCTTCGGGAAGCCCCCCGTATCGGCTGAATATGCCAGCCATGTTGCAGGTGAAAACCTGCATCCTTCTTCTCTGTCGGTGGACCTTCTCTTAACCTGATGCGGGATGGTCAGCCTCTCGAACACAGAAGTCCTTCTTGTTTCTTCCCGCTTGGGAACGGCTTCATCGGCTTCAATCTTGAGGCCGTCATCATAACCATTGTCATCAACCGACGACACCATCATCTTTTCTCCAACATCTTCTTCATCTGCCATTGATGGGTAGTAGTCTTCATTGGCGGCGGCTGCTTGCATCAATCGCTGCTGCCCGAGCGAGGGGTTGCCTAGCCCTCGAAAATAGTTCTTGACCAAGTTGGTCATCTCTTCTCGACCCCGTTCTTGATGCAGCATGGGGGATAGTTGTCGACCTCCCGCAGGAGGGGTTATAAGCTAGCCGAGCTCTATTGGCAGGTTGCTGGAATCTTCGTCCCACAGTAGGGACATTGGCTTGGCGGGCGCAGGCCCGGAAACTTTTACGGCGCGGAGGGTCCGCAACCACTTCTTCTTCTTTCGGGGCCAGGCCCCTTTTTCTCCTTTCTTCTGCTCCGTCGTGAGCAAGGTGGCGGCGGATAGGTGCAGCTTGATGAACAGGTTGGACCCGCTTGGGGACCCATACCTGTTTAAATTTCCTTGGCCTGGGGGCCAACTTCTCTTGGCCGTAATGGCCGGCTTCTTCTCTTTCTGCCCTCCTTCCAGCGAGGGCTTGATATGAGTTGCGGATAGGGATGGAAGGGACAACCCGATCCGGGACTATCCACGCGTCGCGTCCATTGAGGAAGACGCGCATGCCACCAACCATCATAGATTTACCGGACCGCGAGAGGGTTCCGGTAACCACAGCAGTACTCCTCCGGATTTGCTTGCGCTGACGTCCTCCAGAGTTCCTGTTGACAGCATCAGGGCGGACCCCACGGACAGCATGGTGCACCAGGCAGCTGGCGACCAAGGTTGGACTCTTGAGCGAGTCGTGGCAACATCGAGCCTTCAAAGGCTCCATGTTCTTCGTAGCTCCCTCGACAGGCTCCGAGGGTTCCACCTCCAGCATGTCTACGAAGGCTAACCCCAAGAAGTTGGGGAAGCCAACGGCGGTAGGGAAGCGGCCGAACACCGTGGGCACCGCCAGGTACCCTTGCACATGATCATCAACAATTGAAGGGCCAAAGCCGACGCCAGTCAGCCCAATTGTCATCAACGTTGCCTGCAAAGACAAACAAACCAACGACCAGCAACCTTTGGGAGGGCCTCGAAGCCCAAGTATCTCGGCAAAGAGATGAAAGGTGACACTGGTCCCACCGGGCGTGCCAGACTGTTTGCGACGGGAATCTCCACTCATGCTTTTGGTTGTTTGGTCTATTATCATTTGGGTTTATTTGGTTTACTCACGTGTCGATTGACCAATTAACTAACTGGTAATTAACTGACTGATTGACTGCGCGGGCGTGCCAGTCACGTGATATTACATAGGAGGACGGTGAGCTAGAAGGGGAGGGGATGAATAGATCACCGTTTTGAAAAATTATTTGACTGAGTCGAGGCAGGACCCTTAACCAATATAACGTAATTCACGAGCGCAGAACATAAATGACTCAAAGTGTCATCAGTACATATGCACAACCACCTAGCGAGCAGTCAGACCAAGATTTCAATCATCAACATTCACATTTACTCAATGAAGCCAGACAAAATCATAAGGAAGATAGATGCGCACAACCATACCACGGAGAACAGGAGATTTAGATGGTTCAGTCTGCAACCTGCAGACTTACGTCCATCCCTCACTCAAGGCCGAGTGAGGCTTCCTTTCACAAGAAAGAACCGCAGACTCAGTCTGCCTACAACACGCTGATCCACAGCTTGGGGATCGAAATCCCTACAGACGCTGATCACACAGCTTGAACCCAGGTCTCACACCCCAAGACCTGACCCGGAGATAACTCTCCCTTCCTCTTAGACAAGAGGGAACCCAGCAGTGACTCACCCTCACTGCAATTCAGAGACACTGTCTCTCTTCCTCCACAGCCGGAGGGAACAACCCAGATAGCCTCCTCACTATCTGAACACAGCAACCCCTGGAGACCACCTCCCTTCCTCTGATCTGATTCAGAGGGAATCACAATGCAACCCAGAGGATCCACCTCTCTTCCTCTACACCTAGAGGGAACGATAAAACAGAGTATCGGAATTTAAGAACAAACAACTGAAAACATAAAGAGATATCGAAGACAATCGAACGGAGAAATAATGTAGCTTCTTAAAGAAGCATAGACAAAACATAGCAGAAAACCATCCTCTCCTTCACCACTCTCTCTCTCTTCCAGGTACGCTCAATGAGTGGATCAGGCTGGCTTCTCCTCTCCTTCCTCTCGCTCTGGCCTCACCCTCTTCCTTGTGGCTTCCGCAGCTTGTCAGGAGCAGAAACCTTCATATATATATATCCAACCTCACGAGAGAGTGAGGGTTTGGGAGACACGCGCGAAGGCATGCTTCCAGATGAACCGAGCCACGTGTTAGACGATTATTCCCTCGGATCACGTGCTCACATAATTGGAATAAAGTTCCAATTTGTCTTTAAGTCCCTGTAAGGTTTCAGAGAACATACAGTCAATCTCAGAAATATTCAAGTCATAAATTGTTCACACAGATTGCACGGGACTTATGAAAGGACAGAAGAGCGCGTCAACGCACTAAAGCCAAGGCGTTAACGCAATGGATATAAGGAGAACAGGTGCCTTGACAAAACACACTAATGCGTCAACGCATCAGTTGACAGCGTTGACGCTTCTGCTGGGTGGTTGATCAAAAGAACCTTTGGTCCAAAACTCGAGGCGTCGACGCTTCCATTGTGTAGCGTCGCCTCAGCTCCTTGGACGAGACGCACAAAATCTTGGTAACAACCCAATGCGTCAACGCTTCAGGTGACAGCGTCGACTCAGCTTCATAGGCGAGACGCTCAAGCCCTTGGCACCAAGCCAATGCGTCAACGCTTCAGGTGACAGCGTCGACTCAGCTCGATAGGCGAGACGCTCAAGCCCTTGGTACTAAGCCAATGCGTCAACGCTTTCATCGTGCAGCGTCGACTCAACTTCATATGCGAGACGCTCAAGCCATTGGCACCAAGCCAATGCGTCTACGCTTCCATCGTGCAGCGTCGACGCAATGGACAAATCAGCAAGCGAAAGACGCACTAATGCGTCTACGCACCCAGCCAAGTGCGTCAACGCACTAAATGTACAGATCCCATATAATCAAGACAAGTATGAGCTCATGGGTGTACATGATAGAGGAGCATCAAAACAGAAAAGCATGATGAAGAAGCATTTGATCCATAGATGTGCATGCAAGACAACAACATTAGATCCTGAGAATATTTAGACAATTCAGGATCTTTATCATTCATTTAGAAGCATCAAGATGATTATCATAAAAATAATTTGATTCATAGTGTTAGTCATCATCAAAACTACAGAGATGCAACAATCTCCCCCTTTTTGATGATGGCAACACCATGAGTCAAATTTAGTGAAGGGAGAAATACCAACTTAAAACATTCTCAATAAGGGCAGCAACCCCTTTCAACCTTCTCCCCTTGTCAGACTTTTCAACTTTTACTCCCCCTTTCAACCTTCTCCCCCTTTGACATCATCAAAACAAGGAGAAAGAGAGATGTTGACGCTGGACTGATGAGAAAAGATGGAGATGATTCCAACAGTAGACACTCATTGTCAAATCTTAGATGCTTAAGTGGGGCTGTAAGGTCCAGTGAAGAATCTTGGAGTTCTGGTAAGAGAAGGAGATTCAGAATAAACTTGAAGTTTATCAACTTACTATGATTATGAGAGAAGAGCAAGTGGCAACAAGTATGACTGAGGTAGCTGTTAAGGCTTGTCAAAGAGACAACAAGAGTTTGAACCACTAAGACAGCCTGTAGGCATTGAGGACAAACAGTCCAGGCAGAGAAGGCACAGTTATAGAGTGTATTTGGCCAGTTACACTTTTGACATTAAGTATGCACCTTGGTCAGAGGCCAGCATCCTCAGTTACTCAGTGTAAGAGCCTCATCACTTCTCAATTAGAGAACAGAGATAGTGACCATTGGTTGTTTCATGAGGAGACACCTTGATCAGAGGCCAGAATCCCCAGTTACTCACCATTTTGTCATCATTGCTCTGCCAAGCATAATTTTGAATAGTATTTCTTTCTTTTGATTTTGTTTATGAGAACTGATACCTCATGACATAGGAAATTCTCATTTCATTGATGGGATTCCTAGTTTCTCAGTATGCAGTTTTAAGCACAGATAAGTTTAACTAGCTCAACAAGGGGTTGTTTGAAGACAAAGCCCAGGGCAAATATTGGAGGTCTTATCAAGATGTCCAAAGAGAAGCTCATAAACAGAAACCATTTCTTACAAGTCTAGCTTGTTCATGAGTCATGCAACAAAGTAAGAGGATATACTTGTGAAGGTTAATCTTAGCCTCTTAAGACTTACTAGAAGAGGATTCTAGCTGGACTTTAATTGCACAAGCTTAAGAATGTAGGAAATGAATGAGGTTCTATTAAGAGGAATATTCAAGATCAATTCTAACATTTAATCCAGCAATAACACCCATCTTTCAAGCGTTTCTAATTAGTCAAGCTCCCCCTCTCTAGTAGCTCTATCTCCCATTCTACCCAGAAAACAGCAGAGAAGCAGAATTGACTTTACTCAAGGCACACACCCGCTCCCCCTCACATAGGGACCCCCACCAGAGAAAGTAAGACAAAACTACCACTAACTTTATGGAGATACATGAACCAGAAACTATTGCCTCAAATCAGTCAGAGTTTGTAAATACCAAGTTCTCTTCTCAAAGAAGTGAATTTTTCAGTGTCTAGAGGTTTTGTAAAAATATCAGCAATTTGATCTGCAGTCCCAACATGAATTAATTCAAATGTTTTATTTGCAATTTCATTCCTGATAAAGTGGTGCCTGATTTCAATGTGTTTTGTTCGTGAGTGTAAAACAGGATTCTTTGCAATGTTTATGGCACTAGTGTTATCACAAAAGATGGGAGTGCAACCTGTCTCTACTTGGTAATCCTGAAGTTGATGCTTGATCCAGATAACCTGAGTGCCACAGCTGCTTGCAGCCACGTATTCAGCCTCAGCAGTGGAAAGAGCCACTGAATGTTGTTTCTTTGAACTCCAAGAACTAGGCATCCTCCTAAGAATTGGCAGTGGCCACTGGTGCTCTTCCTATCTAGTTTGCATCCAGCAAAGTCTGCATCAGTGTATGCAACTAAATCTAATGTGCGTGAAGCAGGATACCATAAGCCTAATGTATGTGAGGCAGACAGATATCTAAAGATTCTTTTTACAGCAGACAAATGTAGTTCAGTAGGCCTAGACTGATATCTTGCACATAAACCAACACTGAATTGTATGTCTGGCCTAGAGGCAGTCAAGTACAAGAGGGATCCGATCATACCTCTGTAGAGTTTTTCATCCACTTGTTTACCTGACTCATCTGCATTAAGGGTCATGCTTGTGCTCATTGGGGTGGATATTTGCTTCAGGTTAGTCATTCCAAACCTTTTTAGGATATCCAGCGTATACTTGGTTTGGTGGAAGAAGCAGCCATCTGACATTTGATTTATCTGCAAGCCAAGGAAATAAGTCAGTTCTCCAACTAAGCTCATCTCAAATTCAGCTGACATAAGCTGTGAAAATTCTTTACACAGTTCAGGATTTGTTGATCCAAAAATGATGTCGTCTACATATACCTGAACTATGATGAGATCTTGTCTTGAATTCTTAGTGAATAAGGTTTGGTCAACTTTACCTCTGTTATATCCTTTATTCAGTAAGAAACTGGTCAGTCTTTCATACCAGGCCCGAGGAGCCTGCTTTAGTCCATAAAGAGCTTTGTTTAACCTGAAAACTTGATCAGGTTTAGTCGAGAACTGAAACCCAGGAGGTTGTTCAACATAAACTTCTTCTTTTAGAATTCCATTCAAGAAGGCACTCTTAACATCCATTTGTTGAAGTTTTATGTTGCTTGAACAGGCAAATGCTAATAGAATTCTGATAGCCTCCATTCTAGCTACTGGAGCAAAGGATTCATCAAAGTCCACTCCATACTCCTGACTGTAGCCTTTAGCTACAAGTCTAGCTTTATTCCTAGAGATGACACCTTCTTCATTCAGTTTGTTCTTAAAAACCCATTTTGTTCCTATTACATTGAAATTTTCAGGTCTAGGTACAAGTTCCCAGACATTGTTCCTATCAAATTGCCCTAGTTCTTCACACATGGCAATTACCCAATTCTCATCACTTAAGGCTTCTTCAATGGTCTTAGGCTCAATTTGAGAAACTAAAGCAATTAAGTCCTGATTCTGAACATTTCTGAAATGAGATCTTGTCCTAGGGGGATCATTAAGACTACCAATAATATTGGTTACAGGGTGGTCTTTTAAAACTCTGACATTTGTTGAGGACTCACCTTGTTCGGCTGTACTTACTGGGTTCAGATCAGTAGGTTCTTCAGCCGGTTGTACTTCCTCCTCTTGCATTTGATTCAGGAACTCTCCATCATGACTTGTAGATCTGTTATCATCATTTAGACTGTTAGAGATTTTTGTTTCATCAAAAATAACATGAGGGGTTTCCTCTACAGTTCTATCAGTTTTATTAAAGACCCTGAAGGCCCTAGATGTTTCAGAGTATCCTAGGAATATTCCTGGAATACTTCTAGCATCAAATTTATCTAAGTCTCTCTTGTTGTTATTATGAATAAAGCATTTTGAACCAAAAATTTTGAAATATGAGACATTAGGCCTCTTACCTTTCAGGAGTTCATATGGTGTTTTCTTATGTATGGGTCTTACCAAAGCTCTATTAAGTATGTAGCAGGCTGTGTTTGCCGCTTCTGCCCAAAAGCTCTTAGGTAGCTGACTCTCCATTAGTAGTGTTCTTGCCATTTCCACTATTGTTCGATTCCTTCTCTCCACAATTCCATTCTGCTCTGGGGTCCTGGGAGAAGAAAATTTGTGAGTCAGTCCCTCCTTGTCACAGAAGCTAGAAAATGAGGAGTTCTCAAACTCTCCTCCATGATCTGATTGGATAACAGTGATCTTGTGCCCTATATGTTTTTGCTTATTGAAAAAATGTTCAAATTTTTGAAAAGCATCACTCTTATTTGCCAAGAAAAATAGCCATGCAAATCTAGAGTAGTCATCGACAATGACAAAACCAAATCTCTTACCATTTAGACTCTGGGTTCTGGTAGGACCAAAGAGATCCATGTGCAAGTGTTCCATGATCTTTGTAGACAAGCTCTCAGACCTAATTTTAAAAGAAGCTCGAGTTTGCTTGCCTAGAGCACAGGCCTCGCAATTCTTCGAAACTGATTTGAACTTTAAGCTAGGCATGCCTCTAACTAATTCAAATTTAGCTAATTTATGCAAGGTGTTAAAGCTAGCATGGCCTAGTCGCCTATGCCAGTCAAACATGTTATTCTCTGAATCAGCAGTGAGACACAGATTAGACTCAGACTCAACATCAAGATCCACAATATAGACATTATTGACTCTATTTGCAATGAACTTTATTTTATCGGAGTTTGGTTCTAAAATTTTGCATACATGCTCATCAAAAAGAACCTTGTGACCCTTGTCACACAACTGACTAATACTCAATAAATTGTGTTGCAGACCTTCAACCAACAAGACTTTCTCAACAGAGTTGGAGGTTTTCTTACCAATGGTTCCGGTCCCAATGATTTGGCCTTTGTTTTTACCTCCAAACTTAACTGACCCTCCTGCTTTCAATTCAAGCTTGCTGAACTTTCTTTGATCCCCTGTCATGTGCCTCGAGCAGCCACTGTCGAGATACCACTTGTTGTTCTCGGCTGCTAGGCCCACCTGCACAATAGCAATTTAAGTTGTGTGCTTTGGAACCCAAGGTAAGTTGGGTCCAAAAATACCGTTCAATTCATTAAGCACAGTCTTGGGAATCCAGATCTGTTTTAACCCCTTTTTCTTTCTGTGCTGAGAGTTGACAGTTTTGTTATTGGTGTGCATTTTATTTGTTTCTTTTTGTTTCTCAAGGTGTGTCCAGTTTCTGTTGATAAAGGTTTGGGTCCCAGCCAGACCATAATTTTTAACCTGTCTAGATGAAGGGATTTTATTGACAGTATTCTGTGTATAGTTAGACGTTCCCATGTTTCTTTTAAAATAGCCCATTCTTTTATTAGAGTCATAGTTGTTGAATTGACAGACACCTTGCTTCTGGTGCATGGGCTTGTTGAATTTCTTGAAGATATTTTTTTCAAACTCAGCCTGTTGTCTATGGATGTTCTTTTGTTGTTCAGTGGTTTTGGAACTGGATGGAATGTCCAGTTTCTCTTTTCCTTTCTCAGTGCAGAAGGTAGTGGTTTTTACCCCAAATGCTTCCTTCTTACTTGGGTTGAAACCCAACCCTTCTCTGTTAAAGTTTACTTTGGTGCCTAACAAGGCATTCAAATTACTCTCTCCCAAAACAAACCTCTCAAGGGTTTTCTTCTTATCTTCCAGCTCCTTCCGCAGACATATATTGTTTTCCAGCAATTCATCATTGACCCTTTTAACAGCTTCATACCCTTCCCTGAGTAAGTCATTTTGTCTCAGGTTTTCTTCAGTATGTTGATTGGTTTCATCAAGCTGTTTTCTTAGTTTTTCAAGCTCCTTTTTAACAAGATTGTTCTCATTTCTTACATTTTCCATTTGATCTAATTCAGCTATCAGTTTGGAATTTTCTGTCTTGATGAGTTCTTGTTCTTCATTAACCACATTGAGTTTGCGTTTGGTGACTCTATGTTCTTTAGCTAAGGCATTGTACATATCTAGCAGTTCACCATACTTATCTTCCCAGTCATCAATAGAGTAAGTCACAAAGGGATTGATTACCTCATTTTCCTCGTCGGCCATCAGACATACTCCTTCAGTCTCCTTTCCTGAGGAGTTAGTCTCTGAGTCTTCTTCTTCATCGCTCCAAGTGCATACCATAGCTTTTGGCTTTTTCTTGTACACTTTGGAGCCTTTCTTATGGTAATCCAGTGTCTTCTTCTGAAGCTCAGGGCAATCTTGCTTTATGTGCCCAAGGTTCCTGCAATGATAACACATCACACTTTTAGCATTCCTATCCTTGTCATTGCCATTGTTTGGATATTTACCTGATGAGTAATTTCTTCTTCTCCCATATGATTTTCCCTTCAGTTTCAGAAATTTCCTGAACTGACGTGTGAGCAGAGCTTTTTCACTCCTGTCAAGGTCTGGAGTTTCATCAGAGTCTCCACTGCTGCTGCTGCTGCTGCTACTACTACTATGTCGTTCAACTTTAAGAGCAACATTCTTGCCCTTTCTGTCACTTCCTTCTCCTGTTTTCTTGAGATTCATCTCATAGGTCATAAGAGACCCTATGAGTTCAGTGACAGTCATGGTTGTTAAATCCTTCGATTCCTCTATCACAGTGGCCTTTGTGTGCCACGCTGGAGTCAAAGATCTCAAGATCTTCCTGACTATATCCCCTTCAGATATTTCCTTTCCAAACCCCTTGAGGCTGTTTGTGATCAGTGACAGCCTAGCGTACATATCAGTCGCGCTCTCCTCTGACTTCATCTTAAATAATTCATACTCAGAGGTTAGGTAGTTTACCTTGGTAGCTCTGACCTGAGAGGTACCCTCGTAAATCAGCGCTAGTTCATCCCACATCTTCTTGGCTGTCTTGCACGCCGAAATTCGGGCATATTCTTCAGGGTGAACTGCGCACTGGATGATGTTGAGCGCAGACCAGTTCAGTCCGGATAATTTGACTTGTTCTTCAGACCACATCTCCTCATTCGGAGGTAAATCATAAGGTCCAGTTGTAATGACTCTCCACAGCTTGTGGCTCTGAGATCGGATGAAAACTTCCATCCTATTTTTCCAAAAGAAATAATTAGAGCCATCAAAATATGGGGGACGGGAGATTGACTGTCCTTCAGCTATGTAGCTGCGAGGACCACTGGTTCCAAGATTACCCTGGTCGTTGGACCACATCTCGGGTAAACCTGCTCTGATACCAACTGTTACACAGGAGGACGGTGAGCTAGAAGGGGAGGGGATGAATAGATCACCGTTTTAAAAAATTATTTGATTGAGTCGAGGCAGGACCATTAACCAATATAACGTAATTCACGAGCGCAGAACATAAATGACTCAAAGTGTCATCAGCACATATGCACAACCACCTAGCGAGCAGTCAGACCAAGATTTCAATCATCAACATTCACATTTACTCAATGAAGCCAGACAAAATCATAAGGAAGATAGATGCGCACAACCATACCACGGAGAACAGGAGATTTAGATGGTTCAGTCTGCAACCTACAGACTTACGTCCATCCCTCACTCAAGGCCGAGTGAGGCTTC
Organism: Amorphophallus konjac; assembly: GCA_022559845.1. NCBI lineage: Eukaryota > Viridiplantae > Streptophyta > Magnoliopsida > Alismatales > Araceae > Amorphophallus > Amorphophallus konjac. The sequence continues at coordinate 95,131,459 of CM040129.1, read as the reverse complement.
CTTTCACAAGAAAGAACCGCAGACTCAGTCTGCCTACAACACGCTGATCCACAGCTTGGGGATCGAAATCCCTACAGACGCTGATCACACAGCTTGAACCCAGGTCTCACACCCCAAGACCTGACCCGGAGATAACTCTCCCTTCCTCTTAGACAAGAGGGAACCCAGCAGTGACTCACCCTCACTGCAATTCAGAGACACTGTCTCTCTTCCTCCACAGCCGGAGGGAACAACCCAGATAGCCTCCTCACTATCTGAACACAGCAACCCCTGGAGACCACCTCCCTTCCTCTGATCTGATTCAGAGGGAATCACAATGCAACCCAGAGGATCCACCTCTCTTCCTCTACACCTAGAGGGAACGATAAAACAGAGTATCGGAATTTAAGAACAAACAACTGAAAACATAAAGAGATATCGAAGACAATCGAACGGAGAAACAATGTAGCTTCTTAAAGAAGCATAGACAAAACATAGCAGAAAACCATCCTCTCCTTCACCACTCTCTCTCTCTTCCAGGTACGCTCAATGAGTGGATCAGGCTGGCTTCTCCTCTCCTTCCTCTCGCTCTGGCCTCACCCTCTTCCTTGTGGCTTCGGCAGCTTGTCAGGAGCAGAAACCTTCATATATATATATCCAACCTCACGAGAGAGTGAGGGTTTGGGAGACACGCGCGAAGACATGCTTCCAGATGAACCGAGCCACGTGTTAGACGATTATTCCCTCGGATCACGTGCTCACATAATTGGAATAAAGTTCCAATTTGTCTTTAAGTCCCTGTAAGGTTTCAGAGAACATTCAGTCAATCTCAGAAATATTCAAGTCATAAATTGTTCACACAGATTGCACGGGACTTATGAAAGGACAGAAGAGCGCGTCAACGCACTAAAGCCAAGGCGTTAACGCAATGGATATAAGGAGAACAGGTGCCTTGACAAAACACACTAATGCGTCAACGCATCAGTTGACAGCGTTGACGCTTCTGCTGGGTGGTTGATCAAAAGAACCTTTGGTCAAAAACTCGAGGCGTCGACGCTTCCATTGTGTAGCGTCGCCTCAGCTCCTTGGACGAGACGCACAAAAACTTGGTAACAACCCAATGCGTCAACGCTTCAGGTGACAGCGTCGACTCAGCTTCATAGGCGAGACGCTCAAGCCCTTGGCACCAAGCCAATGCGTCAACGCTTCAGGTGACAGCGTCGACTCAGCTCGATAGGCGAGATGCTCAAGCCCTTGGTACTAAGCCAATGCGTCAACACTTTCATCGTGCAGCGTCGACTCAACTTCATATGCGAGACGCTCAAGCCCTTGGCACCAAGCCAATGCGTCTACGCTTCCATCGTGCAGCGTCGACGCAGTGGACAAATCAGCAAGCGAAAGACGCACTAATGCGTCTACGCACCCAGCCAAGTGCGTCAACGCACTAAATGTACAGATCCCATATAATCAAGACAAGTATGAGCTCATGGGTGTACATGATAGAGGAGCATCAAAACTGAAAAGCATGATGAAGAAGCATTTGATCCATGGATGTGCATGCAAGACAACAACATTAGATCCTGAGAATATTTAGACAATTCAGGATCTTTATCATTCATTTAGAAGCATCAAGATGATTATCATAAAAATAATTTGATTCATAGTGTTAGTCATCATCAAAACTACAGAGATGCAACACGTGAGTGATAAGTTTATTGTGCGCTCATTCTGACCCGTGTCGGACGAGAGTAAGATTCGCTCGGGACCCGCAGTCCGCCATACCATAAAGGCTATGGCGTTAATTACATCCCCCACGAGGAGGGAAAACCTTTGATTAATTGCCGAGATAATGGGCTGTCGAGGCTGGAATAAAGGATGTAGAGGATGCGAATGATCATGCAAGATGCTATGATCTACCATGCACGATTCATTAGGGCGGACCCTCAGTACGTGGTGGAGGACTTAGGCCCGAAGACCACCACCACGCGTGGCAAAAGCTTTTTCGTCGGACGTTGCCCGGCTTTCAGCTCGTGCCATTCGATATACCGAGGGTCCGTACACTCAGGCATGCATCGATGCGGCATGAATGCTTAGACTAAGCAGAATGATGAAGTTATAAGAATTGCTAATTCAGGTTTTAAACGAACCAGTTTATTCGATGTATTGATTACAGAGTTTACTTGATTATGTTATTAACATTGAAAATCAACCCGAAGGTAAGGAAAAGATTGAAACGGCACGACGACGTGATTCGGAACGAAACCGGCGCGATGCGCGCAGGCATAGAGTTTAAAACGGCGTGAGAAGCGTGGGTAAAGGCTTGAAACGGTGCCGCTTAACGTAAGTGTAGGGCTGGCCTTAAAACAGCACGTCCCTCTTCCTGGCGCGTCGGGATAAGGCGCGCCATTTTAAGGCGCGCCGTATTAAGGCGCGCCGAGTATCAACGGCGCCGGTTTAGCCCTGTTTTGCAGAAACTGAGGTTTTATTGGAAACTGAGGTTTTATTGGTTATTTTTGGGTTTATTAAAACATTTTTGGGAGATTTTGAAAGTTTATTGAGTCAGTTATTCAAAGGATGGCTCCGGGCCATCCGGAAGCCGAGTCACAGGCTCGCGCGAGGTTCATACTCGAGCGCGGCGATTGTTCCGAGTCAAACTCGTTCGAGCCAAAATTTTGGCAGCGTCTCCCCATCCCGGAGGATTGTTGGGGAGAAGCGGGGAGTACTCACGTAGCGGAGGAACCCCTGAAAGCCGGGTGGCACAACAGCGGCCGGCAAACCCAGACGGATAGAAGAACCCCGAGGACTAGCCTACTAGGGGCACCGAGTCCGTGGGTAGAAGGTAGACAGATGGCGCGACTCACAGTGGGAGCGAAGAACCCGAGGGCTAGCCTACTAGGGGCACGCGGCCCAAGTCGGCACCATGTCTAAGTCGGGACGACCAACATGGGAGTAAACCCTGAGGGCTAGCCTACGAGGGGCACACAACCCACGGCCACCAAGAGGCCCACTAAGGGCTGTGGATTTGAAATGTTGGGGTTCACCCATTTTCTATGCACTCGTTGACCTTCGGGGACCCATTATTAACAAATGGTCTCCTGCAGACTGAGCAATCAAGATGAGAACTTGGGAGAATGTCCCCCCCCCGGGGGGTCACCGAACCTTTATAAAACAGTAAAGCGGCACGATGAGGAAAACTTGCATAGTGAGGAGATTAATATCAATGCTCATGGATGAACATGTGTGCGTGCAGGTAAGTGTTAATAGGTTAGTTACATACTCATCAGGCGACGATTGGGGAAAATAGTGACCAGAAGTGTAGGATGGCCTCATCTCCCTCTGTCCATAGTCGAGAACAGGGGGGAGTGAGGAAGACGGTCCAAAACGGGCTGAAGGGACATATATTCATGGATGCACCTCCGGTGATGAAACGTTAATCATTTGATCGGAAGAGGAAAACCCCCAGGGGGTGATTGCTATAGCCCGTGGAGTTCGAGGGCATATGTTCGGCGTCGGAGAAAACAGATACAAAAACAATATGCGTAGGAAAATGGTTAAATACACGGACAGAGGAAAGATGAGTAACTGGAGAAGGTGGGAACAACACCGAATACAACCACAGTTCATCCATTCGACGCACAGTGAGTGGGGGTATACACATATGCGCTTCCATTCCGGCGCCGGTGCTGTTGCACGGTGCCGTCTCACCAGCCACAAAAAGAAAACGCAAGGAGGAGGAGGAAGCGGCGATGCAGAGATAGAATAAGACCATTAACTCTTTAGCCCATTGATACACATATTCATTCATTCCATGAACGAGAGGAGGGAAAATGTACAGATTATCATTCCGGTGCCGACGTTGTCGCGCGGTCACCGTTTTCATTAATAAAGGTGGAAGAAATTACATAGGGAGAGGTAGAGAATCACAAAGATAGTGAGAAAGGGGAGAGGAAACAAGGCTCGTATCATCGCTTTCCTTCCCCCTTTCTCACTTACAATATATCGGAGGAGAAACCCGAACCGAGGGGGACTGATGGGGGGATTACAACGACCCACCTAAATAGGTAAAGAAGTAGACGCTCTTCTTCTCCGGCACCGGGAGGTTCAGGCAGAGCGAGGTGGCAGCCACGGAGACTCTCAGAGGAAGGGCTTTCCCCTCAAGAAACCCTTCACGGCTTCGCTCTAATTGGTGGCCCTTTCTTTTTCGACATCTCTCGTGCCCTTCTCTTTTTTTTCTTCTGATTCCCTCTCCCGCTTTTTGGTCGAACAAGCGGTGACTTTATAACACCAGGTTGAACCGGCGCCGTGGGGGCGCGCTGGATTCAGTGGTGCCGGGTTGCAGGGCACCGGGGATAGGTACCCCTAAAGGGTTTTTGGGGCACCGGGTTCAGTGGCGCCGGGTTGCAGATAGGGCTAAAGCCTTCTGGCACGCCGGGTCCAGTGGCGCCGGATAAGGGGGCGCCGGTGAAGTATTGTGCGCCAGTTTAGCTTGTTCACTCGACGCAGGCTAGCCAATGGGTCCGGAGATGGTTCCGGAAGCTCTCGTCGACTCTTCCTCTCGCTTCGGTCCTCGAAAAACCTTGGTGGGCATTGACGAAGCTCTCGGCACAATGAACGGCCTAAATCGGAACTTCGTGTGTGTTCGGCTCGAGCACATAGGTTTTTGTTGACACGGCTTTCGGCACTATGATTTGTGCTTTCGGCTCGGCCTGACTCATGCTCAAAGCTTCCTTATGGGATGGTATGGCATCTGGGATAATTCCGCCTTGACTGGCGACCATTCGGCCACTAACGGGCCCACTATGGCGAGAAGCCGAACCCGTGTCGGGTGATCGGGACCTTCAGCTGATAGAGCCTTCGGTTCCTTGTTGTGACGGGCCGAGGACGTTCTTCCTTCTCAGTGGAGTCTTCATTCAGGTGGCGAGCCACCGGGTGGACCGTCGTCCTTGGTCGGGTGACTGGTGCAGGGTAGCGGCACGACGGAGTCGATGCCGGATCATTAGGCAGGCTTGGTCGCACTGCCGGCTAGTTGTGGATTTGTCTCGACTTTCCTGAAGCGAAGTCCCCGGTCATTCATTCCAGGTGACCCGAGGCCCTGGTAGCTTGAGAAGTCTTCAGTAGGTTGTTCTTTATCAGCTTCTGTGCTTCGGTGGGCCGTATCATTCGTCTTTGCGGCTTGGTTGCCAAATGATCATATTTTGAGTGCCAACATGGCTTAACACCAGGGATCTAGAGTAATAATTAGGAACATGCATTACACTTATCGAGGCATTCAAAGACACCTAGGTATCACCCAACTATAGCTCTATGTCTGCCAAACGAGCTCATAAGTTCGTTATCATGGTATCTCGGGCATCCTACACCCATGGCGTATGAATCAACACTCAAAAAAAGAAGAAGAAGAAGAAGAAGAAGAAAGGCCATTTACCTCAACAAGCCCCCTAGGATGGAGCTGCTCCACATACATCACCTTGTAGAGGTGCAAGTAATCCTCACTATCCTGCGCGTGCGACTCCACAAGTGTGCCACCCCGTTGCCAGTCTTCATACTGGTCGGGGAAGCATACTCGCCAAACCACGAAGGTTGTCGACCCGCATTCTTTCCTCCCGATGCAAGGTGGCGCTGTCATGTCTACCCATTCCTAGGAAAGCCCTAGGGTCCTCATGGCCAATCATAGCCGAAGTGGCTAGATTTCGTTCAAACAATGGAGCCAGAGGTCCCATCCGAACCGGGCAAGGCTTGTTATAACCCACGGTTGGTCGGCGTCAACCATGCCCGAATAAGGCCTCCATTTCACCTATGTTAGGTTGTACATATCTTCATAGTTGGTCAAAAACAAAACAAAACAAAAAAAGAAAAGAAATCCTACCATCGCTGGAGGGAACTCTTGCAGCTCGCGTCTTAACACCATCAGTTGGTAGGATAAAGGTGTTGTACTCATGATGGGTTGCCACCCTCTAGCTAACGGCACCATCACTGGTCGCCAATGTCGAGCTCTCCCCCATCGGGAGGTAATAATAGCTCCATAGCTGCGCCATCATGTGTCATTGGAATAAAAAAAGAAGAGAAAAAAAACAAACAAACAAAAAGAAAAACACAAAAAAACAAAGAAAAAAACAAAGAAAAAAGTAGTATATATATATATATATATATATATTATCTAAATAAATGGTGTAAAGCCACTTACTGCCACCTCTTGGTTTGACCCTTGAGACAAACCTGCAAATAAGTGTGCCAGCACGGTATCTCCCCAGGCATATTGCCCTACCCTCTCAAGGTCTACTAGGAGCTCTAGGAAACGACAGTGAATGTTGTCTCCCCTTGAGCCCAGTAGTAATTTCCCCAGCAGAAAGAGTAGAAATCTTCTCGGATCCATGTTGGATCTCTCCCAGTTGCTTGCATCCACGTAGTACACAGCGCGGCACCCTCTTTCATTCCTCTCCATGAACTCCTCCAGGGATTCGTTGTCACGAGGATGAGTTTTAGTAAGCCCCAGTGCCTCCATGATAGATGCCTTGGCTACCGACTTGCTCTTTCGGTCCTCCATGTTCAGCCCGAGTAGTGGGCTCCTTCCCAGTAATCGGGGTAGGTAACCCCGGTTACCGCCTCGCCGTCCACTTTGAGGCCCATAATTCGGACCACATCTTCTATGATGGGAACCATGTGTCCCCAGGGTATAAGGAAGGTCCGACTTGCTGGGTCCCATCTTTCACGCAGTGCCTGAATGAGGGCAAAATCGAGCTTAATCTTCTCGACTCGGAGGAACGCTCTGAATCCCATCATGTCTAGCCGGGCCTTCTGGAAGTCCGGAAGACCCCGGTATGCGGCCACCACCAACTCCCATTAGATGTGTGGCCGTATCATGCCATGCGCATACATAAAAATGAGAAAGGGGTGCACTCCTGGGATGATAAGAGAACGAGAGAGGAAGTAAAAGGGGTTCACTAACACGCTGAGATTGGGTTTTTTTACTAAGGTGCCCTTCCATATCGGAAAACCTCATGGAGCTAACGCTGGACCTGCTTCTCTTCGAGGAGTGAGAAGATTTGCCCTCCATTCCCAACTTAAAAGATCTGGGCTCCTTTCTCCCAATTTCACTCTTTAGGTCAGCTTTCGTTGCTCATGAGGGAAGCAAAAGCAAGGTATTTATAAAGGAAGAGAAGTCTGGAACTATCACTAGCAATGGCCTTCGAAACGAGCTGCTCTCCCGTCATGCTCATAGGTCACTTCGCCACTTGCATAAAGTAATGATTTACGATGACATGACAGCACGCTCCCTATGCGGTCTAGGGGCTCCTGGTGATCCTTGTCGTGTTGAAAATAATTTCAAAGGGGCATCTATAGGAAGTTTGAAATCTCATATGCAAGATAGGGCGAAAGGTCGTCATTCCTTTTCGACGGTGGATTCCCTTTGAAAAGCATGACCACTGCAAGACACAATCCCCATTCTCGGGTACAGTTTTGTCGAGAATAATATAGCAGAGAGAGGAGTGTAGAAGAGACACGATCCACCATTTTAGGGCAAGCTTTGGACAAACACTTCACGAGGGAACAATACAGAAGAGAAGAGGCATAGAGGAGAAGGAACGCGCAAAGGGTAGACAAGTAACATGAACATGAGTCAGTCCATTCGTGAATCTATATAAACTATCATGTACATCACAAGTAAGGGGTTCACTAACTCTCACCATCGCCCTCCTGGTCATTTCTCCTCCCTCCTAGGGCGGAAGTCACTAGGAGGCCTCCTGGAGCTCCATGAGGCGGTGCTCGCCTTACCCTGCGGTGCCTAACCAGTCTTGGTGGCCCGACGATGTTCCTCGACCGAGGAGACTAGAAGGCTACCAACAGAGAAGGAGACAGAGTAATGAAGGCGCGTCGCGCACTCTCTTCCCCTTTGGTGGCGCTCCTCGCTATCCTTCCACCTCTGCTCCGTAACCCGAAAGCTGGACCTCTGCTTCATCATTTGGTCTGCTAGACTCCTCCTCTCGTCCCACTCCCTTTGCCTCTCTCTCTCTCTCTCACTCCTCTCTCTCCCTCTCTGCATGCATCCCTCCTTGCCACTCGGAGAGAAACCCTCAGCTCGAGGACGTCTCAAGACAGCTCTTTAGCACTATGTCATCGCCACTCCTCCTCCAACACTGTTGTCCAGGCATCACACTTTGACCGAGCAACGCGCTCCTTCTCCGCTCAAACCACACGAGCTAGCACGCCCTGGATCTCCACTGCCTTCTAGATCCAATCATTTCACAAGGTCAGAAAAAGTGGGTGAAGTGTAATTTCAAACCAAATCACGCTCACCTGAGCCGCGAGCTCGTGCTCGGCCTCTTCGGCACAAGCCACCGTGCCGGCAAGTTGCTCCTGGAAGGACTTGACCTTCGGAGGTGGAGCCTGGGAACTGGAAGAGGCTCCGTCGGCCATCCCTACTGCCACCACCTGCTGGGCACGCTGAAATAAGGGAACAAATGACGTCGATTAGTGATTGAACACAGGGAATCCAGGCAAACAAAAACAACAACAACAAAACTAATAATAAAAAACAAAATAAAAAAATCCAAAAAAAAAAGCAAAAGTTACATAAAAAAATTTAATTTTTCAGTTGCCCTTGTAGACTTTGATGAAAGAACCCTGTCTTGTTATGTTGTATTCTCTTCTGTTTCTGTGAATCATCTGGTGTGTTGATTTCCTTGTACAGTGGAATGTAATTCTATTTCTTGTGAAATAATTCTATTTTGCTGTGTGTTCAGTGCATGTTTCAAAAAAAAAAAGACACCACCGTCCATCGTGTACCACCTCCGGTCACTGGGTCATGCATCTTACTATATGATATCTACGCTACTAGAACATGCTGAGGACCTTATGCCTTAGATGAATCTAGAGTTGGAGTTCCCCTCTAACAAAAACAATGATAACTTCATAGGAGTTTGGGACATATGGATAGACCTTTAAGTTGTGATAGCTTGGGGACGACAGTTCCATTCGGTATGTCGGTGTGTGGATAAATGAGCTCCGGCTCAGTATCGACTCACGAGATTGGTATCCTGACCCATCCTTAACAACTTAACAATATTATCCTTGGCTATTTTAATTTGTTTTAAGTTTTCCTTTAAACCTAGCATGCATGCATGTAGGACCTTGATTTCACTATGGAAGATCATTCACTTAATTCGATTGTGAGAGCCGCTATGCTTAAACTGAATATGAGATATTCCATTCCGAATTGAGTATTGAGTTTTCTTGAGGCTACCTTGGGCTATTTTTCTGGAAGAGACCCTTGTTTGGATTTATCTTCAACTATTCCTTTACTTTTACTCTATTTAGACCCACCTTGACTGTAGCACCTCCACATTAGCTGGTAACTGCTGCCCAATGGTGAAACCTGTAGGTTCATGACCATAGGAACTTCCACGCATGGAAGTTGGTCCCTTTTCTTAGTCGTGCCTGAGCGCACATTATTTCCTTTCTTTGTTTGTTTACCATCCAAACAATCGTTGATTTTAGAGAACCCTCTTCAAGGTTTCTTCGTTAAGACCTGGAAAAGATTCCAATCAGAAAATGTCGAGAGCATGTCTCATCACACCTTGGCATCTACTTTTCAATCCACTCCTACACTTCATTCCATTCCGTTACATGTCAATCCCTTACAAAGTAAACACCAAGACGGGACAGCTGTAGACACGGTATTTTTGATATTATCGTGAGCATATCTCATATTACACCACAATGCCCTAAAGTGACTTTCACATTTGAGTTATTTGAGTGATTTTCATTTTTTTATGATAATTTCGATTTCACATAAAATAATTTTCTTTGTAATTAATTAGACATTTTTTAAAAAAATTTACAAAATTAAATCAGGAAATTATGTATTTATTATTTTCTACATATAAAAATAATCTCTTAACTCAAAAAAATAATAAAATAATAAAAAATAAAATAAAATAAAACAAAACAAAAAAACAAAATATAAAACAAAACAAAAAGAGAAAAACAAAAACAAAAAAAAGAGAAACAAACAAATAAACAAAAACTCTTTTAATCATTCTACCAATTTTATAGGATCTAGTTCCCCCATCCTCTCCCATTTTTATGCCCAGCCAACCCAAGCCAACCCATCCTGACTCCCACCACCAAACTCAAACACCCATCCACGCAACTCCCTCTCTCCCTTCTCTCCCACGCAGCTCTCTTTCTCCTCTCCCTGAAAACGACCACCGCCTCCCCTCTGCAGCTCGGACACCCATCATCGACCCCGTCCTTCTCCGCAAGACCCCTCTCAACAACTCTCACCACCCCCTCCATTCTCCCTCACACACCGGCGAACCCATCTCCCCCCCTCTCTCTCTCTCTCTCTTTTTCCTACGCACACCACCTCTCCCTGCGAACCCATCTCTCCCTCTCTCCCACGCATGGGCATCTCTCATCTCTTTTTCTCCCTCTCTCCACACTCTCTTTCCCTCTCTCGAACGCTCTCCACTCCCTCTCTATCACCACCGTGGAGCCCCCTCCGCATGCACGTCAACCGACGACCTCCCCTCCCACACAACTGCAAGCCACCCGCACCTCACCGCCCCGGTGACCTTCCCCTTGCCTGCACCTTACCGCCGGCCACCTCCCCATCATCTCCCTCTCACTCTCACCACCGGCGAGCTCCCCTCCTCTACCGTGACCCTCTCTATCTCCCTCTAACTCACTCACGTCCCAGCTAACCTCCGCACCACCCCCTCGTCGTAGCCCTCCGCCTCCAGCTCCCTCTCTTCTCCGCGGTAGTAGCCCTCCGCCTCCACTCTCTCCCTCTCTCACCCACACCGGCCACCCCACGTCCAACCACCACGGTAGCCCCTCCACCCTCGTTGGCCTCCCCTTCGCGAGCGGCCACCGCACCGGCCCAACTGTCGGCCTCCGCCAGTACACTCCCCTCCTACCGACCACGCTCGCCACCGTCCACCACGCCTCATCCCCTTCACCTCTGCACTTCCCCTCCAAGATCGCCACCTCTCGCCCCCGTCGCCGATCGCAACTCCCCGCAACCCCTCTCTCTCTAACTCACATACATATACCATCTACCAACTCCTTCTCTCTCTAACACACACACACCACGCCCCACCTCACGCAGCTGCTAGCCCACATACACCCACAACACCACTGTCGACCTTCTTAACACCTCTGCACACACTCCATCGCTGTCGGCCACCTCACTCACTCTCCCATCTCTCCACACTCTCCCCCTCACACCTCACCTCCCCACACCGTCGCCCTCCCACTGCCACCTACACCATCACCACCACCGGCCAACCTGCCCACTTCGCAGCCACCACCCTACCTCCGGCCACTCCCCACTTCTCACCATCTGACTCACTTTCACCTCTCCACACTCCACTGCACCACCGCCACCCTCCACTCACCACACTCTCCCTCCCCACTCCCACCATCTCTCCTCTATCCCCAACATCCTCACACCTCCCGCCGGAGCACCTCACCACACAACCGCCATCGTAGCCCTCCTCTCCACCTTCTCCCTCACCATCCCAACACCCCCTCTCTCTCCCTCGTGGACTGGCCTCCCGCCAGCAACCCTCTCCCCACACTCACCCACTACACTTCACACACTTACACACTCACTCAACACACCACCCCCCCACACTCACTTCTCTCAACCCACACACACAGACATCTCTCGCCGGCGACCCTCTCCCACACTCACTCTCTCACCCACATAAACCCATCCCCCTCTCACCCTCTCCATCTCTCTCCCACTCATCTCTCCACTCCCCAACACCTCACACACCCTCGCACACACTCACTTCTCTCAACCCACACACACAGACATCTCCTCTCGGCCTCCACACTCTCCCTTCTCTCCTCGACATCTCCACCGACGTATCCTCTCACCCATTCTCTCTGCACCTCCCATCGCACCACCCTCACTCCCTCTCTCTTCACACTTCTCACACACAATGAGCCCCTCACCACCGCCGCTACCACCCTCTCTTTCATTCCGCCAACGAACCCCCTGCCCCACCTACAACCTCCTCACCAGCTCTGCCTCCGATCGCCCTCCTCCTCTGCCTGCTAGCCACCGCGGCCTCTCACAACCTCTCTTCTTCAAACCCCGCACACCTCTCCACTTCTTCCTCTCACCCCATCGGTTCTCTCTCACCCTCCCTCTCTATCTCTCTCCTCTCTCCCCACGCATCCCTCTCTCTCACTCTCGTCTCCCGCCTCCATCACCTCCCGCCAGCCTCCGCCCTCTCCCTCTCTTACTGTCACGCCCCGAGCGCGGAAGATACCCGGAGATGCGCGACGTGTCTATATCAATCATGTCAATCAGAGTGGTCATGTATTCGACACAAAGACAGAGATGCGCAAAATAGCAAGATAACCCAATCCTTTATTTCATAATGGATAGACTATTACAAATCCAATACTCTGTTAAATAAAAAGGAAAAGAATACATAGTTGACTCAAGAAACTATGGAAAAGACTAGACGACACTTGTAGAAGCTCTATCACTTTCACTCTTGACCATTCCCATCCGATTGACTTCCATCGTCGTCGGACTTACCTGAAAAGTAAAAAGGGACAAACGGGATGAGCGAACGCTCAGTAGGAAATTATATCTCAAGTACTAGCAAGTGGTTTAAGTAATTACATTTTCATGGATGCAATAAAGCTATGCATGCTCGCATGAAACGACAAGATAGAGAGAATGTAATATCAAAGAAATAAGATGAACTTTCATGAACAAGATACAAGTTATTCAAGATATTCAAGCAAGTACCATTATCGAGTCATGTCAAGAACTTTGGCTATCATGTATCAAGCAAGTAAATTACCCTTTTTCGGGCCACGCATTTCATGTAAAGTCAAGTACGATTCAAGTACAAGATGTGTGTGGAATGTCCAATCAAGCAAGTCAAGTACTCGGTATAATGCCAGATACCTTATCATTTTAACTCCCATGGGCACAAGTACTTTCGGGTGCTCCTCCCAGGACCAGATCGGGCCCTATATGCGCAGGCATTTATCATGTGTTTTGACATCCACTCTTGTTTATATAGCCAATATAGAATTTCAATAATCAAGCTTGTAGATACGTATGACAACTTTGATAGAATAGAGTCCAAAATATGACAAAGGACATAGAATGGCGATAATAACGGTATAATCACGAGTTCGATAAAACTAGGTAGAATATGGTTCCCTTAACTTAGGTACCATGACAAATCAATATGGACATTCTTTATATAGAATTGAGGTCCACATGAACATTAGATCAAGCAAGATACCCTCATTCTTATCATAGAATTGGGGTTTACAAGAATGACACGATATGGCATGATATCATCATCCCATCAAGAATTTCTTATGATATACTCTTTGTATAATCATAAGGGCCGGTATACCATGTTTCTTTAGATTGACATGGCAAGGATCGTGTAATGGGTTTTTAGGGTACAACCAGCTCAGTCGGCCTTGAGGGAATCCAAGGCTACGAGGAGTCTTACGGAGGTCTCTATGACTAACTTGCTAGTCCAAAGGAACGGAATGTCCAATGGAGAGCTTGTATGTCAATGAGAGTTGAGTGTGATCGATAAATCAACATGAAACGTGGGACTATACTCACGGAGTGGAGAATAGTGCCGATATATATATATGTATAATATATAAACCATCGGTTAGCAAATCAGAGGAAAAATCAGTTTACAGTAAAATAACGACTTAGGTCAAGTCGTGTCTCAAGTAATTAACGCCTAACTGAAGGGCGTTTACATATATTGCCAATTTGCAGAATTTCCATTATTTCATTAATTTATCAAAAACACGCCTTTCCTGGGGGCGTTTCTTAAAAGTTGACGACTGCGGGGGCAGGCGTCTCATCATTTACATATTCGACAGGATATAATTATTCTCAGAAATTTATCAAAAACGCGCCCTTGGAAGGGGTGTTACTTTCTAATTCCATTTTTACAGAATATGTGAATTTCAAGTTTTTAACAGATACACGCCCTAGGAAGGGGCGTTACTTTTAATATTCACGCCTTGTACTGGGGCGTTAGAATATGGAAAACGACTTTGTCCAAGTCGTGAATTTCAAGGGATTTACGATATTTTAATAAATAATATTTCGAGAGACAGGAGACATGTCATGGCAGTAAAATTTAACAGGAATTCACAGAGTCATGCAAGATATTAAAAATCAATATTTCATATGTATTGTAATTTTTAAACAGGATCAATTATTAATCACATGCGATTCTTATGAAATTAACGCCTGCGTAGAGGGCGTCAAATATTAAATTGACGACCACTAGCATGGTCGTTTCTTTTAAATTAGCGCCTTAATCAAGGGCGTTTCTTTCAAAATTTTGCAGAAAACGTAATAAAACCTTATAAACAGTATGCATGCCATGCTCATATACGTATGTATAGATATCTTGCATTAATTCTTATTTGGGCTACAATAACTTGAGAAAATCCTACCTTTAATAGAACGTGAAGGATGAGATAGAAGATGAGCTCTGTTGCAACGAAAATCCGCAACAGCAGCAGCAGCCGGAAGAAGAACAAATGTTCTTCAAAGATCTTCACGCTACAGAACCTGTAGAGGAAGGGAAAAAGAGGGAAGATGAAGATGTTAATAATCTTCATAGTTATAATCGACGTTTAAGGAAAAAAGATAGAAGAATATTACCTATTCTTCGACGGCAGTAGCAGAGTTTCCTGAACAAGAAGAAAACTAATTATTCTTCATATAATCTGAAGCAAGAAAAACAAAAGGGAATAAGAAGAACAGTTTGTTCTTCACGTACCGTGCAGCAGTAGTTCGTCCAAATAGATTTAGGGTTGGCCGAACAGGTTTATTTATAAGACTTTGGAAGTCCTATTAGAGTTAGTGATTGTGTGAGGGTAGTATATCCCTAATAGAGTCCTTACTCTAATAGACACTTACTAGATTAGGTTAATCTTTCCTTGGATAAGTTCTGGGTTCGATCGGTTCACGAACTGAATTAACGCCTTAGGTCAGGGCGTGTATTCTTGAATTAACGCCTTGCATAAGGGCGTTTCTTAAAAAGCGCCTTGAAAAAGGGCGTTTCGTGTTTTAAAACACGCCCAAGATAGAGGCGTTTCTTTTACTTACCCATTTGGTCGCGTGAGAACTGACGACCGTAGGTGTGGGCGTCCTTTCTTTATTCACGCCATTGGTAGAGGCGTTTCTTTATAAATTAACGCCTTAATAAGAGGCGTTATTTTTAATTTTGTTTTATTTCATCCAATTAACCCTATTCCTTTTATATATTACTTCAGTAATATATATGTTTTAATTCATTTCAATTATTCATTTATTAGGGTTGCTACACCCTCCCCCACTTAAAAGAATTTGGTCCCCAAATTCAATATATATATAATTATACACGCGGAGAGTGTAGGACATATACCTCTTAGAATAACTCGGGAAATCGTTTCTTCATAGATTCCTCGGTCTCCCATGTCGCTTCGCGTTCAGGATTCTTATTCCATTGCACCTTGAGCATGGGAATAACCTTATTCCTTAGAGCTCGTATTTCTCGATCTAATATCTTCAAGGGCCTCTGTTCATATGTGAGATCTTTCTGGATCACCAGATCTCCATGCTCAATAATATGTGACGGATCGTGCACATACTTCTTCAACATAGATATGTGAAATACATTGTGTACCTCGGACAACTGAGGAGGCAACGCGATGCGATAAGCAACCTCGCCAACTCTTTCGAGTACCTCAAATGGTCCGATGAATCTTGGCGTAAGCTTGCCCTTAACACCAAATCTTCGTATGCCACGTCCAGGGGATATTTTAAGAAATACATGATCTCCAACCTGGAATTCAAGATCTCTTCTCCTGGTATCAGCATAAGCCTTTTGCCTTGTCTGAGCAACTTGTAATCTTTCTCTGATTACTTGTATCTTCTCGGTTGTATCCCTTACCATGTCTGGACCTAATAGTTGTTCCTCTCCAACTTCGTTCCAACATATGGGAGATCGACAACTCCTTCCGTATAAGGCTTCGAAAGGTGCCATTTGGATACTAGCTTGGTAGCTATTATTATATGCAAATTCAACTAAAGGTAAGTGGTCATGCCAGCTTCCTCCAAAGTCAATAATGCATGCTCTCAGCATATCTTCAACAACTTGATTAGTTCGCTCGGTCTGACCATCCGTTTGTGGGTGAAAAGCAGTACTAAAGTTGAGCCTTGTCCCCAACGAATGTTGTAATCCCTTCCAAAAATGAGAAGTAAAACGGGGATCTCTATCAGACACGATTGAGACAGGAATTCCATGTATCCTGACTATTTCTTTAATGTATAGTGCAGCTAGCACATCAATCGACCATCGGCTTTTGATTGGCAAGAAATGTGCCGATTTAGTCAATCGATCAATGATAACCCAGATTCCATCATGTCCTCCTTTAGATTTAGACAAACCCATGATGAAGTCCATACCAATATCCTCCCATTTCCACTTAGGAATATCTAGAGGATGTAGTTTTCCCGCAGGCTTTTGGTGTTCCGCCTTGACCTGTTGGCATGTGAGACAGCGTGATACATAGTCCGCTATTTCTCTTTTCATATTGGGCCACCAAAAGTTCCTCTTTACATCTTGGTACATTTTAGTTGATCCAGGATGAATAGTGTATCTTGATCTGTGAGCTTCATCTAAGATCTTCTTCTTTAATTCCGGACAATCGGGTATACAAGTTCTATCTTTGAACGATAATCTTCCATCAGAAGTTAGTTGAAAATCGGATTGTCCTTCTAATCTGCCTTTGATTTCTATTAACATAGGATCATCATCCTGAAGTGTTTGTATCTCAGATAACAAATCTGACTGTATGCTTACATGGGATAGTGTGACAAATTTGGATTCCGTGTCCAAGCTTATATTGAGCTCGGAGAATTGTTCAAGTAACCTCCATTCTTGTATCATACAATTTGCTATCTTTGCTCTCGGCTTTCGACTAAGGGCATCAGCCACATAATTACCCTTTCCGGGATGGTATTGTATATTGAAGTCGAAGTCCTTGAGATATTCTAGCCAACGTCTTTGTCTCATGTTCAGCTCCTTTTGTGAAAATAGATATTTGAGACTTTTGTGATCGGAGTATACAGTAAACTGTACCCCATAGAGATAGTGTCTCCATATCTTTAGGGCAAATACTACCGCGGCCAATTCCAAGTCATGGACGGGGTAATTCTCCTCATGCTTCTTCAGTTGACGAGAAGAGTATGCTATGACCTTCCCATGTTGCATTAGAACACATCCGAGGCCAATGCCAGAAGCATCAGTGTAGACCTCGAATTTCTCTCCTTCAATTGGTAGGGCTAAGACCGGAGCTGTGGTGAGATGATCCTTGAGAGTTTGGAAACTGCTTTCACATTCCTCACTCCATTCATATCGGATCTCCTTACGAGTTAATCTTGTAAGTGGTACGGCGATCTTAGAGAAATCTTTGATAAATCGCCGATAATAGCCTGCAAGACCTAAGAAACTTCTGATCTCGCTTGCATTAGTGGGTCTCTCCCAGTTTCTCACAGCTTCAACTTTTGACGGATCCACAGATAAACCGTCCTTGGATATGACATGTCCGAGAAAAGCCACTTCTTCAAGCCAGAACTCGCATTTGCTGAGTTTAGCATATAATTGATTTGTCCTCAAGACTTGCAATGCAATCCTCAAATGCTCTTCATGTTCTTCCTTAGTCTTAGAATATATCAATATATCATCGATGAAGACTACTATGAATTGATCCAAGTAAGGCCTGAATATGCTATTCATTAACTGCATAAAGGCAGCAGGGGCATTTGTTAGTCCAAAAGGCATAACAACAAATTCGTAATGGCCATACCTGCTTCTGAATGCGGTCTTGTGAATGTCATCATCCTTGATCCTTAATTGATGATATCCCGACCGGAGATCAATCTTGGAGAAATATTTGGATCCTGAAATCTGATCAAACAATTCATCGATTCTCGGCAGTGGATACTTGTTCTTGATAGTAAGATGATTCAACTGTCGATAGTCAATACACAATCTCATGGATCCATCCTTCTTCTTTACAAATAAGACTGGTGCTCCCCACGGGGAAGTACTTGGTCTAATAAACCCTTTTCGGATTAGTTCCATCAACTGCTCCTTCAACTCCTTGAGTTCAGCAGGGGACATTCTATATGGTGCCTTTGAAACCGGACCAGCACCAGGGACTAAGTCGATGGTAAAGGCCACATCTCTTTGCGGGGGTAATCCCGGCAATTCTTCCGGAAATACGTCTGGGAATTCTCGTACTACTTGAACGTCTTCTATCTTGGTTTCCTTAGCTTCTTTATTAGTGACAAAAGCAAGGAAGGATACACATCCTTTCCTGACGAGCTTGCTTGCTCGAAGAGCCGAAATAAGAGGGGATTTGCTTCGACTCTTAGGACTAGTATAAGTCAGTTCGGAAATTCCTTGAAAACAATCTTGCTATCACGGCAATCAACCGTTGCCTGGTACTTAGATAACCAATCTGCTCCTAGTATAACATCATATTCTTTTAGATCTAAGCAGATAAGATCAATAGGAAAATTCTTTCCTCGAACCAACACCTCACAGTTTTGGTAATGATGCGTGATATCCGTCTCGTTTCCGAGAGGAGTAGACAACACTATTTTCATCCATTCTGGTTCTAGAGGTAATGGGTCAGCAAACTTCTTGGAAATAATGGAATGCGATGCACCCGTATCAAATAAGACATGTGCATATTTGGAACAAATTTTTAATGTACCTTCCACCAATCCGCCTTCTTCTTCTGGTTCGGTCTCTTGGATTGCATGAAGACGCGCGTTCCTTGTCACTGGGCGTTTACCCTCACCGTCTTGGTCATTCATTAATGGACAATCGGGAATCCGATGTTCACGACTCCCACAACGGAGACATGCTCCTAGTTTCCTCCAGCATTCTTCTGTTTTGTGACCAGCCTTGTCACAATGCTTGCATACTACGTTTGAAGGGGTAGTGGTGATAGAGAAAGGCTTGGATTTCTTGAACTTCTGATCTTGAGAGGAAGAACCTCCATTATTGGGCCTCTTCTTAAAGTTGGGTTTAAAAGAACCCGAACTTGTGACTTGCTCCTTTTTGTCTTTCCCACGGATCCTATCAGATAGTTCCGTGGCATCTTCAAGCAACTGAGCTCGGCGCACTATTTCAGTATAAACTTGAATATCCATAGGCGCCAGTTGAGTAATGTAGTGGGGCCTAAGCCCATTAAGAAATCTACGGGCTTTCATCTTTTCCGTGCCAATTAAATGCTTAGCATATCTAGACAGTCTAGAGAACTGTGCTTCATAATCAGCCACCGATAAAGATCTTTGCTTTAATGCGGCAAATTCGGCGGCCTTCTTTTCCTGGACCCTATCAGAGAAATATTTGGCGTTGAAATATTCAACGAATTCACCCCATGTAACTTGAGTTGGGTCAATAGTAGCTTCAATCGACTCCCACCAGCATCTAGCATCCTTTTCTAACTGGAAAGTAGCTAATAAGACTTTGTCCTGATCCGTGCATTGCATAACACGGAATATACGTTCAATCTCCCGAACCCAATGCTCGGCATCGTCTGGATCGGTCGATCCCATGAACTTCGGGGGATTCATATTCTTGAATGCTTGGTGTAAGCTTCCAGCTCGTGGAGCACCACCTTGTGCTACCTGTTGTAGCACTTGGGTCATCCCTTGAAGGGTACGCTGCATGTTGCGCCATTGAGCACGTTCGGCAGCCATTATCCTACAATTACAATAGCTATGTTAGTATTATGTCACTATAATCTTATAAAGGACTCATTGATCATTTAACCCTTGGTTCTACCCACTCTCACTTGGTTAAGGGTTTTGAAACCTATCCTTGGACTTGGGTTTCCTAGGAATTGAATACCTTAGGCTCTGATACCACAAAGACTGTCACGCCCCGAGCGCGGAAGATACCCGGAGATGCGCGACGTGTCTATATCAATCATGTCAATCAGAGTGGTCATGTATTCGACACAAAGACAGAGATGCGCAAAATAGCAAGATAACCCAATCCTTTATTTCATAATGGATAGACTATTACAAATCCAATACTCTGTTAAATAAAAAGGAAAAGAATACATAGTTGACTCAAGAAACTATGGAAAAGACTAGACGACACTTGTAGAAGCTCTATCACTTTCACTCTTGACCATTCCCATCCGATTGACTTCCATCGTCGTCGGACTTACCTGAAAAGTAAAAAGGGACAAACGGGATGAGCGAACGCTCAGTAGGAAATTATATCTCAAGTACTAGCAAGTGGTTTAAGTAATTACATTTTCATGGATGCAATAAAGCTATGCATGCTCGCATGAAACGACAAGATAGAGAGAATGTAATATCAAAGAAATAAGATGAACTTTCATGAACAAGATACAAGTTATTCAAGATATTCAAGCAAGTACCATTATCGAGTCATGTCAAGAACTTTGGCTATCATGTATCAAGCAAGTAAATTACCCTTTTTCGGGCCACGCATTTCATGTAAAGTCAAGTACGATTCAAGTACAAGATGTGTGTGGAATGTCCAATCAAGCAAGTCAAGTACTCGGTATAATGCCAGATACCTTATCATTTTAACTCCCATGGGCACAAGTACTTTCGGGTGCTCCTCCCAGGACCAGATCGGGCCCTATATGCGCAGGCATTTATCATGTGTTTTGACATCCACTCTTGTTTATATAGCCAATATAGAATTTCAATAATCAAGCTTGTAGATACGTATGACAACTTTGATAGAATAGAGTCCAAAATATGACAAAGGACATAGAATGGCGATAATAACGGTATAATCACGAGTTCGATAAAACTAGGTAGAATATGGTTCCCTTAACTTAGGTACCATGACAAATCAATATGGACATTCTTTATATAGAATTGAGGTCCACATGAACATTAGATCAAGCAAGATACCCTCATTCTTATCATAGAATTGGGGTTTACAAGAATGACACGATATGGCATGATATCATCATCCCATCAAGAATTTCTTATGATATACTCTTTGTATAATCATAAGGGCCGGTATACCATGTTTCTTTAGATTGACATGGCAAGGATCGTGTAATGGGTTTTTAGGGTACAACCAGCTCAGTCGGCCTTGAGGGAATCCAAGGCTACGAGGAGTCTTACGGAGGTCTCTATGACTAACTTGCTAGTCCAAAGGAACGGAATGTCCAATGGAGAGCTTGTATGTCAATGAGAGTTGAGTGTGATCGATAAATCAACATGAAACGTGGGACTATACTCACGGAGTGGAGAATAGTGCCGATATATATATATGTATAATATATAAACCATCGGTTAGCAAATCAGAGGAAAAATCAGTTTACAGTAAAATAACGACTTAGGTCAAGTCGTGTCTCAAGTAATTAACGCCTAACTGAAGGGCGTTTACATATATTGCCAATTTGCAGAATTTCCATTATTTCATTAATTTATCAAAAACACGCCTTTCCTGGGGGCGTTTCTTAAAAGTTGACGACTGCAGGGGCAGGCGTCTCATCATTTACATATTCGACAGGATATAATTATTCTCAGAAATTTATCAAAAACGCGCCCTTGGAAGGGGCGTTACTTTCTAATTCCATTTTTACAGAATATGTGAATTTCAGGTTTTTAACAGATACACGCCCTAGGAAGGGGCGTTACTTTTAATATTCACGCCTTGTACTGGGGCGTTAGAATATGGAAAACGACTTTGTCCAAGTCGTGAATTTCAAGGGATTTACGATATTTTAATAAATAATATTTCGAGAGACAGGAGACATGTCATGGCAGTAAAATTTAACAGGAATTCACAGAGTCATGCAAGATATTAAAAATCAATATTTCATATGTATTGTAATTTTTAAACAGGATCAATTATTAATCACATGCGATTCTTATGAAATTAACGCCTGCGTAGAGGGCGTCAAATATTAAATTGACGACCACTAGTATGGTCGTTTCTTTTAAATTAGCGCCCTAATCAAGGGCGTTTCTTTCAAAATTTTGCAGAAAACGTAATAAAACCTTATAAACAGTATGCATGCCATGCTCATATACGTATGTATAGATATCTTGCATTAATTCTTATTTGGGCTACAATAACTTGAGAAAATCCTACCTTTAATGGAACGTGAAGGATGAGATAGAAGATGAGCTCTGTTGCAACGAAAATCCGCAACAGCAGCAGCAGCCGGAAGAAGAACAAATGTTCTTCAAAGATCTTCACGCTACAGAACCTGTAGAGGAAGAGAAAAAGAGGGAAGATGAAGATGTTAATAATCTTCATAGTTATAATCGACGTTTAAGGAAAAAAGATAGAAGAATATTACCTATTCTTCGACGGCAGTAGCAGAGTTTCCTGAACAAGAAGAAAACTAATTATTCTTCATATAATCTGAAGCAAGAAAAACAAAAGGGAATAAGAAGAACAGTTTGTTCTTCACGTACCGTGCAGCAGTAGTTCGTCCAAATAGATTTAGGGTTGGCCGAACAGGTTTATTTATAAGACTTTGGAAGTCCTATTAGAGTTAGTGATTGTGTGAGGGTAGTATATCCCTAATAGAGTCCTTACTCTAATAGACACTTACTAGATTAGGTTAATCTTTCCTTGGATAAGTTCTGGGTTCGATCGGTTCACGAACTGAATTAACGCCTTAGGTCAGGGCGTGTATTCTTAAATTAACGCCTTGCATAAGGGCGTTTCTTAAAAAGCGCCTTGAAAAAGGGCGTTTCGTGTTTTAAAACACGCCCAAGATAGAGGCGTTTCTTTTACTTACCCATTTGGTCGCGTGAGAACTGACGACCGTAGGTGTGGGCGTCCTTTCTTTATTCACGCCATTGGTAGAGGCGTTTCTTTATAAATTAACGCCTTAATAAGAGGCGTTATTTTTAATTTTGTTTTATTTCATCCAATTAACCCTATTCCTTTATATATATTACTTCAGTAATATATATGTTTTAATTCATTTCAATTATTTATTTATTAGGGTTGCTACACTTACACCCACATCTTCACCACACCCGCCGCCGGTGACCACACCCGCCGCCGGCGACCACTCCCTCCTCCCCTCTCTCTCCATTGCACCGCACCGACCTCTCCCTCACTCTCTTCACCTGCACCCCCTGCTCGCCACCACGGCCACACCATGCACATAGCCCGTCGGCCCTCTACTTTCTCTCTCTAACCTGCTGCACCCACCGACGAGCCACTCTCTCTCTCCATCTCCCTCCTTTACACACTCTCGCCACCCATACCTGCTAACCCCTCCGGTGGCCCTGCTCCTTCTCCCTCTCACCCACACACGTAGCCGACTCACCAGTGCTCTCACCACTGCCTTTCCCCATGCACACCACTGTCACCGCGTTGACGCCATCCATTCCACTCTTCCGCCGTTGTCCCACCATCGCCATCGACCTTTCCCATGCACATCACTGCACCTCTCCCTACACACACACATAACACCGTTAACCCCCTCTGGCACACTCCGCAGCCACCACCCTCTCACACACGCACACACGCGGCACCCTCCCCTCCGTCTGATGGGGACATCAAAGTGGGGACTTAGTGGACCCGCCCTCCTGCGACCCCAGGGTGACGCCAAACTTTCAGGAGCACCTCTGCACTTCACAAGCTTCGTCTGGGCACAAGCGACATCCTTTTCTGATCCTCGTGTGTAGCGTACCATTCGGATCAATTTGGTTCTGTCCAACAGAACTGTGCGCAGGGAGCTAGTTCACATTCCGCTTCCCCGGGATCCCCCCTCCTCCATGAGGGTAGTTTTGTACTACTTATTCCCATCCCTGTGATCCCATCCCTGCGTGGAGCGTTGTGCCATAACGCTGTACTCACAGGGTTGCTCCAGAAGCCACCGTTGACATTCCTATGCACGCGCTCGTACCGCATCACCATCCCTTTCTCTCTCTTTCTCTCTCCTTATGATCTCTCTCTTCTCTATCTCTCTCTAGCCAACACATGCACACACTTAATTTTTAATACATATTCGTATTATTCTTAAACCCTCACTCCTCTCTCCATTTCTATCTTTTCCTCTCTCTATTATTATTATTTGTTATTAAGTCTTTTTTTACCCCTCTCTATTTTCTATCGTCACTTATATCATCTCTTCTAAATATCCCTCTAAAAATTAAAAAAATATAAAAAAGAGCTCTCCCTCTCTTTCTCCCTTCTCTCTCTCTCTCCCTCTCTCTCGCCTCTCTCTCTCTCTCTGTCCCACTCGGGAGCTCCTCACACTGCACACACGGTGCCCGGGGGGAAGGGAGAACCTAGCCCAACTAGTTCCTAAGTCCGTGAAATTTTAAAGGAAGGTTATGCCGAGTTTCCGGGTGTTCGCATACACGAGGAAGGTCGTTTCATCACGCTGTATGCTCACGCCATCCTCACGCTGTTGGAGCTCCCTCGAAGCCTGTCATCGGCACCTCAATAAGATTTTTTCTTCCACTTTTGTTCTGCTTCATTTTCATTCTGTTAGTTGCATGCATCACTCATCATTGTTCGTAATATGCTTCTCTCTTTGAGAAGATCCCGTTTGTGCATGTCATCATTTCATTTCTTACCCTTGTGTCTAAAAGGGGCTTCAAACAACATCAACCAGGTGCGTGTTTGATCATAATTGCATCATTTTTATTTCAAGGGATTGATACTACGCTATTTCCACTCTAATCCACTTGCCATTTGTTTCGTCTTTCTTGCAAGGGTAACCCAAAGAAAAGCCCTCTTTGTCGGCCGGCCGAAGGAAGAGGAAGAAGGAACCCACATAATCTCTCATTTTGGAGACGAGACGCGATCATTCCCTTTCTATTTCGAGGTCCCCGACCTTTGGCGATCACTCTCCTTTTGTTGTGGGGCCTTCAGCCCCTGGCGATCACACACAACACACACGTGCACTTCATTTTCTTTTTCTCCCCTCCCTGATTTATTTTCTATTAAACTCGTAAAGAGTCATTTCCCGCAGTGGTCTCCCCTCCCATTTAATTTCTGTAATTTTCCCTTCCCCACATTTATTTTTTTTCAATTTCCCCTTTCCCATTTTAATTCCAGTTGAAATCCCTTTCCCATTTTAATTCCTGTTCAAATCCCGCGGAGAACAAGTTTCTCATGGAGGTTTCATTTTGTAATTTCATTTATGTTATTTTTATTTCTGTTTAAATCCCGCGGAGAACAAGTTTCTCGCGGAGGTTTCATTCTATAATTTTATTTCTGTTATTTTTATTTCTGTTCAAATCCCGCGGAGAACAAGTTTCTCGCGAAGGTTTCATTCTGTAATTTTTCATTCTGTAATTTTTCATTCTGTCATTTCATTCCTGTCATTTTTATTTTTGTTCAAATCCTGTGGAGAACAAGTTCTCGCGGTGGTTTCATTTTGTCATTTCATTTCTGTTTTTTCATTTCTGTTCAAATCCCGCGGAGAACAAATTTCTCGCGGTGGTTTCTTTCTGTAATTTCATTTCTATCATTTTTCCTTTCTGTTCAAATCCCGCAGAGAGCAAGTTCTTGCGGTGGTTTCATTCTGTCATTTCATTCCTATCATTTTTATTTTTGTTCAAATCCCATGGAGAATAGTTTCCCACGGCGATTACATATGGTACTATTTCTATTCCGTGTATTTCATCATTCCAATCCCGTAAAGGTAACTCTCTTCGAAGATCTTTCTCCTCATTGTTCTCGTTAATTTCTGTGCGTGTTGTGTTGTGTGTTCTCATATCATTCTCCAATTCTCGTGACCTTTCGTCGTTCACACGCCCGAAAGTACTTGTGCCCCGGGGAGTTTGTAATGACAAGGTGTGGCATTGTACCGAGTACTTGCTAGTGTGTGGTCTACGACATTCATTTCCGTCATGAGTCCATTACTCTGCATGACTTTCTACACTTGCATGCTTGTTTGGCCAATCTGTGGAATATTGTTGTTTTATACTCTTTGTTATTCCCTGAAATGTATATCCATCCACTATGGCTATTGTCGGTTGTATTTATTTTATTGTTCCATGTTTCTCGACATGACATTATTAAATTGGTTAATCACTTATACATTACCTGTTATAGAATCTACTGAGCGTTCGCTCACCCAGTTGTTCCCCTTTTTCAGGTAGCACTGACGAGGACATGCAAACTGATGGGGACGGGCAAGAGCGAAGATTTTGGAGCGAGCCAGTAGAAGTCATGTCGGTGTCTGTCATAGTATAGGTCCTATCGAATTATGCAATTATGTTAGTCAGCAAGAGTTGTAACTTTGTTTAGTTATTTCAATTGGGTTGTTATGTAATACATTTGTTTGGATAAGTGATTAATTAATAAACTTGGCAGTTTATTTGAGTAAATGTGTTATCTTGCATTTTTGCATTTATTTAATTATGTGCCTGCTCTGATTGTCATGAGTGATTATAACTGTTGCGTTCCGATTTTTCGCATCGGGGCGTGACAATTTTGTGGTATCAGAGCCTAGGTTTTCTAAGTTCTGAGGTTTCTAGAAGTATTAATAGAACCCGTGATCTTGGTAAGGTCTAAGGTTCCAACCTAGTGAGTTGGGATAGAGATTTGGGTTAAGTTAACTAATAAATTCTAAAAGGAGTTTTTGTAGATCGTTTCTAATTAACTCACCTACGTTGTAGGAATTCTTCGCGATGGCAGCTGAGCGTGCGCAGTGGCGAGACATGCAACGCACGGTTCAGGACTTGACTCAGGCCTTACAACAGGTAGCGCAAGGAGGTGCGCATCATGGAGCTGGCGATCTTTACGAAAACTTTCGAGGCTTGAATCCCCCATGTTTTGGTGGCACTGCAAATCCCAATGAAGCAGAACATTAACTGAAGGAGATGGATCGGATCTTCAGAGTTATGCAGTGTGGTGACCAAGAATGAGTCCTTTTGGCAACATTTCAGCTGGAACGCGATGCACGGGCTTGGTGGGAAGCCGGGGATGCCACGCTCGGTAATAGGCGTGCACCATGGGATGAGTTTAAGGAGCATTTTAACAGTAAATATTTCTCCGATCATGTGCAAGAGAAGAAGGCGGCGGAGTTTGCTGCTCTGATGCAAAGAAACCTATCGGTTGCAGAACACAAGGCGCAGTTCGCCCGCTTGTCCCGTTATGCACCACATTTGGTGACCACCGAGAAAATGAAGGCCAAGTAATTTCCAAATGGTTTGAAGCTTCGCTATATCAACCAGTTGGCACCATTGGAAATCCATAATTTTGCAGAGATTGTTAGAAAAGCTCAAGTTCTTGAAGATACCATGGAAATGACGGAGCGAATCCGAGGAAGAGACAACAAGAAGGAACATCCTACCAGTTTTGGGAATTTCAAACCCACTAATGGCAAGAAGAGGCCAAATGGCGGGTCGAGTTCATCGCATGACAAGAAGCCGAGGAATGGCGATAAGAAGGTAGGCTCGACCGCCCCGTCCAAAGCAGTTTGCAAGTATTGTGACCGGCTAGGCCACAAGATGGAGGAGTACTGGCGCAAGCTTGGTGCCTGTCTGCGTTGTGGTAGCAAGGACCATCGGATCCCTGAGTGTCCTCTTATTTCAGATCAAGCTACACAGGACAAGCCGCAAGGAAGTCAAAGGCGACAGGGCAAGTTCCAAGCCCTCCAGGAGAACAAATCGGAAGCCACCGAGGAAGGTGTATTGGTCGAAGGTACTCTTACTATTCTCTCTAAGCCAGCGTTCATCCTTTTCGACACCGGAGCAACTCATTCACTTATTTCTTAGAATTTTACTAAGTCTGTATCTGTGAAACCTATGTTAATGGATTCTCAATTAGAAATTTCAACCCTTATCGGTTCGGGTTCAGCTATCAAGTATTATTATCTTTCTAGTGAGATTATAGTTGATGGTCAGAATTTTCCAGCAGATCTAGTATGTATGAAGATGAAGGATTATGATGTAATCATAGGAGCAGATTTGTTAGCTAGATATGGAGCAAGCATTCATTGCAAATCTGGCTCAGTGTCTTTTTCTGAGCATCACGAGCTTTCTTTTGTTGGTGTTAGGCATTCTAAGTCTGTGCCACTTATTTCGGCACTTTGGGCCGAGAAGTTATTGAGGAAAGGGTGTCAGGCATTCTTAGCCTTGGTCTCTTTGACCGATAAGAAAGAGTTGGAGCTGAAGGACATCCCTATTGTCCAAGACTTTCCCGAGGTAATTCCTAAGGATTTGTCGGGACTTCCCCCTGAGAGAGAGGTAGTTTTCTCTATCGATTTAGTTCCTGGCGCATCACCAGTCTCGAAGGCTCTGTATCGTATGTCCCCTGCGGAGTTAAAGGAATTTAAAGAGCAATTGTTGGAGTTCCTAGAGAAAGGGTTCATTCGACCAAGTACATCCCCGTGGGGAGCCCCAGTGCTTTTTGTAAGGAAGAAGGATGTTTCGTTGAGATTGTGTATTGATTATCGCCAATTGAACCAGCTTACTATCAAGAATAAGTATCCATTATCAAGGATCGATGAGCTATTTGATCAGATATCAGGAGCGCAGTATTTTTTCAAGATTGATCTTCGATATGGGTATCATCAGTTGTGAATGAAGGCCGAGAATATCTTTAAGACGGCATTTCGAAGCAGGTATGGGCATTTCGAATTTGTAGTGATGCCTTTTGGACTAACGAATGCTCCTGCAGCTTTTATGCAGCTGATGAATGATGTTTTTTGGCCCTACTTAGACCAGTGGGTCGTGATATTTATCGATGACATTCTCATTTATTCTAAGAGCAAGGAGGAGCACAAAGAGCACTTGAGGATGGCATTATAGATTTTAACGGACCATTGACTGTATGCAAAGTTCAGTAAATGTTAGTTTTGGCTGTAAGAAGTACCTTTTCTTGGTCATATCATTGCTAAAGATGATATTGTAGTAGATCCCTCTAAAATAGAGGCAGTGAGGAATTGGGATAGGCCTGTGAATGTAACTGAAGTGAGAAGTTTTCTAGGCTTAGCAGGTTATTATCGGAGGTTCATTAAGGATTTCTCCAAGATTACGGTATCTTTGACTAGGTTGACCCGTAAGGAGAATCGATTCGAGTGGTCGGAAGACTGTGAGAAGAGTTTACAGACTCTGAAGGAGTGTTTGACCACTGCCCCTATGCTTGCTTTACCCTCTAGAGAAGGAGGTTTTGAAGTTTATACTGATGCCTCGGGAATTGGCTTAGGCTATGTGCTAATGCAACATGGTAGGGTAACAGCATATTCATCTAGGCAGTTGAGGAAGCATGAAGAGAACTATGCTGTCCATGACTTAGAACTCGCTGCAGTGGTCTTTGTCTTAAAATTTTGGAGGTACTACTTGTATGGAGAGACTTTTATTGTATTTTCGGATCATAAGAGTTTGAAGTATCTGTTCTCCCAGAAAGAGCTTAACATGAGACAGAGGAGATGGCTCGAATATCTAAAAGATTTTGATTTCTCCATTAAATATCACCCTGGGAAAGGTAATGTAGTTGCTGACGCTTTGAGCAGGAAGTCGATGGCTAAGTTGTCAAGCTTTATGCTACAAGAGTGGAAGATGCTGGAGCAGTTAGCAAGCCTAGATCTCAATATTGATGAGAAGAAAGATCGGGTTATGATTGCCCAGGTTCAGCTTCACCCAGAGTTGTTAGGCGAGATTAAGACCTTACAAGACAATGATCCATTGTCGGTAGAGATCAATGAAAGCTTAAACAGTCGACAAGATTTTCTGTTGACCGAGGAATACAGATTATTGTTCCGTGGAAGAACTTGCGTTCCCGAATCAGCCGAAGTGAAGAGTAAGATCCTTGAATAATCCCATAGGTCCAAGTACACAATTCATCCTAGAGCTACTATGATGTACAAAGACTTGAAGAGAACCTTCTGGTAGCCAAACATGAAGAGAGAAGTGGCTGAATTTGTAAGCAGATGCTTAGTATGTCAGCAAGTGAAGGTTGAGTATTTCAGACCTGTCGGGAAATTAAAACCTCTCGAGATACCACAAGGGAAGTGGGAAAGTATCATCATGGATTTTATCATGGGTTTATCGAGAACTTGTGGCACTGTCGACGCGATTTGGGTGATTATTGATCGATTGACCAAATCCCCACATTTCTTACCTATCAAGTCGAAGTGGACAGTGGATGTGTTGGCTGCCTTGTATATGAAGGAGGTAGTGAGATTGCATGGAGTGCCCGTGAGCATTGTCTCTAATAGAGACCCCAGATTCACATCTCATTTTTGGAAAGGATTGCAGGAATCGTTGGGAACCCGTCTGAACTTCAGTACTACTTTTCATCCTCAGACAGACGGACAGGCAGAGAGAACGAATCAGATTGTGGAAGATATTTTAAGGGCTTGTATGATTGACTTTAAAGGTAACTAGCATGAACATTTAGCCTTGATAGAATTTGCCTACAATAACAGTTACCAGTCCAATATTCAGATAATACTGAACATTTATCAATGATTACAATAACAGTTACCAGTCCGAGATCCAGATCAATGACTATCAAAGCTAAGGCTCTAATTCTTGATAGAATTTGCCTACAATAACAGTTACCAGTCCAGTATTCAGATGGCACCATTCGAGGCTCTCTATGGTAGGAGTTGCCGTTCACCTCTTTGCTGGAATGGGGTTGGCTAGAAGCAATGGCTTGGACCAGATCTTACTTCAGAATAATCAAAGAATATTCAGATTATCAGAGACCATTTGCATGTTGCTCAATCCAGGCAGAAAAGCTATGCAGATAATAGAAGAAGAGTATTGTAATTCCAAGTTGGTGAGCATGTATTTCTGAAAATCTCACCTGTGAGAGGAGTCCGAAGATTTGGCATCTGTGGCAAGCTAAGTCCAAGATTTGTTGGTCCATTTGAAATTCTGGAGAGAGTGGGAGAAGTTACCTATAAGTTGGCATTACCACCCTAGTTGTCAGGCGTGCATAATGTCTTCCATGTGTCCATGTTACAGAAGTATGTATACGACCCCTCGCACATTATTCAGCATGCAGATCTGGAACTGAGTGAAGATCTATCCTACGAAGAGAAACCTATCAAGATTTTGGACCGAAAGTAGCAACAACTCTGGAATCGGTCCATACCGATGGTCAAAGTCCAATGGAGTAGGCGTGGAATAGAAGAAGCCACGTGGGAATCAGAAGAAGTAATCCAAAAGCAGTATCTTGATTTGTTTTAAGGTCAGTAACTGTGTTTTTCCCCGTTCGACAAGTTCGATGAATTTGGAGAACCAAATTCCTTAAGTGGGGGAGGGTGTAGCATCCCGAATTTAATTAATAATAAAATTATGTAGCAATTGGGAGTTTATTAATATTAAATTGAATTTCCTCTTAGGCTCAAAATTCAACTAATTTATAAAAATTTGAAAAAATTATATTCATGTAGAGGATCATTGTTCCTATAGCTTTGCCTTCTAAACCTGACCCAATAGAAAATTTGGTTAGGCCCAATTTTAGGTTTTAGATAGAACTTGGTGTTTTATTAGAGGAGCCCTTGTCCAACCCAATTCAAGCCCAAATCGAGCTCAAATGGGCTCATTCCGGACCTGATCGATCGACATTTGTTAGAGGCACATTTCCCCTCTATCTCCTATCGAAAACTCTAACCCTAGCTGCCGAAATTAGGTGGATTAACTCGTTGATTTGGTCAAGCGCGAATATCGCGCGAGGACTCTCCTCGTCGATCCCTAGCCTTTACACGACTCTCCTGTCAACCTTAACCCTATATGATGACCCTAACCCTCACGAGAACCCCCTTTGGGAGTAGCAGCTGCTAGTATGGTATGCTCGACCGAGGCCGAAGACGATGGGTTTTAGAGCGGGTTTTTCATTCGGCGTTAGCATCATCGTCCCCTTCCTCCCTTGATTCAGGTAGGTTCTCACAGGCTAAATCGTAATTAAGTAATACCATCATGAGCACCTTTTAGTCTTCTTCATGTTGATAGAAAATGCCCCAATTTATGTGTAATATGGTGTTCAAAAATGGAGTTTAGTGGAAGCATGTCACGATTATGGTTTCAATAGCGTTACTTTTGCCTTATTTTGATCTGAAGTTAGGATTTTGACAGGCTAAAGATGTAATTGAACATGCTATCATGTATGAAATCTTGTGCTCTTTCGATTGACACGGTTTTACCCAATTTTTATGCACTATACCGCGTTACCATTGAGTTACAAGCACGATGTGTCGGAGCTCGCCGGAGGCCATGGCAGAATTCATGGTAGCGGTCTACCAGAAACCGCCATTGATATTAGTGGCCTCGCGACAGACCGCCAAATTCCTATTTTGAATTTAGCGTAATAACGGTCGTTGACCGACCACTAATCGATATTAGCGGCCCTCTCCTGACTGCTATTTGCGCTCGATTCCCAGACAGATTATAGCATGTTCCCTTTAGTTCTCATTTGTTAGACAACATGAATAGTGTATAAACGCATCTAATAACTAGGGTTATATGAATTTTAATCTTCCTGTGGATCAGAAATGCTGGAAGTTGATCTCTTTTCTCTTCAAAGCATGACTTGTCAATCAATCCTCTTACTATGAACAAGTAATTAGTCCTGCATAAATTTATTCATGATTGCTTTAATTTCTATAAATCTATCACTTGTTGAACTTGTTTGACAGTCACGCCACTCCGGTGGTGTTGATTCAATGCATCAAACTTGTTTTCCGCGTTTCTTAACCTCAATCTTGTAATAGTTGGGACTCTTCGTCGGATACTCCTTCTGTCGAAGTAGGACCACTATTATGAGACCTCCGTAAGCCCCCGCTAGCATCGGATCTCACTAGGACGCCGGGCAGGTTGTACCCCCAAAACCTGAACCCACCGAATTGATCGAATCGCGTTTTGGGCAGCCATGACTGCTCTATCTGTTCCAACCGGAAGATAGCCCCGTTAGGACCGCTACTTCTAGGTTGCGGCCAAGGCGCGATCGCTACTTATCTCTGACTAGCCTGTGTGCCACTTTGCCAAGTCAACATACCCTTGCTCCAAGACCCTCTAGCCTTGTTCAAGTCAACCTAAGTCCTCTCAACTGACCTTGGGTTACGTGGGCTGAACCCTAGCTCGGTCTCACCATACCCAGGCCAACTAAGAACCTGTTAAGTTGACTATTCTACCCTGCTGTACCCAACACAATAGCGGCCCTTCCTGGACCGCCACCTTCCTTTAGCGGCCCTCTATGGACCAAGTTATCCTTCTTGTAGCGGTGCAGTCTGGACTGTCAATTCCTGCTAGCGGTCTTGGCATGACAGCCACTGTGTCCAGAGCTTGTTTTACGTGGTTCTCTGTGTGCTGCAGTAGCCGTGCCAAGGGTAGCCCTGGGCTGCAATCCAGTCCCCTTCATGATCCCGTTTGGGGAAATTTTGAGATCTAAGTAATATTCCTATGACTTTTTTCCAAATCCTTATTTGGAATAACTCTTGGTCTTAGAGATAAGTTACCTAAACTAAACGTTGTAATTCTTGGCCGATTCCAATGAATGTCTAGATTGTTACTTGGGATCTTGGATCCATCAATCAGTGCCAACGCATCATAAAGAGCCTAGTCTGGTCCTGGGAGGAGCGCCCGAAAGTGCTTGTGCCCCGGGGAGTTTGTAATGACAAGGTGTGGCATTGCACCGAGTACTTGCTAGTGTGTGGTCTATGACATTCATTTCCTTCATGAGTCTATTACTCTACATGACTTGCTACACTTGCGTGCTTGTTCAGCCAATCTGTGGAATATTGTTCTTCTATACTCTTTGTTATTCCCTGAAATTTATATCCGTCTACTATGGCTATTGTCAGTTGTATTTATTTTATTGTGCCATGTTTCTCGACATGACATTATTAAATTGGCTAATCACTTATACATTGCCTGTTATAGAATCTACTGAGCGTTCGCTCACCCAGTTGTTTCCCTTTTTCATGTAGCACTGACGAGGACAAACAAACTAATGGGGACGGGCAAGAGAAAAGATTTTGGAGCGAGCTAGTAGAAGTCATGTCGGTGTTTGTCATAGTATAGGTCCTGTCGAATTATGCAATTATGTTAGTCAGCAAGAGTTGTAACTTTGTTTAGTTATTTCAATTGGGTCGTTATGTAATACGTTGGTTTGGATAAGTGACTAATTAATAAAGTTGGCAGTTTATTTGAGTAAATGTGTTCTCTTGCATTTTCACATTTATTTAATTACATGCCTGCTCTGATTGTCATGAGTGATTATAACTGCTGCGTTACAATTTTTCGCATCGGGGCGTAACAGAGTCCCTCCACCAGCCATGCGCCCTTACGTTCGCAACCTCCACTTCCGTCTCCACAACCTTTTCCATTACCTTCTCATACCCCTCGGTATCCGCCTTTCCCGAAGAGGGCTCCTCATTCTCCGTTGCCGGAGTATTTTAACGATGTCTCTCTGGCTTTGATGGCTACCCATGCGTTGTAGCTCCCTCCGGTTGTGCCTTGCCGACCTGCGATCTGGAATTTGCTTCAATTCTGTGGTTATCATCACCAGCAGGGGCACTTGGTCAAGGATTGCCCCGAGTTCCAGGATTACATTTATGACCTAGAAGATCAGAAGAGGATTGATTGGTCCATGATTCACAAGGCTATTATGTATCTCTGTAGCAAGCAGCAGCAGCAAGTGTCACCGAGGCAGCCGTCTCCCTCACTACAAGACCAGGGGCACCCCTATGATTCTTTATCTAGTGTAGCACCCACTCCATCACCTGTTCCCCCCACCTATTCCATCACCTGCCCCACCATCATCTACCCCATCACCATCTCCTACCCCGCCTCTATCACCTCCACAAACCCAAACCCTTGCTCAGGATGGTGCCTCCACTTCCTCCCCTTCTTCTACTCCCATTTCCGCAGCCGCCTCCATTCCCAACGCCGCGCGGCGTGTTGTGTCGATACGCCAACAGTGGACTCCACGGCCCTTCTCTTCATCCTCTCCACCTCCATTACCATCCTCATCACCTAGCCTGCCTCCATCATCTTCATCCTTACCTTTGCCTTCTCCACCCTCTTCCTTGCCTGAGCCTGAGCAAACCACGCCTTCGCCTTTGCCGCCTACACACGAGCCTAGCATTGCCACATTCCCTTTGCCACCATTTGACATCATCATACCCATTGAAGCTTCCGCACCATTTGAACCCATTACCACCATTTCTTCTCCATCCACTTCCACCCCACGAAGTGGGTGTGCACTACCTCTAGTGCCCCTCGGGTCTGGTCCCCGGGGAGACAATGAGATAAGTTAGGATGAGTCAGTGCCGGTTCTGCATTTCAAGTTTCAAGATTTCAACTGTCGTATGTCGATCCGTGTCTTGATCTCTAGCCATTTTGGGGATGATGAACCTTTACTTCCAATGACGGTTGCCAAGAAGAACTCTCTTGCATTAGTACCAGTTCCTCCTCAAGCGAGGCCGGTGACAATCTCATTTTGCTCGCCGAGAAGTTCACCATTGATGCTATTATTACTTTTCACTCCCTTGCAGTTCAGATTGCTGGCCAAGAGGGGTTCTTTACCCGAATTGTGCTGACACATACAGCCGCCAAGGGTTTGATGCATTCTATATTCAAAGGGCAATTGGATTTATCTTCTGCATTTTCGAAGGACATTCTGCACTTCTCATGCAATCTCCCTCAATTGATTGGTGAACCGCCACGTCAACGCCGTGTATTACTCTCCCTCAGTTTCATCCCACCCTTCTATCATGGGAGCTGTGCTTCAAGCTTGATTGCCATGTGGAGTTACCGAACCTCATGCTTCTAGTGCCGAGGGACAAGACTCCATGGTTTCATAAAGTTCATCATTATGAGGAGTTAGATGTTCAAGAATGTCCGCCTGTTGTTAGCATCGGGTGTCTAGGGGCAGCCATCTCGATGAAGCTGCATGTTCATAACCGGGCGAGGCCGTCTGCCAGATGGGCCTGTTATCTAAGAAGATATTGCAAGACAAGGTGCCTGAAGGTCCGAATCCGTGCTAGGCAAGTCCATGTTTGGGAGGTTTCTGCTAAGAAGAGGCGGCGATGCAAGTTCAAAGGTCGTCAGCTGTGCACTCAGGGGTCCACTTCTTCCTCTTCTTCTCATTCATCATTTCTTCTACTCAGCTCCCACCCTTGGGTGGTGTAGTTCCCTCCTTCTAATCCTATTGCTATGATTTTCTCCTCTCTTTCTGGGTCCACGAACCCCCATTCCTCTTCTCATCCGGATTCTCCAAATTTTCCTTATTTTCATAATTCTAGGCCTTGGCCTATGCCCTCCTTTCATCCCGATTTCGGCACATCTTCTGATTCTCCTCCAGAATTTCCAGATTCTGCTCTTCATTCTTCTCCGACCCTGTCGGATGTCTATCATTCTTCATCTCCGACCCTGTCGGATGACTACAATTCTTCTTCTCCGACCTTGTCGGATGATTACCATCATCTTTCTCCGACCACGTCGGATGATCATTCTTCTTCTTCACTTTCGCAGCAATCCCCTCATTATTTTTCTATTCTTTCTATCTCACCCTTTCAGGGTCATCACTCTTTTTCATTTTATTTTCGAGGCCTTAGTCCACCTTGAGCTCAGCTGATCTCTGTTTATTCTGTAACTGGTTCCTTGTTATCAGGGTCTCTGTGCCCTAGCGAGGGAGTTCTAGCCCTCCTCTCTCT
This sequence comes from Amorphophallus konjac, assembly GCA_022559845.1. Lineage (NCBI taxonomy): Eukaryota > Viridiplantae > Streptophyta > Magnoliopsida > Alismatales > Araceae > Amorphophallus > Amorphophallus konjac. The sequence continues at coordinate 95,094,796 of CM040129.1, read as the reverse complement.
TTCTTTAATCCTTCTTCATCCAGTATGGTGTCTGCCGCTCCTCCGTGTAGAAGAATCTTCAATCCTTGTTATCCTTTCCATTTTGTCCTGACAAGCAAGGAATACAAAGCTCGCGCTACTCAAAGCTCGTTGATCAAAATCGCTTCAGGATGCTGATTTCCACTCCGTGGATTTGCAAGGTATTTCTATTTTGCGTAAGAACATGCTATCATTTCTGTTATTTTTGTTATTCCTGCGCATGATTATAATGTTGTTTTCTCAACACGGTTGAGTGGCTTTAGGAAGTTTGTTTAGCTTAGTTAAATTTCCAGTTTGCTTCTGGAGCATCTTAGGCTGGTGATAGCTCCGCGCTGGGAGTCCAGTTTCTTTGCCCGATTGTTGAGGGTGTTCGTTTGAGTAGGAGTTTTCACACACTTCACAGCAAGTTATAGCCGATTCCTCTGAGGCACACCGTTGCTGCTTTGGCCATGCTTAGGATGCACAAAGGTCTTTTTCTCTTCTCTGCTAGGTCAAGTGCAGGGGCAAGAGATTGACGGATGAGAGGACCAACCTAGGCACTCCCTAATACGAGAGAGGTCTCAAATAGGGACAGTCTTGACTCTAAAAAATGAGCTTTCATTCTAAATCTAGCCAGTAAGGGCTATCAAAATCAAGAAAATGAGAATGAATGCAAAATTATGAATCAAAGGCATGGCAAGAGTGGCAGTACAGTTCCCCGCGGGACGTCAAGAGCCCGGTCACATGCATGCCTGATAAATATGGGTCTCAAAATTAAAGACACAAAACCTCGGCGCAATAGACTATATCTTTGAGGGGTAGTGCCCTGGAAGGAATTCGAATCCTGATATCTCCCATCCGGTATAAAGCTTATCTCCATTTTTTCTTATATTTCGCCCTCTTAGGCTGGGTTGTATCCCGGGTATGGCCTTAGTAGGGGCACCGTTCTTTAGAGGGGGTTGGTTGTGGCGAGCAACCCTCATATGCATGCCCTGCTCAAGGGAAGTCTTTAATGAGAGGGGAGGAATGACGACCCCGAGCCAATAGTTTAAGCCCGTCTTTGGGTGCTGCAGGTTTCTATTTTCAAAAATAAAAATTCTAAAAAAATCAAATATTACTCAAAAATCTAAAAAAATCAAATATTGTCAAAAATCTAAAAAATCAAATATTGCTAAAAAATCCAAAAAAAATCATATATTGTCAAAAAAATCAAAAAAGGAAGAAAAAAAGAAAAAAAATCCAAGAATGTGAGTCTTTGTTCCTATGTTTACGTTCTTTCATATTTTCTATCTATTTATTTGGAGAACGGATAATTGGTTTGTTCAATGTGTAGGTTGCAGGTGTTCAGGCAATCCTGGCTCTATATCTTTTGTTCTATCTGTCTCATGTTCACAGTTTTCATATTCGTTCTCTCCTCTTCAATCGACTCTCTCGATCTTTCTGAAGCTTATATCCTTCTCAGCTTTGCTTGTTTCCATCTCATCATGTCTCCATGAGAGGGCATTGCCTCATGATTATGAACCTGGTGGTTCTGCTTCATCTGATCTTGAGCTTTGATTGAAGAGCGTATTTGTCATGTCTTTTGTCCCGCCGTGTCCTTGCCACACGTGTCTATGTCCCTTCATGTCATCCCACACGTGTTGCTTTGTCTCTCTGTGTCTGTCATGTTTTCGTCCCACTGTGTCGCCATGCCATGTGTTGTTGTTGTCATCCCGCACATGTGTTGTCCATATCTTTTGTCCCCCGTGGTTTGTCGTCCCACGTGTCTTGTCCCACCATGTCCTTGTCCCACCACGTGTTCTGTCCCACCGTGTGATGTTGTCTTGCCCCACCGTGTTTTTGTCCCACGCTTGCCGTTTGTTCTTATGATGTTTGTTGTATTGTTATGCTTCGTTCATTATGGTATATTGTTATCATGCATGTTTATTTTGTTGTTATTGTTTCTTACATCAAAAAAAAATCTAAAAAAATGTCATTTCGCTTGGTAGGTAAGTCAGGTATGTAGTGCGGACACCAGAGCGAGCGAGAAGCATGAGTCGGTGAGACGTCGGTACCGAACGCGCAGCACCACTCGAGCTACATAGGCATCCCTATGGCTTGGAGACAATCTGGAGTCTCCGTCTTGAGTCCTAGTATTTTTAGTATTTATTAGGTTTTTATTTGGTGTGTAATGTGTGCTTATTTGGTTTTATTTGGGGTTGAGAGAGTGTAATTAGGACAAATAATTGGGTTTCTTTGTAAAAGGGCCACCTAGGCCCAGCGGGCCCCCCTCACCCTCTTCCCCATTGGGCCACCTAACTTCTAGGGACCCATAGGGGCTGGCCCATGGTCCACCTTGGACTTGGACCATTGGACCAAGAGAAAAAAAAATGGAATTTCTCCTCTTTAAAGGGGGTGCCCCCTCTTTTGTCTCCATTAGACATTTTTTTTATATGTTTTGACCACATGGTAGAAAAATAGAATTTGGCATCCCCAATGTACCCCTCCCAAACCCCAGATCTAAGGGTAGTCTTAGTCATTTACCTAGGGTTTCCATTCCATATAAAACCCTTGTATTTTCTATTTTCACCATAATTAATGAAGAATTTTCAACAATATTGCTCCAAGAGCCAAGGGCACACCCCTTCTCTCTCCTTCCCCTCCCCTTTGTAGCTGTCAAGGCTGCTATTCTGAGGTGTGAAGCCTCCCTATCAGAGTGTGAAGCTCAGCACCACCGCCGCCGTCGAGCCGCCGTTGCACCGTCACCGCCATCGCCGGAATTCTATTTTTCACCATCCAGCCAGCTGAAGGCCAAATTTTAGCTCTCAACCCGTAGATCTGACCAGGCTGAAATTTTTAGGGTGAGTTCCCCTTGTTGTTTCCACGTCCCACAAAAAAATTCAGGTTATTCTAACTTCGTTTCCCCCCTTTTTCATTTAAAATCCCACTGCCTACACAATCTGCCCCTATGCAGACTTGTGTTCTAGCAGCCCAACTCTTCACCGATTAGATCCCCTTTCGAATTTCAGATCGAGTTAAAATTGTGACTGGGACTTTTGTCCACCAAACCCTCATCCCACAAATTTTTGTAAGATTTTAAGAGTTCGTTTACCTTTTTTTAAAATCACTGCAAAAACCGATTCTTGTTCTGTTTCCAACAGTCCAGATCCGACCACCACCAGCCATAAAATCCATTCCACCCCTCAAACCCCCTCAGAAAATTACAAAAAAATTATGTTTGTGTTCCTTACTTCCCCCTCTAGCTTCCATAAAAATTCCAACTCCCAGATCTAAAGTTTCAACCTTGGTCAACTCACTTCTTCAGGCAGATCTCAGTCTGCCCAGCCAGATCTGAGACAGGAAACTTTCCTATTTGAAGTTCCCCCATGGAAAATCCCGCCACAAAAAAATTCCTATAATAGCCTATGGTCGTAGATCTATGAAAGGACTTCGCAGTGACGCCAGTTTCGCATCGATCCGACGTCGGATCTGATCGCAAGATTTATTCTTGCCGGGTCGCGCAGTTCTAAAACTACATACCAGGCTCGGGACAGAAAGCTGCAACACTCGACAGGCTGAGCCGCCCCGCCTTCCACAAGGTGAACCAGTGCAACCACCTCGCGAGGATCGTTCCCCCAGGCGTCCTCTTTGCAACGGGACCCACCCTGCCCAAATCGGCCGTCCGAGCAAAATGTGGTCCCCACAACCAGCAGCACGCGCCGTCCGGCTAGCACCGAACAGCGACGTGTCAGCACCGATGGAGCGGTCCAAAATACTGCCCGTCAACCCAACTTCGATACTCCCGGGCCCCACATGTTACCTGTTACCTCCCTGCGTGGAGTGGGTTTAATTTTGTAATTGATGATTATTGTCTTAACCAGGAGTACGATCTTGGCCGGGGTTGTCTTCCCCACGCCCGGAGTGTGGAGGTAACGATCTCTCCTCCTCGGCATTTGCTTATTTAGTATATGATTATATGCCGCTGCATGAGTGTGTTAGAATTCTAGCTCGTTAAATCATTTTAATCACCGCTGTGAGAGAGAGAGAGAGAGCGAACCTGTCCCGTGACTAGATCAGAGCACGGAAGTGAGTTTGACCACCCTTGACTCTGTCAGTTTCTCAACCGCACGGATCCGCGTTTCCCTCGCTTGGGACGACTAGTGGGCTCACATTTCTGTTTAAGACATATACCCGTAGGAGCTCTTAGTGTCGAGCCGAGGTAGCTCCAATGGTCGTGTAGTCGCTGGCTGCGTCGTCCAATTTGTCGCGTCATCACATAGAGTCCAAGGTTCGCATCATTTGGTATCGAGTCCCTCATTCGTCCCGCATCAGTTTGGTATCAGAGCCGTTTGAGTCTAGGGTCGTGTCACATTTCATTCCCATACCCAATATATTAAAAGGTGTTCCTGGAACGATAGGTTATGCCTATTGGGAAGGTAGCACACTTGTGTGAGTGCGATCTTCGGATCAAACCTCCGCCACGTACCGGATATTGGTTAAGTCTAGGTTCATCATCTTTGCTTTAGTCCGTGTATCCCAGTCATTGTGTCATTTGCATGCCCACCCGTAGGGGTACCCAATACTCACCACCACCACCTTTGGCGGATCCCCAAGTCCGTAGTTCTGATGAGCCTTCGGTGGCAGAGATGTTCCGATCTCTCATGGATCGATTCGATATGCGTATGGATGGGCTTAGTATGCGTATGGATGGCATAGGTACGCGTCTGGAAGGGAGGATGAAAGTCTTAGAGGATCAGGCCGAAGCATCGGACCAGTCTATCCAGGGTCTGGTGGGGAGAATTGCTGTCCTAGAGAGGGCCCCGGTTGAGGCGCAACCCGCGCTGACAAATGGCCAACAGGAGCCGGTTCAGCAACTTCCTGCTCCAAGGGCTCAAGGGATAGATGATAGGAGGCAGCGAGTGCCCGAGGTGGATGACTATGCATCCGATAATGAACATGGGGGTTATGGTGGTGACCGTCAAGTGCAACGACGGAATCGTGATTACGATGATGACGACCACATTCTTAGGAACGTGCGTGCGGACCCTCCCCTTTTTGACGGGTCCTTGGACCCAAAGGTCTATTTAGATTGGGAGGTCGACATGGATCGCTACTTCGAGTGGTTTGAGATGACGGACCACCGAAGAGTTCGCTACGTAAAGATGAAGCTGCAAGGGCAGGCGCAAACCTATTGGACTAATGTGGAGAGCCTGTTGATGCAGCGACATCAATCCCAGATCGGTACTTGGGATGACATGAAAACCAAATTGAGGCAGAAGTATCTTCCTGCAACATACCGCCAGCGTCTCATAGACAAATGGCAGAGTCTCACCCAAGGGAACCGGTCCGTGACTGAGTACACCTGTTGACACCCATTTTATACCGATAATTTGAGTCGTTTCTCTTACTCCCATTAGTTGATGCCTCGAGTTGTCCATCATTCATTGGGCCATTTTTTGTGGCACGTCTTGGGCTCATTTTATGGGTCGTCTCCCTCCTTGGTGAAGTCCGTGGCGATTCAGGGCTTGATGGGCCTTGGCTTTGGTCAATTGGACGTTTCATAGCATAAACGGCCCAACCTCAGCCGTTCAGATGATGAGCGGTTGAATATGGACCGTTCATACATTTTGTTAAATTCTGAGGTCTTTTCTGAATATTCACCGACAGGCTGTGGTGCGGCCCTATTAGGACCGTTCAAATTAATGGACGGGCTTAGTACAACCGCCTATACCTCAGAGTCCTACGCACGCCCATCTTCTCAGATAATTATCCAATTATCCGAAGTATCACCGACCGGGCGAAACGGTTGGCTATTGGCCGCCCTACACTAGAACGGTCTCACTAGAACCGTGCATCTTTGAGGGTCCAACGGCGGGCGTTTCGGCCGGTTAGAGAGATAATTGCGTTGATTTTATGATTTTTTGAATTTCCACCGACAGCTTGGACGGTCTGAACAAGACCGCCCAAATGTTGAGCGGTCTATCGTAAGACCGCTCATCCCGTCGGATGAGGCTTTTTAACAGACTTTTATCTCTTTTTCATGGCTTTATCCCCAGTTTATTTTGATAATTTCTCCGTGGATAATTAACCATTTTTGATGCCATTTCGACTAGATAAGATATTATGATAATATCTACGATTTATCTTTAATAATCTCGTCCCGAAAATGGCTCTAAACCCTGATTTCGGGGCTGGTTTTCTAGGCTCTATAAATAGACCCTAGTAGCCGGACGTCGAAGGGGGGGGGAGATTTTGGTCGACGGTGAAGCCCTGCCGCATTTCTGAACGACCTAGCACCAAGGAGGGAGGCTCTCTACGTCCTTACGAGCCTCCGGTTCAGGGAGTAGTTTGTGTGTCGAGTCGTAGCGTCGTTTTTTGATTTCTTCGTCATCTATTGCATGCATCGTTTTCTCCCTACGTTCCCCTTTCTTCTCATTATCATGCACACACCCACCCACGTTTTTGTCACCCTAGGGGTTTAAAACCCCCCAGGTATCCCCCTATCCATTTGTTTATGCTTAATTCTTCTTACGTGAACGCGTACTACGTCATTTAGTCCTAATCTGGGTGTCTCTTCTGTGTCTCCACATTATTTTGCAGGTCAGCACTTCATCAGCACGAGGCCCATCCCCTCTGGCCGGCTGGAGAGGGTGAAGGTGAACCCTTTTGCAACACTTGGCGTGGTGGGCTGGCGCGGTTCCTTTAGGCCCGTTCAAGGAGATGAGCGGCGTCCTCTGCACCGCCCTTCTTTCTTATGCGGTTCACTTAAAGCCGTCCATCCTCCAGGAGCTCTTCTTCCCTCGCGTTCGGCAGCACTCTTAGGCGGTCTATTGCAGGACCGTGTATCGTTGAGGTGGTTCTTCACCGACCACGCATCCTCCCAGTGCTGCATCAAGGCGAGTGTCTCCCCTTCCTTTCCAAAGTACGGTACGCTAGTCACGTGCTGCGCTTTGGTGGCGATCACGGTCACTCTCTATTTTTCTCCCTCCTCTCACTGCGCTTTGTTTGTTTACTCCTGATATTATTTCTTTATTCATAACCTATCATCCACCAAGTGAGGAGAGGAGAAATATATATCTACACCCCTTTTGTGGCGATCACGGTGGGACACCTAATGCCCATCGTGCTGTTGAGATTGCTGACCCTTCTTTGTTTCCAAGTTTTTTCTTCTGCCCAAGATTGATTTGCAGGTCGGGGTGCGTTTCCATCTCCTGGGACCTGAGCGGTTCCCCCAGAGCCGCCCAACAACGGGAACGGTTGAGATTCCACCGTTCAACCCCTGCAGTCAAACCAGCTTCGCCGGTCTTTCCTGTTACAGACGGTGCGATATAGACCGTCTATACTCCAGAGCGGCCTGGATCTGGCCGTTCAGTTCTCTAGCACAGGTACGATTTGCTCTGTTCTTATTGTAGGTACGCGGCTGATAGAGGACCGTTTGTGAGGCTACACGGTTGTCCATGGACCGTCCTTCTGGTATTTTCTGCCATTGCTCCCTCGTGTTTTCTGGTCCTGTGGTTGCTCTGTAGTTTTGTTTTCTCCCTGGATTAGACGGTCCCACGCAGACCGTTCTACTGTTGGAGCGGTCTCAGACGGGCCGTTCATCTGGTGCCACATTGTATTCATGTTATACTTTGATCGTCATATTTCATGTGGTTTGCCATGCCTGGTGCTATTCATTGATTCCCCCCTGCTCTCTTATCATCATTGCATCACCATGCTCTTTATTGTTCATGTATATACTTGCTCATTGATTGGTAGATGCTAGGCTAGTTTGTGCATGCACTCCGGTGCGCATAGGAGCATCGATCTTTTCTCATATTAGTTGCATTCCTACCGAGGTAGGGTTTCCTCTCGTCTCCATATTCCTTGGAGCCGACTAGGGACCTTGCCGAGGACCTCCGTAAGCCCCCGTGAGTCGTGGATTCCCACACGGACGCCGGGAGGGTTGTACCGTATCCACCCCCAGTATAGGGTTGCATCCGCGAGTGAGAGATCCTGATAGAGTCACACAGTCCTTCATTTCTTATCCCAGCTAGGTGCCTAGTGGTTGAGAGGATTTATATCTTCATTAATCCACTAAAGTTCAAAGAAGAAGATCTAAGGAACTGACGAGCATCATTTTAAGAACTTGATTGCATTGCTGGGTGATTTTGCTCTCATCTCTCTCCATTGTATGCTTGGTAGTTGCTTGGTAGATCTAGTTGATTAGTTTTGCTGGTTCTAGTCCTAGGTGTCTTGGTGTATGTGGGATTGCTTATGTCCCTCAGGATCATCTCCTAGGGTCCATTCTCATTTCCACTCTTATTTCAACCCCTTGTTTGATTCAGCTTACCCGATGTCGTCCTACGACTTCCTTCAGTCTCACGAGGACTCTCTTCCTCGTGGTCTTCTTGAGGACCCACCTCGGGTCGCCCATATGTAAGGAGGGGAGGGCAATGCCCCTCCGCTCCCGACCGTTCTTGGTGAGGGTTCTCAACCCTCTCTTTCAAATCCCTCCATTCAGAATCCCGCCAGTCAAATCCTCAACATGATGGCTCAGCTGGATCCGACCCAGCACCATCTCATCCGGCAGGCTTTACAAGGGGGCGATACCCCGACCCCAGTTCTTCCTCGTGGCACGACTGTTGTTGCCACCACTTCCCCCGTTATCGGGACCACCTCTGTGGCACCCATTGATCTCACGCCTCTTCGTCCTCAGATCCTTTGCTCCTCAAACATGGAAATGGGCCAGGCCTCCACCTCGGTCCATCAACAGCTTGATAAGGGGAAGTCTCAGATCCCCTCCATGCCTTATCTTGATCCGTACACCACAGCTTCTCCATTGCCGCAGGCCCTCGTGGCCCCAACGAATTTTGTTAGGTTGCAGCCGGGGGCTGCTCAGCTAGCTCGCGCGGATATGGGCCCCTCCTCAGCCCATTATCCCTCTCACGCGCCGCTCCTTCAGACGGCTCACCCTCCGGCTTCCTATCCAAGTATTGCTCTTCCTGCTCCTTCTCCCCCTTCCCGGGAACGGGAGATCCTTGACAAGTGGGCTGCTATGCAGCAACAGATTGATCTCCTCCAAAGGCGGGTTGGTCCGCAATCCCTTGCTGACGTCCCTATCCCTAACTTCAGGGACATTCATTTTCCAGCACAGTCCGAGCTCCCCGTGTACCGTAAATACGACGGGAATGGCAACCCGTTCATCCATATTCGGGAGTTCTTGTACGAATCAGCACAGCTCCAGCAGGATGATCGCTTGATGGCCTATTTGTTCCGTCGATCTCTGGAAGGGATCGCCCTGGAATGGTTCTACACCTTACCTATGGAGGAGGCCTAGAATTTCAAGACAGTCAAGGAAAGGTTTATACAAAGATTTCAAGATCGGGTTGGACCCGAATACTCCTTCACTGATTTAGTGGCAGAGAAGATGAAGCCGGAGGAAGATTTTGCAACCTATGCAGATCGTTGGAGGCAGATGGCCTCACGTGTGCCCGGGAAGATCCCGGAAGAAGAAAAAGTGAAGTTATTAATTTCCAATGCTACGCCGACTTTCAGGAACATTTTGGCAATGAATGATATCTCAAACATGCACCAGCTATACAGTAGAGCTCGGTTCATACAAACCCAGTTCAAAGACTCCCCCATCCATTCTTTATTCGAGGCACAGAAACCCAAAGCCACCAAGAAAACCCAAGGCCCCGTCATTGAGGGAGTACAAATTAATGAGCAGGTCCAGGCTGTTCAATTCCCCCATCAAGCCGCTCCACTTCGCTTCCCGCAGCCTCAGCGCAACCCCCAGTTTGCCACTCTGCCAATTCCCCAGCCCACCTTCCAAGTCCCGCAATACCCTCAACAGGCACCTCCGCCACCCCAACAGCCTCAGCGGCCCCCGTAGTACAATAATGTTCCTCCACCCGCCGCCTATGGCTCTGCTCGACCAGCTCCGAAAAGGGCTCATTACCCTCCTCTGCCGGATACTTTGACAGATATTTTCTCTGCTCTAATGTATACTGGTGATCTTCAGTTGCCTCCTGAGCGTCCGAACTGGAACCCGGCTGCCGATCAATCCCGATATTGCATATTCCATCGGCAACCCAGGCACACGATAGAACGATGTTATCAGTTCAGAGATCTGGTGTATGACTTGCATGAGGGCCAGAGAATTGATTGGGCCCAGATGCACCAGTTGATTGAGGATATCAAGCAGAGGCAGAGACAGGCCAGGCCGCAGCAGGCGGCGCCCCAGCAGCAGCAACAGCAACAACCCCAGCAACAGCAACAAGACCTCGGGATCCATCAGGACCCCATGCCAGTACATCAACCCGCTCCTCAGCAGCAACAGCAGCCGCCGGCACCGGCCCCAGCACAAGTAAATATGGTCCAGGGCCCGGCCCCCAACGCTGGGTGGACGTTTGATGATGAAACCCCCGCACACCTCTTGGCCTTCCACCACCACTACTCTCCCGCACCTACTATCCCCTCCATTCTCAGACCCGCTATTTTGACCACCACACCACTGGTCCCTCCCTCCACGTCGCCCCTTAGGCCCATTACACTCCCCTCCGCTCCTCCCGTCCTTCCGTCGCCGCCCACCGTACCCTCTATTATTTCCCCTCCGCTTAAAACTTCACCCCTTCTCCCTCCACCAGGGCCTATTAAACCTACTTTCGCCATCCTCACCCCCATTTCTACGCCACTTACCTACCCCACCGGGCCAAGCGGGGGCCCATCTCAGCCCATGCCGGCACCAAACTGCGCCCTTCGGAGCGGGCGTCCTTTCCAGAGAATTTTCCCCCCTTCCGGTGCATCTGCACCTAACATCCAAGTTCATCCCCCCACAGCTGAAACAGAGGAAGTAGACCCCGTGCCGGGCACAAGATATGACTTATTGCAGCATTTAGACCAGATGCCGGCTAAAATTTCAGTGTTAGAATTGATCAAGAGGTCGCCACTCCACCAAGATGCCTTGAAGACCTTCCTGCAGAAAGTGATGGTGAGTGAAGACGTGGCAGTGGATAGCCTGCCCTCGGTCTTGGCAACGATTACTAAGGGGCCTTCTATTTCATTTTCCGAGTCAGAGTTAGCACCCCCTGAAGCACGACAGATGCCATTATGCATTACCATTTCTCTGAACAAAATGGCCGTAGAGTCTGCACTTGTAGACACGGCGCGTCAATAAATGTGTGTCCATTGAGTACCCTTCGTGCTTGCAATATATCAGAGGACACACTCAAGCCGACACCGACTATAATAGCAGCCTATGATAACTCCAGACGTGCTTGTCACGGGGTGGTGACTGTGCAGGCCGAGCTAGGGCCCTTAGTTATGGATGTGGAATTTTATGTGTTGGACATAGACCCGATGTTCAAAGCCATTCTGGGTCATCCATGGTTGAATAGTTTGAACGCCGTCCCCTCGATAGCCCATCAATGTCTAAAATTCCCATTCCAAGGACGAGTGGTCAAAGTGAAGAGTATTTCCACAGTTCAAAATGTTGACGCCATAGCCGCCAAGATTCTGCCTACATTGTGGCCAAGCAACAAGCCTGTTCTCTCCGTCATGGACTTGAACTATTCGTGGGCATATGCGTCACGCAAGCCCACCGCTGCACCAGTCAACGTGAAAGTCAAGCCCAAAATGAGAGATTCTAAAGGTTGGCACATGATTCTAAAATTGGGCTATCAGCCCGGTTTAGGTCTTGGCGCGCAGTTACAGGGCCGGACCAACCCCGTTCCCAAAGGAAGGAAGATGGGCCGTCGGGGCCTCGGCTACCGTGAATCCTCCATGTCGATGCTCGGCGATTTTGGGCCATTGACCTGGGATTACCGGCAACATTTTGTGAAGGGTCCGTTGCAGCCCGGCACCTTGAAGACCTCGCCGTCCAGCTCTGAAGAGAAGACAAACGAAGCCTGTGCTGTTGCTGATCCACCACCGTCACTACAAGGATTGGTCGGTGACTTGGAAGATCTTTCTGATTGTTTTATGAAGATGTTTCATGAAAAAGAAGCCAAGCCGAAGAAGAAGGAGACGCAGCTGGTGAAGCATCCTCCGATGCCATTGGTCCGTCAAGGGCCACGGGAGATGGGGAGCTCTGTCACTACTTATTCTATATCCCCATCCCGTCTTACTTCCTGGTTTCAACAGTTGGATTTCGTTCCCCGTTCCCCTCCAATTGTGGTCGACCCGTACTTCACAGAGAGACCCGAGATTTTATTTGTTCCGTGTGCTTGCGGGCGCTGCCCGCCCATTGATCTATCAACCATGTTCACTCCTCCTCCCCCGGGAGCCCAGCTCCATGAAATGTGGTTCTCCTCTTCCAACCCCTTCTTTGACTGCATTTTCCCTGAGTTGTTTCTTATGCAGTTACCTCCACCTCCATCCTCTTCCTCCTCCTGCTGCGTGATCACCTCTAGCCTCCAAAAAAAACACCAATTTCAAAACGGAGGTCTCCTTGGAAGATTACGCTATGTTCTACCCAGATTCCCAGGGGCACGAGACCCCTGTTTCTTTTCCGGTAGACTTCTTCTCCCCTAGATTAGATGTACAGTGCGCAGAGTCTCCTAGGATAGTCGAGTCGGTCAGAATAGAATCTAGTTCGTGTCTAGTCAGCCCATCCACGTCTGCGGCACCTGCCGTAACGCGTCCTCCCAAAACCATTCCCGATAGGTTTCTGCAAGATTTGGCTGGAAGATGTCATGCCCTGCTAAAATGTCCGGAATTCGTAGAGACTGCGATTATCTTGGAAGATGATGAGGAAATCGAAGGGGTATGGAGCAAGGATGGATTAGGAGTATATGAAATTATGAATGAGAAGGACCCAGCGGATGATGAGGAAGATGAGGTGGATGACACTGCCGATTTATACGCACAAGGTTTGAAGAAATTTGACGAACCTTCCGTGGCAGTAGACGAGCCCACTAAGGAGATCAACCTCAGCACAGAAGAGGATCCCAGGCCCATACTTATCTCTGCTAACCTCCCTCCTCAAGTTGAAGAGGAGCTTGTCAAAGTTTTGAGGGAGTACAGTGATTCTTTTGCCTGGTCCTACGAGGACATGCCCGGTCTTGACCCCGCACTGGTTGAACATAGATTGATTCTCAAACCAGGGGCAACACCTGTTAAACAGAAAGTAAGGAGATTCACCCGCAGATGGCCTTAAGAATTAAGGAAGAAGTTGATAAATTGCATAAGGCCAGGTTCATTAGAGTTGTGCTATATCCACAATGGGTGGCAAACATAGTCCCAGTAATGAAGAAGGATGGTAAAATTTGAATTTGTATTGACTTCAGGGACTTGAACAAAGCATGTCCGAAGGACGATTTTCCACTTCCTCACATCGATGTCTTGGTCGATAATACAGCTGGGTACGAAGCACTCTCCTTCATGGATGGTTATTCTGGGTATAACCAAATCCTTCTGGCTCTGGAAGATCAAGAAAAGACCTCGTTCACCACGCCTTGGGGCACGTACTGTTACGTCGTTATGCCATTCGGATTGAAGAATGCAGGTGCCACCTATCAAAGGGCGATGATGGCCATCTTCCACGATATGATGCACGTCTACTTGGAAGCTTACGTGGATGATATTTTAGTCAAATCGAGGTCACAAGAAGAACACCCCGCCATTCTAGCCAAGGTGTTGCAAAGGGCTAGGGAATACAAGTTAAAGATGAATCCAAAGAAATGTGTGTTCGGAGTTGCATCAGGGAAATTGCTCGGGTTTATAGTTAGCAAACGGGGGATTCAGATCGATTCGAACAAAGCAAAGGCCGTTATGGAAATGCCGCCGCCGAAGAACATCACTGAACTTCGAGGTCTGATCGGGCATTTGCAATTTATCAGGAGATTCATATCTCAGCATTCGCAAAGATGCCGCCCATTTTATGAATTGCTAAAGGCAGGCGTGAAATTTGAATGGAATGAACAATGCCAGAAGGCCTATGAGGAACTCAAGGTCTATCTCTCCAATCCCCCGGTTCTACAACCACCTGTCCCTGGGAAACCCCTGATCCTGTACATTTCTGTAATTGAGGACTCCCTAGGAGCTGTCCTGGCACAGGTAGACGATGAAGGAAGGGAGAGGGCAACATACTATCTCTCAAGGTTATTTAATCCCGCTGAATCCAAGTACACTGCCATGGAGAAGACCTATGCAGCACTGGTGTGGGTAGCGCAGAAGCTTAAACACTATTTTCTTGCCCACGAGGTTAGGCTCATCTCTAGAATGGACCCCATTCGTTATCTGTTGGAAAAGCCAGTCCTTTCTAGCCGACTAGCTCGCTGGCAGAGCTTTCTTTCCCAGTTCGACATCACCTTCATAGTGCAGAAAGCAATCAAGGGATATGCTATTGCCGAACACCTGGCTCATTCTCCTATCCCTCGTATTGATTCCATCCAGGACGAATTCCCCGATGAACACCTGGCAGTGATCACTCATCTTCCTTTCTGGTCTCTTCATTTTGATGGTGCCCTCAATTCCCAGGGCAGCAGAATTGGCGCCGTTCTTCTCACTCCGGAAGGAGTAACTATCCATGTGGCGTATCAACTCTTATTTCCTACCACTAATAATATAGCCGAGTATGAGGCTCTCCTTACCGGTCTGAAGCACGCCTACATCTTGGGCGCGCGATATCTTAACATCATAGGAGACTCTCAATTGGTGCTGCGCCAAGTTTTGTCAACTTACCGCACCCGTGACCCCAAGCTTAAACCCTATCAAGATCTGGTCACGCTCTTGGATAGGCAATTCAGAAAACTCGTCTACATTCATACTCCTCGTTCTCAGAACATCTTGGCTGATGCCCTTGCATCGCTCGCTTCTTCCCTATCATTTCCCTTAAGTCATGCCACTGAGACCATTATGGTCCAATGGCTAGATGTTCCCTCTCTTCAGGATCCCTAGTTTGACAACCTTAGGAAGTCTGTGGAGAAGAAAATAGAAAGGGAAGAAGTGAAAGAAGTATCGTTAGCTGAGCTCGAGGAGATCATCGAAGAAGAGGAATTGCCGTGGTTTTATGAAATTGAGCAGTATTTCAAGGACGATACATTTCCGAAAGAGGCAAACGCTGGGCAGCGAAAGGCCATTAGAAGAGTTGCCGCGAGATACACTATCATTGTTGATGAATTATATAGACGGGCTCTGAATGGAGTTCTAATGAGGTGCCTAGATGACGAAGAAGCTTGGAAAGTCGTGGAAGCTGCCCACTCCAGCGAGTGTGGAGGGCATGTGAATGGGCAGGCGTTGGTGAAAAAGATTCTTAGGCAGGGCTATTACTGGCCAACCCTAGAAGAAGATTGTTCCACCTATGTCCGTAGGTGTCTTCAGTGCCAGATCCACGCCGACAAAATCCATGCTCCGGCCTCTTCTCTTCATCCCCTGTCTGCTCCCTGGCCCTTCTCCATGTGGGCATTTGATATCATCGGACCCCTCGGTGATCCGAATTCCGCAGTTAAACAGAAGTCATTTATTTTGACGGCTACAGAGTACTTCACCAAGTGGGCGGAAGCTGAAGCTTATGCAGAAATCAAAGCCACCACGGTATGCTGCTTCATTATGAAGAACATTATCTCGCGGTTTGGGGTGCCAAGCGACATCGTCACCGACAACGGGCCTCAATTCGTCTCGTAAGTGTTGACACCCGTTTTATACCCATAAGTCGGGTCATCTCCTTATTCATTCAATATGATGCTCCGAGTTGTTCGCTTTTCATCGAGTCTCCTGATCAGTTGAAGCATGTTTCTTGAGTCTTCTTCTGGATAAAGAATTGGCTCCCGGTGGCATTTCGTTGGATGAAGCTTAGCAAAACCCTTCTCTTCTTTTTTTTGAATCTCAATGCTAAATAACGGTCCCAGACAGGTGCGTCACTGCCTTCTAACGGATGGATCTTAGACCGTTACTCTTTGAAGAGTCCTAAGGCTTAAGGCCACGTGTTCAGTGCTTATCCTGTTGAATCCACGTTGATAATAACGGTCTGTCGTGCAGCCGTTGTTTCCTTATAACGCCCTATGCTTTGACCGTCATTTCCTTGAAGAGTCCAGCTTGTTGGGGTTTCTTTCCGTTGATCTTATCACTTTGGATAAGGTTGCAAATAGCGGTCGTTCCTTGGTGCGTTACTTCCAAGTGGCGGTCTATCGTACAGCCGTTACTTCTTTCCGGGAGTCCTGGCAGTTCAGGCCTTTTCTCTGCTACTCCGTGTTTGAGATAAGAACGTGGATTGACCTTATCTCTTTCTAATCCGATCCTCAGGACTTCCCGTTTGTTTCTTTGGACTCTTGGTGATATTATCCTCAAGGATTTGCTAAGACTTATCCCTTTTTCCTGCTGAATTATCCTCTACTCGACCTACGAGTTTTGAGGGTCTATAAATAGAACCCTTGAATTCATGGCAAGAGAGGAGGAGATTTTAATTCACGACGAAGTGCTGCCGAACCCAGGAGCCATCTTCATCCAGGAGGAGCTGCTTCCCACGTCCATCCATCTTCCAGTCAAGGGAGTACTTTTGTTTTGAGCTTTCAAGTTCATCTTTGCATGCTTGAGTTCTTCCTTGGTTTTTCTCCAAACAAAGCATTGTCCCTCCTCCTCCTCCATGTTTTTCACTGTTCTAAGGATACAAACATCCTCCCAACTTTTAAAAACGCCCAGAGGGGTTAAAAAACCAAAACTCCCCGGTAATTCCCTCTCCTTTTGATGTTCTTAAATTCTTTAAGAATTGATGCTATGCTTGCAAAGAGGGCTGATTGAGGTTGTCTTGTCTTGTCTTTCTACTTCTTTGGCAGGTTTACAGGTTCATTAGCACGAGGCCCAAGTCTTCTAGCCGGCTGGAAGAGTTGGAGTTGAAAGAATTCAAGCTTTACTACTGCAGATTATCTGACGGTCTGGTGCAGGAGCGTCACTTTCTTCTGGCGGTCTAGGGTGCGACCGTTACTTACAAGCAACGCACGGGTCTCTGGCCGTTACTTTCAAGCTGATCTGTAGGCTTTCTTTGGTTTTCTCTCCCGTGGGCGGGTGCTTCATCCACCTATTCCCAAGGTATATTCGAGTCTTTGACTTGTGTTTACTTTGGTGGCGATCACATCTTTCCTTGGTACTGGGCAATAGCTATTTCCTTCATCACATCTTTATTTCCTTGCTTGTTCCATCCCTAGTGGTGTGTTTTTATTTACTCCTTACTCCACGCCCCGGCGTGTGTTTTTCCTTTTCCTTAGTGTAATTTGATTGAGATAGCATGCCCATGCTAGAGCTAGCTATGATTGCCTAGGTTCATGTTCACATGTTCATAGGTTTGAACAGATCTTTGATTGCTTGTTTGTCATCTTGCCATATTACTTAGCAAACCTCATAAGTAAGATCAAAGATAGGCAAATAAATATCAACAGATAATTTTTTGGCGATCACGGTGGGACAGCTTGTGCCAATCGTGCTTCTGATTCTTGTTTAAAACTGCCATCATCTATTTGTTCAGTGGTCTTTTGTTTCCGTTGTTTTCATTGTTCATCCTGGTTTTCTGAGTCTTCTGACGGTCCTGTGCCCACGCGTCACAACATTCTGACGCAGGGGCATTAGACCGCCGCTTTCATCTTGCTGTGTGAGCTTTACGGGCTTTCCGGTTACTTCTGTTGGTTTTTGGTTCCCTGGCTCATATGACGGTCTAGTCTCCCTGCGTTATATATTATCCGGCGGTCTGGCCTTCGACCGTTACTTATTTTTGACGCAGGGGCCTTCGACCGTTATTCTTCTAGCAGGTACGCATCCGAGGTGCATTTATTTCCGCAGTTTATGCTGTGATTTGTTGCTTGGATGACACTTGGCCCTCCTCTTGCTTTGCTCATATTTGCATGTTATGGTGTGCACTATTGATTGTTAGGCTAGACTTTGCATGCACTCCGGTGCACATAGGGTCATTCATCTCTTCATACATTAGATTGCATTTTCCTACCTTGTTGTGAGGACCTCTCGTCTTCATATTCCTTGGGGCCGACTAGGAAATCACAGCAGGGACCTCCATAAGCCCCCGCGAGCCGTGGATTCCCACACGGACGCCGGGCTGGTTGTACCTTTCCCACCCTGTGTCTAGGGTTGCATAAGTGATTGAGTGGTTACACTTAGAGTCAAACCAAGTCCTATATCCATCTCCTACTAGGGACCTATTGTTGAGAGCACATATCAATCAATTTACTAAGGTTCCAAAGGAGAAATCATACGAATATTGTCGCATCATTCTAAACAACTTGCTCGATTCTTGAGTGTCTTCATCTCTTATCACTTGCATCTTGTTAGAACACCTAAGATTGATTGCTCATTGTGTGTTTTGTGTTGGTTGTTTTTGCACTTTCCAAGGTTGTCCGTTGCATGTGGAGTTGCTTTCGTCCGTTTGAGTCATCTTCTCCAGTCGCTTCTTCCTTCACATTCTATTCCAATCCCCTCTTCGAATCCACCATGGCATCCTTCAATCCTCCGCGCTCACAAGAGGAATCTCTCCCTCAAGGGCTCCTTGAAAACCCCCCTAGGGTTGCTACCTTTCCTTCCGGAGAAGGGACTGCCCCTCTCCCGTCTTCCACGTCTGTGGGAGGTAGTCAAGGTACCCCTTCTCTCGCTACTCCTTCCGCGGGATCCGTCCTTCACATGATGGCCCAATTGGACCCAGCTCAACTTCAAGTCCTATACCAAGCTATGCAAGGGTCCAACACTCCTCCCTCCGCTGCCATTCAAGGTCAATCTAATCCTTCCATTATCGGGCCGTCCGTTCAACCCAATCCGATTGACCTCACTCCGGTCCAACCTCGGACCATCACTTTTTCCGGCATGGAGATGGGCCAATCTTCCAATTCAGCCCATCAGTCTTTTGATAAAGGGAAATCACCTATCCCTTCTTTTGTCCAGGTGGATCATCATAATTCTGGTTCGGTGGCTTCACAGCTTCTCATGAACCCTTCTGATTTCTTACACCCTCAGCAAGGGGCGGCCCAAACTCACTCCCATCCGGGTCTATCTCAGGCTCAATATTCTTCTTACGGGCCCCCTATTTCCACTGTCTATCCTTCTACTCATGCCTATGGGCCTCCCCCGTCTGCCACCGTCATTCCATCCGCTCCTCAACAATCGGCGTCCTTCACTACCCCTGCTCCCTCCCAAGAGCAGGACTTGCTTAACAAGTGGGCCGCCATGTAGCAACAGCTTGACTTCCTCCAGAAAAGGGTTGGCCCACAATCCTTGGCCGATATTCCTATTCCGAGCTTCCAAAACATTCGGTTCCCTCCGCAATCTGAGCTCCCTAACTATCGCAAATATGATGGGAACAGCAATCCCTTTATCCATGTGAGGGATTTTCTATATGAGTCGGCGCAGTTCTAGTATGATGATCGCCTCATGGCGTACCTGTTCCGCCGATCCTTAGATGGAGTTGCTCTGGAATGGTTTTATTCTCTGCCACTGGAAGAGGCCGAGAGTTTCAAGGTAGTTAAGGACAAATTCATTCAGCGGTTTCAAGACAGGGTCGGGCCAGAATATTCATTCACAGATCTAGTAGCAGAGAAGATGAAGCCGGAGGAAGACTTCGCCACCTATGCAGACAGGTGGAGGCAGATGGCCGCCAGAGTGCCTGGCCATATTCCGGAGGAAGAGAAGGTCAAACTACTAATCTCCAATGCCACGCCGACTTTTCGCAACATCCTGGCAATGAATGACATAGCCAACATGCATCAACTCTACAGCCGGGCGCGCTTCATACAGACTCAATTCAAGGACCCCCCTATCCATTCTCTATTCGAAAACCAAAAGCCCAAGCACCACAAGAAACCGCAAGGGCCAGTTACTGAGGGGGTCCAAACAAATGAGCAAGTACAGGCCGTTGCTTTTCCATATCAGGCCGCACCTTTCCGCTACAATCAAAACCCCCGCAATCCACAAAACTCCACTCCGCACAACTTCCAGGCCACTCCACAAAACACTCCCCCCGCCTTCACCATTCCACAAAACGCCTTTACCACACCACAACAACCATCACCACCATCACAATACCATAACGTCCCTCCACCCAGCGGCTACAGCAACAACAATCCAAACAGCAAGTGCCCGGCTCCCAGGAGAGCCCAATATCCTCCGTTGCCCGAGACACTTACGGATATTTTCTCGGCACTTATGTCAGTAAATGCAATTCAACTTCCTCCGAAACGGCCTGTTTGGAACCCGGCGGTTGACCAAACCAAATATTGCATGTTCCATAGGCAGCCAGGCCATACCATAGAAGGATGTTATCAATTCCGAGATCTAGTATATGACCTTCATGAAGGGCAGAGAATCGACTGGGCCGAAATGCATAGGGCCATTGTGAAGATTAAAGAGAAGAGGAGGCAGCCGCAGGGGCAGCAAGTGCAGCAGCATCAAGCACCGCAGCCGCAGCAGCCGCCACAACAACAGCAACCACAGCAAGTGCAAGACCTAGGCATCCATCAGAACCCGATGCCGAATCATCCACCCGCTCCTCAGCAGCAGCCACCGGCACCAGCACAAGTTAACATGGTTCAACCACCGGCTCCCAATGCCGGGTGGTCTTTTGATGATGATGGCGCCGCGCCGCAAGTAATGGCCTTCCACCACAACCTCCGCAACCCTTCCTTCATCCTCCCCAGGCAACCAACACCTTCTCCGCTCATCCTACCATCCACACCCGCTCCAGCCAACCCTCTACCGCTCTCCATCCCATCATACCCTCCAACACTTATCCCCCTCGCCATCGTCACACCATCCCCTAATCCTTCACCCGTTCTCAAACACCCACTAGCCTTCCCACCACCTGCATCGACATTCGTCACCACCTTGCCTTCCACCAATCCCTCACCTATCATCCACTCACCCCCCATTAACCTCGCTAACCCCACGCTCCACCAAAACACCTCCCCCACACAGCCTATCCCACTCATCCACCCTGCGGCACCCGTCACACTATTTTCAGATGCTGCGGCAAACTGTGCCTTAAGAAGCGGAAAGATGTTCCATCGGAATTACATTACTGCTTCCAATCCCCAGTCCACCCAGCCAACGGCCGAGCAAGAGGAGGCTGAACCTCTGCCGGGTACTCAATATGACTTGCTACATCACCTGGATAGAGTACCCGCTAAGATATCCGTGTTGGAGTTAATCAAAAGGTCCACCCTTCATCAGGATGCATTGAGGGACTTCTTGCAGAAAGTAATGGTTAGCGAAGACATGGCAGTCGACAGTTTACCAACGGCATTGGCAACTATTTCCAAAGGGCCGGCAATTACATTCTCAGAAACCGAGCTTGCACCTCCAGGGGCTCGACAAAAGCCACTCTGCATAACAATTACCCTGAACAAAGTCGACATTGAAGCAGCATTGGTTGACACCGGGGCCTCAATTAATGTTTGCCCACTTAGTACCCTCCGAGCATGCAACATATCCGAAGAGTTACTACAGCCTACCCCCACTACTATAGCAGCATATGACAACTCAAGGCGAGCATGTCACGGGGTGATCACCATTCAGGCGGAGCTCGGTCCCCTCACTATGGCCGTGGAATTTTATGTTCTCGACATCGACCCTATGTTCAAGGCTATCTTGGGTCGTCCCTGGATTGACACGCTTGGCGCCGTACCCTCCACCGCACATCAGTGCGTCAAATTTCCCTTTCAAGGGAGGGTCGTCAAAGTTAAAAGCTTGGCCACAGTACAGACGGTCAAGGCCCTCTCAGATCAGGTTCTTCCCACACTATGGCCGAGTAGCCGGCCCGTCATATCAGTGCTTGATTTGAACTTTCCTTGGGCTTACACATCTCCCAAGCCCATCACTACTCCAGTCAATGTCAAAGTGAAGCCACAGATCCGAGATTCAAAAGGGTGGAATATCATATTGAAACTGGGCTATCAACCGGGGAGAGGCCTCGGGGCGCAACTGCAAGGAATGACTAAACCCATACCTAAGGGAAAGAAAATGGGCAGAAGAGGCCTCGGTTACAAGGAAACAACATTATCTATAATGGGTGATTCTGGGCCACTTACATGGGATTATCGTGAGCACTTTGTCAGGGGGCCTCTCCAGCCCGGCACATTAGCTCCAGAACCGGTGCAGCCAAGAAGGGATATAGTTTGTCCAATTGCCAGTCCACCTTCCCTGCCAGGAAGGTCAAATGGTGACATGCTCGACTACAGTCAGGCCTTGCAAAGGATCTTTTCTGAAGAAGATCGCCAGAAGCAGCGAGAGGTTCGGCTCGTACAGTGGAGGCCGAAGAAGCAACCCGCGGTTAAAATGCAAAAAGTGGGGAGCTCTCCGATTGTTTTCTCTTGGTCTCCCTCACGCTTCCAATCCATCTTGCAACAAAGGGAGCCCATACCCCGTCTTCCTCCTGTCATGATAAATCCCTCCATCATTGATCCACCGGAGATTCAATTCATCCCTTGTGCTCGCGGGAAGTGTCCGTGTATTGATCTGTCCACTCTACTCACTCCTCTCTCCCCTAATGCTCAGCTCCGTGAGATATGGTTGTCTTCTTCTGATCCTTTCTCCAATGGCATCCTTTCCGAGCTGTTCCCCATGCAGCTCCCACCTCCTCTGTCTTGCTGCATAGTCTCTACTGATCTCCAAAAAAAAAACGTCAAATTTAAAACGGAGATTTCAGTTGAAGATTACGCTGTCCTATCTCCATCCTCCTCCTCCCAGGGGCACGAGTCCCCTGCTCCTTCCCTTCCACTAAGCCTTCTCTCCCCTAGGTTAGGATTAGGGTCTAGTGAGTCTAAGGAAGTAGAGTCAGTTAGGTCTAGAGAAGTAGGGTCTTGTTCTAGGGCATCCAACCCTTCCCATTCTGAGCCGCGCTCGCTTGCGCATCCTTCCCGATCTGTTCCTGATAGGTTCTTGCAAGATTTGGCTCAGCGATGTCATGCTCTTCTGAAGTGTCCAGAATTCGTTGCCACAGCAATTGTGATTGAAGATGAAGAGGAAATAGAAGGGGAATGGAGCGACGACGGATTAGGCATCTATGAGGTTCTGGATGAGAAGGATCCAATAGATGAAGATAGCAACGTAGATGACACTGCCGACTTATATGCACAAGGATTAAAGAGATTCGACCAGCCGTCGACGGCAGTGGATGAACCTACAAAGGAAATCAACTTGGGAACAGAAGAAGACCCAAGGCCTATCATTATTTCAGCTAATCTCCCGCCGCAGGTAGAAGAAGATCTAATTAAGGTTCTAAGGGAGTACAGCGATTCTTTCGCCTGGTCTTATGAGGACATGCCAGGTCTTGACCCCTCCTTAGTGGAACATCGACTCGTGCTTAAACCAGGGGCAACACCTGTTAAACAAAAGTCAAGAAGATTTCACCCCCACATGGCCTTGAGGATCAAAGAAGAAGTCGATAAGTTATACAAGGCCAAGTTCATCAGAGTAGTCTTATATCCCCAGTGGGTGGCGAACATAGTCCCTGTCCTCAAGAAGGATGGAAAAGTGCGCATATGCATTGATTTCAGGGACTTGAACAAAGCATGTCCCAAAGATGATTTCCCATTACCTTATATAGATGTCCTAGTAGATAACACTGCCGGGTATGAAGCTCTGTCGTTTATAGATGGGTACTCGGGCTACAATCAAATCCGTCTCGCTCCGAAAAGATCAAGAGAAAACTTCCTTCACCACGCCCTGGGGCACGTATTGTTATGTGGTTATGCCGTTTGGGTTGAAGAACGCAGGTGCCACCTATCAAAGGGCGATGATGGCCATCTTCCACGACATGATGCACATATACATGGAAGCTTATGTGGATGACATCTTGGTGAAGTCAAGGACAAAAGAAGAACACCCCTCTATTCTGGCTAAGGTGCTGCAGAGAGCCAGGGAGTATAAGCTTAAAATGAATCCGAAGAAGTGTGTATTCGGAGTCTCTTCGGGGAAGTTGCTAGGGTTCATAGTAAGCAAACGGGGGATCCAGATTGATCCTAATAAAGCACAGGCCGTCATGGACATGCCTCCGCCGAAGAACATTACGGAACTTCGAGGATTAATTGGTCGGCTGCAATTCATTAGGAGATTCATATCTCAACATTCTCAAAGATGCCGCCCATTCTATGAATTACTTAAGGCAGGGGTAAAGTTCGAATGGAATCAAGATTGTCAAAAGGCCTATGATGACCTCAAAGAGTACCTAACCAATCCCCCGGTTTTGCAACCTCCTGTCCCCGGGAAACCCCTAATCCTATATATCTCGGTTATTGAGGACTCCCTAGGGGCGGTCTTAGCACAAGTGGATGACGAAGGGAAAGAGCGGGCCGCGTACTACCTCTCTCGGTTGTTTAACCCAGCTGAATCCAAGTACACCGCTATGGAGAAGACTTGTGCCGCCTTAGTGTGGGTAGCTCAGAAGCTTAAACATTACTTTCTCGCCCACCCAGTTAGGCTGATCTCTAGAATGGACCCAATCCGTTATCTCCTAGAAAAGCCCGTCCTTTCTAGTAGGTTAGCTCGCTGGCAGAGCTTCCTCTCTCAGTTTGACATCACCTTTGTCGTTCAGAAGGCAGTCAAGGGATATGCCATTGCTGAGCATCTCGCACATCTTCCCATTCCTCATACCGATTCCATTCAGGACGATTTCCCTGATGAGCATCTCTCTGTCCTTTCTCATCATCCCTTTTGGTCTCTGCACTTCGACGGTGCACTCAACTCCCAAGGCCAAGGGATTGGGGCTGTCTTGCTTACTCCAGAGGGAGTAACCATCCCCTTCGCTTATCAACTTCGCTTCCCTGTTACCAACAACATCGCTGAGTATGAGGCTCTCCTGGCCGGCTTGAAGCACGCCTATCTCCTAGGCGCGCGTTATCTGAACATCATAGGAGATTCTCAGCTCGTCCTACGGCAAGTTCTGTCAACTTACCGTACTCGTGATCCTAAGCTCAAGCCTTATCAAGATTTGGTCACGCTCCTCGCTAAGCGATTCCGTAAGCTCATCTATATCCATACTCCTCGTTCTTTGAACATTCTAGCTGATGCTTTGGCATCCCTTGCTTCCTCCTTATCCTTCCCCCTCAGTCGTAGTACTGAGACCATCGTCGTCCAGAGATTGGACGCACCCTCCATTCAGGATCCTTGGTTCATCAATCTCAGGAAATCTGTAGAGGCGAAAGTTGAGAAGGAGGATCTCAAGGAAGTTTCATTAACAGAACTAGAGGAGATTCTGGACGAAGAAGAATTGCCTTGGTATCATGAAATCGAATTATTTTGCAAAGAAGGGTCGTTCCCAGAAGGGGCAAAGGCTGAGCAGCGTAAAGCAATAAGAAGAGCCGCCGCAAGGTACACTATCATTGCAGGAGAGCTATATAGGCGCGCTACTAATGGAATGCTCATGAGATGCTTGGATGATGTAGAAGCTTGAAAAGTGGCTGAGGCAGCCCATTCAAGTGAGTGTGGAGGTCATGTCAATGGCCAGGCTCTAGCAAAGAAGATCCTTAGGCAGGGTTACTATTGGCCCACTCTAGAGGAAGATTGCTCCCTCTATGTCCGGAGGTGTCTTAAATGCCAACTCCATGCTGATAAAATTCACTCTCCAGCTTCATCCCTCCATCCTATGACTGCTCCTTGGCCGTTCTCTATGTGGGCTTTTGACGTCGTCGGCCCACTCGGTGATCCTAATTCTCAGATCAATCAGAAATCCTTTATCCTCACCGCCACTGAGTACTTCACCAAATGGGCCGAAGCCGAGGCGTACGCAGAGATCAAAGCTACAACGGTGTGCCGCTTTATCATGAAGAATATCATCTCGCGGTTCGGAGTACCAAGCAGCATCATCACCGACAACGGACCCCAGTTCGTCTCCCAAGAGCTTAAGGACCTCTGTAAGAAGTTCAATATTGCACTGCATCATTCATCTCCATATTACCCTCAAGGCAACGGTCAAGCCGAGGCCACTAATAAAACCCTTCTTAAAATCATTAAGAAAACATGCGAAGCACATAAGTTTTCTGATTGGCCTGAAAGATTGGTGGAAGCTCTGTGGGCTTACCGCACCTCCGTCCGCACCCCTACGGGACAAACTCCCTACTCTTTAACTTATGGGATGGAGGCGGTGCTCCCATATGAGATCTTAATCCCTTCTCTTAGAGTGCAGCTCGATAAGGAACTTAATCTCGATGAACGTCGAGAGGCGTTGCTGGTCCAGCTAGAACTCTTAGATGAGAAGAGGATGAATGCGGCCGATCACGTTTCTGTTTATCAAAAAAGGGTTTCGCGCTATTTTCAAAAGAAGGTAATCGAACGAAAATTTTGTAAGGGTGAAATTGTTTTGAAACGCAAATTCATTCGGTCTGCAGGTCCTAGGTCCAAGTTGCAACCTAACTGGGAAGGGCCGTTTGTAATAAAAGAAGCTTATCCAGGGAATGCTTATCGTTTAGTAAACGCGGAAGGTGAGGAGCTCTCTCACCCGTGGAATGGGTTGTATCTTAAGCGTTTCTTTCCTTAAAAATCTAAACCATGTGCTTTTTCGGCAATAAGAAATGCCTCCCTATCTTCAAAAGAGAGTCTTGAGTAAGGCAAACACACACTACACGACGCCCCTGGTCGGGTTCCTTGTTTAAAAAGACACCGTTTTTCCTCGGCCATGCTTTGGGGGAAAGTCAAAGTCCCTGTACGTTTCATTCTTCGGCTGCATCCAGGGGCAAGGAGTAAATAAGAAGGAGACAACCGATCCAAACTCCCTAACGAGAAGAGGTCTCAAATAGGGGCAAGTCCGTTATGACCTGACTCCACAAGAAAGAAAAGAAAAGAAAAGAAAAGGAGTGCTCTTTACCATGAAATCAAAAGCATCATCTCAAGGTCTGTGAATGAATTCTCAAAAGCTCCAAAAGAAAAAGAAAATTAGGCATGACAAGAGTGGCAGTACAGTTCCCCGCGGGACGTTATGAGCCCGGTCGCATGCATGCCTAAGTGGATAAAGGTTCGATGACGGACATAAAAGCCCCGGCACAACAGACCAAATCTCTAATAAGGTTGCACGGTGAGGGAATCAAGTTCTAAAAACTTCCATATCTGGCCTAAGCTTACCCCCATGTTCTTCTTTCTTTTAGGACTGAGACGAGTACCCTAGGTATGGCGTTGGTAAAAACACCGTCACAATGACCAGGTCTCGGCCAGGGGTTGTCACACTATTTGCACGCCGGTCTCGAGACTCAAGATAAAACAAGGGAGGTCTCGTGTTGCTAGAGAGGCACTGGTTTTTCAAAATCCAAAAACATCAAATATGTTTCAAAATCCAAAAACATCAAATATGTTTTCAAAATCCAAAAACATCAAATATTTTCAAAATCCAAAAACATCAAATATTTTCAAAATCCAAAAACATCAAATATGTTTTCAAAATCCAAAAACATCAAATATGTTTCAAAATCCAAAAACATCAAATATTTTCAAAATCCAAAAACAACAAATATTTTCAAAATCCAAAACATTAAAGATTTTCCAAAAACCCCCAAAAATACCATCATATGCATAGCATGCATCGCATTTTCATTATGTTTTTCGCCTATTTAATAAGGCTCCACCCCTTGACCAAATATCAAGAAACGGTCATTATCTAACTTGCTTCAAGGCAAGGGGTTGAGTCTAAGAACAGAGCTAACTTGTTTCATGTCTAAGTGTGTGCAGAATACAGGGGCAAGCCCAAAGGTAAAAGCTCACAACTATGCAGGTTCAGGTGTGTAACGCGCCAGCATCAGACCGTTACAGTCATGTAACGGGCCCATCTTTGACCGTCACTTACTTCAGGCATGGGCCTTCTTCCTTTCCATTGAACCATCATTATAACGGTCTGGGAGTCTACCGTTACTTAAAAATAACGGCTCAAGACACATCCGTCACATCCTTCAGAAACTGGGCTCTTGATTACTCCGATTCTGACGGCCTGTCGAAAGACCGTCATTTCCATATAACGGCCCAGAGTACATCCGTCATATCCTCCAGAAGCCCCATCTGTTTATATCATTCTAGCCTTCCCTTTGATGGAACCCAAGATCTTTTAACTATGGCAATCTTATCTCACTCAAACAAAGATTAATGAAATATAAATCTTGATAAAATCAAAATTGATTGTCAATAACATAAATATCTCTCATAAAACAAAAAAAAAGAGAAAATCAAGGTACATTCAACTTCTTATCTGCAAGAGGGCGGATTCTTCTCAACTCTTTCAAGTAATCTCGGCGTGTTTCGTCGTTCTCTTCAACTTCTGCTTGCCACGGACGCACCTTGCTGATCTCCCACATGGTCAGCGCGTTCCGGATCGCTCTTTCATCTTCCTCGGTCCCCATCTTCCTAGGTAGAAGGGGAGGGTAGTGTGATAGTGCAGAAACGCTGATTCGAGGTAATCCGATCTGAAGATGGCATCGGTGCGGGTTGTAGATCGCCATGGTAGTGTTCCCTACTAGCTGGTGGTCGAGGCCTTGGCGCCGCGGTATTTTGAGAAGAGCACTTCGGAGGACTCTTGGTCGCATGATGAACTTGTCCATTGGTAAAGTGTTGAAGAAGAGGCGCCATTCATCCCGAGTTTTCTTATCCGCTGTCTTGCATTCAACCTGAGGAGAATATCCAAATGCCCCTCCAATAAAGAAGAGAGGGTGGCTCCCGAAGAGTCGGCTTGCTGAAGTTATGTCTTCCTTAGGAAGGAATTTGACTCTCACTCCTATCCAGCACTCAAGGAGTATCATGGAACCAAACAAAAGCCCTCCTAGGCACGCCGAGCTTAGTCCTTCATAGAGGTATGAGAGGACCGCTTGAGAGATAGACATACCCCGCCACAGCCCACTAATAATACCAAGGTTTTGGATATCTAGGAGGTGATCGGTAGTGGTAAAAAGAAAGACTCCACACAAGCAAACCGCTACCGCCTTGGCTATTGCTTCATGTCTCTCCCACTTGTTTTTACAATGAGACACCACCCATTGAGCCAAGGGTATCAAGTGAATGTGGTGTGGGCTGATCATGGTTCTCACGTCCTTCGGGTTATGAATGAAGTCGCTCAAGATCGAGGACGGGTCAATAGGCTCTATTGTGTAGCAAACCCGGTCTTCATCCCCCACTTTTGTCTTAGGAAGGGCTAGGTAGGTTTCTACCTCCTCCAATAGGACGGTTGCTTCGAAGGAAGGAAAGATGAAAGTATGAGTTTGTGGATGCCATAGTTCCACAAGTGCTGAAAGGCTTGGCCAATCGAAAGACAATTTCTAGAAATTCTTGCCTAAGACCAAGAGAGGTTGGAGGTGCCATGCTTTGAGGATGGATGTGACCTCTATGGGAAGTGCCTTTACCATGGGAGCCACCCACTTTAGATTGGAATAACACCTTGGGCCGGGAAGGGGCTTGAGAAAAGAAAAAAGGAAGTCATGAAGAGAATAAGTGCAGCAAAATTCTGAACTTTGGATGAAGTTATGAGTACTTACCACTCTTTGGACGTTAGAACTTAAGTGCTTGGGAATTGAGGTTAGCCGTTGGAGCTCTCCATGTTCCTTCCTGGCAGCTTTAGGGCCGGTGTGGGCTTTCTCCTCCATAGCCATCACCTCGAAGCTCCTCTTCATCATGTTTTCTGCTCTTTAGAGAGGGCTCTTCAAACCCTAGAACAGAAGTTTTAGCAAAGCTGCGATTTTGATTAAGGTTTTAAGTTGCCAAGGCTTGTATTTAACTTTGGAAGGGTAAGACTCGGGCTAGAAGGCTTTATCTTCAAATAGGATAAGTTCTAGTGATGGGTTAAGTGGCTAAACCTCGGGTTTTAAGTTATCTCGGCTCAATCCGATTCGGATTGCGACCCAGACTCTAACGGTCCATCGCATGGCCGTCACTTCACTCCGACGCGCCATCGCTCGACCGTCGCATTCTCTGTGGGTTTCAGTTCCCCGAATCATGTTCTGTGGTGAGTAACGGTCCATATCATGGCCGTCACTCCACTCTAACGCTCTATCCCTGAGCCGTCACATTCTCAGCCACTTGGTTCTTTCTCTTCTGGGCTAAAACGCTTCCTGACGGTCTTACTTCTGACCGTCTCTTGATTCTGACGCGTCCCCTTCAGACCGTCACATTTTCCTGCTAGTTACCCTGCCCAACTAACGTTCTGCCATGATCAACGGTCTGACCCTTGGCCGTTATTTGCCTCTGACGCACCATCCATTGGCCGTCGTTTATCCTGAAGCCCCACGGCCTGTGTGGGCCTCTGATGATTAACGGTCTCTCACCAGAGCGTCACTTGATTATGACGGTCCGATCTTAGACCGTCACTTGCTCTGCTGCTGGGTTCAAGCTATTCCTTTAATCCTTGACTAGACCTGGCGGTCTTTCACATTTATACACCTCATCTTCTTCCCATTTTCATACATGCATTCCGGCATACATCTCATTCATTCATCCACATTTCATCCATCCTGTACATTTCACATTCATTCATGCACGCTCGCATCAAATTAAAACCAAACAGAAAAATGAAAAAGATAATTTCATTCCATTTTTGCTAAAAGTTATATGCAAATAAAGAAAACATAAGAAAAGGCATCATTCGGCCGGCTTATCAGCCGGGCCACCCTCATCCTCTCCACCCTCGGGTTTCCTGGGTGGCGGTGCTATGGAAGCACTCTCCTCCTGCTGTCCTCTCTCTGCCCTCTCATTCCTCCGCTGGGCGGAGGAGCTGACGAGGAAGTCCCCTACTGAGCCGCTAGGGGCAGCGCTCCTATGTATCCCACTCTGGGAGGTACCTCGCTCCGGTCCCCGGCCAATCATCCGCACCGTCCGCTCCAATGTCCGCAGCTCGATCTTCAGTGTGAAGATCTGACGCCGCGTCTCTCGTGCCTCGGTCCGGTAGCGATCCAAGTCAGCCGTCCCGATCCGGAGCTCCTCCACCTCAGCTCGCGCCTGCGCTAACTCCTTCCGGAGTTGTTCCATCTCTGGATCATCTGGCCGTCGCAGGGTCTCCGCTCTCTGCCGGGCCATCTCTGCCCGCACCAGCTCCGTCTCCGCTCGGGCTCGATCAGTCTCGGCCCTGCTTCTCTCTACCTCGGCTACTGCTGCTGCTAGATCCCTCGCCTGTAGATTGCATTTTCACATCATTAGTCATAAAGCATTTAATTAGGCATAATCATAAGTTTTTTTAGTCTCTTACCCGCTCCGCGAGGGTGGCCTCCGCCTCCTCGGCCCGGGCAATTGCCCGAGCAAAGTCAGCATCCCGCTCGGTCCTATCTCCCGCAGGCTGCGAGGACGATGACGGGGCATCTGGTCCTGCTCGTTGGGCTCCCTCAGCCCGCTGCATTTAGAAGTCATAAGTTAGTTGACATTTGCATTTGCATCATCATAATCAAAGCATTAGCATCGTCCATAATTATGTAGAAAGCATTTAGTCTCACCAGGAGCTCCAGGGCAGACCGATACCCATCCCGCTGTTGGATGGTGGAGTGGAGTAGCCCTTCTAGCTCGGCTATCCGTCCTTCTGGGTCTAGCTGCATTTAGAAAGCATAAGTCAGCATCCATCATCTTGCAGGTTCATATAGAAAGGTTTTTTGGTTTAGAGTTGCATACCGGTCGTCGGGTACCTCGGTATACCCGGTCGCCGTAGTGACGAGCGAAGGCCTTCAGGTAGGCCTCGTCGCTCTCGTCCCGCTCCTTCACAGCCCTGCCTCGCTGCCTCCAGTCGAGGACGTACTTCGCCTTCCGGGCGCGCCAATCCACACTGCCGCTGATGCCCCTCGCCGACTTGCCTGGGCGGTCATCGTTGCGATGCGGAAAGGCCACCTCGGGCTGGTGTAGTCCCCGAGTCCGCAGGATCAGCCTGTAGTGCAGAGGCTCGATGATATGGATGCAATGCAACCATATGTCTCGCCCTCGGTACGATAAGGACGCCTCCACCCACGGCTGTCCTGTGTAGCCCTCGCTGCGGTACGGGGTCCATCTCACCTGAAAGCATTTCATTCATTTGTCAGCATTTGTCAGCATTTGTCAGCATATAGAAGCATATAGAAATCATTTTGAGTCTCGGGCTTACCGATGTATGTGGGTAGGAGTCCAGGTCGTCCTGGATCGTCCGGGTCAATCTGAGGATCGATCCCGTGTCCCTCGCCACCGACCATCGCCTCGCGATTGGTATGAGGCCGGGATGGAGTAATGCGCCTCTCCCAATGCCCAGGAGGTACATGTAGCTCCAGACCTGCATTTAGAAATCAAGTCAGTCGGATCATTTGCATAAGCCATTTTGCATAAATCATTGCATAATCATAATCATGGCATAATAGAAAGCATTTAAAGTGCATTTACCTGTAGGAAGGGCGAGAAGCCGCCCAGCATCGTCTGCCGGTCCGTGGTGCTCAGGGAGTCGAACAGGAACGCGAGTACCGCTGCCCCCCATGCATACTTCCTCACTCTGCTCAGATCCTCTATCAGCGGCAGCAATCTGCAGCTGATGACATCTGCCTGAGTCGTGAACAGGAGCTTCCCGAACAATAGCATCAGGAAGCGCCTGAGCACTCTATCTCCCTCTGCTCCTGCCTCTGCCGCCACGCGAGGGCGCACCTGATCAATCACTCTGCCCAGATGCTCCTCCGGCAGCTCTCCCACGGTAATTGCCGCTCCTCTCAGCCCCAAACTCTCCTGCAGCACTGATCTCGCGAGCTGGGAAGAGGACTGACCCGGCCTGATCAGATCTAACCCGAGCAGCTGCTGTGCTATCTCTCGGTAGTCCCCGTACGTCCATCCAGTCACTGCGGAGCCGTGGACTCTCAATCCTGTAATCCTCGCTATGTCTTCCAATGTGGGGATCATGTGGCCCCACGGGAAGATGAAAGCTCGGCTGATCGGGTCCCATCTCTCGTGCAGTGCGTATAGCAGTGGCGTATCCATCCGGATCACCTCGATGCTAAGCACCTCGGCGAATCCCATATCGGCGAGTCTCTCTCTCTGGTAGTCGGGCAGTGCCTGGTACACCGCCCGGATCTGAAGCCAGGAAATCCGTGATCTCCTCTTTCCCTGCATTTGCATATTAGATCATTAGTTAGTCAATTTGCATCATGTAATCATTGCATAAACATCCATAATTTAAAACAAAAACAAAAATTTGAAAATTAAAAACCCTAAAAAATAGTTTAATTCCCTGGCAGAAGTGACGGCCCTGGGTTGGGGCGTCACTTGTCTCTGACGGCCCTAGCTTGGAGCGTCAGGGGAGTGACGGTCGCTGGCAGGACCGTCACATTCTCTGCGTTTGGGAATTTTTTTCCCTACATTCTCATGGTCTCCCACTGTGGCCAAATGGCCTACAATTGTTCCTAATGGGTTCGTGGACCCATTTCTACCCTTATCCCCCACATACACACATAAATAAACACAAAAATCAAAATTTGAAAAATTAGGGCGGAGGGCCTACCTCGTGGTCCATGGCTCTCTTCTTCTTCTTCTTTGGTTCCTTGGGCTCCTCTGCACCCAAGGGAACTTCCCCCTCGTCCCCCGTAGTCGTGGGAACTTCTTCTTCTTCCGTTTGATCTCCCCTCGTCGGTTGTTCCTCTTCCACCGGCGGGATCACCTCCCGTTCAATCCGGCGGTGAAGCCGCCGTATTGCCATCCTTTTCCCTCTCTCTCTCTTCTTTGGTGGCGGCTGGGGTGCCTCGTCGCCGGCCATTGGAACAGTGGGGACGGTGGTCGCCGGAGCTCTCGGTTTTTTGGGTTTTGGGCGTTGAGTGTTTGAATGAACGGGCCGTGACCGTTCGGTTGTTTTTTTTGAAATCTCAGGAAATGTGACGGTCTATCGACCGGCCGTCACATCCTCCTGACGCTCTAGTTTGAGGCCGTTACATGTGTTGAACTGTTTTATTGAAGAATGTGAACCGCCTTGATTATGACGGACTGGGTGTGATCCGTTGCTTGATGTGACGCCCCTACATCTGACCGTTATATGCTTGCAAGTTTCTTGATGAATTGGAAGGTCTAATTAATGCTTGAACAAACCCTATTGTCTATATGATGTTCCTATTTGATGCTTCTTATGGTTATGCCTAATTCTTATCATGATTATTGGCCGGCTAACCTATCTTTCATGAAGGATTCTAAGCAAAAATCATGCTTGGCCGTCCGTCAGGCAGGTAAGTCAGGTATTGTATATCATTCCCTCATTCCCTTAATGCATTACTATATGTTACTTGTGATATATTACCTCGAGAACCGGCTGGTCATTCATGTGTCCTGGGATCTGATGTTCCCCTTAAACAAAAATGATGATGATCTAAGTTCACATGATTAATCGTTGGATAGGCCGTTAGGTTGGAAAATTTGGGGACGATGGTTCTGTCTTGCACGCCGTGGTTGCAGATGGTGTCCTGACTCTGATTTCTCCAATCTAGCAATATTATTCTCGAGTATTTGCTATTTTATCTTTCTTTGCATTTGTCTTGAAGATTTCTTTTTCCTTTAGCCCAGCATGCATCATACGCATTCTTTGAGCATTCGTGAAGCTTTATCTGTTCAAGATATCTCAGTGATGGTGAACAGCTGTGTTCTTAATCCCGAATAAGGAGAATCATTCCACTCTGAATTAGAAGGTTTCCTTCGATTTGCTCGCTTGATCTGGTTCACTGAAGATTCCTGTCTGGAGTTTAGTCTCTTTCCTTTCCGTTGCCTCCGGCGGCTAGCCGTGTTTCCTTTCCTTAGTTAATTAATTCCTCCAGACTTGCATCCTTTGGTTGGCTATTTCCTTGTGATCAATTTGAAGTTTTCCAGAAAATTCTTGTCGCTTGTTGGTAAAAAACGGGTGTCGTTTACCTTAACGCCCTCTTTTTGGTACACTCCGCTTCATCTCCACTTCATCTCCATGTCCCATTTCACTTCCGCTTCACCTCCGCTCACTCCCCTACAAAGAGGACGTTAAGGAGGGGCATCTGTTGACACCCGTTTTATACCCATAAGTCGGGTCATCTCCTTATTCATTCAATATGATGCTCCGAGTTGTTCGCTTTTCATCGAGTCTCCTGATCAGTTGAATCCTGTTTCTTGAGTCTTCTTCTGGATAAAGAATTGGCTCCCGGTGGCATTTCGTTGGATGAAGCTTAGCAAAACCCTTCTCTTCTTTTTTTTGAATCTCAATGCTAAATACGGTCCCAGACAGGTGCGTCACTTCCTTCTAACGGATGGATCTTAGACCGTTACTCTTTGAAGAGTCCTAAGGCTTAAGGCCACGTGTTCAGTGCTTATCTGTTGAATCCACGTTGATAATAACGGTCTGTCGTGCAGCCGTTGTTTCCTTATAACGCCCTATGCTTTGACCGTCATTTCCTTGAAGAGTCCAGCTTGTTGGGGCTTCTTTCCGTTGATCTTATCACTTTGGATAAGGTTGCAAATAGCGGTCGTTCCTTGGTGCGTTACTTCCAAGTGGCGGTCTATCGTACAGCCGTTACTTCTTTCCGGGAGTCCTGGCAGTTCAGGCCTTTTCTCTGCTACTCCGTGTTTGAGATAAGAACGTGGATTGACCTTATCTCTTTCTAATCCGATCCTCAGGACTTCCCGTTTGTTTCTTTGGACTCTTGGTGATATTATCCTCAAGGATTTGCTAAGACTTATCCCTTTTTCGTGCTGAATTATCCTCTACTCGACCTACGAGTTTTGAGGGTCTATAAATAGAACCCTTGAATTCATGGCAAGAGAGGAGGAGATTTTAATTCACGACGAAGTGCTGCCGAACCCAGGAGCCATCTTCATCCAGGAGGAGCTGCTTCCCACGTCCATCCATCTTCCAGTCAAGGGAGTACTTTTGTTTTGATCTTTCAAGTTCATCTTTGCATGCTTGAGTTCTTCCTTGGTTTTTCTCCAAACAAAGCATTGTCCCTCCTCCTCCTCCACGTTTTTTACTGTTCTAAGCATACAAACATCCTCCCAACTTTTAAAAACGCCCAGAGGGGTTAAAAAACCAAAACTCCCCGGTAATTCCCTCTCCTTTTGATGTTCTTAAGTTCTTTAAGAATTGATGCTATGCTTGCAAAGAGGG
This sequence comes from Amorphophallus konjac, assembly GCA_022559845.1. NCBI lineage: Eukaryota > Viridiplantae > Streptophyta > Magnoliopsida > Alismatales > Araceae > Amorphophallus > Amorphophallus konjac. The sequence continues at coordinate 95,058,852 of CM040129.1, read as the reverse complement.
CTGATTGAGGTTGTCTTGTCTTGTCTTTCTACTTCTTTGGCAGGTTTACAGGTTCATTAGCACGAGGCCCAAGTCTTCTAGCCGGCTGGAAGAGTTGGAGTTAAAAGATTCAAGCTTTACTACTGCAGATTATCTGACGGTCTGGTGCAGGAGCGTCACTTTATTCTGGCGGTCTAGGGTGAGACCGTTACTTACAAGCAACGCACGGGTCTCTGGCCGTTACTTTCAAGCTGATCTGCAGGCTTTCTTTGGTTTTCTCTCCCGTGGGCGGGTGCTTCATCCACCTATTCCCAAGGTATATTCGAGTCTTTGACTTGTGTTTACTTTGGTGGCGATCACATCTTTCCTTGGTACTGGGCAATAGCTATTTCCTTCATCACATCTTTATTTCCTTGCTTGTTCCATCCCTAGGGGTGTGTTTTTATTTACTCCTTACTCCACGCCCCGGCGTGTGTTTTTCCTTTTCCTTAGTGTAATTTGATTGAGATAGCATGCCCATGCTAGAGCTAGCTATGATTGCCTAGGTTCATGTTCACAGGTTCATAGGTTTGAGCAGATCTTTGATTGCTTGTCTGTCATCTTGCCATATTACTTAGCAAACCTCATAAGTAAGATCAAAGATAGGCAAATAAATATCAACAGTAAGAACTCCAGGACCTCTGTAAGAAATTCAATATAGCTCTGCATCATTCATCACCATATTACCCCCAAGGTAATGGCCAGGCTGAGGCCACGAATAAAACCCTTCTTAAAATTATCAAGAAAAAATGCGAATCACATAAATTTGCCGACTGGGCCGACAAACTGATAGAAGCTCTATGGGCTTATCGCACCTCCGTCCGCACTCCCACAGGGCAGACTCCCTTTGCTCTCACATATGGGATGGAGGCGGTACTCCCGTATGAGATTCTGATCCCTTCCCTAAGAGTGCAGCTGGATAAGGAACTTAATCTTCACGAACGTCGAGAGGCGTTGCTAGTCCAATTGGAACTCTTAGACGAGAAAAGGTTGAATGCGGCCAATCATGTTTCAGTATATCAAAAGCGTGTCTCGCGATATTTTCAAAAGAAGGTCATTGAAAGAAAATTCCAAGTAGGTAATATGGTTTTGAAACGTAAATTCATCAGGTCAGCAGGTCCCAGGTCTAAGCTACAACCCAACTGGGAAGGGCCCTTCGTAATCAAAGAAGCTTATCTAGGTAACGCGTATCGTCTGATCAACGCGGAGGGTGAAGAATTGCCGAACCCGTGGAATGGGTTGTATTTAAAACGTTTCTATCCATAAAAGAGGGAATCAGTAACGGTTCGATGGCAGGGTATACCCCACTAGATTGCGAAAGGAGGACCCAGGTCCAGCATCTCACACACTACACGATTGCCCGTGGTTCGGTATTTTCTCATGCTACCCGACACCGTTTCTCCTTTGGCCATGCTCGGGGAAAGGTGGAAATCCTTGTATTTCCTCTCTCTCGGCAGAAGATAGGGGCAAGTGGTGAATAAGGGGGCGAGAACTGACCTAGACCCCCATTAAAAGAGGTCTCAAATAGGGAATCCATTAAGACCTCACTCCGTAAAGAAAGAAAAGGAAAGCAAAAAGGAAAAAATAAAGAAAAGGGGCAAAATCAAAAGATAAGGCCGAAAGCACATAAGGCTCGAAGCTCTCAAAATCCCCAAAAGAATATAACTAGGCATGGCAAGAGTGGCAGTATAGTTTCCCCACGGGACGTTATGAGCCCGGTCGCATGCGTGCCTAGAGCTAGCGGATGAAGGTTCGATAACGGATACAAAGCCCCGGCGCAACAGACCGGATTCTTTGAAAAGGGGGTGTCCTGGGAAAGAACTCAAGCCCTAAAAACCTCTATAACTGTCGTCAGCTTTCCCACTCGATCTTTTTTACTTTCCCAAGGAATGAATCCCACCCCGGATATGGCCTTGGTGGAAACACCGTTGAGCAAAGTTGACTCCGACCACAGGCAGTCCCCCTCCTGCACGCGCTGGGCCTGGGAAGTCCATAGCAAGATGAGAAGGTCCCTGCTATTAAAACCCGAGCTGGTTCAAAACCCAAAAAAAAAAATCAAATATTTCAAAACCCAAAAAAATTGAATATTTCAAAACCAAAAAAAAATCGAATATTTCAAAACCCAAAAAAATCAAATATTTCAAAACCCAAAAAAAATCGAATATTTCAAAACCCAAAAAATTAAATATTCCAAAACTCACAAATCATATGTGTCCCTCTTGCATTCATAGCATTCATTTGCATTTTCCTATTTTTTATTTGCCTATTTGATAAGGCTTAACCCCTTGACCAAAAATCAAGAAAATGGTCACTTCCCAACTTGCTATAGGCAAGGGGCTAAGCCTAAAATAGATTTAATCTTTTTCATGTTTTCATGTGTGCAGGGGCAGGTTGGAAGGACAGTTGGCTCATGACCTCATGAATGTTCGATCCTCATCTTGGCTTATGCAATCACATCATAATCAGACCACAAAGCCCAAATTCAATCAAACCCATCCACTTTATTCATTTCATATATCAAGCTGTCTAAACATGAGTCTCGTCCAACAATCATCATCAAACAAGAAAAGGGAAATCACTCAATCCCCCGCTGGGCATCCCCGCGGGGACGTATCTTTCTCAGCTCACTAAGATAGGCCTGACGTGTTGCCGAGATCTCCCCCACCTCTGCCGGTAGGGTAAGTACCCTGCTCACCTCCCACATAATCAGGGCACTCCTGACTGCCTGCTTGTCCTCCTCCGCGCCGATCCTCCGCGCTTGCAATGCGGGAAGGTGGAGTAGTGCCGGTAGAACCGTCCGGGGTAGCCCGACCTGCAAGTAGCACCGGTGTGGGCTGTACATCGCCAGTGCAGTGTCGCTCACAAGCCTCAAGTCCAAGCCGGTCCTCCTGCGAACTCTGACGGTGGTGTCATGAAGGAAGCCCGTGCGCATCCCGAACCTATCCAGGGGCAGCCGATTGATGTACAATCGCCACTCGTCCCTGGTCTTCATCTCAGCTGTCCTGCATTCAACCTGTGGGGAGAATCTGAACGCGCCACCTATGAAGAAGCGGGGGTGGCTCCCAAAGATCCTGCTCGCCGTAGTGACCTCCTCCCTTTGAATGAATTTCATCCTGACTCCCAACCAGCACTCCAGTAGGATCATGGAACCAAAGAGGGGACCCCCCAAGGCTGCCGAAGTAAGACCCTCGTACAAGTAAGTAAGGATGGCCTGGGAGATGGAAAATCCCTGCCACAGTACGCTGATGGTACTAAGAAGGGGCATCTCTAAGATGTGGTCGACTGAGGGAAACAAGAGGGCCCCGCATAAACAAATGGAGGTGGCTTTGGCTATAGCTTTGTCCCGCTCACTCCTGCTCTTACAATGCTTCACTACCCACTGGCTGAGGGGGAGAAGGTGGATATGACGCGGACCTATGAAAGTGTGAACCTCTCTACTGTCTGGGATGAATCCCCCTAGAATGAGTCTCGGGTCTATAGGGGCAACCGTATGGCATATCAAGTCTTCCTCCCCCACCTTGGACCTAGGGAACCCAAAGTAGGTCTCTACCTCCTCCAGTAGGATAGTGGCCTCAAATGATGGAAAGAAGAAAGTATGGGTCTGAGGGTGCCATATTTCAACTATAGCTGAGATGCTGTGCCAGTCAAGGGAAAATTTTGGGTAGTTTTGACCAAGCACTAGGAGAGGTTGCAAATGCCAGGATCGGAGGATGGCCGTCACACCTAGGGGCAAAGCACGGACCATGGGAGCCAGCCACTTCAAGATAGAGTACCGCCTCGCGCCAGGAAGAAGCTGGATGCCAAAAGAGAGGGAAAGGAGGAAATATAAGTGGAAGGAGATGAATTGAACTGGATGTACCATAATAAGCTTACCTCTCTCATGGGACTTGAGCTCATATGTCGTGGGATTGCGGTTAGCCGTTGGAGCACTTCCCGCTCTTTTCTGGCCAGCTTCGGCCCTTCAAAAAGTGCTCCCTCCGTCGAACCCACCTCTAGGGCCCTCTTCATGATGTTTTGGCGGTGAGAATCAGAGATTTCAAGCTCTGAAGGTAAGGGGATGTGTGAGATACGAGTTTAGGCCCCTATGTTACTTATAGGACTTGTTAGGAAACCTAACCCTCTTGGGATTAGGCTCGGATAAGTCTAGGACGGGTTAAGATAGGGTTGTGATGAGTTCAAAGCGTCTTACCCTCGGGTTGGGGACTCTCCAGGGAGTCCCCGTTCGAGCAGATAGGATGTCCTATTGGACGGTCTTACGATAGACCGTCCATACTCATGTACGGCCCATCATCAACCGTACATCTCTTTCAGAAAGCCCGAGTCCAGTGACTTGTGCGGTCTAAAGTCGGCCGTTCAAACATTCTTACGGTTGATATTGAACTGTTCCAACTAAATTGGAGCGGTCTTTGGAGAACCGCTCTTATCTACGAACGGCTCTATAAGAACCACCCATATGCTCAACCCCCCAATCAAGCTCCTACACTCTCATCTCACTCAGTCGGTGTGTGCGTCTCTCGTCTCACTCAGTCGGCGTGTGCATCTCTCGTCTCACTCAGTCGGCGTGTGCGTCTCTCGTCTCACTCAGTCGGCGTGTGCGTCTCTCGTCTCACTCAAGTCGACGTGTGCGTCTCTCACCTCACTCAAGACGGCGTGTGCGTCTCTCGTCTCACTCAAGTCGGCGTCTGTCTCTCATCTCACTCCAGTCGACGTATGCGTCACTCAACCGGCGTCCCTCTGTCTCACTCGACCTGGTAGTTAAGTCACATTCATCCATTCATGCATACATGCATTCATCCACAAAGCAAGCGAAAAACAAAAAAAAACATGCATACCACTATCATATCATATCATGTACAAAGATGGGCCCAGTACAACACAGTCAAGCCTATCCCTCTCCTTGGCCCCCGTCGCTGTCTCCACCGCCCTCATGCCTCTTTGGGGGAGGCATCGCTGAGGTCGCCTCATCACGCCGTCGCCGGCGCCGCTCCTCCTCCTCGTTCCTCCGATGGCCGGAGGAACCAGTGAAGTAACTCCTCATGGAGCCGTGGGTGCCGTGGCTGCCACTCGCAGTCGCCCTGCTGCACTCCCGACTCGCCTCCTTCAGACCCTCCACCTTGCCCTCCAACCGGGCAACCTGTAGATGGGCCTGCTCTGCCTCACTCCTGTAACGCTCTGCCTCTACCCGGTAACGGTCCTCCTCGGTAGCACTGGCTCGTAGTCGCTCTAGCTCGGCCCGGAGGAGTGCGGTCTCCACGGTGTCTACCGGTCGGCTCAGTGCGGCCTCCGCCCGCACACGAGCTACCTCCTCTCGAGCCGCTGCTCGGCTCCGCTCCAACTCGACCCGAAGGCGGGTCAACTCCGATGTCTGCATCCACACATCACTTGTCGGTCAGTTGCATAAGCATGTCATTCATAAGCATAGTAAGAAAAGGGAAGTTAGAAGGGCGTACTCTCTCCGTAAGTGCCACCTTGGCCGTCTTGGCCCGCTCCACCATCCGAGTAAAGTCAGCATCCCGCTCGGCACGGTCTGCTGCGGTCTGGGCAGAAGAAGAAGAAGGAGCGTCTGGTCCCTGCCTCTGAGTCCCCTTGGCTCGCTGCACTCAAATACTCCAGGTCAGTCGCATGCATGCATAATCGTGTAGAAACTGCATAATTTAAAGAGTCTAGGGTTTAGAACACTCACCAGTAGGGCAAGGGCCTGCCGGGCCTCGTCACTCTCCTGGATGGTGGAGTGCAGGAGTCCCTGCAACTCTGCCACTCGTCCTGCGGGGTCGACCTGCATTTAGAAGCCTAGGTGTGTCAGTGCATCATCATATAGGAATCATAAGCATAATAGACAGAGTTTAAGTTTAGAAGTCGTACCGGTCGGTGGGCGCCCCGGAACACCTGGTCCCGGTAGTACCGTGCGTATGCGGTGTAGTACGCGCTGTCACTCTCTGCCCGGGAGGTCACCACTCGCCCTCGCGCGGTCCAGTCGGCGACCTGCTCAGCGTTCCTTGCTATCCAGTCAAACGCCTCGCGGAGTCCCCGGGTCGTCCTCGTCACCCGTTCCCCCGCCTTCTCAGGCGCAGGGAACTCAACGGCTGGCTGATGGACCCCGATGGTCCTCAGCACCAACCTGAAGAACAGTGGCTCCACCACATTCATGCAGTGAAGCCACACATCTTGTCCAGAAAAGGCTAGGGCCTCAGTCACCCACGGCTGGCCCTCCGGGCTCTCCTCCGTGTAAGGAGTCCACCGTACCTGCAAGCATAGGAAACTGCATCAGCATCATAATCATGAAAAAAAATGCATTTAATTAAGAAGTCTGGGTTTAGAAGCATACCGAGGTGTACGGTAGAGTGTCCAGATCATCCTGCAGCTCCCAGACCTGTCGTCTTAGGGCTGTCATCTCCCGAGGTGCCGTCCACCTCCGCGCAATCGGCAGGAGCCCAGGACGGGTCTCCTCGCCCCTACCTAGCCCGCGTAGGCGTATGTAGGCCCACACCTGCATCACAAGGTCGTGTCAGCATTTGAGCAAGCATGTAGTATAGCATAACCGAGTCTAAGGTATAAAAGTCGTACCTGGAGTAAAGGGGAGAAGCCCCCAAGCATCGTCCGACGTGCCGTCGAACTGAGAGTGTCGAAGAGGAAGGCGAGGACCGTCGCTCCCCAAGCGTAGTCACCCACGTGCTCGAGCTCCTGGAGGAAAGGGAGGAAGCGACAGCTCATCACGTCCACCCGCGTGGAGAAGAGAAGACGTCCGAACATCAGCATCAGGAACCGTCTCAGCACTCTGTCCGCCTCAGGTCCCGATCCCGCTGCAACCCTCGGTCTCGCTAGCCCGACGAGCCGCTCCAAGTGCTCCTCCGGTCGCTCCCCGACCGCAACTCCCACTCGTCGTAGACCCAGGCTATCTTGGAGAGCAGCCCGGGGAAGGAGGGTCGACTGCCTCTCGGGGCGCCGCAGCTGTAAGCCGAGCAACTCCTGAGCCATCCCCCGGTAGTCGGGAAAGGTAGTCCCGCTGACCGGTGACCCGTGCACACGTAGGCCAGTGAGCCTGGCCACCTCCTCCAACATAGGGACCATGTGCCCCCACGGGAAAAGGAACGTCCGACTCACTGGATCCCAGCGGTCATGCAGGGCGTAGAGCAGAGCTGCGTCGAAACGACACACCTCGATGCTCAGGAAGGGGGCGAACCCCATGGCCGTCAGCTGCTCCCTCTGGAAGTCCGGCAGTGCCAGGTACAGTGCACGGACCTGCAGCCACGAGGTGCGGGTCCTGCGCTTCCCCTGCATTCATTTTATCCATTTCATTCATATTAGTAATTTAGCTTTCGCATTTTGTTTCATTTAAATAAAATCTCTCAAGTCCAATCCTTAATTTGAAGAACGGTTATTCACAGACCTCTCGACAATTGAGCGGCCCCTTTAAAACCGTCTGTCTTGCTATCTTCCTAAATAGAAGCGGTCCCCCCTGGTCCGCATGAATTGTGGACGGTCCTGTGAGGACCGCATTGTTTCATCTTGGCTGCTTGTTTGAACGGACCGATGTGGTCCGTTTACTATTTGAACGGTGATAACCTCACCGTATCTATTTTGTAGTGGTTCGTTTGCTGTGTGAGTTTGAACGGCGTTCCCTAAGCCGTGTGAATGTGGACGGTTCTATATGGACCGTATTGTTATGCCGTGCGGTTTCTATTGAACCGTTCTACCGTCATCGTCTCCGACGACGGTGAGCGTCCCCCAGCCGGCTGGGAAGACCATCATGCCCCCCTAACCGACCCCTAAGCATCTAAACCCCCTAAAAGATTTCTAAACTAACATGCATTGATAAAAATTGAAAGGAAAATGAGTTTTGGGGTGGGGGGCCTACCTCGGGATCACAGGGCTTCTTGGCCGCCCCCGTCGGTGGTTGTTCTCCGGTGATCTCCTCCTCTCCGGTAGGGACCTCTTCCTCGGCGGCAACGATGGCGAGCTCCTCCATCGTCACTCCGGGCGTCCATCCTTCCTTGGACGGCGGCGGTGGTGGCGGTTGCGGCGGCGGCGGCGAACTCTCACCGGCGGCCGGTGGCCGGGCCGCCTGGTGCTTCGTCCGTGTCATCGAGAAGACGGGGAGGGTTTGAGAGATGGGCTTAAGGCTTAGAGAAGGGGGGGTTTGCAGAAGAGAGAGTGAGGGTCATTTGGCCCCCTTCGTCCCTTCCACCGTCGGTTACGGTGGAGGGAGGCGAGGGGGTTTCAGTTTTTCGAGGCTACAGAGAAGAACGGTCTATCGTTAGACCGTTTATCCAGTGGGCGGTTCCAATATGACCGTGCAACCCTGGTGACCGTTAACTTTAAGTCGGTTGAAATTCCAATCCCGAGCGGTTCTGAAGGAGCCGTTCTTATTTAAACGGTATTATCCGGACCGTTCATCCCTGGCAATCGACCCTGTAAGAATTGTTTGAAGGTCAGGTACACACTGTTAACATAGAGCCGTTTGGAATATTGCACGGGTACAATATGGCCGTTTATCTGGATAGTGTATTTAGATCATGAATATTGGTATTTTCTTTGGAAAATTATTTCTTAACCACCTTATGCAGCATCATTTCCTCCAGTCTCGCCGTTTCGCCTGCACAGGTAAGTCAGGTATGGCCTTCTATCCCTAATCCCTTATTGCATTAATTATATGGTATTATATTATATTATTTCGAGAGCCGGCGGGTTATCTACGTGTCCCAGGATCTGATGTTCCCCTTCAACAAAAATAATGATGATCCAGGCTCATGTACCTAATCTTCGGATAGGCCGCTAAGTTGGGATGTCACGAGGAGGACGGTTCTATCCGCACGCTGTGGTTGCGGACGGTATCTTGACTCTGATGTTCCCAGCTTAGCAATACTACTCTCGGATATCTTATATTTTAAACCTTCTTGGCATTTGTTTTAATGATTTCCTTTTGTTTTAGCCCAGCATGCATCATACGCATCCTTTTGAGCTTTCATGCCCCATGGTTTGCTTAAGAAATGTCCCGTCGGTAATGGTCAGCTATGTGTTCGGACGCTCGAGTAAGAAGAATGAATTCCACTCTGAATTCGAAGGTTTTCTTTGGTCGATTGGTTTGGTCCGGTTGATTGAAAGGTCCCCGTCTGGAGTTTTAGCCATTTTTCTTTTGTGGCCCCCTCATTGGACCGCGGGATTGTGTCCCCCATGAGGCCGGTCTTGTCAATTTGTTTCATTTAGTTAGTTCCTCCAGATTTGGCGTCACTTTCAGTTAACTATTCCCGGCGTTCGGTTCAAGGTCTTCCGGAAGATTCTCATCACTTGTTGGTAAAAACGGGTGTCGTTTTGCCTTAACGCCCGCTTTTTCGGTCCACTCCGCTGCGTTTCCGCTCCACCTCCATGTTCCATGTCACCTCCGCTTCACCTCCGCTCACTCCCCTACAAAGAGGACGTTAAGGAGGGGCATCTGTTGACACCCGTTTTATACCGATAATTTGAGTCGTTTCTCTTACTCCCATTAGTTGATGCCTCGAGTTGTCCATCATTCATTGGGCCATTTTTTGTGGCACGTCTTGGGCTCATTTTATGGGTCGTCTCCCTCCTTGGTGAAGTCCGTGGCGATTCAGGGCTTGATGGGCCTTGGCTTTGGTCAATTGGACGTTTCATAGCATAAACGGCCCAACCTCAGCCGTTCAGATGATGAGCGGCTGAATATGGACCGTTCATACATTTTGTTAAATTCTGAGGTCTTTTCTGAATATTCACCGACAGGCTGTGGTGCGGCCCTATTAGGACCGTTCAAATTAATGGACGGGCTTAGTACAACCGCATATACCTCAGAGTCCTACGCACGCCCATCTTCTCAGATAATTATCCAATTATCCGAAGTATCACCGACCGGGCGAAACGGTTGGCTATTGGCCGCCCTACACTAGAACGGTCTCACTAGAACCGTGCATCTTTGAGGGTCCAACGGCGGGCGTTTCGGCCAGTTAGAGAGATAATTGCGTTGATTTTTTGATTTTTTGAATTTCCACCGACAGCTTGGACGGTCTGAACCAGACCGCCCAAATGTTGAGTGGTCTATCGTAAGACCGCTCATCCCGTCGGATGAGGCTTTTTAACAGACTTTTATCTCTTTTTCATGGCTTTATCCCCAGTTTGTTTTGATGATTTCTCCGTGGATAATTAACCATTTTTGATGCCGTTTCGACTAGATAAGAGATTATGATAATATCTACGATTTATCTTTAATAATCTCGTCCCGAAAATGGCTCTAAACCCTGATTTCGGGACTGGTTTTCTAGGCTCTATAAATAGACCCTAGTAGCCGGACGTCGAAGGGGGGGGGGAGATTTTGGTCGATGGCGAAGCCCTGCCGCATTTCTGAACGACCTAGCACCAAGGAGGGAGGCTCTCTACGTCCTTACGAGCCTCCGGTTCAGGGAGTAGTCTGTGTGTCGAGTCGTAGCGTCATTTTTTGATTTCTTCGTCATCTATTGCATGCATCGTTTTCTCCCTACGTTCCCCTTTCTTCTCATTATCATGCACACACCCACCCACGTTTTTGTCACCCTAGGGGTTTAAAACCCCCCAGGTATCCCCCTATCCATTTGTTTATGCTTAATTCTTCTTACGTGAACGCGTACTACGTCATTTAGTCCTAATCTGGGTGTCTCTTTTGTGTCTCCACATTGTTTTGCAGGTCAGCACTTCATCAGCACGAGGCCCATCCCCTCTGGCCGGCTGGAGAGGGTGGAGGTGAACCCTTTTGCAACTCTTGGCGTGGTGGGCTGGCGCGGTTCCTTTAGGCCCGTTCAAGGAGATGAGTGGCGTCCTCTGCACCGCCCTTCTTTCTTCTGCGGTTCACTTAAAGCCGTCCATCCTCCAAGAGCTCTTCTTCCCGCGCGTTCGGCAGCACTCTTAGGCGGTCTATCGCAGGACCGTGTATCGTTGAGGCGGTTCTTCACCGACCGCGCATCCTCCCAATGCTGCATCAAGGCGAGTGTCTCCCCTTCCTTTCCAAAGTACGGTACGCTAGTCACGTGCTGCGCTTTGGTGGCGATCACGGTCACTCTCTATTTTTCTCCCTCCTCTCACTGCGCTTTGTTTGTTTACTCCTGATATTATTGCTTTATTCATAACCTATCATCCACCAAGTGAGGAGAGGAGAAATATATATCTACAACACCGTCGAGTTTGATGAGTACTATTTGCCCTGTGGTGTTACGTAAGAGAGCACCAAGACCATCTCGCGCTTTCGAAGAGGTCTGCGGCCACACTATCAATATGAACTTTTCCGCCACAATGTGACCACTTTGGAACAGGCGTATCAGGTTGTTCTTGAGTTGGAGCAGTTCGAGGCAGACTTCAAGTCTACCCAACGGTTGGGCCCCTTCCCTCATCGTAGTGTCAAGCCCCGTAGCTCTTCCGACACATATTAGAGGCCCCCCATGGCTCGACCTCAGGAGTCCGCCCGTCAGGAGCTATTCGCTCCTAGGCCTCTACCTCCACCTCCGAGGGATCTTCCTCCTCGACCCCAACCTACTGCACCCATTGCCCGTCCACCGCCACCCGCACCCCTTGCTCGTCGCATGTTGCCTACACCTCCTATCCGTCGGGATGATAAGGGTAAGGGACCTTTGATTGGGGAGCCTAGTGGATCACGGCAGCAATGTTATCGCTGCAATGGGTTTGGCCATTTTACAAACCAGTGTCACACTCATCAATCTCTAGTCATTGGGGACACACAGGTTGGGGACGCCTCATCTTCAGAGCTTGTGTCAGTCAGCTATGAGGCGGAAAAGGAATTAGCTGATGAGTTCTTTGAGAATGAAGATGACGGCCAGGATGCTCAGCATCTAGACGATGCCCAGTTGGGGGTCGTCAGGTGTATTCTCACCCAGCCACAGGCCAGTGATGACTAGCGTCCGACCACTATCTTTCATACATATTGTAGGCTGGGCGGGAAAGTTTGTAAGGTGATTATCGATAGTGGGAGTTGTATCAATGCAATCTCCATGGGCACTATTTCTCATCTTGGTCTTACTCCCGTGGACCATCCTTGCCCCTATCGAGTATCATGGGTGGATTCCACCTCCATTCTGATCAGGCTACAGTGTCTGGTCCCACTGTAGTTCCATACCTACCGTGACGAGATCTGGTGTGATGTCCTCCCCATGGAGGTGGGCAATATTATTCTTGGTAGGCCGTGATTGTTTGATCGGGATGCCACGCTCCATGGCCGGTCGAACACCTGTACCTTCGACCATGGTGGCCAGCGGATTACCCTCTACCCCTCTCAGCCCAAGAGTCCTTCAGTTAGGAGTCCTACTGGTCCTAGTACTCCGGAGCCTTCTGTCATTGGACCCAGTACCCCATCCCCAGCTCGGGCCATGACTGTTACATCTTGCACAGGCGAGCCCCCGTCTAGGAGGTTGATGTTGATTAGCTCCCGAGAGATGGAGCAGGAGGCTAGTAAGGGGAGTCTTGTGTTTGCTATCACGGCCCGTGAGGTGGAGCGGGAGTCCGACGGTGAACTCCCACCCGATGTTGTTCCCATTCTACAGGAGTTTGCTGATATATTCCCCGAAGAACTTTCCGAGGGACTCCCACCTATGCGGGATATTCAACATGCTATCGACCTGATTCCGGGATCCTCATTGCCCAATCTTTCCCACTACCGCATGAGTCCCACTGAGCACGCTGAGCTAAAGTGGCAGGTCGATGAGCTTATGCAGAGAGGATCTGTTCGAGACAGCATGAGTCCGTGTGTTGTTCCCGTGTTACTTGCCCCAAAGAAGGATGGCACTTGGAGGATGTGTATTGACAGTCGTGCCATCAACAAAATCACCGTAAAGTACAGGTTCTCTATTCCCCACCTAGATGATATGCTTGACATGATGGTAGGCGCCACTATCTTTTCGAAGATTGATCTTAAGAGTGGATATCACCAGGTAAGGATTAGGCGAGGTGACGAGTGGAAGACTTCATTTAAGACCAAGGATGGTCTATATCAGTGGTTGGTTATGCCCTTTGGGCTGACCAATGCCCCCAGCACCTTCATCTGACTCATGACTCAGGTCCTTCGACCTTCCATTGGAGTCTTTGCTGTAGTGTATTTTGATGATATTCTCATCTATAGTCGCACTACGGGGGACAACTTAGACCACCTATGGCAGGTTTGTCTCCTCTTGAGGCGAGAGCAATTATTTGCAAACCCACAGAAGTGTGCTTTTATGACTCCTCGGCTTACCTTCTTGGGTTTCATTGTGTCTAGTACTGGGGTCTCCCCTGATCCGGAGAAGGTTCGGGCCATTATTGAGTGGCCGGAACCCCGCACGATCCATGATGTCCGCAGCTTCTATGGCCTCGCAACGTTCAATCGTCATTTTATCCACGGATTTAGTTCCGTTACTGCCCCGATCATGGACTATATCAGGAAGGGCACATTTGTATGGACGGAGGCCGCTGCTACTGCATTCAAGGACATCAAGGAGCGCATGACCCAGACACCGGTCCTTCGATTACCAGATTTCTCGAAGGTGTTTGAGGTCTCATGTGATGCGTCAGGTGTGGGAATTGGAGGAGTGTTGAGTCAGGAGACCCACCCGATTACATATTTCAGTGAGAAGTTGAATGACGCGAAACTGCGATACTCTACCTATGATAAGGAATTCTATGCAGTTGTTCTAGCTCTTAGGCATTGGAGGCACTACTTATTACATCAGGAGTTTGTCTTGTACTCCGACCATGAGGCCTTGAAGTTCCTCCATGCCCAAATGAAGCTCAATGCGCATCACAGCAGATGGGTTGAGTATCTCCAGCAGTTCACATTTGTGCTCAAGCACAAGGCTAGAGTGGAGAATAAGGTGGCTGATGCCTTGAGTCGGCGTGCATGTCTGCTGACTACCATGAGTGCCGAGGTTATAGGGCTAGAGAAGATGAAAGAGTCTTATGTTGATTGTCCTGACTTTGGTCAGATCTTTGCGGCTCTCCAGGCCGGACCCTCAAGAGATCATAGTCATTATGTGCTTCAGAAGGGTTACCTCTTTCGAGGAGGCAGGCTTTGTATTCCCCGAACTTTGGTTTGTGACTTCTTAGTCTGGGAACTTCATGCAAGAGGTCTAGCCGACCACTTCGGTCGGAACAAGACTATCGAGGCTATCGAGCACAGGTTCTATTGGCAAAGCTTGAAGAGAGATGTTGCTCACATTGTGGCCCAGTGCCGTACATGTGTTACGGCCAAAATGAAGAAGCAATGCTCGGGCCTCTACACACCTCTCCCCGTGCCTGATGCTCCGTGGCATGATGTTAGCATGGATTTTTTTTTGGGATTGCCACGAACCTCTAGGAAGCATGATTCAGTCTATGTGGTAGTAGATCAGTTCTCGAAGATGGCCCTTTTCATTCCCTGCTCTAAGACTTCGGATGCTTCGAGGGTAGCCCGTCTATTCCTTTCTCATGTGGTGTGTAAGTTTGGGTTGCCTCGTACCATAGTGTTTGACCGTGATGTTAGGTTCACCAGTTATTTTTGGAAGACATTGTGGCATATGTTAGGTACTCACCTCAAGTTCTCCACTGCATATCATCCCCAGACAGATGGTCAAACCGAGGTGGTCAATAGGAGTCTGGGTGACCTTTTGAGGTGTCTTGTTAGGGACCGTGTAGGGGATTGGGATCTCATGTTACCACTAGTTGAGTTTGTATATAATGATTCGGTCAATAGGTATACAGGTATGAGTCCTTTTGAGATTGTCACAGGTTGTAGACCTAGGAAACCAGTGGATCTTGTTCCCATGCCCATTCATGCACGAGTGTCGGAGTCTGCTGATTCATTTGCTAGGCATGTTAGGAGTCTACATGACGACATCTGTCCTCACATTGAGGCCAGCAATGCACGGTACAAAGAGTTAGCCGATGCCCATAGACACCACCATGAGTTCCAAGAGGGTGATTATGTCATGATCAAGGTTAGACCTGAACGATTTCCCTCTGGAACCGTAAAGAAATTGCAAGCCCGCGGAGTCGGTCCATTTCGAGTGCTGAAACGCGTCGAATCCAATGCATATGTTGTGGACTTGCCCGAGGAATATGGGATAAGCTCTACTTTCAATGTGTCGGATCTAGTTGCTTATAAGGACCCAGCGGCGATCCCTAGTGAGCCTTTTGAGCCATCTCCTCCATTAAGAGTGACCCCACACCTGAGTGTCCACCACCAGTCTCATTTCCATGGCAGCGTGAGCATATAGACCATATACTGGATGAGCATGTGACTATTACCAGGAGTGGATCCTACCCGCGCTACCTAGTGCGATGGAGAGGGTGACTAGCCACCGATGATACTTGGATCACCCGGGCAGAGTTGTAGAGGATAGATCCGGACCTACTGGAGCGCTACCAGAGCGATCCAGACCCTTACTTGACAGGGTCGAGTTTCTCCCACTGGGGGAGAATTGGTGTGGACACCAGAGCGAGCGATAAGCATGAGTCGATGAGCCGTCGGTACCGAACGCGCAGCACCACTCGAGCTACACAGGCATCCCTATGGCTTGGAGACAGTCTGGAGTCTCCGTCTTGAGTCTCCGTCTTGAGTCCTAGTATTTTTAGTATTTATTGGGTTTTTATTTGGTGTGTAATGTGTGCTTATTTGGTTTTATTTGGGGTTGAGATAGTGTAATTAGAACAAATAATTGGGTTTCTTTGTAAAAGGGCCACCTAGGCCCAACGGACCCCCCTCACCCTCTTCCCCATTGGGCCACCTAACTTCTCAGGACCCATAGGGGCTGGCCCATGGTCCACCTTGGACTTGGACCATTGGACCAAGAGAAAAAAAATGGAATTTCTCCTCTTTAAAGGGGGCGCCCCCTCTTTTGTGTCCGTTAGGCATTTTTTTATATGTTTTGACCACATAGGAGAAAAATAGAATTTGGCATCCCCAATGTACCCCTCCCAAACCCTAGATCTAAGGGTAGTCTTAGTCATTTACCTAGGGTTTCCATTCCATATAAAACCCTTGTATTTTCTATTTTCACCACAATTAATGAAGAATTTTTAGCAATATTGCTCCAAGAGCCAAGGGTGCACCCCTTCTCTCTCCTTCCCCTCCCCTTTGCAACTGTGAAGGCTGCTATTCTGAGGTGTGAAGCCTCCCTATCATAGTGTGAAGCTCAGCACCGCCGCCGCCGCCGCCATCGAGCCATCGTTGCGCCGCCACCGCCAACGTCGAAATTTTGTTTTCCTCCATCTAGCAAGCTGAAGGTCGAATTTCAGCTCTCAACCCGTAGATCTGATCAGGCTGAAATTTTTAGGGTGAGTTCCCCTTGTTGTTCCCACGTCCCACAAAAAAATTCAGGTTATTCCAACTTCGTTTTCCCCATTTTTCATTTAAAATCCCACTGCCTACACAATTTGCCCCTGTGCAGACTTATGTTTTAGCAGCCCAACTCTTCACCAATTAGATCCCATTTTCAATTTCCGATCGAGCTAAAATTTGGACTGGGACTTCTGTCCACGAAACCCTCATCCCAATTTTTTTTAAATTTTTGGAGTTTGTTTACCTTTTTTTAAAACCACTGCAAAAACCGGTTCTTGTTCTGTTCCCAATAGTCCAGATCCGACCACCACCAGCCATAAAATCCATTCCACCCCTCAAACCCCCTCAGAAAATTACAAAAAAAAATACTTTTGTGTTCCTTACTTCCCCCTCTAGCTTCCATAAAAATCTCAACTCCCAGATCCAAAGTTTAAACTTCGGTCAACTCACTTCTTCAGGCAGATCTCAGTCTGCCCGGCCAGATCTGAGACAGGAAACTGTCCTGTTTGAAATTCCCCCATGGAAAATCTCGCCACAAAAAAATTCCTGTAATAGCCTATGGTCGTAGATCTCTGAAAGGGCTTCGCAGCGGCGCCAGTTTCGCATCAATCCGACATCGGATCTGATCGTAGGATTTATTCTCACTGGGTCATGCAGTTTTGAAACTGCATACCAGGCTCGGGACAGCAAGCTACAACACTCGACGGGCTTAGCCGCCCTGCCTTCCACAAGGCGAACTAGTGCAACCGCCTCGTGGGGATCATTCCCCCAAGCATCCCCTTTGCAACGGGACCCACCCCGTCCAGATCGGCCATCCGAGCAAAACATGGTCCCCACAACCAGTAGCACGCGCCGTCCGGCCAGCACCAAACAGCGACGTGTCGGCACCGACGGAGTAGTCCAAAATGCTACCCGTCAACCCAAGTTTGATACTCTCGGGCCCCACATGTTACCTATTATCTCCTTGCGTGGAGTTGGTTTAATTTTGTAATTGATGATCATTGTCTTAACCGGGAGTACGATCATGGCCGGGGTTGTCTTCCCCACGCCCGGAGCGT
The DNA here is from genome assembly GCA_022559845.1 of Amorphophallus konjac. Classification (NCBI taxonomy): domain Eukaryota; kingdom Viridiplantae; phylum Streptophyta; class Magnoliopsida; order Alismatales; family Araceae; genus Amorphophallus; species Amorphophallus konjac. Next base: position 95,041,497 of record CM040129.1, on the reverse strand, counting down.
GGAGGTAACGATCTCTCCTCCTCGGCATTTGCTTATTTAGTATAAGATTATATGCCGCTACATGAGTGTGTTATAATTCTAGCTCGTTAAATCATTTTAATCACCGCTGTGAGAGAGAGAGAACCCGTCCCGTGACTCGATCCGAGCACGAAAGTGAGTTTGACCACCCTTGACTCTGCCAGTTTCTCAACCGCGCGGATCCGCGTTTCCCTCGCTTGGGACTATTGAGTCAATTAGATGGTGCAAACCGGATTCAGAGGGGGGGTGAATGAATCTCCCCTATAAAATATCCAATTTAAACCTGTACTATTAAATCTTGTGGAATTAAAAACAGATATGCTCAGTTAAATAGATATTCTAATGAGACTTACACTCGAACACTTGTTCAGATGTTCTTATGTAATTCTCATAGAATGCTAGGCTAGCACACGTAATTACCTTACTGAAATCCTCAACAGAGATCAAAACGTAGACAACTAAAACACACAGTGAATTTCAACGTAATCTAAGTTAACCAGATAGAGACAACCAAACAAACCACTACACAGATGACTTTTAGGTGGTTCGATCCTTCAGACCTACATCCACCCCACACTCTACCCGAGTGTAGATTCCTGCTGACTCACAGCTTGAAACCGCTGGACATCACAGCTTGCCTACATCAATTGGGCATCATAGCTTGCCATCCGCTGGGCGACACGGCTTGCCATCCGCTGGGCGACACAGCTTTCCATCCGCTGGGCAACACAGCTTGCCATCCGCTGATACACAGCTTCGCAAAAGTATGTAAAATGGAAAACAAGGATGATAAAATTCAGCAACGGAAATCTGACATTAAAACCAAAAAAAACAAGCTCGCGCAGGAGCACTGTGTCTTGGATTTGATCCAAGGAACACAGAACATAAAGATCCTCTGATCCAGACTTCTGAATGCTTCTTGCTCACGAGCTCTTCAAACCAGCGCCTCAGCTTCTATCTCCCTCTCTCTTTCTCTTTCTCTTTCTCTTTTTCGGTAGCTCTCTACCGCTCTCTCAATCTCCCTTTTCTACTCTTCTCCACTGCTCTCACTCTTTCTCTTTTCTCTCAGAATCTCCTCCTCTACTGCTCTCTTATCTCTTCTCTTTCCTTTTCTCCTTTTCACTCTGCTCCTCTTCTTCTCTGCGTTATTTCTGAACTGAGCGATCGGCCCTTCTTTTATATCCTCCAGGAGATGGGCGCGTGACTACCACGTTTCCTACCCAATTCACCAAGTAGATCTGATCCATACCTTTCCACGTGTCATCATCACTGGACTGTGGCACTCCATGTGGCAGAATCTCTAGCTCACTTATTGCCTTGAATCACGTGCTAGCTTCCAGTATTCTGGGAACACGTGCCTTCTTAGTTCGAGCTCACGAGATCATTTTAACCTGTCAGTTAAAAGAATATTTCATCAAACACCTTGTAATTGGTCATATGGTATTGAACGAAGTTTGCACTGACTTAATATGGCATGAGGCAAAGGATGCACCGAGTTTGATTTGGTATGAAATGGGGTATGCACAGATATTCCAAGCAAACACAGTATATATGCACATACCCTTCTATGCCAATGGCACAACCTATACCGACGTTCTAAGTCAATGCAAGATGTGCACAGACCTTCTTGTACATTCAACAAGAAAACATGCACAGACTTTATATGCATGATGAACATAATGCACTGATTGATGCATGCATGGGCAAAGTTGCACAGACCTTCTTGTATGTTGAAACCAAAAGCGTGCACACACCTTGGGTTGTGTTATATGCTCAGTGCAGAACCTGCACAGACTTTGTGCGTGCAAGGCAAAACCTGCACAGACCCAATATGTGCACTAGAAAAGAGCTGCATAGCCCTTTACGTGCATAAGATCGAAACCTGCACAGACTTTGTGCGAGGTTCTACAGAAACATGCATAGACTAGATTATGCAAATATGAAAAACCTACACGGACCTTGGTGTACAGTATGCAAGGACGTGCTCGGACCTTGTGACGCATAATGGACAAATGCACAGACTTTACTACGCATAAGAGACTTTTATATATGAGCACATGAAATGTGCACATATGTTATATGCCTCAGGCTAAAAAGTGCACAGACGTTATATGCCTAACAACTAAATATGCACAAACCTTATTAACCATGTACAAGGACATGCACAGACCTTGTATGCCCTTTTCAATGACTTGCACAGACGTTGTGTACATGAAAACTAAAACATGCACCGATGTTGTTGCATTTAATACAAACATGCATAGACCTTAATGTGAGCACGGCAAAAACTGCACAAACCATATTTGACACTAGCACCGACCTTAGTGATATATGTGCACAGACCTAGTGTGTGGAAGAATAGGAATTAGCACCGACCTATATGCATGCTACAGTGATGTGCACAGACTTGAGTTGTGTGCGATGCAGAACATGCATAGACTTTGAGCTTATATGAATAGACCTATTAAGCGTTATGCACATACCTTATGAACATATGCACGGACCTTAGTTAGGATATGAGTATACTAGCATCGACCTTAGTTAGTGAACCCATATACTAACACCGACCTCAGTTAGTATATAAACATACTTACATCGACCTTAGTTAGTTATATGAATGTGCTAGCATCGACCTTAGCTAATATACAAACATACTAACATAGATTAGCACAGACCTTGACTCGGCTAGCTTAGACTTCATACCATGATCAACCAAACCAATTATGTTGACCAGGAAAACACTGCCCTGTATGAACAGATATGTGGACATATACACTGTCCCTATGCATGGAATGTAATGAATAAAAAAATGACATATACTTCCTGAACATGCATGACAAAACACATCACAGCTATTTATAGCAAAATTAGTTCAGAAACATATATGACAATTCAGACACAAACATAGTTCAACCACATATGACATCATGCATTACGAGTCATAGTGTTTGACATCATTAAAACACAGAAATCCAACAATCTCTCCCTTTTTTGATGATGGCAACACTATGAGTCTCATGACTATCATCTCATGAAGGATGAAGTAAGTACATATGCATCATATTATTCTCCCCCTTTGACTTCATCAAAAAGAGAAAATAATTAAACTAATTCTTCCCTTATGCATCAAAACTCCCCCTTTTTATTTATGGCACACTGGTCTTCCTTTATGTTTTTGAAACAAAATGCAGACCTGCTATGGGAATGGAAGTGTAGGGATCAGACTTGGAACTAATGCATTACCTGACATCAAAGATGCACTTTCTCCCCCTTTGCACATTCTCCCCTTAGACAAATTAGACAATTCTTCCCTTATGTTGAACAATGACCAAAATGTTTGAAGACTTTTTATAGCTTATGATGTCATTGCACAGGGTGAACCTACAGGGATGAACTCTGGTTATTCAATGAATCAATCTGGAATCTACCACTATAAGGATTCTAAAGTTCAGAAGGCTGCAAGTGAACAAGAAAATAATGAATGGTAGTGGAATCCAGTGACACAATAGAGATGAAAACATGGTGAACACTGGCGGTTGTCATCTATGTAAATTATGTTCTTCCTTTTAAATCAATGCAATGCAGCCATGTTACAGAGAAAATAAGGTTTTAAATAGGAAGGACAGATGAGGATATAGGAAATCGAATTATTGAGCATATATTTATCAAAACACAAAAATTCAGAGATATAGTTCAGTGATTGAACAGAAGATGGCAGTGACAGAGAGCAGTAAATTGAGCAGATGTAGCAGTGAATTTTTCAAAGATGCTGAGATGAAGAATTTTTCAGTGAGATACCAATTTCATAAATCAATATTTATATTGCAGAGTCTTCCATTATAAGGGCTTATGAATTAGTTTTGATTGATAATCATGATTTAAGAATGATGTAGACTAAGTTCTTCAATAGGATTCAATACTCATATCTGAGACAATTCTTTAATAAAAATGAACCACTTGTTAATATAACATTCTATTTCAACATTCTTCCATCTTACTCAGTTTAATTTCATGACTCCTTTAAGAGTGATACAAGGTAGTATTGAGATTAAACATTCATGAATACATCTGAAATTTAACTTTTCTTGCAGAAATTTTCTGATGCATATATTTTTTAGATTTTTCTTATTGAGTATCAATTTATTTTTCAATGAGCAATTTTGATTTAATCAACACCTTTTTACATGAGGTGCAACACGTCTTAGGTGAAATGACCCAGTTACTCAGTGTGATAACCGTATTGCTTCTCTATTTGGAGAGCAGAGGTAGCATTAGAAGTATCTTTGGCATGAGGAGACACCTTGATCAGAGGCCAGAATCCCCAGTTACTTGATACAGTCATGCCATTGCTCTGCCATATTTTCACATTATTTTTAATGATTTTTAAGCAGAGTTAACTATGGTACTTCATGACATAGTCCTTTGGACAGGTTTCTCAGTAACCATAGTCATTGCTCTGTCCACAATATTTCTTTTAGAACAGTTTCAGACAAATTTAATGTTTAGGAACAATACTTACACTATGCATCTCAACCAAAGTGAATCAAGATTTCAACTTTTCAGATTTCAGGAAGTCTTACATGAACTTATATAAGCCAAATAGTTAAGGTTTATTAAAAAACTGAATCAGATATTTTTGAGTTCAAACTTAAGAATACATTAGACTTAAACCAATTTCAAATCAACAAATACTCTTAAACCTGTATAATAGAAGATTCTTCATTATAAGTAATTTCAGATTTATGAAATAGTACACAGGTTGAAGTTTTCTTCAATTCTCAGTTCAATTGTTTTCAGATCAGCAATACACAAAACAATCATGCATAGAAATTGATGAGTTCAAAAGCTCATGCTTGTTATAGAGTTTATCAAAGTGAATCAGCCAGATTTTCAGGAAGCTTAGTTGAAGAGCGTAAACTGACAAACATTTCAAGTTATGCAGCAAAAATTATGAGATTGAGATTGAACAGAAGTTCAGAAGCAAGAAGCAAAGTCTGGAATTCAATCAGACCAAATGAAGCTCTCCTTCAGCTAAGTAAGGAGTAGTAGACAGAGTTTCAGATTTTAGAATTCAGATGAGAATCAATTGGAAATCAGCCAACAATGATCATTTGATGATGTGAATCACTGGAATGACAGATTTGGCAAGATAAATCAGATAGTTGGACAGGAAGAGTTCAGGCAATGACAAAACTGAAGAATTTAAAATTGCTCTCCCTGTCTATATGCAGTGAGTCACTTCTTTTTGGAGTTTTCAAAATAAGTGATATGCAATGCAGTCACTACATGCATGCATATGCAGTGGCTTTCCTAAAAATATTACAAGTACATGAGTGGCATGACCATCATGCAGGGACAACCAGACTCCCCCTGACTATATGCACTATAATCCAGAATTCTCAATGCCACAAATGCATGACACTTTATGCACGGGAAATCATGAACTATGCTTATGAATGTATGGACTACCCTATGTGCTATATGACCCATGGAACCAGGCATAGCACTTGGTCTAAAAGATCACCTCACACATAGTAAGAACCTCCAGACAGAATTCATCTGCCCTTTAGTAGCTTACTATTTGATATACCATAGTGGTCCTGCATGACAATGCAGTACCAACATAGTCCTAAATGCATCATATTTTCAATGATTGTATGTCAAACTGATGTGTAAGTAATCAATTGACATATGCAATTCACATATATGCACAAAATTACAGACAATGCTCATGAATTTATAGCCATCTCTATGTGCATATTCAAGTGACTGGACATTAATGCATCCAGATGAATTCAACATGTTCTTCAATGAGTATGTGCACACATAACTCAGTATATGAACAGGTAGACTCATGTAGCTCAAGGCAAAAGTCAAAACAAATAAGAACATGTATGCATGAAAATATTGACTAAACAGATTTAATTATGATATGCAGTTTAAAACAGATTCCTAAGGAATTCAACTTAACAAATGTGAAAAAAATGCAGTTATTACCTTAAAGGTGCAAAGATGGGGTTTTACCAACTTGAGTGCCTTGGTTTATTACCCCTTTACTTATCAGCTTCCAAGGCACTCCTGCAAAACACAAGACCTCATTTTGTATATTGAGGTACCCAAGAGTTCTTGGGTCCTCCATGGTCAGTAGCACCTCTGAGTGGTGCCCTCCACAGTTTTGGAGTGGAAGAATCATCAAATTTTATCATGAAATTGTTAGACATAGAGTGTCCAAACTGACCATAGTGATGAGAAGTAACAGATTTCAAGTTCTTTTTATGCACATTATTGTGAGCATTGAATCTATATGCATGAACATTCAAATTTCTATTATGAACATGAAAATTATGTTTTCTGAAACCTGCCAACTAGCACTGATGTGCTCTGTGGCCAGGTTTTCCACAGTTAAAATAGTAACAAGTCTTTTTCATGAATTCAGTTCTCTTCTTATCAAAATTATTTTGATGAACAGGAAGTTTAACAGATTTATAAATGGGTTTACACCCCTGTGCATGCCAACACTGTGCAACAGTATGTCCTATCTTTCCATAGCAAAAACAAGTAGCTTTCCTTTTCTGATTAGTGGGAATGTTCTGAAACTTTTTAACATGAAAATTTCTATCTGGAGTATGCCAATAGTCTTTGACTGTGTGGCCATTCTTTCCACAGTGGAAGCACGTAATGTGCTTACCTCTACAACTAGAATTATTTCCATTAAAAACATTTTTCGTGGCATTGATGTTAACAGATTTAGAATGGAGTTTTCCTCCATGAATATGCCAACATTGAGCAGTAGTGTGGCCAATCTTACCACAATGAAAGCATTGAACATGCTTTTTCTGAACAGACTGAAGTTTCTTAACATTTTTTCTACCAATGCTCAATTCATCCTTTTCCTTTAATTCATGAACATGCATCAAATGATCAAATTTACCACAATAGAAACATGCAGTGATCTTTTTCTGGACAATAGGTATTTTTCTAGTCTAAAAATTCCTAGCTTGCATTCTATTAATATTCATATCATCCTTTTTCAGCACAGGACAATTGTCCATGAAGTGACCATGCTTGCCACAGTAATGACATAAAATATTATTGGATTTCTTCGAAGCATGGCTTTTATCAAATGAGTTCTTAGCATGCATATTGTTCTTTTTATTTTTCAGTGGTTTTTGATTTTCAATTGCAGTAGACTATTTTGAGGGTTGTCTTGAGGTTCCAGCTACTTCAGAGCTTCGAATAAAGGTGGTGTACAGCTGATTCCTCTTGGCTTGGTTAATTTCAGAAGTGTTCCTTGTCCCCTTTCTTTGACTACTTACACTATCTTCCAGAGGGATTTTCATTTTGCCTTTATCCTTCACAGATTTAGACATGGAATTTTTTAAGTCTTGGATTTCAGACTTTAGAGAAATAATGTCAACCTCATAACAAGCCATGTCAGATTCACAGCTGATAACTTGTTGATGTAAAACATCATTCAGACTTTTGAGTGTATTAATTTCCTGTTTCAATCTTTGTTCAGTGTCAATTTCAACACACTTTCTCTTTTCAAGAGTTAACCATTTCTCTGACATAGCAGTATTTAGTACCATCAGTTTTTTATTTTGTTCTTTTAAATCTTTAATTTCATCAATCAAAATGTTTTGATCCACAGTTTTCAAATTCTCATTCAATTTCTGTTTAGACATTTCTAGATCAGAATTCCTATTCTTCAATTCTTCTAATTCTTCTTTAAGAGAATCAATTTGTTGTTCTTGCATTTTCAGTTCGGATTGAAGACTGTTATTCAAGTCTTTCACAGGAACACACTTATTGCATGAATTTTCATTTTTCTTCAGATCAGACTTAAGAGTTTCATTCTCACGCTTCAATTCTTTGATTTCACACATCATGCTCTTTTTCATCTTTTTCATTTCAGTTTTAACAGATTTGTATTTATCTAATAAGCCATTATAAAGATTCGTCAAATCTTTAAAAGTAATTTCCTCTGATTCAGAGCTTACCTGTGAAGATGTCTCCTCCTGTTGATCACTGCTATGATCACTTCTTCTTGCCATGAGACATTCTTCATCCTCTCCGTTGTGGATACGAAGCAGTTCATCCAATATTTCTTTTGCAGTGCTATAGCCTGAGATAAAAGGAAAATCATCAGGGTTAATTGCAGCCTTCATTAGATTTAGCACTCTCACATTATCATCATTTTTCATCTTGTGACCATAAGTCCACTTGGACTTATCCTTAGGGATTTTCTGTGGAACGTGAGAGATAACCTTCCACAGTTGAGGATCAACAGAGTTAACATGCTTGCGCATTAGACATAGCCAAAATTTAATACGTGAACCACAGAATACTGGATGATGAGCCATTAACACAGATCAAAGACAATTCAAAGCAGTGAATTCAAAACGATAAAGCACAGCCCAGAAATTGCACCAAAAGATGGCAGGATCATCTGCAGATCGTTGGATCTGGACAATCAGAGACATGCTCTAATACCAATTGTTGAGTCAATTAGATGGTGCAAACTGGATTTAGAGGGGGGGGTGAATGAATCTCCCCTATAAAATACCCAATTTAAAACTGTACTGATAAATCTTGCAGAATTAAAAATAGATATGCTCAGTTAAATTGATATTCTAATGAGACTTACACTCGAACACTTGTTCAGATGTTCTTATGTGATTCTCATAGAATGTTGGGCTAGCACACGTAATTACCTTACTGAAATCCTCAGCAGAGATCAAAACGTAGACAACTAAAACACACAGTGAATTTCAACGTAATCTAAGCTAACCAGATAGAGACAACCAAACAAACCACTACACAGATGACTTTTAGGTAGTTCGGTCCTTCAGACCTACATCCACCCCACACTCAACCCGAGTGTGGATTCCTGCTGACTCACAACTTGAAACCGATGGGCATCATAGCTTGCCTACATCCGCTAGGCATCACAGCTTGCCATCCGCTGGGGACACAGCTTGCCATCCGCTGGGTGACACAGCTTGCCATCCGCTGATACACAGCTTCGCAAAAGTATGTAAAATGGAAAATAAGGATGATAAAATTCAGCAACGGAAAGCTGACATTTTAACCAAAACAAAAAAGCTCGCGCAGGAGCACTATGTCTTGGATTTGATCCAAGGAACACAAAACATAAAGATCCTCAGATCTGGACTTCTGAATTCTTCTTGCTCACGAGATCTTCAAACCAGCGCCTCGACTTCTATCTCCCTCTCTCTTTCTCTTTCTCTTTTTCGGTAGCTCTCTGTCGCTCTCTCAATCTCCCTTTCCTACTCTTCTCTACTGCTCTCGCTCTTTCTCCTTTCTCTCAGAATCTCCACCTCTGCTGCTCTCTTATCTATTATCTTTTTTTTCTCCTTTTCTCTCCGCTCCTCTTCTTCTCTGCGTTATTTCTGAACTGAGCGATCGGTCCTTCATTTATATCCTCCAGGAGATGGGTGCGTGACTACCACATTTCCCGCCCAATTCACCAAGCAGATCTGATCCATACCTTCCACGTGTCATCATCACTAGACTGTGGCACTCCACGTGGCATAATCTCTAGCGCATTTATTGCCTTGGATCACGTGCCAACTTCCAGCATTCTGGGAACACGTGCCTTCTTAGTTCGAGCTCACGAGATCATTTTAACCTGTCAGTTAAAAGAATATTTCATCAAACACCTTGTAATTGGTCATATGGTATAGAACGAAGTTTGCACTGACTTTATATGGGATGAGGCAAAGGATGCACCGAGTTTGATTTGGTATGAAATGGGGTATGCACAGACATTCCAAGCAAACACAGACCCTTCTAAGACAATGGCACAACCTATACCGATGTTCTAAGTCAATGCAAGATGTGCACAGACCTTCTTGTACGTTCAACAAGAAAACATGCATAGACTTTATTTGGACGATGAACATAATGCACTGACTGATGCATGCATGGGCAAAGGTGCACAGACCTTCTTGTACATTGAAACGAAAAGCGTGCACACACCTTGGGTTGTGTTATATGCTCAGTGCAGAACCTACACAGACTTTGTACGTGCAAGGCAAAACCTGCACAGACCCTATATGTGCACTAGAAAAGAGCTGCACAGCCCTTTACGTGCATAAGATCGAAACCTGCACAGACTTTGTGCGAGGTTCTACAGAAACATGCACAACTAGATTATGCAAATATGAAAAACCTGCACGGACCTTGGTGTACAGTATGCAAGGACGTGCTCGGACCTTGTGACGCATAATGGACAAATGCACAGACTTTACTATGCATAAGAGACTTTTATATATGAGCACATGAAATGTGCACATATGTTATATGCCTCAAGCTAAAAAGTGCACAGACGTTATATGTCTAACAACTAAATATGCACAAACCTTATTAACCATGTACAAGGACATGCATAGACCTTGTATGCCCTTTTCAATGACTTGCACAGACATTGTGTACATGAAAACTAAAACATGCACCGACGTTGTTGCATTTAATACAAACATGCATAGACCTTAATGTGAGCACGGAAAAAACTGCACAAACCATATTTGTCACTAGCACCGACCTTAGTGATATATGTGCACAGACCTAGTGTGTGGAAGAATAGGAATTAGTACCGACCTGTATGCATGCTACAGTGATGTGCACAGACTTGAGTTGTGTGCGATGTAGAACATGTAGACTTTGAGCTTCTATGAATAGACCTATTAAGCGTTATGCACATACCTTATGAACATATGCACGGACCTTAGTTAGGATATGAGTATACTAGCATCGACCTTAGTTAGTGAACCCATATACTAACACCGACCTCAGTTAGTATATAAACATACTAACATCGACCTTAGTTTGTTATATGAATGTGCTAGCATCGACCTTAGATAATAAACAAACATACTAACATAGATTAGCACAGACCTTGACTCAACTAGCTTAGACTTCATACCATGATCAGCCAAACCAATTATGTTGACCAGGAAAACACTGCCCTGTATGAACAGATATGTGGACATATAAACAATCCCTATGCATGGAATGTAATGAATAAAAAAATGACATATACTTCCTGAACATGCATGACAAAACACATCACAACTATTTATAGCAAAATTAGTTCAGAAACATATATGACAATTCAGACACAAACATAGTTCAACCACATATGACATCATGCATTACGAGTCATAGTGTTTGACATCATCAAAACATAGAAATCCAACAGGGACGACTAGTGGGCTCGCATTTCTGTTTAAGGCATATACCCGTAGGAGCTCTTAGTGTCGAGCCGAGGTAGCTCTAATGCACTACAAGAAAAATCGCGGATAGCGACCGACCTAGCGGTCGCTATTCAGTCGTAGATCGGTCTCAAATATGCATTGCGACCGAACAGATACTATCTAGCGACCGAATATGTCGGTCGCTATATAATAGTCGCTATATGGCGACCGACATAATTCGGTCGCAGTATCAGTCGTTACCAGAGACCGATTATAATCGGTCGCCTGACCGGTCGCTAATAATTCGGTCGCTATTCAGTCTCTATTCGGTCGCTACATTTGTTGTATTTTAAAAAATAAAATTAACCTATCGGATTAAGTCGGTCTCAATTCGGTCGCTATTCGGTCTCGAATTATGTTGTATTTTTAAAAATAAAATTAACCTATCGGATTTATTCGGTCTCAATTCGGTCGCCAGTAGGTCGCTAAATTTGTTGTATTTTTAAAAATAAAATTAACCTATCGGATTGATTCGGTGGCTAGTCGGTCGCCAGTCGGTCGCCAAGTATAATTATTTAATAAAAGAAATATAACGTATAGTCGCTATTCGGTCGCAATTCAGTCTCCATGCGGTCGCTAATTTTGCATTATTTTTTTTTAAAAAATTTATTTAAACTGATAAATAAATTACCTGATAAATAACAAATTCATAACATAAATATAAAATCAACTACACAGACAACAATATCGACAAATCTCAAATTCATCACATACAAACACCTGATAAATAACAATTTCATAAAACAATAATAAATCAACTACACGGATCACAATCTCCACGAACCTCAAATTACACACAATTAAAATAAAATCACAAATTAATCATACATCCATAATAATAAAATGACAACATACACAACTAAAATAAAATCACAAATCCTCCACATATGTCTCATCCTGGTCGTCGTCTCGTCCAACATCTCGCGACGGATGATCCTGTATATCATTTAAAAAAATTATAATCAAATCCTTAATAAAGAAATCAAGCATTAACAAGACTTAATAAAGAAATCAAGCATTAACAAGAGTATGCCAATAGTTTAAGCCAGCTCATTTTCATATATATAAATACACACACACAATATAAGTTCAAATTTCATCTTGTATTTTAAAAATGAAGTTTGAGCGCCGAGCTCAAACCGGGCATCCGATTTGGATTCCGTCAGTTCTGACAAGTCACTTTCATCTCCCCGGTCGTATTGGAATGATCGGCACGGCCATCCGACCGGTATTTCGAATTTTAGACCCCCGGACCCGTCCTAACAGTTCATTTGAACTAAGTGTATTTTAAAAATGAAGTTTGAGCGCCGAGCTCAAACCGGGCATCCGATTTGGATTCCGTCAGTTCTGACAAGTCACTTTCATCTCCCCGGTCGTATTGGAATGATCGGCATGGCCATCCGACCGGTATTTCAGATTTTAGAACCAAATGCCCCGTCCTAACAGTTCATTTGAACTAAGTGTATTTTAAAAATGAAGTTTGAGCGCCGAGCTCAAACCGGGCATCCGATTTGGATTCCGTCAGTTCTGACAAGTCACTTTCATCTCCCCGGTCGTATTGGAATGACCGGCACGGCCATCCGACCGGTATTTCAGATTTTAGACCCCCGGACCCGTCCTAACAGTTCATTTGAAATAAGTGTATTTTAAAAATGAAGTTTGAGCGCCGAGCTCAAACCGGGCATCCGATTTGGATTCCGTCAGTTCTGACAAGTCACTTTCATCTCCCCGGTCGTATTGGAATGATCGGCACGGCCATCCGACCGGTATTTCGAATTTTAGACCCCCGGACCCGTCCTAACAGTTCATTTGAACTAAGTGTATTTTAAAAATGAAGTTTGAGCGCCGAGCTCAAACCGGGCATCCGATTTGGATTCCGTCAGTTCTAACAAGTCACTTTCATCTCCCCGGTCGTATTGGAATGATCGGCATGGCCATCCGACCGGTATTTCGAATTTTAGACCCCCGGACCCGTCCTAACAGTTCATTTGAACTAAGTGTATTTTAAAAATGAAGTTTGAGCGCCGAGCTCAAACCGGGCATCCGATTTGGATTCCGTCAGTTCTGACAAGTCACTTTCATCTCCCCGGTCGTATTGGAATGACCGGCACGGCCATCCGACCGGTATTTCAGATTTTAGACCCCCGGACCCGTCCTAACAGTTCATTTGAAATAAGTGTATTTTAAAAATGAAGTTTGAGCGCCGAGCTCAAACCGGGCATCCGATTTGGATTCCGTCAGTTCTGAAAAGTCACTTTCATCTCCCCGGTCGTATTGGAATGATCGGCACGGCCATCCGACCGGTATTTCGAATTTTAGACCCCCGGACCCGTCCTAACAGTTCATTTGAACTAAGTGTATTTTAAAAATGAAGTTTGAGCGCCGAGCTCAAACCGGGCATCCGATTTGGATTCCGTCAGTTCTGACAAGTCACTTTCATCTCCCCGGTCGTATTGGAATGATCGGCACGGCCATCCGACCGGTATTTCAGATTTTAGAACCAAATGCCCCGTCCTAACAGTTCATTTGAACTAAGTGTATTTTAAAAATGAAGTTTGAGCGCCGAGCTCAAACCGGGCATCCGATTTGGATTCCGTCAGTTCTGACAAGTCACTTTCATCTCCCCGGTCGTATTGGAATGACCGGCACGGCCATCCGACCGGTATTTCAGATTTTAGACCCCCGGACCCGTCCTAACAGTTCATTTGAAATAAGTGTATTTTAAAAATGAAGTTTGAGCGCCGAGCTCAAACCGGGCATCCGATTTGGATTCCGTCAGTTCTGACAAGTCACTTTCATCTCCCCGGTCGTATTGGAATGATCGGCACGGCCATCCGACCGGTATTTCGAATTTTAGACCCCCGGACCCGTCCTAACAGTTCATTTGAACTAAGTGTATTTTAAAAATGAAGTTTGAGCGCCGAGCTCAAACCGGGCATCCGATTTGGATTCCGTCAGTTCTGACAAGTCACTTTCATCTCCCCGGTCGTATTGGAATGATCGGCACGGCCATCCGACCGGTATTTCAGATTTTAGAACCAAATGCCCCGTCCTAACAGTTCATTTGAACTAAGTGTATTTTAAAAATGAAGTTTGAGCGCCGAGCTCAAACCGGGCATCCGATTTGGATTCCGTCAGTTCTGACAAGTCACTTTCATCTCCCCGGTCGTATTGGAATGACCGGCACGGCCATCCGACCGGTATTTCAGATTTTAGACCCCCGGACCCGTCCTAACAGTTCATTTGAAATAAGTGTATTTTAAAAATGAAGTTTGAGCGCCGAGCTCAAACCGGGCATCCGATTTGGATTCCGTCAGTTCTGACAAGTCACTTTCATCTCCCCGGTCGTATTGGAATGACCGGCACGGCCATCCGACCGGTATTTCAGATTTTAGAACCAAATGCATAAGTTGCTGCTTCTCGCTGCCTCCATTCAGGTTTGTTAATGTTTTCTTCTATGAATGGCATAACAAGAGGCACAATGTCATCTCCCACGGTCCGTGCAACCAAACCCAAGCATGTTCCTCCAGCCATTGCAAGATTCCAAACTCCTTCATCCTGATCTTGGTCGTCTTCTTGCTTAAGGAGTGTCTCCAACAGCATAGGGACAAGCGCAGGTAGTGCCTGCTTGATAAAATAAAAGCAAGGGGTGTCAGAATCAGCAGAAAAATCCCCTCCATATTCATCTAAGATGTCAATCTCTTCATCGCATATTGAGCTCCAGAATTCAATAGCTTGTAGAGCAACAGGTTCCTCATCTTCCCTCACAGCTTTTGCAGTGATGTTAAATATGTCCTGCATATACGATGCAAGCTTCTCATAATACATGGAGGATATGGAGACCAAGCATTCGAATGCAGCCTGCCGTATCTTCACCTCAGGGGACAGAGTAGCTTCACAAATGACTCTCATGATATAATCCCTCTCCATATCATTCCCGAAGTTTGCCTGAGCAAATCCCAAAGAATTATGCAGAGCTCGAGTTGCAGCCAGCCTAACATCAATGTTTCCCTCAGAAGCACTCATGCCTTGAACAACCGCTGTCAATATCTTATTGACTTGCTCTTGATCAACTTCATCAGGGGAGACTTCTTCACACATGTAACCTAGGGTGTCCAAAGTTGCTTGCTTAACATCTGGCTGAAGTTGGTGAATATTTGACAAGAGAGAACTGATAAGTTCAGGCCATTGATTTTGAGGCAACTCAATACCAGCAATCTTTGCAACAACTTGAGATGCAGTAGATCTTGCATCAATCACCGGTGAAGAGAGAGTCTGTAGTAAACATCCTTTGACCTGGGCCCTAACAGCTACATCCAATGATAACCATCTCTGCACATGCTCAAATTTTCTGTGTTGCTCCTTTGCATCCAGGGCATTTTTGAGAATCAAGCCTGCCAATTTACGGCTAACAACAGGCTTGTCATTATTTGCTAATTCACTCGAAAGAGATAGCAAGAACCCAGTAACATTTTGATCCTGAAATTGTTTTAAACTTTCCTCAGCATGCTTGCGAACCGCTGAATCTATTGACTGTGCATTCAAAAGAACTTGGGTAACTTCCATAGCCATTTCTGTATGGTATCTTCTCCGCCTTTCCCTTGCAGGGATACGCCCCAATGGCGGCCGCCGCCGACTATATATAATATCCTTCACTTCTTGTAACTTATGACCTATGCTCCTTTGTATGAACTGCCCTTCCTTTGCTTAGAGGTGCTGTTCCTGGCTTCCTGCCATGACAGTTACCAGACTTTGGGGAGATCTTTTCACCTAAATTGGCATATTTTATTCATGTCTACATGTTACTTTCCTTATATTATTCTAGCTTTATGAATATTTATAGATCTGTATCCTCCCCCACTCAAGTGAATAGAATTTATACATATCTTTTCACTTTCAGTTCTAACCAAAATCTCTATACACCTATGGAAAATCCTGCAGAACAGTCTGCCTGTTGATTCTAATATCCAGAGGATAGGTGTAAGATGATATTTAGAGTTAAGAAAATGATATTTTCCCCTCCTCAATCTAAATTCTTATATTTTGTAAGATGATATTTAGAGTTAACAAATAGAAAATCAATCAAATAAAATACTTACCGGAGGCTGCTGTGCAGGAGGTGCAGGAGGTGCTCTACTACTATCAATTCCCAAGGATGTGAGCATCTGGGAGACGGTCTGAGCGACGATGGTTGAGATATTCTGAGAGATATTCTGAGAGACGGTCTCGTTGACGATCTGCCTAAACATATCTGGAGTCATGGTCGGGGCGGCACTAGAAGAACCATCTGGGGCTGCTGGTGTGGTAAATGGAGAGGTCGCATGTGAGACCGAACTCGAGCATGATGATAACACCCTAGTCGTGCCCAAGCTATGTCCAAAACCATAAACATGTCCTTTCTTGGGTGCCCCAGATGCTGCAACCCAAATGGCAGGATCCAACTCTGGACGCTGACTGTCATCCCCGTACCTCTCATCCATTCGTCTACTATATGAGTCCTGCAAAAACCAAAAAAAAAACAAAACCAAATTATTCTACAATTTAATCTTAAATGAAAACTATTAATGTATACACTTACCGCTACCTCCCGAGCTTTCTCACTAATGTAAGCATTTGTCCCTTTCTTCTTATGAGTTCGATCAAAAAGTTCATGAAATTGAGCTGGCCGCTTTAACTGTGCTTCCTGTTATTCAAATAAATCACAGTTTCATAATAGAAACAAAAAATTTATATATGTAGAAGTGTACTTACTAATCTCGCTTTATGTGTTGCAAAGGAGACAGAGCCACCCGTGTGTAAATTCGCTTCAGGATGCGCTGCTCTGTTTTGCTTTGCTTTGTTTGAATTGGCATTCCATTTCTCCGCTTCCCAAATGTTGCACAGCTCTGTCCAATACTCCTTTCTCATCCACACAGGCCCATGCTCCTTCCATATGTTCTTATCAGTACTTGCACATGCTTTTTTTGCATATCTTCGGGCATTGTACATAAGATGTTTGAAATTATCTCTTGCAGTAGCTGTCCATGCAAATCTAGCATGTAACTCATCTGAATGTTCTGTGAATCGATGATTCCTCTATATATTAACAACAACAAAAATTTATATGTTACATAACAAAGTGGGTTAAAATAATAATTGAAAATGACTTAATATGATAAAATAAGATAAATACCAAGAACATAGAGAACAATAAATCCTGAACACCCATCGGAAAATCAGCAAAGCGATGGATGGGGCCTGGAAAATGTGCTTGAATTGTCTTTGTAATAAATTGTGATGCTTGGGCTGGCTCTATTTTATTCCTGAAATTAAAAATATTAATACCACAATGACGAATAAATAACAAAAATAATGCATTACGTACCCTTCATTTATCCACACTGCCCGCATCGTCTCATTACAACAGCCCTCCCCCTCATGATGACTCGCCTCGTCATCAGCACGTACTATACGAATTAAATAGTATAAATAAAACAAACTATCAAAAAAACATAAATATGCAAATGAACATACCTGACTCAGCTGGGGGAGGTGTAGATCCACTCGCCATGTGTGATGGCGGTGCATAGGCCGTCAATGTACCCGTTGTCAGTGGTAACGGTGCAGAGGCCGTGGGTCCTGTAAGGATAAGAATCAGATAACACAAAAACATAAAGAATTATTTTAAACAAATACTCAAATGAATTATACATGAAAGTATACATACCTACTACCGGTGGTAGCGGTGCATCCCTCGGTGGTAACGGTGCAGAGGTCGTGGGTCCTGTGAAAATAAGAATCAGATAACACAAAAACATAAAGAATTATTTTAAACAAATACTCAAATGAATTATACATGAAAGTATACATACCTACTACCGGTGGTAGCGGTGCATCCCTCGGTGGTAACGGTGCAGAGGTCGTGGGTCCTGTGAAAATAAGAATCAGATAACACAAAAACATAAAGAATTATTTTCAACAAATACTACAATGCATTATACATGAAAGTATACATACCTACTACCGGTGGTAGCGGTGCAGAGGTCGGTCGTAACGGTGTAGAGGTCGTGGGTCCTGTGAAAATAATAATCAGATAACACAAATACATAATGAATTATTTTCAACAAATACTACAATGCATTATGAAGGGAAAGTATACATACCTACTACCGGTGGTAGCGGTGCAGAGGTCGGTGGTATATGTGCAGAGGTCGTGGGTCCTGTGAAAATAAGAATCAGATAACACAAAAACATAAAGAATTATTTTCAACAAATACTACAATGCATTATACATGAAAGTATACATACCTACTACCGGTGGTAGCGGTGCAGAGGTCGGTCGTAACGGTGTAGAGGTCGTGGGTCCTGTGAAAATAATAATCAGATAACACAAATACATAATGAATTATTTTCAACAAATACTACAATGCATTATGAAGGGAAAGTATACATACCTACTACCGGTGGTGAAACGGAAGTAAATCTCCTCCCGCTACCCTCTCCCCTCCCACCTCTGGGAGTCCCACGCCGTCCTCGAACCATATCTTCAACTGGTAATAAAATACATGCATATTCATCAAATAGTGAAAGAAAGAAAGTTACAGAGTATTAAAATTCCCAGATAAAATTGTATACCATTAATCAAACATTCTCCATTTCTTCTTCAGATGTTGGAGATATAACAAATTCAGCATTCACATCTTCATTATCAGATTCATTTTGATCACTAATATATTCCTCCTCTTCGGAGTCCCCCAACTGTATTTCTGGTTGTTCTGGATCGACTTCCTCCACTTCATTCTCTTTAGATAAAGACGGTGCCTCCACAGATTCATCACTAGAAGCAGGCAAGTCTACATCATCACCCAAGTCTGATTGAAAGAATTCGGCATTCACATCCAACTGCTCTGTTTCAGTCAAATCCAACTCATAATCCGGGAAAAGCCTTGTCTTAACCTTGCAAACTGCCCACCAATCATTTCTTTCTTTATTTCTAGACGATGGATACTTTGTATAATAGACCTGCTGGGCTTGTGCGGCCAAAATGAATGGATCATAAGTATTCAATTTAGACTTATGTCTGATATCGACAATCCCATATGTTGTGTCATTTCGAACAGAATTAGGATCAAACCAATGACACTTTAACAGAAATATATGGTTGTCATCTCCGAGATATTGCAATTCTAAGATCTCCTCAATAATACCATAATAATCACATTCGTTTTCATTATATGTACTTCCTTTCACACATACCCCGCTGTTCATTGTTGACTTATTCTGCCCATATTGTCTAGTGTGAAATCTATACCCATTCACAATAAATGCTGGATATGTACGTGCAACTTTCGATGGGCCATAACTGATCACTCGAATTCTTTGATCAGTAATAAAATCATTTTCAACCTACATATGGACAGCACACTAGTCAGAATTTGTCATTGACCCAACAAGGAGAAAGAGTAGTAATAATACTTACACGATATTTCAGCCAAGAAGCGAATGATTTTTCTCGTTCTTTTTCAACCTCCATGTCAGTGAGATATGGACATCTTTGGATTAATTCTGAGTCAAATTGTCTGTATTACGACCATTGGAGCATTATAGATGGAATGAAAAATAATAAGTTATAGACACAATGTAATTTGAGCAGAGAACTTACGCAACATAAGGTTCAACCTCCATACAATTTAAAAGGATGTAAATTTCTGCACAGTGCAATTCTCTATCATTTAGCATCCGACTCGAGGAACGTCCATACGCACGTCCAGGATACTTAAATATCGACAGTCGCTCAGAGTGAACGGAGTCTCCCCCATCATCATTACGTGGTGGCCGAGTTCGACGAGTTTGTACCTCAGGTTCAAAGTACATTGAACAGAAATTTGATATTTCTTCCATAATGTACGCCTCGGCAATGGAACCCTCTACTTTTACCTTGTTGCGAACTTTCATTTTCAATTCATGCATACACCTACCAGAATGTTCATAAGATAATGAAAAACACATCACCATGTAATTGAATTATGAGGAGAAAATATATATATATTACCTCTCAAATGGATACATCCATCTAAATTGTACTGGCCCTCCTACTTTAGCCTCATATGGTAAGTGTATAAGCAGGTGCTCCATTGAATCAAAGAATGATGGTGGAAATATCTTTTCCAATCTACAAACTGTCGTGATCACATTCTGTTCAATAGTTTCCACATCTTCATACCTGAGCTCTGATGCACATAAAATTTTGAAAAACTGACTTAACTCAGTCACTGCTCCCCATATCGCCTTCGGCATCATATCACGAAATACAATAGGTAACAACCTCTGCATGAACACATGACAGTCATGACTTTTCATTCCATATATTTTCCCCTCATTTGTATTCACGCAACGAGCAATGTTAGACACATAACCATCTGGAAATCTCAACTGTTTTAGCCAAGAGCATACTTCTTTAATCTGTGCAGCTCCAAGGGCGTAACTTGCTTTCGGTTTAACTGTTTTACCATTTCTATCAATAAGGTACAGTTCTGGACGTTTACAATGTATTTTCAAGTCTAAACGGGCATTCACATTATCCTTTGTTTTGCCTGTTATGTCCATAACAGTGTTGAACACATTATCAAAGACATTCTTCTCAACATGCATGACGTCGATGTTATGTCGTATAAGAAGAGTTGACCAATAAGGCAATTCCCAGAAGATACTTTTTTTGACCCAATTGTGATCCTTCCCAAATCCAGGGAGTTGTCTTGTGCTGCTCGACAATTGTGCTATATCTGGTAAGTTCTGTACACGTGCTGCTAAATGTGGACCAGACAACCGTTCAAAATCAGCTTCTTCCAATTCAATTCTGTTCTTTAAGAATGCATCTTTTTGCCTTCTAAACGGATGGTCCCTTGGTAGAAATCGTCGATGACAATCAAACCAGCATGACTTGCCACCATGCTTAAGTACAAATGATTTGGAACTGTCCATACAGTAAGGACATGCTAGTTTTCCATGAGTGCTCCAGCTAGATAACATTCCATATGCAGGAAAGTCGCTTATTGTCCACATCAATGCAGCCTTCATAGTGAAATTTTGTTTTCTGCATGCATCATAGGTAGTAACCCCATCAGTCCATAACAACTTCAACTCATCAATCAACGGCCTGAGATATATGTCTAATTTTTTCCCAGGACTTTTTGGACCAGGGATCAATAATGATAGAAATAAATGCTCTCGTTTCATGCACATATTTGGCGGAATATTATATGGTGTCACGAAAACTGGCCAGCAAGAGTAGGAAGTCACTGAACCTCCAAATGGATTGAATCCATCAGTACATAAACCCAGCCTTACATTACGCGACTCTTTTGAGAAAGTAGGGTGAGCACGGTTAAAGTGACTCCAAGCTTCGGCATCTGCAGGATGACTGATTACATTATGTTGTCGACGTACTCTTTCCGCATGCCATCTCATATGTTGAGCTATCTTTGGTGCCATATACATTCTCTGCAATCTCGGTGCAATAGGAAAATACCGCAATGACATATATGGTATATCTTTTTGCTTTGAATTGTCCCCTTTCTTAGGCTTGAATCTATCATGACCACATATGGAACATGATACCTTACTTTTAGCCTCATTATAATATAGCATGCAATGATTAGGACATGCATCTATTTTCTCATATCCAAGCCCTAAGTCAGTGACCATCTTCTTTGCACGATAAAAATTTTCAGGTAATTTCTCATCTTGTGGCAACATACTTTTGATAATCAGTAACAAACGATCAAAACAAATCTCACTGATGTGAAATTTAGATTTCAAGTTCAATAATTGTGACACCGCAGACAGTCGAGAGTGATTTTGACATCCAGTCCACAATGGCTCATCAGCATCTTTGAGTAGCTGATAAAATCTTTCAGCTGTCTTGTTTGGCGGTTCTTCATTATGTACATGCTCCTCGTGAACATTGAATCCTGGACCAGCAGCATCTATGACCATATCAACATATGAACTTCCACTTCCAACATTGGCAGGCTCGTAGGTCGACCACAATGTTTCACCATGACATATCCAGTTTGTATAATCTTTAACAAACCCCTTTCTGTATAAATGACGTTGTACATCCCATGTTGTCAGCCACTTCAAATTCTTACAGACTACACAAGGACATCGGATACGACCCTCACAATCTACAGCTTCAATAGAATTTCTCAAAGCAAACTGAATGAATCTCTCAACTCCATTTTTAAATTCTATAGACACCACCTGATCAACTACTCTACGGTACATCCATGAACGATCTTCAGACATTTTCCCTATGCGAATGAAATGTAAACACACAAAACTTTAACATGTTTAACAAAATAAAAAGTACAACCCTTACCTCACATCGTCCATGTCTGCCATTTTAAATAGGACGGAAATATCATTTAGATCTTCACTTTTTAACCCATCTGTGAAGGTTTGATCGCACGATTAATTACTATATGTGTTGTGTTGTTTGCTAAAAATTTCGGCAGCATCTCCCCACACCTCTCCGATATACCACAAAATATTTATTGATTAAGAAATTTTCTTAAACACTTACTAATAAGTGGTTAAGAAAATAATCAAAATCAATAAAGGTATATCAGAGAGGAGTGAGAAGACGCAGCCAAAATTTTTAACAAACAACACAAACACATATAGTAATTAACCACCTAAGTGCGATCAAACATTCACAGACTGTCCAAACGGGACAATTCAAGACTTTGAGTTAGATATACACATTCTCATCATTCAAAATGAGAACGTGCATATCAATCCCAAAGTCTTGAACGGGTAGGTTGATTGGCACGGGCTTAACACGCTCTCCTAAGATGCGTGCAATGTTAGGTTGCACCCACGCATCTCAGCTCACATACAACACCCAACTAATTAAATATTGACAAGATAATAACACAATCTAAAAACATAGCAGTAACATGTGAAATTGGCAATACATGTACACAATGAAAACAGGAATTTTATTTTAACATCCAACATAAAGACAACACTTTCACTAGCTATTTAGCAGAAATAAAATATAGCATGATACTTTTTAGCTTAAAGACAACACTGTCACTAGCTATGCAGAAATCAAGTAAAGAAATTGATGGTATCATTACTGAATAAGACAATAATAAAACACACTTTACTTTTCATCCAACAATACCCTAACTATTAAAATTAACAAAACACATAACCGACTAAATAACACTAAACTAAAAATAAACCTTAATTTAATTACGAAAATACAAGAAAATAACACTAAACTCAAAGTGCATGTTTTTCTTTCTGAATCAATAACCGCACTTCTTTCTTCTAACCACTTTCTTCCTAAAATAATGAATGGGGCAGCCATTGACCCAATGTCACACCAAGCTCCATCATCATACGTGACTGTTTTGAACTTCTTAGAGAACTCCACAAATACACGGTCACCCTCAATAACAATTTCTCCGGTCTTAGCAAGTGACTTAACAATGTCAGGTGAAATCCAATTCTTATCTTCCGACTCATGTACATCAATTTCTGCTCGTTGTCCATTAGGTAAATATGCAGTAAAAATAATCGGAAGAGGAAGCATACTGATTACAAAATGTAGGACCTCAACTTATAAAAATAAGTTGATTCCCTTATGCTCTGATACCAAATCTGATGCAGGACAGAAACATTTATAACCATTAAATGACACTTTTTCACTCATCAAAACATACAATGTTACTTTTTGAACATTAGTAAATATGGTGCAATCTTAAACCCCATTTTATTACTGAGGATGGATAAGATAGTATGATAGGTCTTTAAACAAACAGATGGAGGAAGAAAAACTTTTAGAAAAACATTGTAACTAATCCTCATAGGTACCTGACAGCCTGTGGCCAGCTAGAAACTTCTTGATGTCAAGGTGACTGGAATTGTAATAATATTTGACAACTTATAGTCATAGAAGATTTATGAGAATGAATTGAGAAAAGAGATGCAAATAAGGGGCTTTACTTGAGAGAGAGGATGGGTCAATTGTAAGGCAAAGAGTATGTTATGCTGAGCGCACACATGGATATGGATGTTAGATGTTACCGGTATTTCAGATTTTAGACCCCCGGTCGTATTGTTCAGAATTCAAAACCAGACTGGTGAACCGAAGAATCGCCATGGCTTGTTATGGAATCAGCAACAACAGGAACAATTCTCGCTTCATAAACAGACAAACTTCATTGGCACATCATTCTCAAACATATGTCACAAATTGCACACGAACCATCATTTAACTTTACCAGAACCCGAGGTCCTAAACTAATCCACTTCCAAAATCCACAGAAGATAGGCATGTATATAGATTGATGGAGGCAATCTCAGCTCACCATGAGGATCCAGATGGTCTGATACCATATCCATCCAAATCATATGCGGAGGCATACAAAACTACCAAAAGCCTCATAAGATATAGATTTAATTAATAGGAACTTGTATGTGAAAAAATTATTAAAAAATATTAAGTTCCGTTGACGGGTGTGGCCAAAGTTGGTATCAGTAGAGGGTTAAGAAGGGAACCACCCAGGCTCAAACCTGGGTGGCCTGTGTTTTATCTCTGCCACTGCAGCAGAAGCCACACACACACACACATAGAGAGAGAGAGAGAGAGATCCCCCTCCCCAACCCAGTAGAAATGGATGGTACTGCATAACATCAGCCAGTGACATTCTAAAAGTGTGGCATACACTTGAATACTATTAAAATCCCATATACATAAACCCACAAAAAGAACACCCCCCACAATACCCCAGACGAACATCCAACTACCAGCAACTCACAAAATGACAATATTTGCCTCAGGGCACTATATTTCCTCTTTGATACATCTAAGAGAGGATGCCCACCTTTTAGTCACATCCCAGACATGCTTACAGACCTCCGCTTTGTCTCTTGACAATCTTCTAAATAGCCTTGTATCCCTCTATGTAGTCAAAAGAGTGCGTCAAAGATTAACCACAAGGTCTTGCCATCAGCCTTCAGAATGCAAGCTTTCTCCCAATGCTTCAGTAATAATCCGATACTACCTAGCTGATACAGGGCTTACCCCCAATTGTCCAACAAAGAGTCCATATCTCCCTAGGGAAGGCACAGAAAATGAGAAAAATACTTCACAGGTTCCTCCTCGCTGCCAAACAATAACAACTGAGCTGTATGTTTGCCAGACAGCATCGCCACTCGAAACCTGCACCAGCATCCACTACAAATTCCACCTCTGTTATATCCATCCAGCCTGTCACCTTCTACCAATTGCAAACACCGGACGCTCAAGAACAGTCACTCGGTGTTTGCTGCTTACATCTTTTTAAACTTAATTCTCCCCACTGAAGATCTCATCAACTGTGACGTTCTTGTTAGCTTTGTAATTTGTGGGATCTCATCATAAAATGTTGAACCAGCAAGGTTCAAAGAGGCTGATGAATACACTAGAACCAAACAAGGTCAACACCCCACCCACCATGTCAATAAGAGTCTGTTTTGTAGGATGAACAAACCTGAAGCAATCCATTTGACCTGTTGGCAAATCTTTTTCTGCATAGACTGACCCAAAAACTATCATATTTTCACCTCCAATATGCTCCATACATTGTCTCTCCAGTCTCTCTCTCCCCCCCCCCACCCAACCCATGTCCCAGCAGTGCACAACTATGATGAAGTTTAAAAGAGAATCATATATATCATAGAAACAGAACAAAATCGGTGTCACAAGGTCGAAAGCTTTAAGATGTCAATGATCATGAAAAGTGGGAAAAACATTCTGACAGAACAGAAAATACAAACGTCTAAACTTACAGGTAACACCTTCACGGAGTATTTTGTTATGTTTGGATCAACAATTCTTCCTTGATTAGCAGCCTGCACCAGGAGCAGAAATTTCTTGAGAAACATATACATACATCAATGCCCACTTAATCAGTTAGTCGCATACGAAATATCTAATCAGGAAATGCATGCTTTCCTGCTAATGCATGCCCCACAAACACTAACAAAGAGAAATGTTCTGGTTAACTTTTGGGAAGGCTAAATTTGCAAACTCAGCCAACCAGGCTACTGTTGGGCCTGATCATGTGGCCAATATTTTTTAGAAGGGGGCACCCACTGCCATTTAAAGGTCAGCAGTATAAAAGTGGCATGAGGTTTCAAATCCATAATCTCGTGGAGAAAGATCCACAGTGTAGCACAGATAACAATGAATTTGAAAAAACGTAAACAGATGGTAAATAAAATAAAACCTACTTGCTCGGGACTGTGAAATATTTCAATGAAAGGATATTCTTTCTTTTGCCTGGTTATGCAAAATCCTGGATACTTTGGACATTCAACCTGGCATAAACATGTAAGCAATATCAAGTCAAGCATAACCATAGAGCCGTTCAATTAGTGACTTGCGTCAACCATCAACAGCCAGAATTGTGGTAGCAAAATCACAGAATCAACCCAAATAATATGTCAGATTGCACTGGACAATAGGAATGGGCAGAGGACAAGATGCTGAAAATAAGATATTCACAATACAAAAAAATGTGCACGTTACCAACAATGTAAATCCCATGGAACAAAAATAAACAAATTTTGGAACAGGTGCTGAAATGTTGATGCTTCACACCATTGACCACAATTTTATATATTAAAAAAACACCACAGTTGTGGGAGAATGAAGATTGTCAAGGGGCTCGATGTGCCATCCTCAAAACAAATTATACATACACAGATGGGCGTATACATAGATAAAAAAGGGCATACCCAATGCACGTGGTCTGGTAAGACTGAAATAGCAAAAGCGGACACGGAATAAATGGCAGACATTAAAGTTCCAATGGCCTTAATGACTTTGGTTACAAGAACTAAACTGGCCAAGAATGTTCACTATGCTGGAATTTGTTCAGACTTGCAGAACCTAAAAATTAGGCTGGCAAGGATGCAAGGCCACTTGAAAAGTTCTATTAGACGTCCCCATTTTGGCTAACTCCTACGTGTGAAATCCAATTGGGGATGCAGAGAAGAATATAAGATATATTAGAATCAATGCTAAAAATATACCACTAATGCACTATGATCATAATTAGAATCAATACTAAAATAAACCAACAATTGCATTATTTTCAGTTCTTGGTTCTCCGCGGCCTTTCTTCACCTACTTATCTTGTTTGTCCTTCTACGCCATTTCTGAAGCTGTATTTGCATGACATGAAAAATGCTGACAATAGCTTATCAACGGGCATTTGATACGATCTCCATCTGTTTCTGGTATCATCAAGGTTTGACCTTTCCCCCCTTCCTTCGCCCGGTCATATTCACAGGAGGAGATATTGGAAAGCTTACTGATAAGAAAGGTCTTGGCAGTGGTGACAGCTTCAGAGTTCTGTTGATCGATGATGCACGCCATACTGAGACATTAGGTAATGATCTGTTTTTTTTTTCTGAGAAAGGTTCCATCTGAAACCTGCCCCAAATCAGATGTTGCAAACTGAAATGTCTACCATTCAGTACGTATGCCAGGCAGGTTGCTGCATTTTGACACAAGTCTGTTTCATCTGTTAGTTAGCTTTTCTCATGTGAAATTTGATTAGCTCCCCTGATGAC
Source organism: Amorphophallus konjac (assembly GCA_022559845.1). Taxonomy (NCBI): domain Eukaryota; kingdom Viridiplantae; phylum Streptophyta; class Magnoliopsida; order Alismatales; family Araceae; genus Amorphophallus; species Amorphophallus konjac. The sequence continues at coordinate 95,013,586 of CM040129.1, read as the reverse complement.
CCTTCCTTCACCAATGTTAATTCTCACTTTCCTCTCTGCAATCTTATTAGTTCTGTGTATCTGAGGGGGAGGGGCATGGGGATGGGAAGGAGATCTGAGGGGGACGGGGGCGCAGGCCGCAGGGGGGAGGGGAGGGGAGCAAGCCGGCGACGGGGCCGCAGGGGGGAGGGGAGTAGGCCGGCGGGGGAGGGGAGCAGGCCGGTGACGGAGGGGGAAGGGAGAGAGAGAGAGAGAGAGAGAGAGAGAGAGAGAGGTACCTGCGGAGGGCGACGACGGCAGGGCGAGCGGCGACGGCGACTCGACGCGAGCGGCGCGGCGACGGGCTCCGGCGGAGGGGGGCTCGGGCGGGAGGCAGCACGGGGAGGGGGGCTCCGGCGGAGGAGGGGGGCTCGGGCGGGAGGGCTCGGGCGGAGGGGGGGCTCCGGCGGAGGGGGCTCGGGCGGGAGCGGGGAGGGGGGCTAGGGCGGAGAGGGGGCCGCAGGGGAAGGGGGCTCGGGAGGGGGGGCTCGGGCGGGAGGGGGGGGGCTCGGGCGGGAGGGCTCGGGCGGGCGGGGGTCGTAGTAGGAAGTATAACGGCATCAGCGACCGACTGGAGACCGAAGTTAATTCGGTCGCAATAATAGCGACCGATTAGCGACCGATATACATGCGGTCGCTGAAACGGTCTCGGTTATGCGACCGATTATTTCGGTCTCCGAATTGGTCTCTATTTGGGACCGACTAGCGACCGATTAAATCGGTCGCTAATTCGGTCGCTATAGCCACTTTTTCTTGTAGTGATGGTCGTGTAGTCGCAGGTCGCATCATCCAATTTGTCGCGTCATCACATAGAGTCCAAGGTTCGCATCATTTGGTATCGAGTCCCTCATTCATCTCGCATCAGTATTGTTGGTATATGCCAGCGTCTCCTTGGATTTGGTGTGTACCATGTGGGGTATGGGACCCACGTGGGACCATCGGTGCTTGGCAGCCCAACCTGCCGCATGGATTATGGGGTCCATGTGCAAGCCCCTCATGTCCGCCCACAGCACGATAGTGTGGGGCTCTGTGCTGCCATAAGGAAATGCGGTCTAACCTTCGCTACCAGCTCGAGCTTTTAGCGCAATGGTAGGGGCTTGATCCTGTAAACTGGTATCAGAGCGAGGTCACGGGTTCAAATCCCAGGTGCCGCTGGGGGGGAGATTGTTGGTATATGCCAGCGTCTCCTTGGATTTGGTGTGTACCACGTGGGGTATGGGACCCACGTGGGACCATCGGTGCTTGGCAGTCCAACCCGTCGCATGGATTATGGGGTCCATGTATGAAGCCCCTCATGTCTGCCCACAGCACAATAGTGTCGGGCTCTGCGCTGCCATAAGGAAATACGGTCTAACCTTCGCTACCAGCTCGAGCTTTTAGCGCAATGGTAGGGGCTTGATCCTGTAAACTGGTGTACATGCATCATCTCTTGATTTAAAGTCTATACATCGTCTGCCTGCAACGATCAAGTCTGCACATTGTCTTATCGTCTCGCTTAGCGTCTCACTTAGCGTCTTGTGCATGCATCGTCTCTCAAAGTCTGTACAGCATCATCGTCTCACTTAGCGTCTAAGGTCGTGTGAACATTGCATCGGCTAAGTCTATACACTGCTCCGTCTCACTCAGCGTCTCATGTGCATAAATCAAAGTCTATGCATTACTTGTTAAAGTCAGTCTCACTTAGCGTCTCACTCAGCGTCTCATGTGCATACGCAAAGTCTGTACAGCCAGTGCATCCTGTGTCTCACTCAGCGTCACTTGTGCATATGCAAAGTCTGTACATCCACCAGCTGAACTGAGCAAGTCTATACATCGCCACTTGTTCATGCATATGGGCAAGTCTACACATTGATAAGTCTCACACACATACAAAGTCTGTATATCGCATCGCATGAACATTGTATCTGTCAAGTCTATACATTGTCTGGTCGCACGAACATAAGTCTATACATTGCTTCATGCATTGCACGAAGTCTGCACATTGTGTGTTGCTGTGCTCATACATCATTTTAGTAAGTCTGCACAATGGTGCACATTGAGTCTACAATGGTGCACGTTGAGTCTGCACATTCATTTGGCATGTTAGTGCATCCAATTGTAATGTTCATACCTTGCTTAGATGCACTCTACACTACACACACTAAGTCCATACATTTGTTGACGGCACGACTGTGCATCCACTTTCAATGTACATACTTCACTGCATGCACACTGCATTACACACGTTCAAAGTCTGTACATGCCATAGCCTTGCATACGTGAAGTCTGTACATGCTTTAGCTTTGCATTCACAAAGTCTGTACATGCCATAGTCTTGCATACATGAAGTCTGTACATGCTTCAGCATTGCCTTCATAAAGTCTGTACAAGGTTTCAACCTTAAACTGATAATTCTCTTCGACTGACTGACAGGGACTCTTTGCAAAGATTAATGATTGGCTCGTGATCCAAGGATGGACGAGGTGACCAGATTGTGACACGTGTAGTGCAGCAGGCTGAGATGCTGCCACGTGGTCAAGACGATTGGGCGGGAACTATGGAGAGCACACGCCCTACCTACTGCTGCTATATATACTAAGCTTCTTCCTCAGAAGAAGACTAATCGAAGCAGAAGGGGCAGAAGCAGAGAGTGAATTAGAGCCTGCACGATCCAAAAGCTTAGTCGTGCAGGCTCTAATTCACTCTCTGCTTCTGCCCCTTCTGCTTCGATTAGTCTTCTTCTGAGGAAGAAGCTTAGTATATATAACAGCAGCAGGTAGGGCGTGTGCTCTCCACAGTTCCCGCCCAATCGCCTTGATCACGTGGCAACATCTCAGCCTACTGCACTACACGTGTCACAATCTGGTCACCTCGTCCATCCTTGGATCACGAGCCAATCATTAATCTTTGCAAACAGTCCCTGTCAGTCAGTCGAAGAGAATTATCAGTTTATGGTTGAAACCTTGTACAGACTTTATGAAGGCAACGCTGAAGCATGTACAGACTTCATGTATGCAAGACTACGGCATGTACAGACTTTGTGAATGCAAAGCTAAAGCATGTACATACTTCACGTATGCAAGGCTATGGCATGTACAGACTTTGAACGTGTGTAATGCAGTGTGCATGCAGTGAAGTATGTACATTGAAAGTGGATGCACAGTCGTGCCGTCAACAAATGTATGGACTTAGTGTGTGTAGTGTAGAGTGCATCTAAGCAAGGTATGAACATTACAATTGGATGCACTAGCATGCCAAATGAATGTGGAGACTCAACGTGCACCATTGTAGACTCAACGTGCACCATTGTGCAGACTTACTAAAATGATGTATGAGCACAGCAACACACAATGTGCAGACTTCGTGCAATGCATGAAGCAATGTATAGGCTTATGTTCGTGCGACCAGACAATGTATAGACTTGACAGATACAATGTGCATGCGATGCGATGTACAGACTTTGTATGTGTGCGAGACTTATCAATGTGTAGACTTGCCCATATGCATGAACAAGTGGCGATGTATAGACTTGCTCAGTTCAGCTGGTGGATGTACAGACTTTGCATATGCACATGTGACGCTGAGTGAGACGCAGGATGCACTGGCTGTACAGACTTTGCGTATGCACATGAGACGCTGAGTGAGACGCTAAGTGAGACTGACTTTAACAAGCAATGCATAGACTTTGATTTATGCACATGAGACGCTGAGTGAGACGGAGCAATGTATAGACTTAGGCGATGCAATGTTCACACGACCTTAGACGCTAAGTGAGACGATGATGCTGTACAGACTTTGAGAGACGATGCATGCACAAGACGCTAAGTGAGACGCTAAGCGAGACGGTAAGATAATGTGCAGACTTGATCGTTGCAGGCAGATGATGCATAGACTTTAAATCAAGAGATGATGCATGTACAAACGATGCAATGTACAGACTTGAGGTCAAGGGATGCACTGGCTATACAGACTTTGAGCGCGTGCACACGGCGCTGTACAGACTTGAATGCTCCATGCACAAAGACACAAGTGAGATTAGGTAGAACATTACCTGATCTGATTGTGCATTGACCTTACCTGTCAATGATTTGACTTTGACTTAGGTTGACTTCATGACCTGTGAGTCATTCTTAAACCTATTCTGACAGATTCTCATAATACATCAGGATTATATCATCAAGGATGTACATGTAAACATAATGAGACATAATATTTGTCATCATCAAAACTCCAGAACCACAGGGGACACAAAAATCTCCCCCTTTTTAATGATGGCAATATTATGAGTCATTGCAATGGATTCAGCTGAACATTCACAGTAGAATAGCTCTTTCAGAAGTGAGCATGTAATGCACCATGTATGCAACATCTAACAAGAGTTACAGTTGATGATGCAAATGATGACTCACAAAAGTTTCTTCCCCTTTGACAACATCAAAAAGAATGGAATGATCATTGACTGTTGAAGGAGATGATATAGGAGCAATTATGCAAGTAAAAGACTCCCTCTCAATGAATGAAACAACGTAGAGTTCTCCCCCTTAAACAATGGACAGAAGAAATGGACATGAAGGATGCTGACAAGATCTCCCCCTTTATGAATTACAATGCAGCATGATTCATATGACAGGGAAGCTCCCCCTTAATAGATGGAGTCTTATGAGGTGGATGAGAAGGAGACCACAGGGGCATGTAGATTTGACAAAGGTTTCACAGTCAATTGAAGTAGATCGCAGATAGTCAGACGAAACACAGTCAAATACTGAGATCAAATGAGAGCAGAAGAGCTAAGCATAGTCAGAATGTTTTCAAAAGTAGTGAAAGTTAAACACATTTAGCAAGATTTTCAAAGAGTATACCAATTTCATAAATCTAACGAATTTTCCAGCGAGTCTCCCATTATAAAGATTTATGAATAAACTTTATTGAACTCCATGGTTTAAAGATGATGTATACCAGGTTCGATAAATAGTTCTGTACTCATATCTGAAACTAAGATTTAATAACAAATGAACCAAAAACTCATATGTACATCTTGATTAATCTCCCTCCATCTTACTCAATCAATTTCAATGACTTCTTTAAGAAATACACTCTTAAGTATTGAGTTTAAACATGCATGAAACCATTTGATCATATCAAGGGTTATAGCAGATTATCCTTTGCATTCTTTTTTAAATATTGCAATTTGTTCAACAAGAATTTTCATGCAACAAATTTTTGATAATGAAGAAAATCAAACGAGCTGCATGATGGCTCGAGGAAGTGAACAAAGCAGCAATCAGGAAGAAGAACAGGATGATGGTGAGGTGAACATTTTTGATAATTATACCCTAGACGATTGTATTGCTGGTTATGATGAATTGCAAGAGTCTTATGATCAGTTAAGAAAACAATACAAAAAATTGAAGAAGAGTAGTAGGTCAGACAGTTTGAATTCTGATTGTAAAAATTGTGCTGAACTGAAAAATGTTCATGATGCTTGTATGTCTGATATTCAAATGTTGAAAAAATAAATTTCGTTGCTGAAGATTGAGAATCAAGATCATGCAAAAGAAATCTCTGAACTTGAGAAGAAGCTTAGCCTAACTTGTTATGATTCTGTTCAGAGTAAGGATTTGCTGAAAAATTTTGAATGTGTTAAGTCTGAGCAATTCCAATTCAAGGCCCAGAAAAATGAAAAACAAATAAGAGTTGTGAACAAGGGTAAACAATTGAACAAGAATGATAAGAAAAATAAGGTCAAAAGTGTCCCTACTTGTGTTTTGGAAACTGCTAGATCTGTTGCATCTGATGGGTCAATGCATATTGCTCATAACTCATTTACTTATTCGTATGCATCTGATAAGAATAGCTCATGTCATTATTGTGGCAAGGTAGGTCATGTAATGGAAGATTGCAGATTGTTGATAAAGGATGAGCATGCAAGTGAAACTTTACTTTCTAGAAATTCTTTTGGTAGAAACCATGCTATTAGGAAGCCTGATGCTTCATGTTATTATTGTGGTAAGCATGGTATTCTCATGAATGCATGCTTTATCATGAAAGAAGACAATAAACTGCATGCCAGGTCTTCCATGCATCTTCATGGTCCATACGGAACTAAACACAAGTCTAGTCAGCACATTGTGTGCTTTAACTGCAATAAGCCTGGGCACAAGGCTGCTGAGTGCTGGTTTGTATCCACTTGGGGTAAAAATAGTTTTAAAAGTAAGCATATCAGATGCTTCGAGTGTGGGAAGAATGGCCATACAGTCAAGAATTGTTGGCATGTTCAGAAGAACTCTGTTAACCCACATGTTGTCAAATTTCCTGCAAAATGACCTGTGAAATTTTCATGTTATAACTGTGGTAAGCAAGGTCACAAATCTGCTAAATGTTGGCTGATTAAGAATAAGAATCAAACTGCTCATGCATACAATAGAAAATATTATGATCATGTTTATAAACCTCATACTGCTATAACCCTTTGAAATCAAAAGTCATTGAGTGTAAATTATTTTTCTCAATACATATTCAAGTTGCCTTTCTTGAACTTCCATGTTTAATCACAAAGGGTATTGTTTCTAACTTATCTATTAAAACCATGTGCTCTAGATTCATTGCTATAAATGGAGTCTATAACTCTTTTTCAGTGGTCAGCTGCTTTACTCTATCTTTATCACTGTTAAACCTGAATTCTTTCAAGACTGTATATTGCTGACTCTTATGCTTTAACAGTTGTTTATAATCATGCTCACTTTCAGAACCAATGATTCAGCTGTTGTCTAGTGACCCCTTACCTTATTCATGTTCTTTCCCTCCTATCTTCTCTACCTTTTGATTATGTCACAAGAGGAGATGGGTTTCATCCGTCCATATTCCTTCTCAAAGGGGGAGAAATAATTCAGGGGGAGTTATACATTCAGGGGGAGAATGGGTTGTTCTAAGGGAAATCTACATGTATACTGCATTTTACACTCATGTTCACACATTTTTTTCTCTTTTTGATTATGTCAAAGGGGGAGAAAATTTGACTTGGATTGGTGACTCACTGTCACTTTGTTGCCATCATCAAAAAGGGGGAGAATGTTGTGCCCCTTAGGCACAAGCATATGCTATTTTGTTTTAATGATAGCAACACAGTGAGAGTATCACAATGAGCCAGTCATTGTGTTTAGCATACATTGCATTTGTTCACTACTATATGCATACACTGCATCGGTGCATTCATCAGTTGCACGCCATATAGTCTATATATTCTTTGCTGTAACATTCATGCATCATTACAGCAAGTCTGCACATTCTCTGCTGATAGCTTTGACGCGTGCACACATAAGTCTATACATTTCATTGCAGCATGCACACACACACAAGTCTATGCATTGCCTTGCTATCAAGTCTATACATTGTTGCATCATGTGCTTTATGCATATAAAGTCTGTACATCATATGCATAGTCCGTGCATTGTGCGTTCATGCTTAACTCCAGACTTAGCAAGTCTGTACAACGTCTGCGTATTGAACATAAAGTCTGTACATAGTCTTGCTGCATCGTGTGCTTCAAGCATTTTCAAAGTCTATACATTGTCTGGTCGCACACACACAAGTCTATACATTTCTATCTTTACCTACGTTCACTGTTTTAGCATGAACACATTCAAAGTCCATACATTACCCTGTAGCATGCACGAACTCAAGTCTGTACATCATCCAATTGCTCATGACATCTTGGCTAAGTCTGTACATTACTCCGTCTCACTTAGCGTCTCATGCTAAGTCTGTATATCGCATCGCATGCACCGTCTCACTTAGCGTCTCATGTTAAGTCTGTACATCGCATCGCATGCACCGTCTCACTCAGCGTCTATGTGCATAAATCAAAGTCTGTACAGTCAATGCATTTCATGTCTCGTGAACATCTGTCTCATTTAGCGTCTCATGGTGTGTCTCACATAGCGCTTCAAGTCTGTACAGGGTAAGTCTGTGCATCCTGTTTTAATGTACTCTGCTGATATGTTTATGCTATAGTTCAGCAAGTCTGTACATCGTCAGCACTCTTCAAACGGCATAGTCCATGCATTCATCGCAAATCTGCACATTGCTTGTAGACTGCACAAAGTCTGCACATTCCTTGTTGTTATCTCCATGCGTCATGTTAGCAAGTCTGCACATTGTTGCACGCTAAGTCTGCACACTAATAGCATGTTAGTGCATTCATCTTTCAATTTGCATACTTCACCTTATGCATAATGCAAACTACATCTCATGCACTTAAAGTCTATACACTCTCTCCTGCACACCTGTTGTCAGCTTCGCATCCATTCAAGAGTCTGCACACTTGGTCTGCTTCACAAGCACCCAAGTCTATACACTCTTTATGTGTGCATCACATGCACTCAAAGGCTGTATACTTGTGAATGTAATGTCTGTACATTCATTCTCATTGTACACACTTTCTCTTATATGCACACTGCATCTAGTGCATCAAGTCTGTACAGGCCATGACTCATTTAACGTACAGACTCGATGCATTCAGTTCTTCATGTCAATTAAGTCTCTACTGATAACAGTCTGTTATTACAGAGCTGCTGCTCGAGGAGGTTAATGATGCACGTGATCCAAGAATAGAAGATGGCCCTGATCGTGACACGTGGAACCACTGTGCTGAAATGCTGCCACGTGGACTGAGGCCTCTGGGTGAGAATCATGGAGACCACACGCCCTATCTGTGCTGCTGCTATATAAAGAGGACTTCTCCATCTGGAGAAGACTGATCGTGATAGAAGGAGCAGAAGCAGAGAGATAGCCTCCACGATCCAGAAGAAGAGAAAAGAAAGTAGAAGAGAAAAGAAAGAATCAGAGAGTGAGAAGAGAAAGAAGAAGAGAAGAAGACAAGAGAGTTTGAAGAGTTTCATCAGAGTTCGTTCCTCAGATCTTTGGTTCAAAACCAGATCTGAGGTTGCTCAATTGTTTGAGCTTTATTCCCTGCAAGGATATATTTTGTGCTTTATTGTATATAGCTTTCAGTTGCTGTTTTGTTTCCCATTTGTGTTTTCTTTTAAACCTTTCTTCAAGCTGTTTGTCAGTGGAGCAAGCTATGTTGCTCAGCGTTTGTAGTGGAGGATTCCACTGGACGGGTTAAGTTGTAGTCCCCAGCGGATGGTTAAGCTGTATTGCCCAGCGGAAGCAAGCTGTGATACTCAGCGGTTGTAGGCAAGCTGTGAGGCCCAACGGTTCAAGCTGTGAGTCAGCGGAATCCACACTCGGGTTTGAGTGTGGGGTGGACGTAGGTCTGGAGGACCGAACCACCTAAAAACTCCTGTCTACTGTGTGATTGCTTTGTGGTTTGCATCGCTTCTTTATTCTTATACTTTGCGCAGTAGATGACTGTTTAGGACGGTTCTTTAGAAGTTCTGGCTGGTCTTTGCTTTGTGCCCTCTATCTGTTTTGCAGAAGTTCTTATATTTCGCACTTGAATCTGCTGCAGTCATTTTTATCAGGTGACTGATCTATTCACCCCCCTCTAGATCACCTTAAGCGTCGCAACAAGTATGGCTCTCTCTCCCTACTCATTGTTGCATTACTATATGGTATCTACCTTATTATAGCCTCTCAATGACCGACTGATTGTCCGTGTATTCTGGGATCTGATGTTCCCCTTTAACAAAAACGATGATGATCTAAGAGCATACGATTAATCGTTGGATAAGCCGTTAGTTTGAGTCGAGTGGGGGACGACGGACTCTATCTCGCACGCCGTGATTGCAAGAAGACTCTTGACCCCGTCTTAATTGCTCAGTCTAGCAATATTATCATTGAGCACTTTCTACTTTTATTTTTCTTTGCATTCGTTTTGATGATTTCTTTATTTTAGCCCAGCATGCTTCATGTCATTTTTGAGCATTCACACCTTGTAATTCTCTCAAGATTTTCTCCTCAGTAATGGTTAATTGCACTTCTGTTATCTTGAATAAGAGAAACTCATTCCACTCTGAATTTGAACGTTTTCTCTGATCTGCTCACTCGGTATGGTTGGCCAGTGTGATTCCTGTCTAGATTTTTATCTCAGTTTTAATTCTCCTTTTCTAGCTTTTCAACTGTGGTCTTTCCGATCCCCTCATTGTCCATGGATTGTGTCCCCGATGAGGTTGGTCGTATTTCCTTTCCTTCGTTAGTTTAGTTCTCCAGACATGTCTCATCCTTGTCATCCATTCCGGGTGGTTGGTTCGACGTTTTCGGGAGAATTCATGTCACTTGTTGGTTGTGAGGGGTGTCTTTTGCCATAATGTTCGCTTTTCAGTTCTCTCCGCTTCATCTCTGCTTCATCTCCATTTCTCGTCGCTATCGCTTTTGCTCCATCTCCTTTCCATTCTGCCTCCTCGTCGCTTTCACTCGCTCCCTTGTAAAGCAGACATCAAAGAGGGGCATCTGTTGACACCCGTTTTAAGCCTACAAGTTAAGTTATTTCTCTTATTCATCTCTTGTGATGTCTCGAATTATCCATTATTTTGGAACCATTCTTGAGCGTATTTCGAGCTCATTTCTTGATCATTTTTTGAGCCCATTGAGCTTTGGAGGCATTCTACTTTAATCCCCCCACTTTCGGGCCCATATCGTACGGATTAGGTGACCAAACGATCGAACGGAAGACACCCGCACTGACCCCTAGTCGCGGTCTCCTATGAGATCGCGACTTCGTAAACTTTTTTTTAAAAAAATGGGCTGGTCGCAGTCTTAAGGAGACCACGAAAATTAGGTCGCGGTCTCCACAAGACCGCATTCTCAAGGTTTGTTCCTGGGGGCCCGAGAGCCCGATGGCTCTATTCTCTGGCCATTTTATGACCCTAGACAGCCGTAGTTTGTTCTTGACCATGTTATGGAGGTCGCGGTCTCGCGACTGACCGCGTTTATGTTGCAGAGTTCTGATCGATTCGGGCTCTGATTTCTTCGCCCGAGAACTCTTTGGACTCTTTGTTTGATCTATTTTCGAGGGAGATAGGCCTCCACCTCGACTATTATCCACCCTAGGGTATTATCCTTGCTATTAACTCATGATTTATTAATCAAAATCCTTATTTTATGGTGTTTATCTCAGATTCCAACCCTAGGGTTTCTGCACTCTCTATATAAAGCATCAAGTTCGCAGTGCGCGACGGGGGGCCCTTATTCGGTTCGGGGCGAAGCCATGCCGCATCGCTACCTCGTTTCTTCGATCCCAACCTGAACAGGGAAGTATTGGCTACGTTTTTCACCCCTCAGGGCTCTTTTTCGTTGTTTCTTTTCTTAGTTATTACCCCCCCTATTTTCGCAAATCATCATAGTCTGCACTTTTTCTGTACATCATGCATTTTTCTCCATCTTGCGTCGCTTCTCCCCACAGTTGTACTGTGCGTTAATTCATGCTTTTACTATCTATGCATTCACAATACACACACCTATCTTTTGCACCCTTCCACAGGCGTTAACCCCCCCCCCCCCCCCCCCCCCCCCCCCCCCCCCCGTGCGTTCTTCCCCCTTTTCTAACACTATTTTATCACTTCGGGATAGATGCTGCACTTCGGTTTCTAATGGGTTTTTATCTCTTGTCTTAGCTTTATTTTGCAGGAAAGCAAGAAGAACGTGAGGCCCTCTTCTTCTAGTCGGCTGGAAGGTGAGGAGGTTTGATTCCCCAAGTTCCCCGCGTCTCGTTGATTACGCGCGATCACGTTGTAGCGGTCACCTTTGGCCACAGTTTTCTTCTTCTTTTCCCAAGGTACGCAGTAGGTTTTCATTCATTGTAGCATCTCTTTCCTATTGCTAATCCTTGGGAGGCGATCACGGTTACTTGTTCATCTCTACTGCCCCTTTTCCTTTCATGCTTGCATGCTCATATGCATATATTATTTGTGTTGGGGCGGGGTAGATAGTTTATCCACAGCGTCGAATGGTGAAGCAAAAATCCACAATGCGTGACAAATCCTAGTAGCCGGGAATCTCCATTGAGACATATGAGGTGACTCGCGCCGAACGGTGAAGTCCAATAAAAGAAACAAAAAGCGGGGTTGTGCAAAGCTACCGATAGTCGATGATCTAAAATGGAATTGTAGAAAGGAAATAACCCTCTAGCGTTCTTTAGAAATTATGATTATATCCATATATTTTTGAAGTTCATTGCTCATTGCCTCACATCAACTCTTGGGTATTATTGTGATGAATGTGTATCTTGAATTTGTTCTTATCATGGGTTATGCAGTGCCTCTAGCTTATGCATGCATAACCTTTTTTGATTATGCTTCATGCCTCACATTTTGGTTTTGAATCTACTGTTCACTTGCTATCCTTTTATCCCATTGAGGGGGAGTTATAGTATTACATGCTTGATTGTCTTTCATGCTTACTTGCTTGTCTGCTCGCATGAATAATTTCATACTTCATTCCACATACACATCTCAAGATCCTACATGTACATATCAGGTTTAAATAACCCCGTTGTCTATTGGTTTTTGTTGATGACTGTTGGGTCCCGTAGTGCAGGAACACGGATCTAGCGGGGGGTGAATAGATCCCTCTACTAAAAATATGTCCAATTAAAAAACTCAAACTTACTCGCACAGCGGAATTAGCAAGTTTAACAAGATTGAGGAATTTAAACTAATTAGAATAAACTTGATTCTCTCAATCTCACCGAGCTCACACGATCGATTAGCGGGATAGGCAATAATGCATACAATCACATAGATCAAACCATAAGAGACGGGGATTTTTAAGGTGGTTCGGGACCATGACGGGCTCCCAACGTCCACCCCTCACCAAACCGGTGAGGCTTCTTCAACACACTACAAATGCAGCAAACACGGGGATTTCTCCCCACACACACTGGGTAAAAACCCCAACACACATGCTGCGGATTCAGAAAACACGGGGATTTCTCCCCACACACACACGGGGTAAAAACCCCAAACCACACGCAAATATGCTCCGCAAACAACGACGCACACGCGTCAATCATAAACACTCGGAGAACCCATTCTCCGAGCACCTACACAAAATATCGTTCAGAAATTTATGAAATATTCACAAATGCATACATTCAAGCCCAAGATATGCTAGAAAGACCAAAAGCAAGAAACCCATCATACATAGAATTCCCCCTTATCAAGAAGATCCGGTTCTCTTCGGTTCGTCGACGGATGATCATGAAGTCGACATCATCTTGCTCCTCTCCTCGATCTGCTCATCTTTTCCTTCTATCATGAGCTTCAAATCTTCATGGATGTAAATGAAATCCTCCTTGCAAGAGCTCCTCCTTGCTTTTCCCCTTTTCTTCACCTACAAGATAGAACAAATGAGCATTAGGGTTCTTGTCTCACAAATTCGGAGTTCAAGTTCATATATATAGAAGAATGGCCAAAAGACTCATATAATTCTCCTAAAATATGTTAGAAACACCCTCATAATATTAGGAACCTTTGGGGGGTAGTTTGGTAAAGTTTCATGGGGTTTAGAATGGGTTTAGATCGGATCCAGAACTCCCGTGCCGGAAGGGTCGACCCTTGGGGTCGACCCTCGAGCAACCAGAGGGCAGACAGCCCAAAAAAAATTTCAGAACACAGGGGTCGACCCTTGCAGTGGGTCGACCCCAGGGGTCGACCCCTGTAGGCAGACTCCAAAAAAATGCCTTCTGTCTGACCCAAAACCACTAAGGGTCGACCCTATGGGTCGACCCATGCCAGATTGGGTTATAAAAACACTTCAAACCCCATTCAATTCAAACATAAAAAATGGTTAGATGTTACCATCATCCACTTGACATGAGAGGGTTTAAAAACAATCCTTGAACCTGCAAAAACACACAAACTTCAAGTTAGTTTATGTATCAAAAATTAAGTTCTACTTAACTTGATTCTTCCACATCCAACTCCAAATCTATACACATCCAAATGCACATTGCATCAAGTAAATGTTTCCTTAAAAACATGATCCACAATCTTTGACATTTGATAAACTTTGAATCTCTCAAGCATTCAAATATAAAGCCATGGAAGCTCAAACATTCAATCGCATTCTTGTATCTACCATTACTTCAACATCAAAATGCTTCAATACCCAAATGTTAACAATCATGCCAAATACAAAGCATGTAGAAAATCATGGATACTCATTCATTAAATGAGCATGAGCTAAGTCATTCATGTTGATAAAAATAGCATTCATGGAGCATTGATTTCACGAGGAGCATTGTTATAAACAAGGGATCTTCTAAAATCTTCCAAGCAACCAATTAAGGCAAATACAATGGTATTACAGCCCAATCAATCATTTAGCATTTTTTGAAGTACACATGCATAACATGAGGTTCAATATGACATTTATCCAAGCATATTTTCCATAAAATCTTTCTCATTTAATATAAAGCAATCTTACCAAGCTTTCTCACACAAACATAGAGTTATGTTGCCACATTTAATTGATCACTCACACAATCAAATAAGCATTACCCCACCACAAGGCAACCATAAACCATTGACATTAACAGTCCATGTGAAAACACATATATAGAGAGCCACACAAAGTCACAAATGCATCCACATGATGAAATCATAATAACAACATTTTGTAATCATCAAAATCACATACACAACAATCTCCCCCATTTTGATGATGACAAAATGCTACGCATTAATGCTCTCTCTCCCTTTGACATAATCAGAAATGGGGATCATTATGGGGAATTCATTATAGCAGTAAAGCGAAAACCAACATTGCTTTCTCCCCCTTTGTCATTGACAAAAAACAACGGATAATGGGGTCATTAAGAGAATCATGTGCACAATATGTTCAACAAAGATGCGATTCAAGATATGCATGTGTTAATGCTATGAATGCCAAATATGCACAATATGCATAATATGCATGAACTAATTGCATAAGTTTGAAATGCAAGTAGAATGATCAAGTATGATTGACCTCCAAATAGATAAATGTATATTCATACAATATAGCTCCCCCATTTTATTTAAAGTGAAGGGGTAGGTGTACGAAAAGTACAGGTGAGTCAGTAAAACCAGAATGCTTATGTGTACACCTAGGGGATTGTGCAATCATATAGGAGAATTAAGCCAAAGCTAATGTAATCAATCAATTTTCTGAATACATATTAAATCAAATTTTCATATGTGTAAGTGAGTAACATGAAAATAGATTGTTGCAATATGGATATTCAGATTTTCAGATCAACACAATAAGAGATTATACAAACTACACTTCAATTTATGAGAACAGCCTATTGGAGGCTACGCTCTGCCACAAAGAGATTTTTAGAATTTTTCAATTCAAAAATTTTTACAATGACAATTAGAATTTTTTCAAGAGTGATCAAGTTCAAATATTCATTTTTACGCGAGTAGACACATGGAGCTCATGTCAGACTCCCCGGTTACTCAGAATATTTACCATTTCACTTCATTTTGAGCAGTGATACTCTAGTACAACACCTTTTTGAAATGAACCACATCACGTCTCAGGTGACATGTGCCCAATTTACTTAGTGAGACTAAACATTGCTCTGCCTTTCATTTTTTATTTTCATTCAACAAAAATTAGGCAGGCAGCTTTTTCTTCAACTACCTCTCTAACAAACATGCAACAAGTTTAATATCTCTAGAGTGTTGAAAGGAAATTCCTATATCCTTATGACTTACAATCATTTTCACATTTTATGCAAGAAGTGTGTGAATTTGATTTAGCATGTATATCGAAAATATTATGAGCACATAACAATGCAGCTCCCCCAATCTAGTTGCACTTATCAAATCTTTACTCCTCCTGAGTGTATGACAAGAAACACACTTGTTAAGACTCAGATGTAACATAATTTATCAAGGGAGTGTATGGGCTTAGAACTTTCAAGCAAGGGGTTGTAGCATATATTAACATGCAAGCACACAGTGAGGAAGATATGTAATATGCAATGTAGAAGGCAACATGTGAAACTCATGCAATACTAGTGCAAAATACAAGAGTTCAGATTCAATTTGAAAGCAACATAAATCAAAGGCAAATTGATTTCATTCCAAACACATGATTCCTCATAGGCCAAACAAATTAAATTTCTAAATTTTGGTACTAGGCGGAGAACTTTGATCCTAAGATCACCTCACACATAATGATAACTTTGTGACAGACTTAATCTATCATTTCACATATCACATTTGATATACCAAAAATTCATTCAATAAAAGCATGAATGGCTTGTAAAGAACTTGTAATTTAAAGCATAACAAGGTAGCAGAGGGAAAACATCAAAAACACCAATTTGACAAAGAAGAAGCAAAGTCGGGGTGTTACCAAACGAGTGTGCCTTGTTCCCTTTTATTAGAACCCCTTTCATTCTTTATTTATCTCAAGGCACACCTACATCAAAATCAACTCATTTGACGGATTTTGGCACCCAAGCCTTCTTGGGTCCTTTGATGTTAGTAGCATTGCCACCAAACAAAGTTTTCTTCTTTTTCATTGCCACAATATCATCATTCTTCATGATCCTGCAATCCTCAATGACATGTCCATGGTTTCCACAATAATAGTATTGAGGAGTGACAACTTTAGCAAAAGATTTCCTTTTAACATGATCAAAAGAGTTTTCAAAAACATTCCTTCTTCTATTTTTAAAAGGTCTAGATTTATCAAGATTAAACCTAGCATTCATTCTAGAAGCATGAGAATCATGATTTTTCAAAAACTAACACTTTCATAACATGTCCGTACTTCCCACAATGAAAACAACAAGGAAATGTGGGTCTACGGAATGACTTTCCATTATTTGCATGATTTTTGTAAACAAATTTTTCTTATGGGATGTAAACTTTTGAGCATGAAAGACATGTTCATTTCTGAATTTTCTTTGAAACTCAAACTTAACATTCATGGCACGATAATCATCATTTCGTTTCATAAAATAATTATCCATCACATGCCCAAGTTTATGACAATAGCAGCAAGAAATATTTTTTTATATTTTGAAAAAAAGATTTATCTTTGCATGGATTTTCATCATCCTTTTTTATGACAACACACTCATTCATTTCATGGCCATGCATGCCACAATAATAGCAACTAAACTTTGAAGTTTGTCGGATATGAGCATGCTTTATATGATATTGGTGAGAATCAAATTTTCTATTATGACTCTTAGGACCATTCTGACAGTTTGGTGAGGGAGAAAATTTCTTGGTCCTAAGTTTGGCCTAAGTTTTAGACTTTGATTTCTCAACAGAAAAAGTATTTGAAGTATTAGAGGAGCAAGAGACATGCACAAATGAAGTTTTTATTTTTAGACCAAAGGCTTTCTTTTTGTTAGGTTCATATCCTAGACCTTCTCTTTGAAAATTTACCTTGGTCCCCAAGATTTTATCAAGATTGTCTTTCCCTTGGATAAATTTAGACAATGACTAGTTTAATTCACTGATCTCACTTTCAAGAGAAGTAATGTGCAACTCATAACTAGCTATCTCATGTTCACTGCAGACAACACATTCATTCAACATTTTATTTGTAATTTTATAGCTCTTAACTTCTTGTTCTAGCACATGCACGTTTTCACATACATCAACATTGACAATAACGGATTTTCCTTTTTTTAGAATGAGTAATTTTTCAGACATGGCGTTGTTTAATTGTTTCAACTTTTCATTTTTAGATTTCAACAACGCATTTTCTTTTTCAAATTTTTCAAAGCATTTCAAGCTCCCTTCAAGTAAAGAAATTTGAATTAGCATGTCACCATTTATCTTTTTAAGTTCTTCATTTTCAGTCATTATGCTCTTGCTAACAATTTCACTATCAAGAAGCTTTTAAAATAATTTTTCATCATCAGACAATGAATCTAACTTATTTCTAAGACATTTTTCTGTTTCTTCAAGCAATGAAATCTTAGACAATAAGGGTTTATTCTGATCAAGTAAATCATGACAATCATTTTCAATTTCAACTGATGTATTAGATTTCCTAGCCATTTCGAGTTCTTCATTCAAGTAGGAAATTTCTTCTTCAAACAATCTTGTTTTTTATTCTAAAATTTCATTGTTGTACTCTAGATCTTCAATTTTTGATTCTAAATCAATGCATTTTTCACAAGGAAGATTATCGTGCACATTTTCATTAAATTTCTTTTTTAATATTTTATTTTTTGACTTGATTTTCTTATATGTACTCGACAACTCCTCATAAGCATCAAGTTGGTCTTCAAATGACATTTCATCTACATGAGAATTAGAGTTTACCTCATCAACATTTTTATCATTGTGTTGATCAGCATCGTCGGCCATGAGACCTTTTTGTTCTTCCTTCTCTTGAGCTTTAATCAAAAGATCCATGAGCTCCTTTGCCGTCATACAAGATGACACAAATGTAAACATATTAGCATTCACAGAGGCTTTCAATAAACTCAAGATTGTGGAATTTTCATGGTTCTTCAATTTATCTTAATTAGACCACTTGGTCTCATCTAGAGGTAATATGTGAGGACCATCATAAATCAACTTCCAAAGGTTAGGATTAACCCAATTAATCATTCCACACATTTTACCTAACCATGAAGTAAAATCAGAACCATTAAAAACAGGTAAGCAATTCATCGACATATGTTCAAAAGAAAAATTCATGATTGTAGAATGCACTGGGATCACTCTATAGATCGTGAGATCTAGGGACAATAGAGCCTTGCTCTGATACCAATTGTTGGGTCCCGTAGTGTAGTAACACGGATCTAGAGGGGGGGTGAATAGATCCATCTACTAAAAATATGTCCAATTAAAAAAACTCAAACTTACTCGCACAGCGGAATTAGCAAGTTTAATAAGATTGAGGAATTTAAACTAATTAGAATAAACTTGATTCTCCCAATCTCACCGAGCTCACACGATCGATTAGTGGGATAGGCAGTAATGCACACAATCACATAGATCAAACCACAAGAGACGGAGACTTTTAAGGTGGTTTGGGACTACGATGGGCTCCCTACGTCCACCTGTCACCAAACCGGCGAGGCTTCCTCAACACGCTGCAAATGCAGCAAACATGGAGATTTCTCCCCACACACACGGGGTAAAAACCCCAACAAACACGCAGCAGATGCATCAAACACGGGGATTTCTCCCCATACACACACAGGGTAAAAACCCCAAACCACACGCGGATATGCTCCACAAACAACGACGCACACGCGTCAATCACAAACACTCAGAGACCCATTTTCCGAACACCCACATAAAATATCATTCAGAAATTTATGAAAGATTCACAAATGCATACATTCAAGCCCAAGATCTGCTAGAAAGACCAAAAGCAAGAAACTCATCATATATAGAATTCCCCCTTCTCTAGAAGATCTGGTTCTCTTCGGTTCGTCGACGGATGATCACGAAGTCGGCATCATCTTGCTCGTCTCTTCGATCCGCTCATCTTTTCCTTCTATCACGAGCTTCAAATCTTCATGGATGTAGATGAAATCTCCTTGCAAGAGCTCCTCCTTGCTTTTCCCCTTTTCTTCACCAACAAGATGAAACAAATGAGCATTAGGGTTCTTATCTCACAAACTCGGAGTTCAAGTTCATATATATAGAAGATTGGCCAAAAGACTCATATAACCCTCCTAAAACATGTTAGAAACACCCTCATAACATTAGGAACCTTTGGGGGGTAGTTTGGTAAAGTTTCATGGGGTTTAGAATGGGTTTAGATCGGATCCGAAACTCCCGTGCCGGAAGGGTCGACCCTTGGGGTCGACCCTCGTACAACTAGAGGGCAGACAGCCCAAAAAAAAAATCTAGAACACAAGGGTCGACCCCTGCAGGTAGACTTCCAAAAAATGCCTTCTGTCCGACCCAAAACCACTAAGGGTCGACCCTATGGGTCGACCCATGTCAAAATGGGTTATAAAAACACTTCAAACCCGATTCAATTCAACCATAAAAAATGGTTAGATGTTACCATCATCCACTTGACATGAGAGGGTTTAAAAACCATCCTTAAACCTGCAAAAACACACAAACTTCAAGTTAGTTTATGTATCAAAAATTAAGTTCTCCTTAACTTGATTCTTCCACATCCAACTCTATATCTATACACATCCAAATGCACATTGCATCAAGTAAATGTTTCCTTAAAAATAGGAGCCACAATCTTTGGCATTTGATAAACTTTGAATCTCTCAAGCATTCAAATATAAAGCCATGGAAGCTCAAACATTCAATCGCATTCTTGTATCTACCATTACTTCAACATCAAAATGCTTCAATACCCAAATGTTAACAATCATGCCAAATACAAAGCATGTAGAAAATCATGGATATGCATTCATTAAATGAGAATGAGCTAATTAAGTCATTCATGCATGTTGATATAAATAACATTCATGGAGCATTGATTTCACGAGGAGCATTGTTATAAACAAGGGATCTTCTAGAATCTTCCAAGCAGCCAATTAAGGCAAATATAATGGTATTGCAGCTCAATCAATCATTTAGCATTTTTTGAAGTACACATGCATAACATGAGGCTCAATATGACATTTATCCAAACATATTTTTTACAAAATCTTTCCCATTTAATACAAAGCAATCTCACCGAGCTTTCTCACACAAACATAGAGTTATGTTGCCACATTTAATTGATCACTCACACAATCAAATAAGCATTACCCCATCACAAGGCAACCATAAACCATTGACATTAATAGTCCTTGTGGAAACACCTATATAGAGAGCCACACAAAGTCACAAATGCATCCACATGATGAAATCACAATAACAACATTTTGTAATCATCAAGATCACATACACAACAATGGTAAAAAGGTGAAGAACAAAGTGCAAGTCAGTTTTCAATTTTAGTTCTAGAAACTTCTTGTCATGGCCATACACTTCAGTTCTAGATACTTAGTTTTCATATTTGTTCATAATTCTCATACATGTTCATAGTGCTCATACATGTTCATAGTTAACAGTTTTCATGTTCATAATTTTCATATGAGCATATCTCATAGTTTTAACATCACAAGTATCGATACCATGTTTGTCAATAAATTGTCATGTGGAATTCATGCACACATCATGCACACATCGTTTTGTCATCATCAAAAAGGGGGAGATTGTTGGATCCCCTAGTTGATTTTGGTAGTTAAGTTTCAATGATGACAAATCTTGTATGTATATGACTTTGAGAAAGTTCATTAAAAATTGCTAACCAATGTGTTCATATCTTGATTATCTTGTTTTGCAGAATCAAATTATATGGTGGACATCATTTAGAAGTCAAAGGAATGCATGGACAAGCACCTTGTCATCCACAATTCAAACAGGTGGTATACGACATGTATATTCTTCAGAGAAGATTGGTAAGGTCTTACATTTCTCTAGTTTATCATTGGAGTGTGTTCTATTAATGCAAGTCGATGTCTGCACAAGCAAAGTCGACTTCTGACTCAGGCGAAGTCGACTTTTGATTCAGGACAAGTCGACTTCTGCTTGCCATTTTCAGCTTTTGTTTCTGGGAGACTCGAGCAAGTAGACTTGCCCCCATGGGAAGTCAACTTGGCCTGCTGTGAATAGGTTCCTTTGTGCTTGAACATGTGGATTTGATTTTTGGTGAATGTATTTATTTAACCTTGATCAATAGATTGAAAGTTGTGTTACTTAAGCTTTCAAAGGGTTTTCATGCATATCTCTTCATTAGCTCTTAAGTGTGATGAATGTATTTCATGCATATTCTTCATAGGGTTTTTGAGTTGGATATGTGTTATGATCTCTTCATGCAAACCTTGGTAGAAATTGGCTAAATGGTGCTCACAACGCGTTCATATGCATAGCTATCAGTTCTTGATGATTGGTTGTGATTTTTAAGTTTTCAAAGGGCTTTCAAACATATAATTCATGTGTTCTTAATGTTTTCATGAGTGTGTTTCATGAATATTAATCTTGCGGTATTGAGCTTGCTTTCTCACTATTTTCCATTGATTTCTGCTTCTGCAAAGTTTTCGGTCGACCAAATGAAGGGGTTCGGTCGACCAACTTTGCCAGAATTGGCCAGTTTCAGAAATCTCAGAGTTCGGTCGACCGACCGAAGGACATCGGTCAACCGATAATGCCAGAGTTGGCCAGCACAAAACCTGTTAAATTTTGGTCGATCGACCCTCAATTCCAGTAGACCGATTACGGCGGGCGAGCCTATTTTGAAGGATTCGAAACCCACTTATCATGATCCATTTGGGTTCAGTTTTGACCCCCCTTGCCCCTAGGGTTTTCATACTCATATTAGGACATGTTTTCCTATGGTTTGGCATGGGGTTTATGGTCATTTCATGTATTCTTCATTCCTCTATATATATCCTGCGAATTTTCATCTCTCAAAAAGGAAGGAAGAAGGTCTTGCCGTAGGTGGGAGAGGATTTCTTGAGTGTCTCATGTGTTTTTCTCTCTTGTAGGGATGATTTGAGATAAAGAAGTCAAAGCTACATCAAGTTCCATCAAGATTTCATGCTCCGACGAAACCGAATCTGCAGCAACGAGTTCGTGCGGCTTCGGATCTGTTAAAGTTCGACCCTCTCACCTTGGAAGCTTCAAAGAAGATCATCTCCAGGCCATTCACATATTAGAAAACATTTCTGCAACCTTCCTACATATTTTCTGATGATTTCTATTCTGTTTATGAGCATGTATTGACTATTTTTCTCATTTTCTAAACTCTGAATCTGTGTGTATTGAACCGTCTGCGTACGGTTGTGGGTTTATTGTGCTGCGGTTGTTGCAGCTCGTGTGTGTGTGTGTGTGTGTGTGTGTGTGTGTGTGTGTGTGTGTGTGTGTGTGTGTGTGTGTGTGTGTGTGTGTGTCTTGATCCATTGTCAGATCGTGTAGGAGACGACGTCACCTTGTGTTTGGAGCTCAAGCTCCGTGCACTTCAGTTCGAAGCTAGTGGATCCTCACCGTTTCGGTGAGGGGTGAACGTAGGGAGCCCGTCAGGGTCCCGAACCACCTAAAAAATCTATCTCGCACTGTGTGTTTGTGGTTTGCTTGTTTATTTTATTTATCTTGATCGTGTGAGAACGGAGAGATCGAGAGAACTTGTTCGTATAGGGCGTAACTTTCATTATATCATATTTCGTATTGGTAGTTATTTTTATTCTGCTACGTAAATTTTAAAAAATACCATTGCGTTTGGTGGGGACAATTCAACCCCCCTTCTTATCCACGCGTGCATCTAGGGACAACAACGACGTGCACAAGGACTGTATTCTCAATCAATAGCTTCTGGTTGTCCTTCTTTCCGAAGTAACGTAATCTCAGTAATCTTCTACCGTTAATTATGCTATAATCCCTTGGTGACGATCACGACACTTTCCTTTTCTTTTCATATTTGTCCTTGTCATGCATACTAATTAGCACAAATTTTGTGCTTACAGCGGTGACATGATGGTTTCCAAGTGGTCAAACAACTCTTGCTCATTTTAAAGATATTGGATTTTATGATGCCAAATGTTATAATTGGTGTCATTTAACTTGTCACCCTTGGTGAGGCTAACTATGACATTCTTCGAGACTATTGCAATTAATCACTATATCATTACATAGAGAATATGAAGACATCATTTGTACATCGTTTGAATTTCCCACTAGCTAGAAATCTGAACTAAACACATTAAACTCTCATACATAGTAAGATCAAAGGTAGACCCGGGGCACTACAATCCCACTTACGTAAGCTTGTTCAATGTGGTTCAAGAATCTCCGAGCAAATAATCCCATATGAGATGAGCATACATCTCTCATTGGTAATTTGCACTTGTGCGACATACAACTATTTAGTGCTTATTTATTTATCCTATCACATATTCATCTACTTATTTGCTCAAACATACACAAAATCAAGAATTGCATGATCATAAATAAATGAACGACTATATCACAACATAATAGACTAAATAATTAATCATGAAAATATCCTCTATTTTCAAAGAATTAATTAATCTTGCTTGACTAAATGTCCACTAGGGCATTAATGTAATAAGCAAAAATAATCCCTAAACAAGATCCATATAGCATTATGATCGAAACAAGCATAGGTAACCCTGAACCGCCACCTCATGTCCCTCGAGTGTTATCATTGTTAGGCATGAAGGGGGTACAAACTTGTGTCCTAAGTGCCAACATGGCATCTAACTAAGATGTATATATATGTCGCCAAGGTCTCGGGGTGCAATGGTGACTAACACGTAGAGGCACCCAAGCCTACACGTAAAGTGCCGTCGTGCTACTAATCGGTACAACGCTCAGTAGTCACATCTAGCAAGAAGATCTAGGGCTCGGATCAATCCTCCATCGGTCACCCAAGTCGGCCCAACCCCTATGTCTTCCATCGTCAGCGCAAGAGATGTTCAGTGAACCGCGGTCTCCACCACGCCGCGAGGAACCACAGGAAGGGGCGGACTTTCTGCCGCAACTACCCACGGGCCTCCATATATACCCGCCAGCACACTCACTTGATGGGCCGCTCCTCGACCTCACCGCGGTCCAAGGGCCCCTCATCTGAACCCTAGCTATGCTAGGCACCTGCTGTTCAGGCTGGTCCTCAGGGGCATGTAGAAGGGTACGAGGGGCTACAGCACCTCTTAAGGGTGCGCCAATGCCCATGTGTATCCTGTCGACTGCCAAGTCACTAGCTACATCACTGGCCACCACTACAATCGGACTAAGTCCGAGTACCACAAGAAGCTCGACCATGGCGCATGGGGTCTAGCCACCACAAAAAGCGGGGCTTCCCTCACTAACCAAATGAGTTGCCACAACCTCGGTCAAACTGGCCAGCACCACCGTCGTACGTCCCGAAGAGCACCCTATACTAACATGCCATCAAACGTCGCGAGGGTATGGCACTAGCGGAGCTACCCACTGACAATATACTAATTAGTTTCTCTCCATCAGAACCTCATGGGCTCTGTCTAATAACCTCCCACTCATGACTCGTACGTCACATGTCGGAATCGCTCCCCCCGGATAAGGAGTTGGTTGGGCGGGTGATGTAGACCTCCGAGTCCAATTTTGAGGAGGACTACTCAGAGTAGTCAGTGAGGGAGTCGATTTACAAAAGAAGAGGAATGTAATCTACCATGATCGAGGAGACTAATAGACAATGACAACATAAAAAATGTAAAATATAACGACATTGCACTTTGATACCAATGTTGATAAAACCTGAGGAATCCATGTGTCTAATATGGGCCGAGTCTGAGACATATCTGTGCACAGTAGAAGCGATTCACCCACGTAGTGTCGTGGAGGCAGAGAGTAGGCTACTAAAGTCTACCCTTTAAAATCCACTCTCAAAGACCGAAGGAGGTCGGTGATGTCTTTCCTAGAAGATCAAGCTGAGATAACTGTAGGATGATGATTCACCCATGGAGATGATGTATAGTGACCTTCTCTTTATAAGGTGCAACAGTCTTCTCCTCTTATTTCTCTTTACAGCAGCAAGTAGAGAGATGAAGATGAAGAAGGGTGTGAGGGAGAGAGGGGAACCGACTGTGGTAGGGCGACAGCAATGGAAGCACTAGTGGTAGTGAGTAGCGGCGGCGCCCAACCGATAGGACAACGGTGACGATGGCCAGGGGAGAGGCGGTGCTCCTCCAAGGGGTTGCTCGCAAGGCGGGAGGTTGTTGTGCTCTTCTCTCTTTCTCACAGTGGCACAGGGACTTAATGGAGCATCTATTGCTTCCCCTCCCCCTACTCTCTTATTTATAGAGGTGTAGGATGTAGTAAATCAACCATGAAGCAGAATCCATGTCATGCTTGGACATGGAGGAGTTCCCTTCCAGCCTAAGGTGTCAAAGTCCCAATAGGACTAGCAGAGGAGAGAGAGCGGCTTGGAGTTCAAAGGGAGGAAACTCCTTCCTCTCTTAATCCACCACAATCTCACCCCGATTGGGTTCCTTGTGTGGGCCGGCTGCTGGCCATCCAAGTCTGGGTGGGACTTGGGTCGTGCCCTAATGAGTTATCCTTAATGGGCACCCAATTAACGAGCTTTAGACCCAATTATTAACAAAACAAAAATCACCGTATAAAATACGTATTCAAAATCTAGCCGAAATCGTCACCTTCCTACCTTGCTACTCAAGTACATAATACCCTCGAACGAGATGGCGGTGTTCATCTTAACCTGCCAAAGGATCTATATTTCAACGGATGGTTGCAGCAGGGGTCTAAATTAAGAAGAGCGTGATTTACCGACTCATATCGTATCCACGCGAGTCAACCGACTGAGTGGATATGATCTTCTGAGGTATCGAATCCCGGGTTGAAGAAAACGAATACTGCATTATTATTATCTCACAATCGTAGACTTCTACTGGATCACTCTCGTGTCGTTTTCAGCGAACAAACGGTAAGAAAGTAAACCATCCCCGAATAAATGCTGCAGCTGGCAGGCTAAACTTGACAAGGGTAGCCTGAGACTTTATATATATATATATATATATATTTGTCATATGTGAATGTGTCTTTAATTTTCGTAGGATTTTAAAAAACAAGAAAAACAAAGAACAACTTAAAATTTTAAACTGGCATAGTAAAAGATTATATTTTTTATTTTTAAAATTTTTTAGATCGCACCATAGAGGGTTAGGCTATATGTGCGAATAGGTGACGTGGACTCTCACTTGACCATATTTTCAAAAAGAAAACGAGAGAGATAACTTGGTGCACACAAAAAATGTGTAAATGACCTGGCCGTACTGCAAACCTTTTTCCAAAAACTAAATATGAAAACCTGGTTAGTGATCGAGAGGAGGATTCATGTAGCGACCTTGATAAAAGCGAGATTTTTAAATATATTAAATTAAAAAATAAAAGATAAGTAAATAGATGATAAAGAGTCTAAAAGGGTAAATCATTGATCAAGAGGAAAATAACGTCTTTTATCAAGGCGTTAATTCAAAAGGAAACGCCTCTGAATAAGGCGTTAATTTAAAATGGACGCCTAGGTCATAGGGCGTCAAATTTCAAACGACGAAGGAAAAAATTTAGGAAAAGAAATGAAACGCCCTCTACTTGGGCGCGTTTTACATAAGTAACGACGCTAGACAAGGCGTCAATTTAAATTTGACGCCCTCGCTTAAGCCGTTAATTCAGTTCGAGTTTCGTTCGACCCAGGAGTCTATCCAGAGCAAGTTATGGATAACTACGTCGAGGGTAGAATATAGTAAGGATTCTATCAAGGGAATACTACCCTTAATCAAATTCTAACTCTATTAGGATGCCCAAAATCCTATAAATAACCATGTCCGATCAAACCCTAAAGCTGTTGCTGATGCGTGAAGAACAGGTGGTTCTTCGTACCGTTTTCTTCCTCTGTCCATAATTCTTAGTCATGAAGGATACTAATATTCTTCATGTGTTCTGTAGGTTGACGTGCTGAAGAACGAAGGGTCTTCATCATCGTCTACATCTTCTTCAAACTACCGATTGTCGGAGGAGTTTTTCCTTATCATCTTCCTCTGCTTCCGGAAGATCAGAGCATCGTTATTATTGAACCTTCATCCGTTCGTCGGTCAAAATCTTCATAAAGGTAGGTTTTCTTAAGAACGTAGCCCAAACTAGCTTAATATCTTTAATAATATCATCGATCCTCCATGCATATAGTTTTATTGTGGTTTCAACTGTTTCTATGTAATTTTCAAAGCAACGCCCTTGACCAGGGCGCTAACTTAAAATAAGCGACCCACACCAGGGCGCTAATTCTTGTTTTGACGCCCTACCCAGGAGTCGTCAATTTCATATAAATTGATAATTACCCACGTTTAAAATCCTATATCTATGAAACCACGAACCTAATTTAATGCATGTTCATCCTGATTGAATCCTGCTATTTTTCTGGTCCTGATCATGTACCTATTTCCTGAAAATTTAATATCTGAAATTTAAAAAATTATTTAATTAACGACCTGCACAAAGGCGTTTCTTATTGAACCGACGCCCCATATCAGGGCGCAAATTGAAAGGTAACGCCCCTGACCAGGGCGCGTTTTTGTTAAATTCCATAATATTGAAAATTTTGGTAAAAATAGAAATAAAGAATGGACGACTGCTGTGTACGTCGTCAAATTGTGAATAAACGCCTCAGAGAAAGGCGTTAATTGGATAATTAATGACTTAGTTTAAGTCGCTATTTTCTGTATTACTGTTTTACACTGATTACTGTCAACCGAAGGGTTTTATATATATATATATATATATATATATATATATATATATATATCGGCACTATATTCCATTCCGTGAATATAGTCCCATGTTTCATGATGTTTTAACGTTACCCCCTTAACTCTCATTGACATACAAGCTCTCTATTGGACATTCCGTTCCTTTGGACTAGCGAGTTAGTCATAGAGACCTCCATAAGACTCCTCGAGCCTTGGATTCCCTCAAGACCGACTGAGCTGGTTGTACCATAAAAACCTATTACACTATTTTGCCATGGCACTCTATAGAAACATGGTATACCGGCCCTCATGTTATGCAAAGTGTGTATCATGAGAATTCTCTTAATGGGATGAGGTTATCATGCCATTTGATGTTGTTCTTGTAAACCTCAATTCTATATTCAACATGATGTTCTTGTGGACCTCAATTCTATATTAAGAATGAGGACGTCTTGCCATTGATGTGCTGTTCATGTGGACCTCAATTCTATATAAAGAGGGTCCATACTTGCTTGTCATGGTACCCAAGTTAGGGAACCAATTTCACCTAATTTTATCAATAATCGTGATTGTACCGTTATTATCGCCATTCTATGCCAAGTGTCATATTTTTGGACTCTACTCTATCCAAGTTTACCCTACATGTCTACGAGCTTTATTCT
Source organism: Amorphophallus konjac (assembly GCA_022559845.1). Lineage (NCBI taxonomy): Eukaryota > Viridiplantae > Streptophyta > Magnoliopsida > Alismatales > Araceae > Amorphophallus > Amorphophallus konjac. The sequence goes on along the minus strand of CM040129.1, from coordinate 94,984,720 downwards.
TGAAATTCCACATTGGCTATACACAAAAGTGGATGTTAAAATACATGATTAATGCCTGCGCATATAGGGCCCGATCTGGTCTTGGGAGGAGCACCCGAAAGTACTTGTGCCCATGGGAGTTGATTGATCACGGTATTGGCATTATACCGAAGTGCATGACTAGCTTGATTGAACATTCCACAAATCTTGTACTTGTACTTGTACTTGACTTGATATTACATGACTTGCGTGACCCGAAAAAGGGTAATTTCATACTTGCGTGCTTGAACGTGATAGCCAAATTCTAACATGACATGATGAATACACTTGCTTGAATATCTTGATATCTTTTGATATAAGTTCTTGAAAGTTCATGACTAGTTCTTCTTACTATCTTATTGTTATACACTCTCTCTATCTTGTCGTTTTATGCGAGCATGCATAGCTATAGTGCATTCATGAAAGATGTAATTACTTAAACCCATTGCTAGTTCTTGAGATATAATTTCCTACTGAGCGTTCGCTCACTTAGTGTTTCCCTACTTTTCAGGTAAGTCCGACGATGAGGGAACTCAAACGGATGGGGAAAATCGAGAGTGAAAGAGATAGAGCTTCTTCCGTGTTATCTAGTCTTTTTCATATTTTCTTGAGTCAACCTTGTATTTTTTCTTCATTTTAGTTAGTACTTCAAGGTTTGTAATAGACATATTCTTATGAAGGAATAAAGTATTGGGTTATCTTTACTTTTGCGCATCTCTGATTTTGGTGTCGAATATACTAATACTCTGATTGACATGATTGATATAAACTCGTCATGCGTCTCCGGGTATCTTCCGCTCTCGGGGCGTGACAATTTTTGTGGTATCAGAGCCTAGGGTTATTCAATTCCTAGGAAAACCCAAGTCCAAGGATAGGTTTAACCTTTAACCGGTGAGATTGGGTAGAACCAAGGGTTGAGTTAACATAAAAACTTAAAGGCCCTTAACGCAAGTATATACTAATATAGTTATTGTAATTATAGGATAATGGCTGCCGAACGTGCTCAGTGGCGCAACATGCAGCGTACACTTCAAGGCATGACTCAGGTGCTGCAACAAGTAGCACAGGGAGGTGCACAACGAGCTGGAAGTCTCCACCAAGTCTTTAAGAACATGAACCCTCCTAAATTCATGGGTTCTACTGATCCGGATGACGCAGAGCACTGGATCAGGGAAACGGAGCGTATATTCCGTGTTATGCAGTGCACGGATCAAGATAAAGTCTTATTAACTACTTTCCAACTAGAAAGGGATGCCCGATGCTGGTGGGAGTCAGTCGAAGCTACTATAAATCAAGACCAAATTACTTGGGAAGAATTTATTGAACATTTCAACAATAAATATTTTTCAGACTGAGTCCAAGAAAAGAAAGCTACCGAATTTGCCGCACTCAAGCAACGGTCGTTATCGGTGGCGGAGTACGAGGCACAATTCTCTAGATTGTCTCGGTATGCTAAGCACTTAGTTAGCACCGAGAAGATGAAAGCTAGGAGGTTCCTTAATGGGCTCAGGCCCCAATATATTACCCAGCCGGCGCCAATGGATATTCAGGTCTACTCAGAGATAGTACGCCGAGCTCAATTGTTAGAAGATGCCACGGAGCTATCAGATAGGATCCGTGGGAAGGATAAGAAGGAACAAGTTACAAGTTCGGGTTCCTTTAAACCCAACTTCAAGAAGAGGACTAGCACTGGAGGTACTTCTTCTCAAGACCAAAGATTTAAGAAGACCAAGCCCTTCTCTATCACTACTACACCTTCGAATATAATATGCAAGCATTGTGACAAGGCTGGTCATAAAGCCGAAAAGTGCTGGAGGAAACTTGGAGCATGTCTCCGTTGCGGGAGCCGTGAGCATCGGATTCCCGATTGCCCATTACTTAATGATCAAACCGGTGACGGAAAGCGCCCGGTAACCAAGAACGCTCGTCTTCACGCAATTAAGGAGACCGAAGAAGAAGAAGGCGGACTAGTAGAAGGTACACTGAAAGTTTGTTCCAAGTATGCACATGTCTTATTTGATATGGGTGCCTCACATTCTTTTATCTACAAGAAGTTTGCTAACCCCCTACCTATGGAACCGGAATGGATGAAAATAATTTTATCTACTCCTCTCGAAAATGAAACCGATATTACTCACCATTATCAAAATTGTGAAGTCTTGGTGAAAGGAAGAAATCTTCCTATCAATCTCATATGTTTAGATCTAAAGGAGTATGATGTCATATTAGGAGCGGATTGGTTATCCAAATATCAGGCAACAGTCGATTGTCGCAATAGCAAGGTTACTTTCAAGGACTTTCCAGAACTAGTCTATTCTAGCCCTAAGAGTCGGAGCGAGTCACCTCTTATTTCGGCTCTCCGAGCTAGCAAGCTAATAAGGAAAGGATGTGTATCTTTCCTTGCATTTGTCACGATTAAGGAGGCTCAGGAAACTAAGATAGAAGATATCCCAGTTGTGCAAGAATTTCCGGATGTGTTCCCGGAGGATTTGCCTGGATTACCCCTGCAAAGAGAAGTGGCCTTCACCATCGATTTAGTTCCTGGTGCGGATCCAATTTCTAAGGCACCTTATAGAATGTCCCCTGCTGAACTCAAGGAGTTGAAGGAGTAATTAATGGAACTTCTTAAGAAAGGATTCATTAGACCGAGTACTTCCCCGTGGGGAGCGCCTGTGCTATTTGTAAAGAAGAAGGATGGATCCATGAGACTATGCATCGACTATCGACAGTTGAACCATCTCACTATCAAGAACAAGTATCATGTAGCAGATGCCCTTAGTCGAAAGCCGAGAGCACTGTTAGCCAATTGTATGATTCAAGAATGGAAGTTGCTGGAGCAATTCTCTGAATTCAATATAAGCGTGGACACAGACTTTCAATGTGTCACATTGTCTCATATAAGCATTCAGCCAGACCTATTAACTGAAATACAAGCACTTCAGGATAATGACCCAATATTAGTGGAAATCAAGGGCAAACTGGAAGGACAATCTGATTTCCAAAGAACTTGTGAAGGAAGATTAATGTTCAGGAATAGAACTTGCATACCGGATTGTCCCGAGTTAAAGAAGAAGATATTAGATGAAGCTCATAGATCAAGGTACACGATTCATCCTGGATCTACCAAAATGTACCAAGATGTGAAGAGGAATTTTTGGTGGCCCAACATGAAAAGGGAAATAGCGGACTACGTGTCGCGCTGTCTCACATGCCAACAGGTCAAGGCGGAACACCAAAAGCCTGCTGAAAAATTACATCCTCTAGATATTCCTAAATGGAAGTGGGAGAATATTAGCATGGATTTCATTATGGGTTTATCTAAATCAAAAGGAGGACATGATGGAATATGGGTTATTATTGACCGATTGACTAAATCGGCACATTTCTTGCCAATAAAGAGCCGATGGACAGTTGATGTTTTGGCTGCATTATACATCAAGGAAATAGTCAGATTATATGGTATTCCTATTTCAATCGTGTCTGACAGAGATCCCCGTTTTACTTCTCATTTTTGGAAGGGATTACAACATTCGTTGGGAACAAGGCTTAACTTTAGTACAGCTTTTCATCCTCAAACGGATGGTCAGACCGAGAGAACAAATCAGGTGGTTGAAGATATGCTCAGAGCTTGCATCATTGATTTCGATGGAAGCTGGCATGATCACTTACCGTTGATGGAATTTGCATACAATAATAGTTACCAGGCAAGTATACAAATGGCACCTTTCGAAGCTTTATACAGAAGGAGTTGCCGATCACCCTTATGCTGGGACGAAGTTGGAGAGAAACAACTGCTAGGTCCAGACATGATAAGGGTTACCACTGAAAGAATACAAATGATTAGAGAAAGACTGCAAGTTGCTCAGTCTAAGCAAAAGGCTTATGTCGATACAAGAAGGAGAGATATTGAATTCCAAATTGGAGATCATGTATTTCTCAAGATATCGCCTGGACGTGGCATACGGAGATTTGGTGTTAAAGGCAAGCTTACACCAAGATTCATCGGACCCTTCGAGATACTGGAACGAGTTGGCGAGGTTGCTTATCGCATCGAATTGCCTCCTCAACTGTCCGATGTACATAATGTATTCCACATATCTATGTTGAAGAAGTATGTACACGATCCATCACATATTATTGATCATGGAGACCCAGTGATCCAGAAGAATCTCACATATGAGCAGAAGCCTATGAAGATACTAGATCGTGAAGTACGTACCCTAAGGAATAAGGCTATTCCCATGCTTAAGGTACAATGGAATAAGAACTCCGAACATGAAGCTACATGGGAGACCGAGGAATCCATGAGGAAGCAATTTCCAGAATTGTTTTAAGGTATATACTCTACACTCTCCACTTATATATACTATTGAATTTGGGGACCAAATTCTTTTAAGTGGGTGAGAGTGTAGCGACCCTGATAAAAGCAAGATTTTTAAATATATCAAATTAAAAAATAAAAGATAAGTAAATAGATGACAAAGAGCCTAAAAGGGTAAATCATTGATCAAGAGGAAAATAACGCCTTTTATCAAGGCGCTAATTCAAAAGGAAACGCCTCTGAATAAGGCGTTAATTTAAAATGGACGCCTAGGCCATAGGGCGTCAAATTTCAAACGACGAAGGATAAAATTTAGGAAAAGAAATGAAACGCCCTCTACTTGGGCGCGTTTTACATAAGTAACGACGCTAGACAAGGCGTCAATTTAAATTTGACGCCCTCGCTTAAGCCGTTAATTCGGTTCGAGTTTCGTTCGACCCATGAGTCTATCCAGAGCAAGTTATGGATAACTACGTCGAGGGTAGAATATAGTAAGGACTCTATCAAGGGAATACTACCCTTAATCAAATTCTAACTCTATTAGGATGCCCAAAATCCTATAAATAACCCTGTCCGATCAAACCCTAAAGCTGTTGCTGCTGCGTGAAGAACAGGTGGTTCTTCGTACCGTTTTCTTCCTCTGTCCATAATTCTTAGTCATGAAGGATACTAATATTCTTCATGTGTTCTGTAGGTTGACGTGCTGAAGAACGAAGGGTCTTCATCATCGTTTACATCTTCTTCAAACTACCGATTGTCGGAGGAGTTTTTCCTTATCATCTTCCTTTGCTTCCGGAAGATCAGAGCATCGTTATTATTGAACCTTCATCCGTTCGTCGGTCAAAATCTTCATAAAGGTAGGTTTTCTTAAGAACGTAGCCCAAACTAGCTTAATATCTTTAATAATATCATCGATCCTCCATGCATATAGTTTTATTGTGGTTTCAACTGTTTCTATGTAATTTTCAAAGCAACGCCCTTGACCAGGGCGCTAACTTAAAATAAGCGACCCACACCAGGGCGCTAATTCTTGTTTTGACGCCCTACCCAGGAGTCGTCAATTTCATATAAATTGATAATTACCCACGTTTAAAATCCTATATCTATGAAACCACGAACCTAATTTAATGCATGTTCATCCTGATTGAATCCTGCTATTTTTCTGGTCCTGACCATGTACCTATTTCCTGAAAATTTAATATCTGAAATTTGGAAAATTATTTAATTAACGACCTGCACAAAGGCGTTTCTTATTGAACCGACGCCCCATATCAGGGCGCAAATTGAAAGGTAACGCCCCTGACCAGGGCGCGTTTTTGTTAAATTCCATAATATTGGAAATTTTGGTAAAAATAGAAATAAAGAATGGACGACTGCTGTGTACGTCGTCAAATTGTGAATAAACGCCCCTGAGAAATGCGTTATTTAGATAATTAATGACTTAGTTCAAGTCGCTATTTTCTGTATTACTGTTTTACACTGATTACTGTCAACCGAAGGATTATATATATATATATATATATATATATATATATATATATATATATATATCGGCACTATATTCCAGTCCGTGAATATAGTCCCATGTTTCATGATGTTTTAACGTTACCCCCTTAACTCTCTTTGACATATAAGCTCTCTATTGGACATTCCGTTCCTTTGGACTAGCGAGTTAGTCATAGAGACCTCCATAAGACTCCTCGAGCCTTGGTTTCCCTCAAGGCCGACTGAGCTGGTTGTACCATAAAAATCCATTACACTATTTTGCCATGGCACTCTATAGAAACATGGTATACCGGCCCTCATGTTATGCAAAGTGTGTATCATGAGAATTCTCTTAATGGGATGAGGTTATCATGCCATTTGATGCTGTTCTTGTAAACCCCAATTCTATATTCAACATGATGTTCTTGTGGACCTCAATTCTATATTAAGAATGAGGACGTCTTGCCATTGATGTGCTGTTCATGTGGACCTCAATTCTATATAAAGAGGGTCCATACTTGCTTGTCATGGTACCCAAGTTAGGGAACCAATTTCACCTAGTTTTATCAATAATCGTGATTGTACCGTTATTATCGCCATTCTATGCCAAGTGTCATATTTTTGGACTCTACTCTATCCAAGTTTACCCTACATGTCTACAAGCTTTATTCTTGAAATTCCACATTGGCTATACACAAAAGTGGATGTTAAAATACATGATTAATGCCTGCGCATATAGGGCCCGATCTGGTCCTAGGAGGAGCACCCGAAAGTACTTGTGCCCATGGCAGTTGATTGATCACGGTATTAGCATTATACCGAAGTGCATGACTAGCTTGATTGAACATTCCACAAATCTTGTACTTGTACTTGTACTTGACTTGATATTACATGACTTGCGTGACCCGAAAAAGGGTAATTTCATACTTGCGTGCTTGAACGTGATAGTCAAATTCCAACATGACATGATGAATACACTTGCTTGAATATCTTGATATCTTTTGATATAAGTTCTTGAAAGTTCATGACTAGTTCTTCTTGCTATCTTATTGTTATACACTCTCTCTATCTTGTCATTTTATGCGAGCATGCATAGCTATAGTGCATTCATGAAAGATGTAATTACTTAAACCCATTGCTAGTTCTTGAGATATAATTTCCTACTGAGCGTTCACTCACTTAGTGTTTCCCTACTTTTCAGGTAAGTCCGACGATGAGGGAACTCAAACGGATGGGGAAAATCGAGAGTGAAAGAGATAGAGCTTCTTCCGTGTTATCTAGTCTTTTTCATATTTTCTTGAGTCAACCTTGTATTTTTCCTTCATTTTAGTTAGTACTTCAAGGTTTGTAATAGACATATTCTTATGAAGGAATAAAGTATTGGGTTATCTTTACTTTTGCGCATCTCTGATTTTGGTGTCGAATACACTAATACTCATTGACATGATTGATATAAACTCGTCACGCGTCTCCGGGTATCTTCCGCTATCAGGGCGTGACAATTCATATAACCAAATAATGTAAAGTACTATCGTGCAACTCGCAACGATTATAAACATTTCCTCTCATGTGCGTCACATTACGTTGGAGATTTGTTTATGTCAGAAATGAGGGAAGGATTGATTAAAAAATTCAATGTTTAAAGTGTGCGAGTTACGTTCTTTAGTTAGTGGGGGGGGACTTTAATCACATATTAGAAAAATTAAAAAAATTATGTGAGTTTGTATATTAGTTACCCTCTTACTTTTTATTTCTAGGAAATAGAGAAAGTCGAGCCACCGCACACATGACTCCCCCACCCTTTCACAATCGGTCTCTCCCTTTCCTGCACGTGCACTTTCTTTCACGAGAAGGAGATCGCTGCTCCCTCAGGGGAAGGCCGTGGATTCCGTCGTCTTGGTACGACAGAGATGATATCTTCTCTAAGAACGATTTTTTTAGACTGACTCGACTAAATTTTCTAACTTTTTATTTCTCGTTCTTCGTTACATAACTACACATGTAATTTCTTTTTAATATTTATATGGATCTTACCTTTGTCTATGATGATATATTTTTTGCCGATATTATACGAGACATATACTGCTCCGTTTCATTTATTTGCGTACTTCTCGATCCCATTTTCCAACAGCTTATACCTGATTCTTTATAAATCAAAAAAGGAGGAGGAAAAAAACAGAAAAAGAAAACGCTAGCATGAGCTATCATTTGTTTAGTTATAACGCAATCAACTTTGTCTTACCGACATTGCCGAGGGTGAACTTAATAATTTGTCTTTTATGCTGATTACGATATATTGAATTAATTTCCTTCTCATGGGAGACATGCCTTGTCATCACTCAGTCTCTCTCCCATCTCAAAAACAAATAGCTCACTATAAATTCATAACCATGAGGAATAATAAAAGAACGGGATAATTGTAAAAATAATCCTCCTACATCAATAATTACAGAAACATCGCTCTTAAGTATAGATTGGTTAATTTAATTTTACTATGTAAATGTGCGGGTAAAAGTAGCTCATTAGGTGTCGTAATATATATGTCATTAGGTAGGTATAATTAAGTTGCAAGGTTTAAAATCTGACTGAAGTTAAAGAACAGTATCGATGTAGTCTTCACCTGTTAGTATCAAATAACTCTTTTGCATACATATATGCCTAAAAATTAGTAATCCTATTGTGGAAAGATAAGCGTAAAAATAGCCCACCGCACACTACGTGCCTCATGTGTTTCTAAACAACAATTAGTCGTACGGATAATTTAGGTATAATTCATTTTTATATAGTTGAGCTATTTTAAACAATAAATAAGTAAAATGATAATTTTAATAAATTCGCGTGTAAAAGATAACTTTTGTAGTTATCCTCAAAGAAACCTCTCATGTCTGACGTTTGGAAGAATTACTCTGTAAAAGATCAACTTGGCATCGAAATGGCACACCGGGTGGAGGTCAATTTGGATCAAGATTTATCGTCTGGATCGACCCGTCCGTACCGATCACGTTCTGGGACGGGTCGAGTCGGTCCCGTCTCGCTCTGTCTCGGTCCATCTCATTCCGTGTTAAAATAAAAAAAGAATTTATATATATATAATATATATAAAATAAAAAAGATACTATATATATAATATAATATATTATATTATTAAAATAATAAAACGTCCCGATCACGACCCACGACCCAGGCGTCTCATCCACCGCTTGGGTCAGGTCGGGAAGTGCGGGTCAAGGCGTCCCGGACCGGGACGTCAAACCCTAGTTTTGATGATGCTCAAACCAACAATTTCAGATTAACCTAAGACAGAGGAGAAAGATTTTTAAGAATAATATTATTTTGTTAAATAATTATGAGAATTAATTAAGCTTCAATACGGAAATACATTCAAATCTATATGCATATATGCATGATCTCGTGAAAGTATTTTTTTCCCAAAACACGTTTTGATAATCATCTAATAAAATAATATTATTTTCAAATAATCCTCAACAGGTTTAGGTGTCATCCAAACTGTCACACAAACGCATACACAAATAGAGCGCGCGCGCGCGTGCGCGTGCACAGAGAAAGAGAGCGAGAGAGCGAGACTGGACCAAGGTTGGCCAACTGAATAGTAAAACTCGATCAGACAACTCAGTGACCCATGACGCACACACACAAGTAGAGAGAGAGAGAGATAGTGAACCAAGGTTGGCCAACTGAATAGTAAAGAGAGAGAGAGGAGCAAGGTTCACCAACTGAATAGTAAAACTCGATCGGACAACTCAGTGACCCATGGGAATGTTAGAAAATAATAAGGAAATATGCTAGTCCGGATGGATGAGAACATACCAATTATCACAGTAATCTACTATAACAACAAAAAAGGGAAACGAGTTTAGAATCGCCTGTTTAGGAGAGAAACGTGTCGTAGATGACACTGTCTTTGAAACGAAAGACGCCCCCTCCTCTAGCACAGGGTTCACTGGCGCCTCGTCCCCGAGATATGACTCCCCCACTGACTGCTCCAGGTGCAAGACCAGAGTAGTTCCAATCCGATCACTTGTTGATGAAGAATGCCCAGAGTAAAAGGAAAAGTTGCAGAAGAAGGAAATAGAGAGCACTGTTCGCAGAGAGCGTTTCTGATAGCACAATTTCGTAAAATTGAGAGAGAAGAGTCCCTCTGTCTCTGAAACACGCCCCCCTTATAGAAGTCTCGGGCAGTTAGAATCTCAATAGGTGTGACCCAACGGTAGGCCCATAATTGGCCAAAGCCCAACAGGTGTGACCCAACGGTAGGCCCAAATCAAATTCAAAACTCGGTAACCGACCGGCCCAACACAACACAACGCAGCGCGGCGCGGCGCGGCTCGACGCGACACGGCACGGCGCGGCGCGACACAGACAAATAAATAAATAAATAAATATATATATTATTTATTTCTATTCGATCAAACCACTTAATCTGACACACTATTCGAGCCCACATCCTATGCCCCTTAGGTCTCGACCCAAGGGTGACCTCTCCAATACATAAATCCAAGGAAGTCTTTCCAACTTCCAATACGGGACTAAACATTAAATGAGGAATTTGAATCAACATAAGGGCCATAAATTCTAACATTCCCCCACTTGATTCAAATTTCAAAATCAACGAAGTAAACAAAATAAAACAAAGTTCTGGGCAAAAACTATTATGTCATGGGTGAAGGTGTCTTCCGGACTTGAACCTTCACTTAGTGAAATTAAGTCATCATCTGAAAGAGACTATAGTGGACTAGGTCTTGAACTAAGCCCTTTTACTCAGACTGTTACTTAATTCACAACATAATACATCAGTGATCAGATTCTTTATATGGTAGTGCTATAGGCCATACACTGATATCTCGTCTCATGAGTGCTCAAGAGAATACCCAATTCCCATAGATCGCGGCCCCATGATCACACTCACGTAGGTGGGTCTCCAAGGGTACCTGCCACGGTCTATACCCTGCCTTATAAGGCCTTCATCCCATTAAGAGCATAGCTCATCCTGGCGCCATTATAGTAGAGCACTGATCATCATTCACGGGGATAGATATACAAAGTAAGTAGTGCTCTCCAATTACCCAATAGCTCGTATTCCACATTGAACCTACTCCATGGGATCTCTAATCACATAGGTTGGGTATCTGCTATGGTAACTGACTGTGGGATTTCAATCCCATCCCCCTTGATGATTCAAATACTAGCCTCCTCGCTAGACCTTTTGTAAAAGGATCTGCCAAGTTATCCAATGATTTTACAAATTCTAATGAGATTACACCTTGTGAAATCTTCTCTCTCACAGATTCCATCTAATACTAAGATGTCTCCTCTTTTCATTAATTGTCGTTTGTTTTACTTTATCTATCACAGAACGACTATCACAATACATAGAAATTGCAGGTAAAGGTTTATTCACAATAGGAATATCAGATAAAAGATTTTTAAGCCATTCAACTTCAGAACATGCAATATCTAATGTAATTAATTCAGCTTCCATGGTAGATCTAGCAATTATAGTTTGTTTTGCAGATTTTCATGCCACAACTGCCCCACCTAGGGTAAACACATAACCACTTGTAGAAATGGTATCAGAAGAATTAGTTATCCAATTTGCATCACAATACCCTTCTAGGACAGTAGGGAATCCAGAAAATGTTAATGCTAAATCCTTTGTTCCTTTAAGATATTTAAAAACTCTTTCTAAAGCATGCTAATGTTCTTGACTAGGGTTACTAGTGAATCTACTCAGTACCCCCACAGAATAAGCTAAATCAGGTCTAGTATTGTTTGTTAAATACATGAGACTACCTATGATTTGTGCATATTTTTCTTGAGAAACAGGGTTACTTAAATTTTTTGTTAAGTTTGTACCGGAAGTAAAAGGTGTAGAAACAGGAGTACAATCCAAATAATTGAATCTTTCTAAAATTTTATGCACATAATGAGATTGAGACATAGATATTCCATTAGATGTTCTGTTGAGTTTAATTCCTAAAATCACATCAGCAAGATCTAAATCTTTCATATCAAATTTAGAAGATAAAAATGACTTAGTTTCATTAATAATTTCCATGCTGGTTCCAAATATCAAAATATCATCAACATAAAGACATAATATCACACAAGAATAACCAATAATTTTACTATAAACACATTTATCAGAATCATTTATGACAAAGCCATTTTCTAAGACAACTTTGTTGAATTTTTCATTCCATTGTTTAGGAGCTTGTTTTAAACCATACAAGGATTTAATTAATTTACAAACTTTATTCTCCTGTCCACACACCACAAAACCTTCTGGCTGATCCATATAGATCTCCTCTTCTAAATCTCCATTAAGGAAAGCAGTTTTAACGTCCATTTGATGGACCTCGAGTCTATATATAGCAGCCAAGATAATTAATACACGTATAGTGACAAATCTAGATACAGGAGAGTATGTATCAAAATAATCCATGCCTTTCTTTTGTGTATATCCTTTTACAACTAATCTTGCCTTAAATTTATCAATGGAACCATCAGGTTTAAGTTTCCTTTTAAAGATCCATTTACAACCAATTGGTTTACACCCAGGAGGTAAATCACATAAAATCCATGTATGATTATTCATGATTGAATCTATTTCACTATTAATAGCTTCTTTCCAAAAACTAGAATCAACAGAACTCATAGCATCATGAAAAGTCTGAGGATCATCCTCAGCCAAATAGATTAAAAAATCATCACCAAAGTTCTTTTCTTTTCTTATGCTTTTAGGTCTTTCTACTACAGATTCAGGTTCCATGATAGAAGTATCATGTTGAGAGTGATTAAGAGATGATGTTCCTTCTTCAATATGTCTTGTGACATTATTTTTCATAGGAAAAATATTTTCATAATAAACAGCATCAGATGCTCTTATTTCAATAATAGTGTTAACACTTATATCACTAATGTCAGATTTTATCACAAGGAACCTGTTTGCAGCACTATTTTCAACATATCCAATAAAAATAGCATCTACTATTTTAAGACCTATTTTTCTTTTCTTATTTACAGGAATTTTAACTTTTGCAAAACAGCCCCAAATTTTAAGATTATTTAAATTGGGTTTTCTTTTGCACCATAACTCATAAGGTGAGGTGTCAACATTCTTATGAGGTATCATATTTAAAATATAGCATGCAGTTAACAAAGTTTCCCCCCACATATTATCAGGTAAACCAGAATATGTTAACATTGAATTTAATGCATCTAATAAAGTTCGATTTTTTCTTTCAGCTATACCATTAGATTGAGCAGAATAAGGGACAGTTGTTTCATGTATGATACCACACTCTTCACAAAACTGAACAAAATCATTAGAAGTATATTCTCCTCCTCTATCAGACCTAACCCTTTTGATGGTTTTCCCTATTTGATTTTCTACTAAGTTCTTATAGATTTTAAATTTTTCTAAAGCTTCATCTTTAGATCTCAAAAGATATATATAGCAGAATCTAGAGTGATCATCTATAAAGGTTATAAAATATCTCTTGCTATTTCTAGTTAATACACCATTTGAATCACATACATCAGTATGAATTAAATTTAGAAGATCACTACTCCTTTCAACAGATTTAAAGGGATGTCTATGAAGTTTTGCTTCAACACAAGTTTCACATCTAACTTTATTATTTATATCCGTTTTAGGAATTAGATTTAAACCCATCATCCTTCTCATTGTCTTAAAATTCACGTGACATAGTCTAGAATGCCATAAATCACCAGAATCTAAATTAACAACAGAAGTTGAGGAAATAGTAGAAATATTGATATTATTGACCACATAAGGATAAAGTACATTCAACTTAAACAATCATTCACTTACATAACTCTTTCCAATAAAATTTCCAAACTTAGTGATTACAACTTTCCCTGATTCAAAAACTAACTTATAATTATTCTTATTTAATAAAAATTCACTAATAAGGTTCCTCCGAATTGCAGGCACATGCTGTACTCCTTGGAGAGATAGGATCTTTCCCGAAGTTAACTTCAAATCAACTCGTCCTTCCCCCACAACTCGAGCAGCACTGGAGTTTCCCAAAATTACACTCTTGTTGGTGGCCTGATAGGTGGCAAAAGCATGTCGATCAAAACAAACATGAGTGTTAGCCCCCGTATCAATCCACCAATCATTAGAAAAATTAATTAAATTTATTTCAGGGAATAATGTTACAAACCTATCAGAAGGCTTAGAAGTAGAAGCTCCAGAAGTTATCATGTTAACTTGAGGATTTGGAGTTTGGTTATGATCATGGCGATGGAACTTGGGACGAGGTCTGCCACCATCCTTTCTCTCATAGCAATTCTTGGCAAAATGACCTGGTCTTCCACACACATAACAACATTTCTGATTAGACTGATTCTTAAAATTTTTCCCTTTAGCCTTATAGTTTTGATTCCTTTGATAATTGGCCTTCTTATGGTTATGGAACTTAGGATTAGGATTCTGGAACCTAGGATTATGGCCATTTCTATTTCTGTTGTTGTTTTCAGTCTGGTTGACATTAGAGGAGTTTTTAGACTCGATCAGTTTTCTTTGTTCTTCCTCAATCCGAATAGAACACTGAAATTCATCTAATGAAATCTTAGAATGTTTATGCTGAAGGGATCTAGCAAAATTATGCCAGGAAGGTGGGAGTTTATCAATCAGACATGAAATAATTAAATTTTCATCCATATTCTGACCTCTTGATTTCATTTCACACACAATGTTGAAGAATTCGTGAGTTTGAGAAACAACAGACACGGAATCAGACATGGTGAAATGTAGAAATTTAGATGCAATAAATTGTTCAATTCCAGCATCTTCTTTACCATATTTATCTTCTAATGCTTTCCATAATTCTCGTGCAGTAGGAATTGAACAATAAATGTCATATAGTGTATCATGCAAATTACTAAGAATTCAACCATGGCATAGATAATCTTTTTCATTAGGAGTGTATGCAGATTTTATAGATATAGAATCGACTACAGAAGATGCATTATTTGCAGGAGTGGATGAATCATGAGTGTGGTCTATATCATAAGAGGATGTCACATCTTTAGATTCGCTGATAGCAGAAAACAGACCAAGAGAGGTCAGCAGGAATTTCATCTTCTGTTGCTATCTCTTAAAGTTAGTACCCGAAAATTTTTCAGGCCTTAGGTCCTCCATATTGGATAGCGAAAATCCAGACATAGCAATGATCTTTCGTTTCAAAATTGTTAGAGAACAATAAGGAAATATGCTAGTCTAGATGGATGAGAACAGACCAATTATCACAGTAATCTACTATAACAACAAAAAAGGGAAACGAGTTTAGACTCGCCTGTTTAGGAGAGAAACGTGTCGTAGATGACACTGTCTTTGAAACGAAAGACGCCCCCTCCTCTAGCACAAGGTTCACTGGCGTCTCATCCCCGAGATATGACTCCCCCACTGACTGCTCCGGGTGCAAGGCCAGAGTAGTTCCAATACGATCACTTGTTGATGAAGAATGCCCAGAGTAAAAGGAAAAGTTACAGAAGAAGGAAACAGAGAGCACTGTTCGCAGAGAGCATTTCTGAGAGCACAATTTCACAAAATTGAGAGAGAAGAGTCCCTCTGTCTCTGAAACACGCCCCCCTTATAGAAGTCTCGGGCAATTAGAATCTCAACAGGTGTGACCCAACGGTAGGCCCATAATTGGCCAAAGCCCAACAGGTATGACCCAACGATAGGCCCAAATCAAATTCAAAACTCGGTAACCGGCCGGCCCAACACAACACAACACAACACAACGCAACGCAACACGACACGACACGACGTGACGCGGCGCGGCACGGCGCGGCACAAACAAATAAATAAATATATATATATATTATTTATTTATTTCTGTTCGATCAAATCACTTAATCCGACACACTATTCGAGCCCACATCCTATGTCCCTTGGGTCTCGACCCAAGGGTGAGCTCTCCAATACATAAATCCAAGGAAGTCTTTCCAACTTCCAATACAGGACTAAACATTAAATGAGGAATTTGAATCAACATAAGGGCCATAAATTCTAACAGGGAAGACTTGAGCTGTGGCAATCGACAATATATCATGGGAAGACTTGAGCTGCGGCAATCGACAATATATATAAATAAATAAATAAATATATATATATATATATATATATATATATATATATATATATATATATATATATATATATATATATATATTGGTGTAAAAAAAGCCACGAACTGACCTAATTAACTTGATCCATCTCGTCACTGAGGCCTCATAGATCACTATGTCACAACATCATGTCGATCGACGTTTCCCAGACCCTTGTTTGTTCTCTGCAAGTCCACCATATATATCGATGGAGGCCTTCCATCACAAGGCAGGATCAATTCCATTATGCACATTTACACGAATTTTTGAAGTCTAAAGATATGTATAAACACACACACACACACACACACACACACACACACACATATATATATATATATATATATATATATATATTGGAAGATGGAGAATAAACATAATTTATTTTGAGTTAATTTATCCCTATCTTTATTCTCGTGTACGTTTGGTATGTAAAGGGATAACTACAGTGATATTTGTATTTCTCGTTCGATAAAAAATAAGAATATGAAGGAGAATAAATACTGCAAGATGACCATTTTATCCTTCTAATCTTAGGTTAAAGGGTATGACATTATTCTCCGTTTCGTTGAGATTAAGATGACTAAATCAAATTTTTATATCCTCAACTTTTTAGAAAGATAGACTTAATTATTCTTAACAATCATTGTTACCATAATATATTGAAGATCCTAATTAATTTTAAGTGATAATCTTGATTAGTACTAATGAAAATATTATTTAATAACTTTTACTAATAATCATGAATAGGATAAGTGAATTTATTGTTTAAGATATTTTCTTTATTTCATAATAATATTTAATAATAATGACACTATTGTTTAATAACTATTCCCTTTCGTAATAATGATTTTTATCTATTTGAGTGGAATTAAGAGAAATTAAGAGGAATTAAGAGAAATAAGGCAGTTGGGGTTTTCGCTCGAGGATGAGCGCTTCTATCGACAGGCGAGGAGACGATGGAAGGCAAATGGAAGGGCTCTGAGGATGACGTGATCGATCGAGAAGACGAACATAGGCGACAGGAGACGAGCGCAGGGGAGCAGACTAGTGAGCAGACGAGCGTAGATGACCAAGCAGGCAAGAGGTGGGGATAGAAGGAGAGATTCGTTCTAACGAGCCAGGACGAGAGAGGGGGCGAGAAGACGATCGAACGACGATTTTGTGGGAGAGGGAAGGAGAACGAAGGGTTTCGAGGGTTTTGTCGGAGAGAGAAGGAGAAGGCGAAGGTTCTAAGAGAGAAAAGGAGAATAAGGAATGAGGGTTCCATGCACTACAAGAAAATTGGCTTTTACGCACAACGAATGTGGTAGGTAAAGGCCCAAAAAACCATAGGTAAAAGCTTTACCTACGACACTCCCTATGGAGCGGTGTCATCGGTAAAAACTGCGTAGGTAAATCTTTACCTACGTGACAAAATTCTGTAGGTATAGGATGGTCAATACCTACGACATCCTCGCATAAGTATAGGGTGGTCATTACCTACGGATTTATATCACGTAGGTAAACTTCTACCTATGCAGTTTTTACCTACGACAAATGTCGTGGGTAATTACCTACAGTTATTTGTCGTAGGTAATTACCTACGGTGCCGATCGTGTAGGTATTTACCTACGGTTTTTTCTCGCGTAGGTAAAGATGACTTACGTAGTTTTTACCAACGACACTTGTCGTAGGTAATTATCTACGATGTATATAAAAAATCTACACAATTTTTACCTACGACGAAAATAGTATGTAATTACCTATGATTTTTCGAGTTGTTAATAAAACGTAAGTAACGTGAACGAACCGTAGGTGAATGTTTCTTTTAATCTTAATCCTAGGTAATCTATACTAATAGTAGGTAACCCATTTGAACTGTAGGTAACCTGAACTAATTATGTATGTAATAATTTCATCTCTAATGCCTATATGAACGGTAGGTAACCTGTAACTAAATTCATAGGTAAACCATATAACTTGTACACATTCACAAAAATTACACACATTCAAAACTTGCATATTCACATCATTCACATATTATATATCAAGAAATCTACACATTCACGTTCAAACCATAACTTGTACACATTCACAAATTTTACACATTCAAAACTTACACATTCACATCATTCACATAGATCAAGAAATCTGCACATTCACATTCAAACCATAACTTGATATTATATACAAAATACCATCATCAAGTATGATTTTGGCAATGTATCAACATTGCAATCACAAAAAATATAGCAAAATTTCATGAACAACAAATAAGTGCATGTATGTGAAAATATATACACAATCAAAATTAGTGTAAACATTATATTACAATCAGTATATATATCGAAAATGAGGGGGGCGGTCTAACATATATCACCATGTTAGTAAGAGAATCAAGAGTTGAGAGATGAACTGTTCCGTGCATCGACCAAGACCTGTAAAATAGTTAAATATTTATAAATAATTTCACTTGAAAGTTAAACATAACAATATTTTCTTAACAAATAAGAAAGATATTGTACATATTCTATGAGCCAAATAATATGGCTCCCAAGTGCATCTCTAATTTTCTTTCTTTCTTGATCTTTAATAAAAAGGGGGACTTCGAACTTGTTTGCATATAAAACTGATACTTCACAATAAGCATTTCCTATCTCTCGCCCCATCACAACTTTATCTTTATCAACACTTATTACAAGACCAGTTGCCACATGCTCTCCCTCTAGATCTAACAGTTTAACCCACTTCCCTTGCAACTGTACAACAGAAAAAAATAGAAGCATCAAATAGAACTTTGTATAATAACTGCAGCAATACAAAGATGCTCAAAAGGAAAACCAATAACCTTCTATCATTAAAAGACATCTTGCAGATAAGAAATGAGAAAGAACTGTTGTGCACCACATAGAAAAAGGGCTATGGACACTAAAATTTTCGCCTTGTTCTTTTGCAGCAAGCTCCGCCAGTAAGAGAGCGAGTAGTAAGGAGAGGTAGAAGGAAAAAGGTCAAGAATGAAATAACAAAAGTGAGAATAATAATAATAATACATATCTATTTATATAAGAAGAAAGAAAGAGAAAGAGAAAGAGAAAAGAAGAAATATGTTGATGAAATAAAATCTGGACCTGTCCATTGGTTCGGTTGACTGAACTGGACTTTCGGTGGACCGATCTACGGCAGGAGATTTAAACAGTGGCTCCCCCCTCCATTAAACGGTGGCTCCCTACTTTAACCGGTGGCATCCCAAACAGCCCCACCAGTTAATCTCTCTCCCTCTGTGTCTCTCCCTTGCCTCACGAATCTCTCTCCTCTATTTTCTCCCCCCATCTCCTCTGCTCACACACTCACACAGCCACGACCTCCCCCTCTCTCTTACCCCACCACCAGTTAATTCCTCTTTCCCTCTCTCTCTCCCTCCGTTTCTCATCCTCTCTCCTCACTGCACAGCACACCTACTGGAACCTCAACGGCCATGACAGTGGGACCATCTTGGACAACACTGTAGATCTTCGCCTCACACAGCCCCCCCTTCTGGGCCATTTAAACGGCAGGCATAAACTCCTTTAAACGGTGGGAGGCTCCTTCCTACGCGAGCATAACCGGTGGCGCCCCAGGCACGTTTAACCGGTGGCCCCCTCTGGCCCTTTAACCGGTGGTGCCCTAGGCGCGTTTAATCGGTGGCCCCCTCTGGAGTTTTAACCGACAGCCCCTACTGCCACTTACCCGGCAGCCATCCCTTGGCCGTTTAACCGGTGGCAAGGTGCTATAACCGGCGGCCCAACATTTAAGCGGCAGCCTCATCAATTAAACGGCAGGCTCCCCACATAACCGGTGGCTGCCCATTTAAACGGTGGTAATGGCAGCACTTGCAAACCTCGTCCAGCAGTGCCATGGAGCTATGGACGGCGGCTCCTGTTACAACCCGAGATCCGAGTACCGGAAAGGAACCGACACGACTCGACCCTCGGCCCGCCACCCATGAGCCCGAAGACTTAGAAGGGTTAAAGGATGGTGTGAGGGCACAAGAGAAGCTGAAATAACTGCAGAGATAACACAATAACTAAATAATAAAATAGGAAATTAATTAAATAACTAAACTTCTACAAGGTCCAGTGTATCTCATGTCCAAATTAAGTACAGTCAACAGAAAGAAAAGTACAAGTACGCGAGGCATACCCCGGCTCTGGCAACTGGCGACTAACCTTGGCTACTAGAACCACGCTGAAACTCCGCCGCGTCTCTCGACGACCTCGCCTCACCTGAAAACATAGGGGTGAGCCTCATTTCATTAGCTCAGTAGGGATCCCGCGGATCGCCACCTCGCACGAGAGAAACAAGAAAACAAGTACGGCGAAAGGTAACACTAACTATCAGGAGTACGGTAGAAGCGATAAGCAATAATAAATAAACGGAAAAGCTCTCTACAACTAACCGTACCAAGCCAACCGACCTCGAATTGGCGAAAAAGCAAGTCCGTGCCTGCCAGGAGACAGGAGCACCACCCACTAGAAGCAAAGCCGGATGCGTCCCCTGACATCTTACACCGTGCCTCAAGTGTCTCGTTGCGACGCCCCAGGCGAAGACAGAGACACAACAGTAACCAGTACCACAAACAAGGACTAGCTGGGGTCGCGCTCGTCAGCGTGGGTCTGAAAGCCCCCAACTAACTGTGCCCACACAGACCATGCGCCCTAGGTCAGATCCTCTAGCTGGTACTTCCCCAAAGCCCGGACTCAGGCTGCGTGGTGGGGCCCTACGATAACCAGCCTAACAACCGTCTCTCTTGGGTAAGCCGCTCCACCACTCTTAGGTAGGTCAGCACACGCGTGCCGTAAGAAGGCTACGACTAGTGGACGTATCACTGGAGGTAAGACTCTAACTCATGGAAACCACCGAACGAAAGGAAACGGGGCGGCGGTCCACTTAGGACAGCCCCTCAGCCTAGCGGTCCTCTCTGGACCGCAAGGCAGGCCTAGCGGTCTCCCTGAGACCGCCAGGTAGAGCCAAGCGGTCAAACCATGACTGCTAGGGGAACAAGCCACAAGGGGGCCTAGCGGTTGTTCATGTTTTTTCCTTCCTTCGATGTGAAGTGGTGTGATGTGAATATGAATATGAGTATGAAAAGATATGTGTGTGAAAGTGAGTGAGCAATAACAACCTAACTCAAACAATCGCTAAAATCAAAAGTATGGGCATGTCATTAATGTTCATGGGAAGGAAGAAAATAAAAACACACGCCGGGGCGTGGAGCAAAGGAATAAAGTAAAAACACACACAGTAAGTGTGGAGCAAATGAAGTAAAAAGAAGAGCAAGCAAGAAGGCAATGATGAACAATGATGAACAAAACCCAACCAAGAAGTGTGATCGCCACCAAGGTAATTAAAACAGCAAAGCTAGGCTAAATACCTTGGAAAGAGGAGGATGCAACACCCACCCACGGGAGATGAAAACTAGAACACTCTGCGAGCAGAAACTGTCGAATATCAGGCCGCCACAGCTCAAGAAACGGCCTTACGATAAGCCGCCACAGCTCCTTAAACGGTCCAACGCAAAGCCGCCAGAGCGCACGGAACAGTAGTTTGGGACTTGGATCTCCACCTCTCCCGGCCGGCCAGAAGAGTTGGGCCTCGTGCTTGGAACCCTGTAGACCTGCAAAAGAATGTAGAAGCACATGAAAATAACCCAAATTAGCCCTATGACAAGTGTAGTATCTATAATGCAAAGAAACTAAAGTGCATGCAAAAAGAAGGGTGAATACCTGGGAGGTTGGTTTTTTAACCCCTGCGGGGCGTGAAAAAGATGGGAAGATGTTTAAAATGAATATTGAGATGCAAAGAACGTGGAAGAAGAAGGGGGAATATGCTTGTGAATACTATGAAGAAGGAGAGTGAACTTAAGAAGAAAACAACACAATTAACCCTAGGAACTCAATACTCCCTGGACTTTGAAGGCTAAAGGACGTAGAAAGTACTTCTCCTTGATGGGTACTCACTCCAGAATGTAGCAACACCTCGACGTAAACTCCAGAAATCTCCTCTTCAACCCATGAACTCAAGGGTTCTATTTATAGGCCCTCAAAGTTTAGGCTCGAGTTGGAGAGATCCCAGCGATAAAATAGGATGAAACTTAGCAAACTCTTGAAGATAAAATCCCCAAGAGTCCATCAAAACAAACGGGAGCTTCTAAGGATCAATATCGAGAGAGAAATCACCAAATCAAAACTCTAGTTCGACCACGGCGTAGCAGAGAAAAGACAGTTAATCAGGACTCTCTGTCACCTGAAACGGTCCTACGATAAACTGCCACTTGGACTTAACGGTCCAAGGATAGACCGCCACCCTTAGAAGATAAGGCCAACGGGCGAGAACTTCGTGAACATGACTCTGAAGTCAAGAAACGGTATAAGGTAAGACCGCCACAATGTCTCTAACAGCCTTACGATAAACTGCCAGAGCTCAACGGATAACAAATGGATAAGACTGAAAAGAAAGACGTTGGCTCTAGACTCTGGCATCAGCAAACGGTCTTAGTATAGACCGCCAAACGTCCTCAAACGCCCATATAATAGACCGCTAGAGACAGAAGCATGGCGAAATGAATAAAAAGCTCACTAAGCTTCAACCCTCGACAAAAATTAAGGAGCGAGACCCAATCAAGGAGAATGACCCATGAAAATCAGTCTCCAAATTGACCAAGATGGCTCAATAAACGATGAATAACTCGGGGCATCATAAAGATAAATAAGGAGATGGCCCAACTTATTGGTCATAAAACGGGTGTCAACAGATGCCCCTCCTTAACGTCCTCTTTGCAGGGGAGCGAGAGGAGGTGAAGCAAAAGCGACATGGAACATGGAGGTGAAGCGGAAATGAAACGGAATGGACTTAAAAGCGGGCGTTAAGGTAAACCGACACCCGTCCTCAACCAACGAGTGATAGGAATCTTCCGGAAAACTTCGAACCAATCGCAAGGAATAGCCAACCGAATGACGCACGCCTGGAGGAATTAACAACTAAAAGAAAGAATAAAATCACGACCAACCTCCTCACTGGAACACATAGCTGTTAGGCGATCGGAGCAAGCAGAAAAGTAAAGCGACGAGTAACCGCTAGAAGAGTCTTAACGGTCTAAAATTGGACCGTCATGGTACGTCGGTTCACATCCTTCAAGGAAAACGCTCTGATGACAAACGGTCGAAGGAAGGACCGCCAAACTGTCTGTGACGGTCTAACGATAGACCGCTAATTTTCTTGAGCGTTCAAAAAACAACCGATCGTTATTCCCCCCATTCACGCTCATTCCGTTTAAACGCGGAAACCAAGCAAAACCCCAACCAAACCAACCCTTCCACCGGCGACCACCGTCCATTCCTCCTCCGGCCACCACAGTGATGAATAGGAAGAAGAAGGCAATCAAACGCCTTCAACGGCGGCTTGTGAGGGAGGGAACGCTACCGGCGGCGACGGAAGAACCGGCGAGAGATGAGGGGCCTTCAGCCCAAATGGAGGAAGATGACACCCCTACGGCCGAGGAGGATCCCAGGGAAGCTCTGGAGGAGGAAAAGGAAGCCCAGACGACCGGAGAAGCGCCTGCGGCGACGACCGGACGGCGGTCGTCGGAGGTAGGCCGTCGGCCCTAAAATCTCCATTTTTAATTTTTTTTCAATTTGTTCATGTGTGCATGCGTGTGAAATGACAAGGGAATGGGTCTGGGGACCCATTAGAATAGATTGTAGGCCATTCTGGCCATTTCCACAACATGGGGAAATGAGAAAAACAATGCCCACTCGCGAGTCAGGTAGCTGTCGTTCCAATGACCGCTACAGCCTCAGACGGCCCACTCTATGGCCGCTAGAGAACTCAGACGGCCTACTCTATGGCCGCCAGAGCATCAGAGACAGAATGTTGATTTTTTGTGTTTTTGGATTATTTAATTTTTTTTGTTATTTTTTTATATGCAATGCAATGACTGATTCATGTTGTAAATGCGTGCAGGGGAAGAGACGAACTCGGATTTCGTGGCTGCAAGTCTGAGCCGTATACCAAGCATTGCCCGACTACTAGAGGGACAGATTAGCAGCCATGGGCTTCGGGGAGCTGCTGAGCATAGAGGTGACCAGAATTGACACAGCACTGATCTACGCTCTGTACGAGAGATGGGATCCAGTTAGCCGAGCCTTCATCTTCCCCTGGGGCCACATGATCCCCACATTGGAAGACATAGCGAGGATCACCGGACTGTGGGTCCATGGAGCGCCAGTGACTGGATGGACCGATGGAGACTACCACGAGCTGGCGCAGGAGCTGCTGGGGTTGGATTTACTCAGGCCAGGGCATCAGTCGTCCATGCTGGGACGATCGACACTCCTGGAGAGCCTGGGGCTGAGAGGAGCTCCTATCTCAGTAGGAGAGGTAGCAGAGGAGCACATAGAGCGAGTGATAGACCAGGTCCGACCGAGAGTGGCAACAGAGCCCGGACCTGAGGGAGACCTCACATTGCGGCGCTTCTTGATTTTTGCTGTTTGGGAAGCTCCTCTTCGCACTAGAGCCGACGGAGTGAGCGTCAGGCTCCTCCCTTTGCTGAGGGATCTGGATGGAGTTGGAGGATATGCCTGGGGAGCGGTAGTCCTGGTGTTCCTGTTTGATTCCTTGAGCACGACCGACCAGTAGACTATGCTGGGCGACTTCTCGCCATTCTTACAAGTAAAATGCCCTAAACTCTAAACTTAAATGCTTTTCTATATGCTTGCTTTTATTATATGCTGATGCTGACTTATGCAAGTCTGGAGCTACCTATACCTCCCTGGCATCGGGCGAGGGAAGGAGCTATACCTCGAGCGAATCCCCATCGTGAGACGGTGGGTGGTAGCACGGGACATGGGATCGATCCTGCGCCTAGCTCGGGTGATTCAGGAGGACATCGACACATACCCTTATGCATCGGTAAAATTCTAAACTCTGACTCTTCTATATGCTTTAAATGCTCCTAAATACTTATCTAAGTGCTTATATGGACTCGATTGCCTTTTCAGGTGCGCTGGACACCTTACCGTGACGAGGGTCACAAGGGACAGCCTTGGGTGGAGGTAGCCCAGGCGTACGCCAGATGAGAGATCTGGCTACACTGCATCAACATCGTCGAGCCTCTCCATCACCGACTGATCATGAGGACGAGGGGAGTACCTCAGCCAGAGGTGGAGTTCCCCGAGCAAGATGAGGAGCGCTTCGGGAGATCGGTGAAGGGACTCAACGGTGACATTGACTGGGTTACTCGAGTGATCGACCAGGTGCGGGACTGGACACGGAGGGGTCGAAAGGTGAGGACTCGGGCTGACAGTGACGAGGCTTACCTGAAGGCCTTCGCTCAGAGGTATGGCGACCGGGTGTTCCGCGGCGTCCGACGACCGGTATGATTTCTAAACTTATGCTCAAAATTATCTTACTTTATTCCTATATGCACTGACACTATGGTTTTCTATATGTAGCTAGACCCGCAAGAACGCATAGCGGAGCTCCAGGGCCTCCTCCATGCTACGATGCAGCAGAGGCACGAGCTCCAGAAAGCACTGGACCTTCTGGTAAACTTCCTAAACCTTGGACTTAATTATGCTTATGCTCATGATGAATGTGACCGACCTTGACTTCTAAAATGCAGCGAGCTGAGGGAGCGCAGCGGCGGGGACCGGATGCACCGTCATCTTCGTCACAACCTACGGGTGGCAGGGCTGAGTGAGACGCTGACTTTGCTAGGGCGGTAGCTCGGGCCGAGGAGGCCGAGGCTTCACTAGCAGAGAGGGCAAGCAAAACCAACCGAGTTCCTTAGACTTAAATGCTTATGATTATCCAAATGCCTAATTGTGATGAATGCTAACGCAGGCGAGAGAGCTGACCACTGCACTGGTCGAGGCGGAGCGAGCCCGAACAGAGACCGAGAGATTGAGAGCAAAGAGAGAGAGAACCAGCGGGCAGAGATGGAGAGACTACGGGCGGAGGCGGTAGCGGCGGCCGATCTCCGTGCAGAGGTAGAGCAGCTGAGCGCGGGGCTAGCAGACTTAGAGCGCTACCGGACTGAGGCGCGAGAGGCTCGGCGTCAGGCCTATGACATGAAGATCGAGCTGCGGATGATAGAGAGGACCGTGCGGATGATAGGCCGCGGACCGGAGCGGAGCGCGTCCCAGAGCGTCGCTCTGAGCGGCTCATTCCCCGACTTCTTGACTGGCTCCTCCGGGCATCGGAGGAATGAGGAGGGAGAGAGGAGGCGACGACGGGAGGAGGGTAGCACAGCAATGGGCCCGCGAGAGAAGAGGCACGAGGGTACTGGCGACAGCAGCGGTCCGGGAGATGGACCGGCCGAGTGACTTGTACTCTTCCTTTTCTTTTGATCCACACTTGTACATGACTTTGATAATGGAATGAAAAATCTTTTTGGTGTTTTTATTTTTATTTAGGATGCAAATGTGGATGAATGTGGATGAATGTGAATGCTTGAATGGCTGACAGAGGGTACGAGTGAGAGGGACAGGGACTGACGACTGAGGGGGAATGAGTTAGGCAAAATATGGCAAAAACCTGACAAACGGTCTAATGTAAGACTGCCAGAGTCTGGAAAATGGTCGAACTAATGACCGTCAGAGGAACAGAGAAAGGCGGTGGATGAAAGGATGAAAACGGTCGAATGTTATACCGCCTGAGGACTCTAGCGATCTCACGATAGAAAACTGTGTAACCCAAGAGGGACTCTCCGTGAGAGTTCGAACTCGGGGAAAGAGGCCTTAATCTGCACTAGAACACAATCTAACTTAGGATAAGGCTACCCAACCTCAATCCTAATGCACCAACACCAAAACTCAACCTCTATAAGTGGGAATAAGACCCAGAATCGCAGCTCACACCAATTCTCTGCTATGAGCCTTGAATTTCCATCAAAAACTCTAAAAAAACACCATGAAGAGGAGCTTTGAAGCTAGTGTCATGGGAGAGAGGGTCTACATCGGGCCTAAGGTAGCCAAGAAGGAGCATGGGGAGCTACAGCGGCTGACCTCAATCCCCAAGCACTTGAGCTCCAGTTCTTCAAGAGAGGTAAGTTGCAACTTGATTAAAATTTCATAAATTTCTGAATTTTTACTTCCTTCTCATGATCTTCCGCTCTTTTCCTTCTTCTTTTCTCTTCTTCTAACTTCTTCCTAGCCCAAGATGCTACTCCAACCTAAATTGGGTGGCTCCCATGATCAAAGAACTCCCTTTAGAGGTCCTCTCAATCTTAAGGGCATGGCACCTTCAACCCTTAGTGGTTCTAGCTAAAAATTTTCAGAAATTATCCTTGGATTGGCCAAGCATTTCGGCCCTTGTAGAGCTATGGCATCCACAAACACATACTTTCCTCTTCCCAAATTTTGAAGCCACCATCCTATTAGAGGAAGTAGAGACCTACCTAGCCCTTCCTAAGACCAAGGTTGGGGATGAAGACCTAGTGTGTCATACGGTTGAGCCCATAGACCCATCACTCATTCTAGGGGATTTCATACACAATCCAAAAGATGTTAGGACCATGATCAGCCCACGCCATATCCACTTGATACCCATGGCTCAATGGATAACCGCTTTTTGTAAGAACAAGAGCGTAAGATTTGAAGCCATAGCCAAAGCTACCTCGGTTTGCTTGTGCGGGGTCTTCCTTTTCACCACCACCGATCACCTCTTGGATATCCAAAATCTCAGTATTATTAGTGGGTTGTGGCGGGGTTTACCTATCTCTCAAACGGTCCTTTCATACCTTTACGAAGGCCTTAGTTCAGCTTGCCTAGGAGGGCCACTTTTTGGGTCAATGATCATCCTTGAGTGTTGGATGGGAGTGAGACTGAAGTTGCTACCCAAGGAGGACTTGCCTTCAGCTAGCCGGATATTCGGGAGCCACCCTCTATTCTTCATAGGAGGCGCATTCGGGTTTTCTTCACAGGTTGAGTGCCGGGTGGCGGACAAGAAGACACGGGATGAATGGCGCCTTTACCTCAACACTTTGCCTATGAAAAAGTTCGTGATGCAGCCAAGAATTCTTCGAAGCACCACCCTTAGAGTACCTCGGCAACCAGACCTAGACCTGCAGCTAGTGGGGGACACTACCTTGGCGATCTACAACCCACACCGGTGCTATCTTCAAGTTGGGCTACCTCGTACTACAGTTCCCGCACTATCACACTTCCCTCCCCTTCAAGCTAGGAAGATGGGGACCGAGGAAGACGAGCGAGCAGTCCGGAATGCACTAATCATGTGGAAAATCAGCCGGGTGCGTGCTCTGCAAGCAGATGTGGCGGAATATGAAGAGGGATACCGTGCTTATGTGAAGGAATTACGCAAGATCCGGCCTCACGCGGATAAGAAAATGAATGTAATTTGAGCTTTTCTTCTTGATGTACTTGAGTTTATTAATGAAATAATGTTTCAATGAACTTGTTTGAATGAATGAGAGATTTGTGTTTGAGAACGTGCAATGAATTGCTTGATTGACCTTGAATGAATGGACAAATTAGCTTAAAACAGAGTTCTTTGTCTGACAAACGGTCCATTATAGGGCCGCTAACCACACCATGACAGTCCAACTAGAGATCGCCAGAGACAGCGCTCAGAAAAAACTGAGTGACTTTCAACCCTCGAGAGAAGAAGGCGGTTCAATCATGGGCCGCCAGAAGGCCGTGACGGTCTATCGTAAGACCACTAGAGACAATTTTACTGAGAGTTGATTTATCTAACCTTTCGGGAATGGAAACGGTCCAATTGTGAGCCGCCAGAGAAGGTTAGCGGTCAAACTATAGACTGTGAGAGCCAGAAACAGAAGATTTGTGAGCCTTGAATCTTGGGCGCTTGAACATGCGTCTGCACACACTTAGATAAGAAAATAAGTTAGATATGTTCTTAGACTCAACCCCTTGCCTGAAGCAAGTTAGAATACGACCAGTTCTTGATATTTGGTCAAGGGATGGAGCCTTATTAAATAGGCAGAAATGTAATGAGAAAAATGCGATGCATGCAATGCGACATGATGGTATTTTTGGAGTTTTGGAAAATATTTGATTTTTTTGGGGGGTTTTGAAATATCTGATTTTTTTAGATTTTGAAATATATGAGTTTTTTTGTTAGATTTTGAAAATATATGATTTTTTTTGGATTTTGCAATATATGATTTTTTTGATTTTGCAATATATGATTTTTTTGGTTTGTGCTTTTTTTTTATTTTGAAACATATGATTTTTTTAGATTTTGCAATATATGATTTTTTTGGATTTTGAAATGTGATTTTTTTGGATTTTGAAACATATGATTTTTTTGGATTTTGTAATATATGATTTTTTTAGATTTTGAAAGCTAATTTCGTCCCGACAATAAGAGCCCTACCTGTCCCACTCGGAATCTACTGAGACCGGCGTGCTTTTGAAATGACAATCCCTAGCCAGGGCCAATCTGTTGTGACGGTGCTTCTACCAAAGCCATACCAAGGGTACTGTCCAGTCCTAAAAGAAAAAGTAGAATATGGGGGAAACCTTAGGCCAGGTATGGAGTTTTTAGAGTTTGAGTCCTTCTCATGACAACCCCTTTCAGAGATTCGGCCTGTTGCGTCGGGGCTTTGTATCCGTCATCGAACATTTATCCACCCTAGGCACGCATACGGTCAGACTCATAACGTCCCGCGGGGAAACTGTACTGCCACTCTTGCCATGCCTAGTCTTATTTTCTCAGAGCTATAGACTTTGACGTACAGACTTTCGAAATAGATCTTTATTTTTAATCGTGATGTTGCTCCTTTTCTTTCTTTGATGAATTGCTTTTTCTTGTGGAATCAGGTCATAACGGACTGCCCCTATTTGAGACCTCCTCTCATCAGACCTTATTTACCTCTTGCCCCTAGATTCAGCCGAGGAGAGAAATGGACAGGGACTTTGACTTCCCTCGGGCATGGCCAAGGAGAAACGGTGTTTACTTAATTGGGGAGTCCAACCAGGGATGTCGTGAAGTGTGTGATTTGCCAAACTCGGGGTCCTCCTTTGTGTTCGAGGAAGGGATACCTTGCTATCCGGCGTTCATTAACTCTAAGGATAAAAACACTTAAGATACAACCCGTTCCAGGCGTGAGACAGCTCCTCACCTTCTGCGTTGACTAAGCGGTACGCGTTCCCTGGATAAGCCTCTCTAACAACGAACGGACCTTCCCAGTTAGGTTGCAATTTTGACCTAGGACCTCCGGACCTAATGAATTTACGTTTCAAAACCATATCACCTACTTTAAATTTGCGCTCGATTACCTTCTTTTGAAAATAACGCGAAACTCTCTTTTGATAAACGGACACGTGATCGGCTGCATTCATCCTCTTCTCATCTAGGAGTTCCAGCTGGACGAGCAATGCCTCTCGAAGTTCATCGAGATTAAGTTCCTTATCAAGTTGCACCCTTAGGGAAGGGACCAAGATCTCACATGGAAGCACCGCCTCCATCCCGTAGGTAAACGCATAGGGGGTTTGCCCCGTAGGAGTACGGACGGAGGTGCGGTAATCCCATAGAGCTTCCACTAATCGCTCAGGCCAATCAGAAAATTTGTGAGATTCGCACGTTTTCTTTATAATTTTAAGAAGGGTTTTATTAGTGGCCTCGGCTTGACCATTGCCTTGAGGATAATATGGAGATGAATGATGCAATGTAATATTAAACTTCTTACAAAGGTCCTTGAGCTCTTGAGAGATGAACTGGGGTCCGTTGTCGGTGACGATGCAGCTTGGCACTCCGAACCGCGAGATGATATTCTTCATGATGAAGCGGCACACCGTTGTTGCTTTGATCTCTGCGTACGCTTCTGTTTCGACCCACTTGGTGAAGTACTCAGTGGCGGTGAGAATGAAGGATTTTTGCTTGGTTTCAGAGTTAGGATCACCAAGCGGGCCAACAACGTCGAAAACCCACATGGAGAATGGCCAAGGAGCAGAGAGGGGATGAAGAGATGAAGCTGGAGCATGGATTTTGTCAGCGTGAAGTTGGCATTTAAGACACCTCCGGACGTAGAGGGAGCAATCTTCCTTTAGAGTGGGCCAATAATAACCCTGCCTAAGGATCTTCTTTGCTAGAGCCTGGCCATTAACATGACCCCCACACCCGCTAGAATGGGCCGCTTCAGCCACTTTCCAAGCTTCATCATCATTTAGGCATCTCATGAGCATTCCATTGAGAGCGCGCATGTACAATTCTACAGCAATGATAGTGTACCTTAAGGAGGCTCTTTTGATAGCCTTACGCTACTCAAAATTTACCCCTTCAGGAAATGATCCATCTTTGCAATACAGCTCTATTTCATGGTACCATGGCAATTCTTCTTCGTCCATGATCTCCTCTAATTCTGTTAAAGACACTTCCTTCAAATCTTCCTTCTCAGCCCTAGCCTCTACAGCCTTCCTAAGGTCATGATACCAAGGATCCTGAAGAGAAGGTGTGTCCAATCTCTGAACGACGATAGTCTCAGTGCTTCGACTGAGAGGGAAAGATAAAGAGGAAGCAAGTGATGCCAGTGCATCAGCAAGAATGTTCTGAGATCGAGGAGTATGGATGTAGATCAACTTACGGAATTACCGAGCCAAAAGGGTGACCAAATCTTGATATGGCTTGAGCTTCGGGTCACGAGTGCGGTAAGTGGACAGAACTTGCCGTAGGACGAGTTGAGAGTCTCTTATGATGTTCAAATAGTGCGCGCCTTAGAGGTAGGCGTGCTTCAATCCGGCCAGGAGAGCCTCATACTCAGCGATGTTGTTGGTAGCAGAAAAACGGAGCTAGTAAGTAAAGGGAATCGTCACCCCTTCCGGAGTAAGTAGGACAGCACCTATCCCTCGGCCTTGAGAATTGAGCGCACCATCGAAGTGCAGAGACCAAAAGGGATGATGAGTAAGGACAGAGAGATCCTCATCAGGGAAATCATCCGGAATAGAGTCTGTGTAGGGGATAGGAAGATGGCAAGATGCTCAGCGATGGCATATCCTTTGATAGTCTTCTGAACAACAAATGTGATATCAAACTGAGAAAGAAAGCTCTACCAGCGAGCTAACCTACTAGAAAGGACGGGCTTTTCTAAGAGATAACGGATTGGGTCTATTCTAGA
Organism: Amorphophallus konjac; assembly: GCA_022559845.1. NCBI lineage: Eukaryota > Viridiplantae > Streptophyta > Magnoliopsida > Alismatales > Araceae > Amorphophallus > Amorphophallus konjac. Next base: position 94,952,621 of record CM040129.1, on the reverse strand, counting down.
GATTAACCTAATTGGGTGGGCTAGAAAATAGTGTTTCAGTTTCTGAGCTACCCACACTAAGGCGGCACAAGTCTTTTCCATAGCGGTGTATTTAGGCACTGCTAGGTTAAATAACCTGGAGAGATAATAGGCTGCCCGCTCTTTACCTTCGTCATCTACTTGTGCTAAGACTGCCCCTAAGGAGTCCTCGATGACATAAATGTATAGGATTAAGGGTTTCCCAGGGACAAGAGGTTGCAAAACCGGGGGATTGGTCAAATATTCCTTTAGGTCCTCATAGGCCTTTTGACAATCTTGATTCCATTCAAACTTGAACCCCGCCTTTAGCAATTCATAAAACGGGCGGCACCTCTGAGAATGTTGGGATATGAATCTACTAATGAATTGCAGTCTACAAATCAATCCTCGGAGTTCCGTGATATTCTTAGGCGGAGGCATCTCCATGACGGCCTTTGCTTTATTTGGATCAATCTGAATCCCCCCATGTGCTAACTATGAAGCCCAGCAACTTCTCTGAAGAGACTCCAAAAACACATTTCTTTGGATTCATTTTTAATTGGTACACCCTAGCTCTCTGGATCACCTTAGCCAGAATGGAGGGGTGTTCTTCTTTGGTCCTTGACTTCACCAAAATGCCATCCACGTAAGCTTCCATATAAACATGCATCATGTCGTGGAATATAGCCATCATTGCCCTTTGATAGGTAGCGCCTGCGTTCTTCAAACCAAACGGCATAACCACGTACCAATACGTACCCCAGGACATGGTGAAAGAGATTTTCTCTTGATCTTCAAGAGCAAGACGGATCTGGTTATATCCTAAATAGCCATCCATGAACGACAATGCTTCATACCCGACACTGTTGTCCACCAATACATCTATGTGAGGCAGCGGGAAGTCATCTTTAGGACATACTTTGTTAAAATCCCTAAAATCAATGCAAATACGCACTTTTCCATCCTTCTTGATAACAGGGACTATGTTCGCCACCCACTGGGGATATAGGACAACTCTAATAAACTTGGCCTTGTACAACTTATCGACCTCTTCTTTAATCCTCAAGGCCATGTGCGGATGAAATCTCCTTGACCTCTGTTTAACGGGTGTTGCCCCTGGTTTAAGCACGAGTCGATGTTCCACTAAAGAGGGGGCAATACCCGGCATATCCTCATAAGACCAGGTGAAAGAATCGCTATACTCCCTTAGAACCTTGATTAGATTTTCCTCTGCTTCTGGAGGGAGATTAGCGGTAATAATAATGGGCTTGGGGTCTTCTTCAGTTCCTAGATTGATTTCCTTTGTAGGTTCATCCACCGCGGACGATGGCCCGTCGAACCTCTTTAATCCTTGCGCATACAGATCAGCGGTGTCATCTACATTGCCGTCCTCATCATCGACCGGGTCTTTTTCATCCAAGATTTCATAAACACCTAGTCCATCGTCGCTCTACACCCCTTCTTGCTCCTCATCTTCTTATATCACAATCGCCGTAGCTATGAACTCCGGACACTTCAGAAGAGCATGACATCGCTGAGCGAGATCGTGTAAGAACCTATCGGGAACAGATTTGGAATGACGTGTAAGCGGGCGCGGCTCAAGCGAGGAAGGGTTGGACGACCTAGAATAAGACCCTACTTCTTTAAACCTAACAGACTCTTCTTTCCTAGACTCGACGGACCCTACGTCTAACCTAGGAGAAGGGAAATCTAATGGGAAGGAGGCAGCAGGGGCCTCGTGCCCCTGGGAGGAGGATGGAGACAAGATAGCGTAATCTTCCACCAAAATCTCCGTTTCAAATTTGACGTTTTTTTTTGGAGATCAGTGGAGATCATGCAGCAAGAAGGAGAGGACGGAGGAAGAAGTTGGAGAGGGAAGAGAGAGGGGAACAAGACATCGAAGAATGGGTCGAAAGAAGAGAACGACATATTTGAGAGATTGGATGGGGGGTCCACATTGTGGAGAAATCAATAGATGGGCATCGCCCACATGCACATGGTATAATCAACACCTCAGTCGGCAGTTCCGTTAAGAATGGATTGTTGGCCCAGATAACAATGTACGCGGACAAGAAGGGGGGGTTGAATTGTCCCCCACACGAAATTACAGATTTTAAACAATATGCGAAATTAATGAGATTGATGAAGGACAAGTTGAACAGAAATAAATCTAGTTCACTCAATCTCTCCGAGCACACTCGAATGTGTTGGAACAAGAAAAATGAACAAGCACGCAACCACAGGACACGGAGATTTTAAGGTGGTTTGGTACAACGACGGGCTCCCTACGTACACCCCTCACCGAACCGGTGAGGCTTCACTTGCTTCACAACGAAGCACACGGAGAATATACTCCAACACACACGGAGACTTCGTCTCCACAACGATCCAACAGCGGGATCAATCCACACACACACACCGCAACACTCGCGGCAAGATATGATCACAACCGTACGCAGACGGTTCACCACACACAGAGTTAAAGTTCAGAAATAAATGATATGTTCAATACATGCTCATAGACGAAGAGTAAATGACTGGAATAGATAGGAAAAGAGTGAAGAAATGAATCCACATATGTAGAAAGGGATGAAAACGATCATCTTTGATTCCCGGTTCGGAGGGAGGTCGGATGACGGTGATTCAAGCTTCCTCTTAATCCTCTCGTCGATCCGCTCTTCTTTCTCTTCTTCCACAATCTCCAGAAATACTTTGTTGGAGATGAAATCCTCCTTGCAATAGCCCCTCCTTCCTTTTCCCCCTTTCTTCACCTACAAGATAAGAGAAAGATAGCACATTAGGGTTCTCTCTTGTCAAATTCGGAGTTCACAATGATATATATAGAGGGGTGGGGAAAAGACACATAAAACCCTCCCAATGTGTGTTAGAAACACCTAAACATGATTAGTTACTAATGGGGGGTGTTTTGGTAAAGTTTCATAGGGTTTAGAAAGGGTTTCAATCGGATTCGCAAAACCCGTGCCGGAATGGGTCGACCCTATGGGTCGACCCCTGGACAACCAGAGGACGGGCAGAAGCAAGATAACGACCCATAACCCAGGGGTCGACCCATGCAGTGTGGGTCGACCCCTGCACACTGGGTCACAAACATGAGTTCTGTCCAGACAGAAACTCTAAGGGTCGACCCCATGGGTCGACCCCTGCAGAGAGGGTTTACAAAACACCAGTTTTAGCCAAGTTTAAGCATCAAAAACACATCCAAAAATCATGATATAATTATCATGCTTTTAACAAAGTATTTGGACCATTCAAACCAAATTTCAACACGTTTCATGAGAATCACATAAGCACATTTGAAAACTTAAATATCCCATCTTAGAGATGCAAGAAACTCATACAAGGCAATAACATCTCATGGAAGATGTTCTTGAAAACAACCCACACATAAAGCCATGTGAAGACAAGTTAAAACTAAAACTTCTCAAAACTCCCATTGAAATCAAGCATAAGAAATGGTTAGATATTACCATCGTTCACTTGACATGAGAGGGTTTAAAAATCATCCTTGAACCTGTAAAAACACAAACATCAAGTTAGTTTATGTATCAAAAATTGAGTTCTCCTTAACTTGATTCTTCCGCATAAAACTTCATTTCTATACACATTCAAATGCACATTGCAACAAGTAAATGGAATTGTAAAACATGAACCACCATCTTTGGCATCATTCCATCACAAGAACATCAAAAGACATTTCAAAACACATGCTCTTCCAAACACATAAAGTTTTGAAATCATTTAACCACATGATAAATATTTGCTCCACAAACACACAATATTTTGTTATCATCAAAACCAAGGTCAAAAATAATGTGGGAATGCAACACCCAACAATCTCCCCCTTTTTGATGATGACAAAATATTATGGCAATCTACACATTTTTCTCCCCCTTTGGCACAATCAAAAATGGGGAATACAAAAGCTAGAGCAAAAAGTATGAAAACCAACCATGTCAAAGAAACATGATATATGCACAAAAACTTTTGAACTTCCAAACAGATATGAACATTATGTGCACCTTTACTCCCCCTTTGTCTTCAACAAAAACAGATTGACAAAAGGGCTATTTAAGTTGATATGAACATGTATGATTTAATGATGCATCTATGGGAGCTAAAGTATGACATGACTTATGCAGGCAAGCAGACAAGCAAGCAAGCATTAGAGTCAAGCAAACAAATATTTATATTACTCCCCCTCAATGGGGTAAGAGGATAACGACTGAATAGTTCATTCTAAACCGAAATGTCAGACATGAAGCATAATCAAAAAAGGTAGTGCATGCATATGCTCGAGGTACTACATAGACCATGATAAGAACAAATTCAAGATATACAGCCATCACAATAATACCCAAAATTAAAATTTGTGTAAATGAGCAATGAACTTTCAAATTCTATGGATATGAATAGAATTTCTAGAAAACACTAGAGGGTTATTTCCTTCCTACACTTCCATTTCGATCCTCGACTTTTGGTAGCTTCACACAACCCCTTTTTGTATGCTTTTCTTTTATTGGATTTCACCGTTCGACGCGAGTCACCTCATGTTTCTCAATGGAGTTTCCCAGCTACCAGGATTCATCATGCAATGTGAATTTTTTTTCACCTTTCGACGTGAGTTTCCTCATTTATTTCAGTGGGGATTCCCGGCTACTTGGTTAGACAATCCACTTATTGAAGCTTGCGGGGTAGGTAGCTTTTTCCTCACGATTCTCTTAATTTTCATGTAGAAATTTGTTTCCCTTGAAGTGTTAAAAGGAATTTCTGAAATCCTTATCAATCAAGGTCATATGCATCATTTTTGAACAAAGTATGTGGGTAATTATTTTGAATGTAGAAAGTGAATTTGCCTAGACATAGTTATGACTCCCCCTAAATGTATGCACAGTTAGAAATAAGTCCTCCTCCTTTGTAAATGCCATGGTTCACAAAAGATCAAGAACACTGTAATTTATTTATCAAGGAGGTGAGGTCTTAGAAGATTTTCAAGAAAATGGTTATCTAGAGATATATACATGCAAGCAAGCAAGGATTTTGGAAATTAATTCAAGCAATATGATTTTCGGTACGGAGCAGAGTACATAGGTCTGAAGACCACCTCACGCATAGTGAAAGCTTCCGGATGGATGTAATCCACCCTTCCACATCTCACCATTTGAGATACCGAACAATCATTGCATTCAAGCATAGAAGTGTATGCAAAATTCTCATATAAGTGCAAACTCATGTGTGCAACTTTATAAAGTAAATGTAAATGTATGCAAGGACTGAATTGTTATTTGCAAAAGGAAGTAAAAGTGTGTATCAAAGACTCTATGAACAAGACACTTATCTAAACTGTAAATTCTTCTATATCACAACCAAAATCAACAAAAGGTAGTTGCATGATCAAGGTGGATCGAATGACGAGATCCAATCAAGTTTATACCTGAATTTTTTAACACAAGATTTCAGAACTTGAGCTCTCTTACCTTTGCCTTGAGAAGCCATTATTTACCAACATCTTCTTGGTCTCAAGGCACCCCTACAAAGTAGAATTTTCATTTCAAAGTTTTGGGTACCCAAGCCATCTTGGGTCCCGAGGGGTTAGTTCTAGCATGACCAAAATACATTTTATTTTTCCTTTCAAACCACTCATCATCGGCCCTCATCAAGTCACACACATACATAGAGTGGCCGAACATACCACAGTAAAAACATGTGACATTTGGCTTTCTAAAATGACTCCTATGCATATATGATCTATCAACATGTGAGTTCATGCATGAGTCAACATGAGTATAGCCATATGAACTACATGATTTTTGAAATCTATTTTTCACAACGGAATTTTTCTTTGTGGGTGAGTGTCCCACAACTCTCTTCTCATTCCTAACATTTTCATTGCTAGTTTCACCATATTCAGACACTTTCTGTTTTCCTTTCAATTCTTTTTCAACAAGACCTTTCAATTTCTGCAATTCATCTTGCATGGTATTGAAGTTGGTTTCAATTTCTTTCTTAGATTTTTCACATTCACACAGTCTTGATTTAAGCTCATCCAACTCCTTTACCAATTGTTCATTTTCAGTTTTTAGATTTTTCACATCTTCATAAGCATGTTGTTTTTCAATCTCTAGGCATGAAATATCATCCTCAAAAAGAGAAACTTTAGACAACAACATTTCATTTTCATCTTTCATGTCTCAAGTTCTAACTCAAGCAAACTACATTTAGTGCATGAAGCTGAACTAGAATGTAAAACATCATGAAACTTCTTTTTCAGATTTTTATTTTCATGTTTCAACTTCTTACACTTTTCATACATTCCAGCATAAGCTATTTCCCATTCTTCACAAGTAAGGTTTTCGTTATCGGAGTTTACCTCGGTGCCGTTTTCCTCATCGGCCATTAGACATAAATTCTGGACCGCCTCGTCCAGCTCATCATCCTTCTCGGATTTGGACTCGCTCTCGTCCTCATCACTCCAAATCGCCTTCATGGCCTTGGGCTTCTTCACTTTTTCTTTCTTCAGTTTCTTTTGAAGACTTGGACATTTGCTTCTCATATGGCCGACTTTTCCACACTCATAGCATCTAATCTCCCTTTTGTTCCTCAATGCTTTCTTTGGAATTTTTTCAAGAGAAGTGCCATCTTGTCTAGCCCTTCTGAACAATTTTCTAGCTTTACTAGTGATGACATTCACAAGTTCTTCCTCACTGCTATTTAGACTTGACCCTTCATCGCTTTCTTCAGAAGATTTTGAGTGAGCCTCAAATGCCACTGATTTCTTTTTGCCCTTCTCTTCCTCTCTCCTCTCAATGCTGATTTCATAGGTCATCAAGGACCCAATCAACTCATCCAGCTTGAGTGTAGTGAGATCTTTAGAGTCTTCTATCACGGTCGCTTTTGTATGCCATTGTGGTGACAAGGACCGCAACACCTTCCTTACTAGCTCTTGATTCGTATATTCTTTTCCTAGTGCCTTCAACCCATTGGAGATCTCCATAAGCCTAGCAAACATGTCCGAGATGGTCTCATGCGGCTTCATCATGAAGAGCTCATATTCTCGGACCAATAGATTTACTTTTGTCTCCTTTACTTCCGACGTTCCTTCGTATATGAGTCGGAGCTTCTCCCACATTTCCTGTGCAGAGGAACACATAGATATACGTGAATATTCATTCGGATGAACAGCACATTGCACTATATTCATAGCCCTGAAATTTTCACATGAATGTTTAATATGCTCCTCATTCCAACTATCCTCATTATCGGGCAATTTATGAGGACCTTTACTAATTACTTTCCAGCTATTGTAATCATGTGCTCGCAAAAACACTATCATTCTATTTTTCCAATAGGGGTAATTTGTGCCATCAAAGAATGGTGGCCTATGTATAGAATGTCCCTCAGGAATCATTCCCCTACTATCCATTACTAAACAATCTTTCCTCCTCAACCGTGAGATTGAATAAAATCAGAGGCCTAGCTCTGATACCAATTGTTGGCCCAGATAACAATGTACGCGGACAAGAAGGGGGGGTTGAATTGTCCCCCACACGAAATTACAGATTTTAAACAATATGCGAAATTAATGAGATTGATGAAAGACAAGTTGAACAGAAATAAATCTAGTTCACTCAATCTCTCCGAGCACACTCGAATGTGTTGGAATAAGAAAATGTACAAGCAAGCAACCACAGGACACGGGGATTTTAAGGTGGTTCGGGACCACGACGGGCTCCCTACGTCCACCCCTCACCGAACCGGTGAGGCTTCACTTGCTTCACAACGAAGCACACGGAGAATATACTCCAACACACACGGAGACTTCGTCTCCACAACGATCCAACAGCGGGATCAATCCACACACACACACCGCAACACTCGCGGCAAGATATGATCACAACCGTACGCAGACGGTTCACCACACACAGAGTTAAAGTTCAGAAATAAATGATATGTTCAATACATGCACATAAACGAAGAGTAAATGACTGGAATAGATAGGAAAAGAGTGAAGAAATGAATCCACATATGTAGAAACGGCTGAAAATGATCTTCTTTGATTCCCGGTTCGGAGGGAGGTCGGATGATGGTGATTCAAGCTTCCTCTTGATCCTCTCGTCGATTCGCTCTTCTTTCTCTTCTTCCACAATCTCCAGAAATGCTTTGTTGGAGATGAAATCCTCCTTGCAATAGCCCCTCCTTCCTTTTCCCCCTTTCTTCACCTACAAGATAAGAGAAAGATAGCACATTAGGGTTCTCTCTTGTCAAATTCGGAGTTCACAATGATATATATAGAGGGGTGGGGAAAAGACACATAAAACCCTCCCAATGTGTGTTAGAAACACCTAAACATGATTAGTTACTAATGGGGGGTGTTTTGGTAAAGTTTCATAGGGTTTAGAAAGGGTTTCAATCGGATTCGCAAAACCCGTGCCGGAATGGGTCGACCCTATGGGTCGACCCCTGGACAACCAGAGGACGGGCAGAAGCAAGATAACGACCCATAACCCAAGGGTCGACCCATGGGGTCGACCCATGCAGTGTGGGTCGACCCCATGGGTCGACCCCTGCACACTGGGTCACAAACATGAGTTCTGTCCAGACAGAAACTCTAAGGGTCAACCCATGGGGTCGACCCCTGCAGAGAGGGTTTACAAAACATCAGTTTTAGCCAAGTTTAAGCGTCAAAAACACATTCAAAAATCTTGATATAATTATCATGCTTTTAACAAAGTATTTGGACCATTCAAACCAAATTTCAACACGTTTCATGAGAATCACATAAGCACATTTGAAAACTTAAATATCTCATCTTAGAGATGCAAGAAACTCATACAAGGCAATAACATCTCATGGAAGATGTTCTTGAAAACAACCCACACATAAAGCCATGTGAAGACAAGTTAAAGCTAAAACTTCTCAAAACTCCCATTGAAATCAAGCATAAGAAATGGTTAGATATTACCATCATCCACTTGACATGAGAGGGTTTAAAAACCATCCTTGAACCTGTAAAAATACAAACATCAAGTTAGTTTATGTATCAAAAATTGAGTTCTCCTTAACTTGATTCTTCCACATAAAACTCCATTTCTATACACATTCAAATGCACATTGCAACAAGTAAATGGAATTGTAAAACATGAACCACCATCTTTGGCATCATTCCATCACAAGAACATCAAAAGACATTTCAAAACACATGCTCTTCCAAACACATAAAGTTTTGAAATCATTTAACCACATGATAAATATTTGCTCCACAAACACACAATATTTTGTTATCATCAAAACCAAGGTCAAAAACAATGTGGGAATGCAACACCCAACATGGATCAATCATGATCGGAGGTGAATGGGGTATAGATTCCAGCTACTATAAGAGAGACATATGACGGGAGGGAGACCAAGTAAAGACAATGGGTGAGCTCCCCTTTTCTTGCAGACGGTAAGTTGGCTTCTTCGGCTCAAACTGTACAAGCCGTACCTCTTGACTTTCTTCTTCATGAAACAGCCTTTCGAAAGCCTGGCTGTAATCGATCATGTCATGAACTGGCCCTATTGGAAGCAATGGCGGGCTGGCAAAGACCTGAGCTGTGTCTTCATCTTTCTCGTGCTGACTCAGCTGTGTTTTCAAGGTGCCGGGCTGGAGAGGACCTTTAACAAAGTGTTGGCGATAATCCCAGGTCAAGGGCCCAGAATCGCCCAGAATTGACAATGCGGACTCTCGATAGCCGAGGCCCCTTCTGTGCATCTTTCTTCCTTTGGGGACCGGTTTGGTTCGCCCCTGCAGCTGTGCGCCGAGGCCTCTCCCCGGCTGGTAGCCCAGTTTCAATATTATATCCCAGCCCTTGGAATCTCGGATGTGGGGCTTCATTTTGATATTTACTGCCATCGAGACAGGATTGCGTGGCGCGTAAGCCCATGGGAAGTCCAGATCTTGCACTGAAATAACCGGCCGCGTGCTGGGCCATAATGTCGGTAGAATCTTCTCTGACACAGCCTTCACAGACTGGACCGTGGACATACTTTTTACCTTAACCACCCTCCCTTGAAAAGGGAATTTTAGACATTGGTGGGCAGTGGATGGTACGGCGTTCAAGTTATTGATGCACAGACTGGAGAGGGGGATTCCTGCAGCCCACTCAAAGACCAGACCCAACTAGGCCCAACAGGGCCCGACGAGGCAAGCTCGTCTAAGTGACAGCCCACAGGGCCCACTTGGAAAAGCCCAATAAAACAATGCTCGAGGAAACAACTCTCCTAGGCGGCCCCAAGGCTCAGAGAGCCCGAGCTTCGGTCAGGTCACAGGAAGACCCGCACACGAACTATCCCTCCGCATGAAGGGGGGAAGCGCTAGCCGGTCTGTCCGACCCATCTCCTCACTGAGCTAGGCCTATTGCCCGATAAGGCCGGCCCCCCTAAGCTCGGTACGATCGAAAAAATATTTATCATTGCAGCCGTTAGAGTCCACAGCGGGCCGGGCGCCAAGAAGTCTAGGAGCTCCAGCTTCCCCGCGAGGATAACACCCCCACGATTAGGCCATAAAAGCCCACGACGAGGACGTAACCTCCACCGGAGACCCCTCGGCTTGCAGGACTCCAGAGGGCGGTGCACTATTTAAACCTGGGATACCCTCCGGTGAAAGGTAAAAAAAAAAAGAGGACATTGATCCACCCCCAATTCCTGAGCAAGGATCACTTCACCCCATTGGTGGAGAGGGATCTCGCACCTTCACCTTCTCCTCCCTATCGCTGCTCTCACCATTGCTCTACTGACTTGAGCGTCGGAAGGTTTTGCCCTAGGGAATCCCCCTGGGGCCTCTGATCCGTTTCCCTATCTTGCAGTTCACAAACTTGGTGATTACCAGCCCGCTCAGGAACCAGCGCGAGATTTCACCTCTTCATCTGGCGCCGTCTGTGGAAAACGCACGAAGAGCCAACATGGTGAGAAGGAGCTCAGGGAGGAGGTCCGCCGGCGAGAGGGGTAAGGCCATAGTAGCAGCAGGGGATGGCCCTTCCAGGGCCTCACAGAACCCTCCCTCCAACGCTAGCATCCCCGCCGATGGACCACCGCCCCCCCCCCTGCGGCGGTGGGGCTACCCCCCTACGGTGGCACCGAAGCCTTCCAGGCCCTCAACGCCAAGCTGGATGTCCTCGTGGAACTCATGAAGACCCAGGCGGCCAGGGATGCAAGGTCCCGTGCCCCATCAGGAAGCCCCCCCCCCGCAGGAGTACGTCCCAGCATACAGCTGGGGGCCGCTTCACCATCCGCGGCCAGCAGCTCATCTATAACAGGGTCGGAGGACCCTCGCAAGCTCCACCTCCGGAGCAAGAGGCCTCCTCCACACAGAGGAAGGAAGGCGGGGGACGCAATGGCCAGATCCGGAAGCCGACGTTCCCGGAGACCGCCAAGATGCTCCCCCCAGCCCCGCGGCGCGACAGCAACCGGAGTTTTCCCTCCGGATGCGAGATTTCGAAAGGCGCTTCGCTGAGCAGGAGCGCGCTCTTCGCGCCCTACAGAAGGCCTCTTCTCCGGAAGATGAGAAGAAATCCACGTTCTCTGAGTATATCTTGAAGGCAGAGGTATCTCCCAGAGCCCCCATACCAACCTTCAAGCTTTACGACGGCCAGGGCGACCCGGCCGACCATTATGATTGCTTCGACCCCCTGATGACTCTACACGGAGCGTCGGACCCCATCAAGTGCCGAGCCTTCGTGACCACTCTGGTCCAGGGCGCTCAAGCGTGGTTCCGGGCCCTCGCCCCCGGATCCATCCGAGACTTCAAGCAATTCGGGCGGGTCTTCAAGGAGAGCTTCACCGGAAGTGCCCCCCCAAGGTCGATAGCGGGGCTCTTGGCCCTCAAACAGGCGCAAGGGGAAAGGCTCCGGGCTTACGTCCACCGATTTAAATCGGAAGCCCTCCGAATCCCCCGCCTGGACGTGGCCTCGGCCACAACCGCATTGACCGAGGGTACCCGGGACGAGAACCTCCTCCGTGAACTTGTCCTCCACCCTCCCTCGACCCTTGCCAAGCTAGTGACTCTGGCTCTGCGCCACGCCGAGTGCGAAGAAGTACTCAGCGCTTGCGGAGACTCAACCGGCTCGGGTCGGGAGGGGGACAAGAAGCGGGGCCCCGAGCCAAATCCTAGCTCAGGAAAGAAGCGAGACCGAGATGGAGAGCGCAAGCGGAAGTACGAGCGGTACACCCCGTTAACCGCACCGATCTATGAAATCTATGAAGGCGTCAAAGACTCGGGACTCCTCCGCAGGCCCGAGCCGATGAGGTCGAAAAACCGCAAGCGAGACAGACATTGCCTATTCCACGGCGATCATGGGCATCACACCGGTGACTGCCACCAGCTCCAAGACGAAATCGAGTGCCTCATCCGCCTGGGGCACCTGGCTCGGTTCACCGCCGAGCGTAGAGAAGATCAAGGCGCCGCAGAGGAGATCGACTGTCACGCCCCGAGCGCGGAAGATACCCGGAGGTGCGTGACGTGTCTATATCAATCATGTCAATCAGAGTGGTCGTGTATTCGACACAAAGACAGAGATGCGCAAAATAGCAAGATAACCCAATCCTTTATTCCTTTATAATAGACTATTACAAATCCAATACTCTGTTTAATAAAAAGAAAAGTACATAGTTGACTCAAGAAACTATAGAAAAGACTAGATGACACTTGAGCAGCTCTATCACTTTCACTCTTGACCATTCCCATCCGATTGACTTCCATCGTCGTCGCACTTACCTGAAAAGTAAAAAGGGACAAACGGGATGAGCGAACGCTCAGTAGGAAATTATATCTCAAGGACTAGCAAGGGGTTTAAGTAATTACATTTTCATGAATGCAATAAGGCTGTGCATGCTCGCATAAAATGACAAGATAGAGAGAATGTAATATGAAGGAAATAAGATGGACTAATCATGAACTTTCAACAAGATAACAAGTTTATTCAAGATATTCCAGCAAGTACGTTTAACAAGTCATGTCAAGAACTTTGGCTATCATGTATCAAGCAAGTAAATTACCCTTTTTCGGGCCACGCATTTCATGTCAAGTCAAGTACGATTTCAAGTACAAGATGTGTGTGGAATGTCCAATCAAGCAAGTCAAGTACTCGGTATAATGCCAGATACCTTATCATTTTAACTCCCATGGGCACAAGTACTTTCGGGTGCTCCTCCCAGGACCAGATCGGGCCCTATATGCGCAGGCATTTATCATGTGTTTTGACATCCACTCTTATTTATAGCCAACATAGAATTTCAATAATCAAGCTTGTAGACACGTACGACAACTTTGATAGAATAGAGTCCAAAATATGACAAAGGACATAGATTGGCGATAATAACGGTATAATCACGATTATCGATGAAACTAGGTGGAATTAGGTTCCCTTAACTTAGGTACCATGATAAATCGATATGGACATTCTATATATAGAATTGAGGTCCACATGAACAGTATATCAAAGGTAAGATACCCTCATTCTTATCATAGAATTGAGGTTTACAAGAATGACATGATATGGCATGATATCATCATTCCATTAAAAATTTCTTATGATATACTCTTTGTATCATCATAAGGGCCGGTATACCATGTTTCTTTAGAGTGACATGGCATCAATGGTGTAATGGGTTTTTAGGGTACAACCAGCTCAGTCGGCCTTGAGGGAATCCAAGGCTACGAGGAGTCTTACGGAGGTCTCTATGACTAACTCGCTAGTCCAAAGGAACGGAATGTCCAATGGAGAGCTTGTATGTCAATGAGAGTTGAGTGTGATCGATAAAACAACGTGAAAAGTGGGACTATACTCACGGAGTGGAGAATAGTGCCGATATATATATTATATAATATGAAACCATCGGTTAACAGAATCAGGATAAAAATCATTTTTACAGAAAATAATGACTTACGCTAAGTCGTTTCTCAAGTAAATAACGCCTAACAGAAGGGCGTTTACATATGTTTCCATTTTGCAGAATTTTCAATAATTCAGTAATTTATCTAAAACGCGTCCTGGACAAGGGCGTTTCTTTGCAATGAGACGACTACAGCAGCAGGCGTCTTGTTATTTATAATATTTTACAGAACATATTTATTTTCAGAAATTATCAAAAACGCGCCCTTGGCAGGGGCGTTAATCATTAAATTCTTATTTTTACAGAATATATTGTTCGGGATTTTAACAGAAACGCGCCCTATGAAGGGGCGTTTCTTTTCCAATTCACGCCCTGTGATGGGGCGTTAACACATGGAAAACGACCTAGTCTAGGTCGTGAATTCAAGAAATACCAAGAATTTACAGGATCAGCAAGATTTGCACGATAATCAAGGATAACAATCATATAGTCATGACAGAAAAATTGGCAGGAATTCAGATGCAGTATATTAGATTTGATGTTTCATGTTTATTGACTTTTAACCGTTAACCATTATTGATTTCATGTAATTTCATGGATAATCAGTTCTTAAGATAGGTGATTAACATTTACATGAAATTAACGCCTGTGTACAGGGCGTCAAATATGAAATTGACGACCTGGGCATGGTTGTGTCTTGTAAATTAGCGCCCTTGACAGGGGCGTCTCTTTCAAAATATTGCAGAACATAATAAAACTGTATGCATGCCATGCTTATACATATATCTTGCGTTATTTTATTTGGGCTACAGTGACTTGAGAAAACCTACCTTGATAGTTTGATCGAAGATGAACGTGAGGGATTTTTAACTAGAAGAAGATGCTACAGTTCCTATAAGAAGAGAAGAAGAAACATATATTAATTTCTTCACTTATCGGAACAGAGGAGATAGTAGAAGAACGTTACCTTGTTCTTCACTACGTGTGCTCTCTTCGACCTGTAAGAAGAGAAGGAGATGAAGAACGTTAGTTCTTCATACACTCGAAACAAAAAAAAAAAAAGAATAAGAAGAACAGTTCTGTTCTTCACTTACCGTCGCAGAGGCTTGAATCAAATAGGTTTAGGGTTTGTTCGATCAAGACTATTTATAGGATTTTAGGGGTCCTATTAGGGTTAGAGTTCTAGTGGAAGTAATGCTTCCAATATAGAGTCCTTACCACCTTTTAACTCTTTCTAATACTTATCCATTACCCTGGATAAGTTCTGGGTTCGAACGGTTCTGGAATGTAATTAACGACCTAGGTCAGGGCGTCGATTCTTAAATTGACGACCTGGTGCAGGTCGTTTCTTAAGAAGCGCCTTGTGTAAGGGCGTTCCTTGTTTTAAAACACGCCTAAGATAGGGGCGTTACTTTGCCTTACAGTTTTTGGCGTTTAGAATTTGACGCCGTGTGGTCAGGGCGTCACTTCTTGAATAACGCCTTATCCAGAGGCATTTCTAATTTGAATAGCGCCTTTATCCGAGGCGTTATTTTATTTTGTTTTATTTATCTATTTATTTGATTTATTTTAAAATCATTATTATTATTAATATTTTATCAGGGTTGCTACATCGACAACGCCCCCCGAGGGGTCTACATCAACATCATCTCCGGAGGAATAGCGTCAGGAGGCGACAGCAGCCGTGGAAGGAAGGGTCATGCCGAGCGGGCGAGCCGAGCCCCAGAGCCACCCAAGGCCCCGCCCCAGGTCATAGTCTTCTCCGGTCAAGACCTGGAGGGGCTGAGCACCCCGCATGATGACGCCCTCGTAATCTCGGCCACTATAAACCATTGTAACGTAGATCGGATTCTTGTGGACAATGGAAGTGCCCTTGATGTATTGTCTTATGACTGTTTCCTCAAAATGGGAGAGGATCCATCCAAACTCCGCCCGATCCGAACGCCCCTCTGTGGGTTCAACGGCGTGGCCACTCTCCCCGAAGGAGCCCTAAGCCTGCCGGTTACCCTCGGCACCCCACCCAAAACCGTTACGGTCATGGTAGACTTCATGGTGATCAAAGGGATGATAGCGTACAACGCCATCTTCGGCCGGGGAATCCTCAGCCGGAGCAAGGCAGTACCATCTACCTATCACCAAAAGATGAAGTTCCCCACCAAAAATGGGATAGGGGAAATCCGAGGTAACCAGGCCATGGCCCGAAGGTGCTATAATATCTCGGTGGAGGCCACGAGGCCGGGCGGGAATGATAAGGGCCCCCGGGAAGTCGAGGAAAAATCTGCAACCACTGAGCCAGGGGGCGAGTTGCTAACAATTTTCCTAAACGATGACCCAACTCTAGGAGTAAGGATCGGAGCCGACCTACCACCCGAGGAACAGCAGCAATATAAGAAATTTCTTTCTGAGTACATCCGAGTCTTCGCTTGGTCCGACGATCAGCTCCCTGGGATACCAGAGGAGACCGTGATGCACAGACTCAACCTCAACCCCACCATGAAGCCTGTGCAGCAGCGCCGAAGGAAACACGCACCCGAGAAGCAGACGATTATCAAGGCGCATGTCACCAAGGGGCAAGAGACTGGTCTTTTTAAACCGGTCCTGTACCCGACGTGGCTAGCCAATGTCATCCTGGTACCAAAGGCTTCCGGCAAGTGGCGGATGTGCGTGGACTTCACCGACTTGAATAAGGCGACCCCTAAGGACTGCTATCCCTTGCCAAGCATCGACCAACTGGTCGACTCGACATCGGGCAACGAGATACTCAGCTTCCTGGACACCTATTCGGGTTACCATCAGATCAGAATGAATTCTGAGGACGTCGAGAAGACCACCTTCATCACCGACTACGGCGTGTACTGCTATACCCGGATGCCTTTCGGGTTGAAGAACGCCGGAGCCACATATCAAAGACTGGTCAATCACATGTTCGAGGAGCAGCTAGGTTGGAACGTCGAAGCCTACATTGACGACATGCTCGTCAAGACCCCCAAGGCCCAGGACCACTTCACTGACTACGCTGAAACCTTCGGCGTCCTCCTGAAGTACAACATGAAGCTCAATCCTGCCAAGTGCGCCTTTGGAGTAAGATCCGGGAAGTTCCTAGGTTTCCTGGTCACTCAGCGTGGGATCGAAGCCAACCCCGACAAGGTCCAGGCCATCTTGGACATGCGCCCGCCCGCCTGCGTTAAGGACGTCCAGCGTCTGACGGGGCGTGTCGCCGCTCTCAGCCGTTTCTTGTCCCGTGCGGCCGAACGATGCTTGCCCTTTTTTAAACTATTGAGCGGGCCCAAGTTGGCATCTGCTACGTTCACATGGGATGAGGAATGCCAGAAAGCGTTCGCCGAGCTCAAGGAGTTCCTGGCTTCACCCCCGGTGCTCTCCAAGCCCGTGCCGGGCGAAGTCTTGCTGCTCTATCTCTCGGCGACGTCATCGACGGTCAGCTCGGTCCTAGTCAGAAATGACTCGGGAATCGAAAGACCAGTCTACTACACCAGCAAGGTGCTTAACGAGGCCGAGAGGAGGTACCCCGCAACCGAGAAGCTCGTGCTGGAGCTGGTTACCTCCGCGAAGCGCCTCCGACCCTACTTCCAGGGGCACCCCATCACCGTGCTAACCGGTGAGCCATTGAAGAAGATTTTGGCCCACCCCGAGGCCTCGGGGTGACTCGTCAAATGGGCCATTATGCTTGGGGCCTACGACATCTCATATCACCCGCGCTCAGCTATAAAAGGTCAAGCGCTCGCCAACTTCATCGCCGAAAGCACCATCCCGAACGAAGGAAGACTACCGACCATGCCCGGGCCAACCTGGGAACTGTACGTCGACGGATCTTCCAACTCGGTCGGTAGTGGCGCTGGGATCCTCCTAAGATCCCCCGAAGGAGTGGAGCTGCAGTACGCCTTGAAATTCAACTTTCAGGCGTCCAACAACGCTTCCGAGTACGAGGCCCTTATATCGGGAGCGCGCATGGCCCGGCGGTTGGGGGCTGAGCGAGTCAGGATCCACACCGACTCTCAGCTGGTCGCAAGCCAGGTCAACGGTGAGTACGAAGCTCGAGAGGCACCCATGATCAAATACCTCCAGCTGGTCAGGAGCCTGGCCCAACAATTCGAGGGATTCAAGGTAGTCCGAATAGCCCGGGAAGAAAACTCCCGAGCGGACGCCCTCTCTCGGTTGGCCTCCTCCCTAGACCCAGAAGGTACCCGATCGGTCCTCCTCGAAAAGCTAGAACGCCCGAGCATTGACTCGGAGCTCCTCGCTGTTGACTCGGCCGTCCCGAGCGACTGGCACGGCCCCTACCTGTCTTGGCTCCGAGACTCCCAAGAGCCCTCCGACCCTCGGGAAGCACGCCGAATGAAGTACCAAGCCCGGCGTTTCGTCGTCCTGGATGACACACTCTACCGAAGGTCTTTCGCCGGCCCTCTCCTGAAGTGCCTCGGCCCCGACGAAGCCAGCCGAGCCATCCAAGAGGTTCATGAAGGCCTGTGCGGAGCGCACTCAGGGGCAAGGTCACTGGCCAGGATCCTGTTACGACAGGGGTACTGGTGGCCCACCCTGCAGCACGACTGCTCAGCCTATGCTCAACAGTGCGACCGATGCCAGCGGTTCGACCACTTGGTCCATCAGTCGGCTACAGAACTCGTCACCCTCGCCGAGCCTTATCCCTTCGCTCGGTGGGAGATCGACATTCTCGGGCCATTCCCCACGGCTCAGTCCCAGAAAAAGTTCATTGTCGTCGCCATCGACTACTTCACTAAATGGATCGAGGCCGAAGCCACTGTAAGGATCACCGAGACAGTCATCTGGAGTTTCGTTTGGAAATCGATCATTTGTCACTTCGGCATCCCCCAAGTGATAGTGAGCGATAACGGTCGGCAATTCGATTCTTGATATTTTCGAGACAGATGCGCCGATCTAAACATCCGCAACCACTTAACTTCGGTCGCCCACCCTCAGGCCAACGGGCTGGTCGAAAATGCCAATAAGACTATCTTGAAAGGCATAAAGACCAGACTCGGCAAAGCCAAGGGTAGTTGGCTCGAGGAATTACCTAGCGTACTGTGGTCGCACCGAACGACTCCCAGGACGGCAACCGGTGAAAGTCCTTTTCAGTTGGTGTACGGCACTGAGGTCGTCATTCCATTAGAGATCGCCAACCCGTCTCTCCGAGTCATCCGCTACTCGCTCGAGGAAAACAACCAAAAGTTACTCGAGAACCTCGACCTATCCGATGAACTCCGAGATATTGCCAGCATCCGAGCGACAGAATACCAGCGACGCCTCACTCGATACTACAACGCCAGAGTCCGAAGCAGACACTTCCAACCGGGAGACTTCGTCCTCAGAAAAGCCGAAGCCTCTCGACCACTAGAGGCGGCGGGCAAGCTGTCCCCTAACTGGGAAGGCCCCTACCGAGTGGTCGAGACGCTCGGGAAAGGTGCGTACAGGTTAGCAACAATGGAAGGGGATCCCATTCCTCGGACATGGAACGCAGCCGCACTACGCAAATTCTATTTTTGAAATTGTACAACAAGAAGGATGAAATACATCCCTTTTCTTATCATTCAAAACTATTGATACATCAGAAAGGCAAAGGCCAGTACATTGCATGACAAAAAGTAAGAAAATCCGTCTAACACCGCTGCAAGGGGTCATCGCTCGGTTGACTTGATCTCGATCTCCTCGCATCCAGCCACTGACTCTGCCTCGCGTAGAAACTGGCTCGGATAAGAGGGGGTCGATCCAGTTGGCTCAGATGACCCCTGACAAAGGTGACAGAGGGACTGCAGAGAAGGTAACCACCTTCTAAGATTGGAGAAGGCTGCCTTCCAAGTTGATAGAGGCCAGGGAGAAGGAGCGCCGTGAAGACCTCCTCTTTCCCAACCAACCAATTCCCTGGAAGGGAACAGAGAGCAAGCAGGCTCCGAAGAGTAAAAGAAATGAAGAGCAGAAGAGGGAGAAAGAGGCTGCAGACGGAGGAAGGCTTCGGTGAGGAGGGAACTTGATGCACCTCCCCCCCCATGCAGAGGGGGAGTGGCGGCAGGCATCCCTGATACCCCCATCCGTCCTCCGCCTCGGCGCCCGCCCGGAAGCCACGCCAGAACTGAGAAAGGGCAAGAGCCGTGCCCTCACACGTCGAAGCCTTCTCCAGATCCGCGTGGCAACCGTCGGACCCGTCTCAAACCCGCGCGGCGACCGTGGGACCCGTCCAACAAGCCGGGACGGCAAGAGCTCTCTGCTCCCCGTCGTCGGTGGCGTCGCCCTCCAAAGGATCCTCCATGCTCCGAATGTGGGTTCAACGCAGAGTGAAGAAGAAGGAGTAAGGAAAGACTATTAGAGAAAATCCCAAGCGGTAAAGAGGAAAGGGCGCCTTTCGGTCCTTCTTATAGGCCAAAGGAGGCTACACTCCTTAAATGACTCCCCCCTCGAACACACGCCAAAGGATTTCTCCCCTGAACAGTTACCTCCAACTCCTCGTTTCTCGCCCTAGCGGGATTAACGAAGCGGCCTGGCATTCAAAGCGTGAGGGAACGGAAGGACGCCCCGTCAGAAGCCTACCAAATCAGCATGCGAAAACCACGCAGGACATATCGGCACTCTCCAACTACTTCAGATACACCAACTAAATCACGGAAAGGATGGCGATCAAACAAGTATGTAGGCACGTCAGGCAACTCTCTAAAGGAGGAAAGAGAGACAAACAAGAGAAAGGGGCAAAATAAGGCAAAATACATCAGGCCTCGGGCCCACTTTGAAGCTTGGGAGCGACGGAAGTAGGCACGTCACCCCCAGCACCCTCGGTGACGGCCGACCCGGGCACTGATCTCGCCTGTGCGAGAACTGTCTCGGTCGCGAGCCCTCCCGAGACGTCCAGAGTTGGTGACGCCGCCGGAGGAGACCCCTCTGGATCTTCCCCGCTCGACGTAGAGGAGCTAGAAACTGACTCATCCGAGTCATAGCTCTGGCCCAAAGGGAACTCGATCTCGGAGTCTTGATCGTAGGCGTAGTCCACCGCTCGACAATAACCCTGCTTCAACCCCTTTCGGGCACCCCGGCGAAGCGCTACCTCGTAATATGGTAGGGCGGCTCTCTCCAGGTCGGCTGAATAGGCGTCCGAGCTCCTATACCGCTCGATCGCCTCCGCCTCGATCTGCTCCGTCCTCCCAACGAGCTCGACCCAAGCCCGCTCCGCCTTGGCCGCACGCTCCTCTGCCCCCGCCAGGCTTTCCTCTGCCTCGACCCTCCCTCGCTCGGCTTCGCTCGACCGCCTCTCCGCCCGGGCTCGGTCCGCCTCGGCCACGGAATGAAGGCGCTCCGCTACTTCCGCTCGGTCCAATAGCTCGGCACGTTCGAGCTCCCAGCGACCGTCCAACTCGAGGTGACGCAGACGCTCCTCCTCCAAGAGTTTGCCCTTCCTCTCAAGCGACTCTCGGGCCTTAGCCAACTGCTCGGTCAGCACCTCGATTTCTTGCCGGCTCGCCCGTGCCAAATCCCTGATCACGGAGAACTCCCGTTGAAGCCCCTCATGCTCCTCGCTGAGGCGAGCCAGTTTCCTCTCGCACCCCCCGAGGGCCCAGGCGAGATTCAACCGCTCCGCCTCCGTCCGAGCGTACGTCTCCGCCATCAAGGCCGCCGACCGAGCCATGACTAAGCCACCCTCCATGAGGACGTCGAGGACTCCGGAGGGGGAGTGGCGCTTGTCTCCCCCCCTCATCTTTGCGGCAACCTCTCGGCAAACCTGATACAGGTCGCCCGAAACACTGAGCCTGGCCAAGGCCTCCGGCATGGAGATCCGCTCCCCACCGGACGCCCGGCCAGAAGGTTCGGCTCGAGCAATGGGGCCGACTGCTCCGCGCGCCGCGGTCGGTTGGGGTTGCGACGCCTCCCCGGGCGAACCCCCAGCCTCGACTGACGCCACGGGATCAACCGCACCGGGAACTTCGAGCACTTGGGGCTGCGACGCCCTCACGGGCGAACCCCCATCCCTATCTGTCTCGGCCCGCGCCTCGCCGCCCGAGACATCGCCGACCGCGACCGGTCTCCTGATCTCGACGTCGGCTACTTCAGCACCGGTCCCCTCCATCCCCGGGGAGGGGAGAACTGACCTATCTCCGCCCTCTGAGGGGCCCCTGGTCTCCTCGGCCCCCTCTCGCCTGGTAGGTGGGGGAGCTGGCCCGGAAGGGTCGGCCCCATCTTGCCCCCGAGAGGGGAGCGCCGCCGAGCCAGAGTCACCCCCGGTAGCGGTAGGAAGGCCAGCCTTCTTGGCCCGCTTCTTGGCCTTCGCGACTTCCTGCAATTTTCCCTCCATGGGATCCTTGCGCTTCACCCCGCTTGGCCGCGAAGATCCCTCGGAGGCCACCCCCTTGCCCTTATCCCGGGCTTGGGAACGACCCGCGGGAACGACAGACTCATCAGCCGCCGAGTCATCCCCAAGGTCGATGACCTCGGTGACCTCTTCCAAAGGTTCCCGCCGGATGTCTGCAATGAAGAAGAAGATTTGGTTAAGGAGCGAAATGGTGACCCTTCGACCCCGCAGAAGGATCCAAAGGATGATACCTGATGGCTTGAGCTGTGTAAGCAGATACTGCTCCACGTTCTCCAGCGTCACCAGCTCCTCAGTCGACCGGCGATTTGTCAACAAGCGAGCGGCGTATTCTTCCACATCGGCGGGGAACTCCTCCTGCCGCGGGGGAAGATTCGGATGGAAGTTGGGCATAACCTGGCACCTCCAGGATTCATCCACTGCTTCCGCCTTCACCCAGAAAAATTGCCTCTTCCACCCTTTGTGCGAAGAATCCTTCGCCGCCAGCGGAATACAACTCCGATTCCTACGCGCCTGAATAAAGTAGAAGCCTTTCCCCGCCGACGGATGTGCCTTCAGCTCGAAGAAATAATGAAAAAGATCCAGGGACGGGGGAACCCCCTGCAGGCGGCAGAGGATCCGAAAGGCAGACAGTTGGAGATACGAGTTGGCCACCAGCTGAACAGGCGCCAACACGAAAAAATTGAGAAGCTTCAGAATGAAAGGCTCGAAGGGGAGGCAGAATCCGCTCTTCCACGCCAGGAGAAAAGTACAAATATGGCTCGTGCGGCTATCCAAGCTCGTCTCGTATGGGGCAGCGGCTACAAAGTTATATCGGAGAGGCAGGCAAAACCGATGCTCCAGTTTCTTCACATCAGCCTCCCCCAACTCGCTACGATTGGGGACGGGCTCCCGCCTCACCTGCTCGATTTCCGAGCACAAATCCGCCATCGAGCTAGAAGAAGAACCTTCACTAGAGCCCGAAGACTCCGGGGGAGAAGGAAGCTACCGGATCGCCTCCGCGGTTATACGCGCCAGCTCCTCAAATGCCGCCGCAAGAGCTTGCTCCCCCGCTGTATCTTCACGGCGCATCAAGGAGCCCCAGAAGCAAAGAAATGGAGGAAAGGCCAAAAACCTTAAAAAGACTGGGATGAACGAGCAGCGCCCTACGCCTATAAACCCTCGCGGGAGGCGGCGCGTCGTTTCAACCTCCGGGAAAAAGGGGGCCCCTTCATTTCAAATCCATCAGGATCATTATTACTACAGGCCCAGGAGACCACTACACGTGGCTTCATAACGCCGACAGGATTCCACCCACCCGAGCCACGCCGGTCCAAAGCCTCAAAAAACTACTCAACCGAGCCTCCTTGGCTCGGGAGTAGGAGGGGGACAAGTGGAGAGGGGGATTCCTGCAACCCACTCAAAGAGCAGACCCAACTAGGCCCGACGAGGCAAGCGCGTCCAAGTGACAACCCACAGGGCCCACTTGGAAAAGCCCAATAAAACAATGCTCGAGGAAACAACTCTCCTAGGCGGCCCCAAGGCTCGGAGAGCCCAAGCTTCGGTCAGGTCACAGGAAGACCCGCGCACGAACTATCCCTCCGCACGAAGGGGGGAAGCGCTAGCCGGTCTGTCCGACCCATCTCCTCACCGAGCTAGGCCTATTGCCCGATAAGGCCGGCCCCCCTAAGCTCAGTACGACCGATAAAATGTTATCATTGCAGCCGTTAGAGTCCACAGCGGGCCGGGCGCCAAGAATTCCAGGAGCTCCAGCTTCCCCGCGAGGATAACGCCCCCACGATGAGCCCATAAAAGCCCACGACGAGGACGTAACCTCCACCGGAGACCCCTCGGCTTGCAGGACTCCAGAGGGCGGCACACTATTTAAACCTGGGATACCTTCCGGCGAAAGGTAAAAAAAAAAAGAGGACATTGATCCACCCCCAATTCCTGAGCAAGGATCACTTCACCCCATTGGTGGAGAGGGATCTCGCGCCTTCACCTTCTCCTCCCTATCGCTGCTCTCACCATTGCTCTACTAACTTGAGCGTCGGAGGGTTTTGCCCCAGGGAATCCCCCTGGGCCCTCTGATCCGTTTCCCTGTCTTGCAGTTCACAAACTTGGTGATTACCAGCCCGCTCAGGAACCCGTGCGAGATTTCGCCTCTTCACAGACGACCCAAGATAGTCTTGAACATGGGGTCGATGTCCAGTACATAGAATTCAACCGGCATAGTGAGAGGCCCAAGCTCGGCCTGAATAGTGACCACCCCATGACATGCCCTTCCAGAATTATCATATGCTGCTATGGTTTTCGGGGTTGGCCTTAACAGATCTTCTGATAAATTGCAGGCTCTTAATGTGCTGAGAGGGCAGACATTGATAGATGCCCCTGTATCTACCAGTGTCGCGTCTATGCTGACTTTGTTTAGAGTTATGGAAATGCATAGTGGCATCTGTCAGTTCTCCAGGGGTGCCAGTTCTGTTTCAGAGAATGTGATTGCCGGCCCTTTTGAGATTGTAGCCAGAGCTGTTGGCAGGCTATCTACTGCCATGTCTTCATTAACAATTACCTTCTGCAGAAAATTCATGAGTGCATCCTGATGAAGGGTAGATCTCTTTATTAGCTCGAGCATGGAGATCTTGGCGCGTACCCTATCCATATGGTGCAGCAAATCATATTGTGTTCCCGGCAGCGGATCTACCTCCTCCTGATCAACAGCCAGCTGAGAAGACTGGGGTTTAGGTGCGGGTGCACCAGTGGAAGGGTAATTTCTGTGGAACAAACGCCCGCTCTGGAGGGCAAGGTTGTGGGCCGGCACGGCCTGGGATGGGCTTAAAATAAGTGGCTTAACTGGCCCAGTGGGGTAAATGAGTGGTGTGGGCGAAGGTGTAATGGGGATGATAGGCAAGGGGTTTGATGGAGGTGGAGTAATGATTGGTGCGGGTATCGGTGACGGGGTAGAAGTAGATGGTGGGAGGATGATGGGTGAATGGTTGGCTAGTGGTGCGGTGGGAGCGGGAGTAGACGGTGGCGGAGTGGGAGTAGACGAGTTTATGGGGAATGCGGATGGTAGGATGAGGGGTCTGGTGGATGCGGAGGATGATGAGGTTTGTTGGTTAAGCGGGAGGATGACAAAGGGAGCAGGGCTATGGTGGTTGTGGTGGAGGGCCATAAGCCATTGTACGGATGCATCATCATCGTAAGACCACTCGACGTCGGGAGTCGGTGGTTGGACGAGGTTAACTTGGGTCGGTGCCGACGGTTATGGCTACGGAGCCGGAGGATGATTCGGCATGGGGTTCTGATGGATCCACAAGTCTTGAGCGGGCTGTTGCTGATGCTATGGTGGCTGCTGTTGTGGCGGCGATGCTTGTTGCTGCTGCACTTGCTGCCTCTGCTGCTGCCTTTTTTTCTCTTTAATTTCAGCAATGGCCTTGTGCATCTCGGCCCAATCTATACGGTGCCCTTCATGCAAGTCGTATACCAGATCCCTGAACTGAAAACAACTTTCAATTGTATGGTCAGGCTGCCTGTGGAACATACAATATTTCGTTTGGTCAATGCCCGGGTTCCAATTAGGCCGTTCCGGAGGAAGTTGAATGGCATTGATAGACATGAGAGCCGAAAAGATGTCCGTGAGGGACTCGGGCAAAGGAGGATATTGGGCTCTCTTCGGGCCCGGGCACTTATTATTGTTGGTGTAGCCGTTGGGTGGAGGAACATTATGGTATTGGGGAGGTTGCGGAGGCTGTTGTGGAGCGGGGAATGTGTTTTGTGGAGCGGCGAAGGTAGGGTGAGGATTTTGTGGAGCAGAGAAAGTGGGTTGGGTGTTTTGTGGCGTGGAGAACTGGGGATTGCGGGGGTTTTGTGGAAAGCAGAATGGTGCGGATTGGAAGGGGAATGCAACGGCTTGCACCTGCTCATTCGTTTGGACTCCCTCGGTAACAAGCCCTTGAGGTTTCTTGTGATATTTGGGCTTTTGGGCTTCAAAAAGTAAATGTATGGGGGAGTCTTTAAATTGGGTTTGAATAAAGCGCGCTCGGCTATATAGCTGATGCATGTTTGATATGTCATTCAAAGCAAGAATGTTGTGGAAAGTTGGGGTAGCATTTGAAATGAGCAACTTAACTTTCTGTTCCTCTGGAAGGTGACCCGGCACGCGGGCGGCCATCTGTCTCCACCTGTCAGCATATGTAGAAAATTCTTCATCTGGCTTCATTTTCTCGGCCACTAAGTCTGTGAAAGAATATTTCGGGCCAACCCGATCTTGAAACCTTTGAATAAATTTTTCCTTCACTACCTTGAAGCTCTCGGCATCCTCAAGCGGTAAGGCATAGAACCACTCCAATGCAACTCCATCTAGGGATCGGCGGAACAAATACGCCACAAGGCGATCGTCATATTGGAATTGCGCCGATTCATACATAAAGTCCCTCACATGAATGAAGGGATTGCTATTCCCGTCATATTTGTGGTATGTAGGAAGCTCGGATTGTGGAGGGAACCGGATGTTATGAAAACTAGGAACTGGAACATCCGCTAAAGATCGTGGGCCAACCCTCTTTTCAAGAAAGTCGAGTTGTTGTTGCATCGCGGCCCATTTGTCAAGAAACTCTTGTTCCCTAGATGGTGTGGGTAAAGCAAGAGAAGTGGGCTCAAAGCGGGGAGCCGAAGGATAGGTAGCTTGGAGAGGAGGAGGCCCATAAGAAGAATATTGGGCCGAAGGATGACCCATACTGGCATGGACTTGGGCCGCCCCTTGCTGAGGGCGCATGAAATTAGATGGGCCAACAAGAACTTGTGGCACTAATGGAATAGCCCGATAAGAATCCGCCTGGATAGAAGAAGGGAGGAGAGCCTTCCCTTTGTCAAGAACTTGCTGGGCTGAACCAGAAGATTGGCACGTTTCCAGACTAGAGAATTGAATGGTCCTCGGTCGGACCGGAGTGAGATCAATCGGAATGGGCTGAACAGCGAGCCCATCAATTCTAGGCTGAGCAATGGAGGTATTGGACATACCCTGAGTGATCGTGGGAGATGGGGCATTGGACCCCTGCAAAGCTTGATAGACAGCCTGAAATTGGGCCGGATCCAACTGGGCCATCATTTGGAGGACATGATTGGCAGAACTGGAAGAAGAGAGGGGATTGGTGGGCTGCGCGCCCTCCATAGGGATGGAAGATGAAGGAAGGGCGGTCCCATCTCTGGATTGGGAATAGATGCCCCGAGAAGGGTCTTCTAGAAGCCCTTGAGGAAGAGACTCCTCTTGGGAACGGGGAAGATCAAAGGAAGACATGTTTGACTCAAACAAGAGATTCAAATAAAGGACAGAAAAGGAATTGCCCCTAGGTGATGATTCTATAGATCGGAAGCAACTCCACATGCAACGAAAGACCTTGACGAAATGCAAAGAACACAAGCAACACACAATGAGTAATTAAAACAAAAGACTCCTAAACTTTATAAAAAATAAAGAGAGAGACGAGAGACACTCAAAATCAACCAAGTTGGAATGATGCACCAATTTTATTGTTTTCTCTTTTAGAACCTTAATGATTTGAATTGAAATATTCTCTCCAACAAGGTTCCTAATAGGAAGGGTATAATGGGGCTTGGTTAACTGTAAGTGTAAACTCACCCTCACTTATGCAACCTAGACATGGTG
This sequence comes from Amorphophallus konjac, assembly GCA_022559845.1. Lineage (NCBI taxonomy): Eukaryota > Viridiplantae > Streptophyta > Magnoliopsida > Alismatales > Araceae > Amorphophallus > Amorphophallus konjac. Next base: position 94,924,767 of record CM040129.1, on the reverse strand, counting down.
TGGTAAAGGTACAACCGGCCCGGCGTCTGTGTGAGAATCCACGGCTCGCGGGGACTTATGGAGGTCCTTGATGTGATCTCCTGGTCGACCCCAAGGAATATGGAGACGAGAGGTTCACACACCAAGGTGGGAAAATGCAACTAAAGTATGAATATGAATGATCCTATGTGCACCGGGGTGCATGCAAATTCTAACCAAAAAACTAGCAATCAAATATGCAAACAATGATGTGAACATGTATAACAACCAGAGAGGAGATCAGATAGCACCCAAGCATGAAAATCACAGCAAAAACTGTAGAAATAAACTCAACCTCGGGATGCGTACCTGTGACTGGAGAAACGATCTAAGCTGAGACCACCTGAGAGATAAGATGGCCTATTTCTAGGCCGCTTTTAAGCCAGAAACGGCCGAACAGTAGACCGCCAAGATGACCAGAGAGCAGAAAATAGCAGGGAAATAAACGAAAAATATGAGGAAAACACAAGGGCAACTGGGTGAAATCAACAGCAGCAGGTCAAACAGAGGCTCAACATGATTGGCACTAGACGTCCCACAGTGATCACCAAAAAATTGGGTTGTTAATGTTTTTTCCTTCCTTTGATGTGAAGTGGTGTGATGTGAATATGAATATGAGTATGAAAGATATGTGTGTGAAAGTGAGTGAGCAATAACAACCTAACTCAAACAATCACTAAAATGAAAAGCATGGGCATGTCATCAATGTTCAGGGGAAGGAAGAAAATAAAAACACATGCCGAGGCGTGGAGTAAAGGAATAAAGCAAAAACACACACCGTAGGTGTGGAGCAAATCAAGTAAAAAGAAGAGCAAGCAAGAAGGCAATGATGAACAATGATGAACAAAACCCAACCAAGAAGTGTGATCGCCACCAAGGTAATTACAACAGCAAAGCTAGGCTAAACACCTTGGAAAGAGGAGGATGCAACACCCACCCATGGGAGATGAAAACCAGAACACTCTGCGGGCAGAAACGGTCGAATATCAGGCCGCCACAGCTCAATAAATGGCCTTACGATAAGCAGCCACAGCTCCTCAAACGGTCCAACGTAGAGCCGCCAGAGCGCACAGAACAGTAGTTTGGGACTTGAATCTCCACCTCTCTCGACCAGCCAGAAGAGTTGGGCCTCGTGCTAGGAACCCTATAGACCTGCAAAAGAATGTAGACGCACTGAAAAATAACCCAAATTAGCCCTATGACAAGTGTAGTATCTATAATGCAAAGAAACTAAAGTTCATGCAAAAAGAAGGGTGAATACTCGGGAGGTTAGTTTTTTAACCCTTGTGGGGCGTGAAAAAGATGGGAAGATGTTTAAAATGAAGATTGAGATGCAAAGAACGTGGAAGAAGAAGAGGGAATATGCTTGTGAATGCTATGAAGAAGGAGAGTGAACTTAAGAAGAAAACAACACAATTAACCCTAGGAACTCAATAATCCCTGGACTTTGAAGGCTGATGGACGTAGAAAGTATTTCTCCTTGATGGGTACTCGCTCCAGAATGCAGCAGCACCTCGACGTAAACTCCAGAAATCTCCTCTTCAACCCATGAACTCAAGGGTTCTATTTATAGGCCCACAAAGTCTAGGCTCGAGTTGGAGAGATCCCAGCGAAAAAGCAGCATGAAACTTAGCAAACTCTTGAAGATAAAACCCCCAAAAGTCCATAGAAACAAACGGGAGCTTCTAAGGATCAATATCGAGAGAGAAATCACCAAATCAAAACTCTAGTTCGACCACGGCGTAGCAGAGAAAAGACAGTTAATCAGGACTCTCTGTCACCTGAAACGGTCCTACGATAAACCGCCACTTGGACTTAACGGTCCAAGGATAGACCGCCACCCTTAGAAGATAAGGCCAACGGGCGAGAACTTCGTGAATAGGACTTTGAAGCCAATAAACGGTCTAAGGTAAGACCGCCACAATGCCTCTAACGGCCATACGATAAACTGCCAGAGCTCAACAGATAACAAATGGATAAGATTGAAAAGAAAGACGCTGGCTCTGGACTCTGGCAACAGCAAACGGTCTTAGTATAGACCGCCAAACGTCATCAAACGCCCATATAATAGACCGCTAGAGACAGAAGCGTGGCGAAATGAATAAAAAGCTCACTAAGCTTCAACCCTCGGCAAAAATTAAAGAGCGAGACCCAATCAAAGAGAATGACCCATGACAATAAGCCTCAAAACTGACCAAGACGGCTCAATAAACGACGAATAACTCGGAGCATCATAAAGATAAATAAGGAGATGACCCAACTCGTTGGTCATAAAATGGGTGTCAACATCGGTCTATCACTAGGCCGCTAACCCCCAAAAAATAGTCCTCACTGGGTCGCAGGGAAACCAAAACGGCCATTCCCTGACCGCTAGCCAGCACGTGACTCCCAACGGTCAGAAATCCAGTCAAACAAGGAGAAACGGTCGTCCCACAGCCGCTACTCCAAGGGTAGCGGTCTATCGCGCAATCGTCGCCCTGAGCCTAGCTGTCCTTGGAGGGCCGCTAAGCCTACCGACACTCTAAAACACTTAGCGGTCCCCTGAGGGCCGCTCAAAACACTTAGCGGTCCCCTGAGGGCCGCTAGGGGAGCCTAGTGGTCTCTAGAAGGACCGCTACTCCACCCGAGAACGGGAACGGCGAGAAGACCCAAAAAATGCGATCTGCGCCCCGATCATTGCCCAATGATGGGGAAACAAAGGGGAATCCATCCCCAACCTTCCTAGGATGATTTTACACCCTTAGATCGATCAAAAACTCCATGAAACGTGAGATCCGGTGCACAACCCCAAAACATGGATTTTAACCCTCTAGGCTCAAAAACACCCCTCTCGGCCTCTCCTCGACCTACAAATCATGAGGAAAGTGGGAAAGAGTGCAAGGATCCGTCCCCCTACCTCAAGGAAGGCCGAACTCCACCGGATCGCCTCCGATCTTGAAATCACGTTCAAAAGACCCCGATCTCCATGCCCCGCACTGCGAGAACAACGCCGCCGCGCTCACCACGCCGCCGCAGTCGTCACCACCCCGCCGTCGCAGCTCGCCGTCCACAACCGGGGAAGGAAGGGGGCACCTCAGGCCGCGCACGGAGGAAGCAACGGTCGGGTGGGGGGAGCTCCAACGGGAAGAAGAAAGAAGAAGAAGAAAGAAGAGAAAAAGAAAAAAATGTTATTTATTGAAAATCTAGAAAATGTGAAAAATATAAAAAAATTAGAAAATATCATTTTCTCGATCCTTGAAACATGCTCAACGTACTGGTACCATCCCGGAGTAGAAGAACGCAACGGTTGGCCCTACACAAGGTTCCGAAGGTCCGTCAGGGAAAAACATGCGTAAAGCACAAAACGCGCTTCGGGACCCCCAAAAGTGATCCGAAATCCACGGATCCAGATCCAAAAAATGTCCAAAAAACCCGAGACATTACAGCTCCCCTACAGGCATTTAATGCCACAACATAGCCTTACATGCCCAAAATAGAAACTTATGCACCTGCAGCTCGAAAGCGTCACCGGCAAGCTCACACTTTATCCGGAAAGCTCTACAGAAAGATGCACACTGCATGCTATGGGGCTTGGGTCCCCAAAACGGCAATCACGGCACCAACCTACGAACGGCAGCTCGAAAAGGTGGCCAGCAGCATCTTCCCATATCTGGCAAGAGGTTGCTCTTGACTGGAGGATCCACCACGGCCAGCAGCTCACCGTCTTGTCCAGCAGACGCAACGCAACATGCTCGATGCTCGGGCCTTCATTGGAAATGGAGCAAGTGTTGCGTTCGTCCATATAAATGGGGACTCAAGGTGAAGAAGGAACTTTCTCCGACTTCTGGACTTTGGGTGGGGGTTGGCTCTACGGAACTCTCCTGGCTGGCTCTAGCTTTTTGACTATCTGCTCGCCCAGCTGCTTCCACCTGAGCGGAGAGAAGACGAGAAGAAGAGAGTGAGTGTAAAGGAGCTCGTCTGTGAGCTTCCTGTGGGTAGGGTGAGCTCCTGAAAAGAAGAAGAGTGTGTGAGAGAGAGGTGATGAGATAAAGAGGAGGGGGGAAGAGAAGAGCCATTGCTCCTCCTCTCCCCCTCCCCATTGTATTCTTCTTCCCCTCTGGCTTTGTTTTGTTCTTTCTTGTTTCTCATGATGTATACACCCCCATGTCCTCTGTTTAGAGGAGAATAAAAAGATTTTAGAACTTCTATGTTCAAAGTGCTTGTTTCATTTGTTAATTTGTATCACTCGTTTCCTTATGCTCTCTGTGGTTTCTACCGTATACCCCTGAGCACAATAAGCTCCCCCACCGGATCTGAGTTTTCCTTTGAATAATCGAATGGTACTCACAGCAAGAGTGCCCGGGTGAGCTCCTCTAGGAAGAGGCTCGGGGATCATCCAATGCTGTGGATGTGGCTCTGAGGCCGGCCACTTGGAGAACACCTCCCTGGGGTTCCTTCACACCCCCACTGATCGCTCACTGTCCTTTCTCCTTTTCCCCTTCTCTGTAAGAGATCCGACATAAGAAGGCCAGTGCCTAGGTTCTCTCAGGTCTTAGCTAGAGCTGATTGCCGTTGGGTGACAGCCCCCTGTTGACACCCATTTTATGACCAATGAGTTGGGTCATCTCCTTGTTTATATTTATGATGCTCCGAGTTATGCGCCGTTTACTGAGTCAGTTTGGTCAGTTTTGAGGCTTATTTCATGGGTCATTCTCTTTGATGGGTCTCGCTCCTGATTTATTTTCCGAGGGTTGAAGCTTAGTGAGCTTTTCATTCATTTTGCTACTCCATTGTCTCTAGCGGTCCAATATATGGGTGTTTCATGACGTATGGCGGTCTATCCTAGGACCATTTGCTGATGCCAGAGTCCAGAGCCAACATCTTTCTTTCAGCCTTATCCATTGTTATCCGTTGAGCTCTAGCAATTTATCATATGGCCGTTAGAGGCATTGTGGCGGTTCTACCTTAGACCATTTCTTGGCTTTAGAGTCCTGATCACGAAGTTCTCGCACCGTTGGCCTTATCTTCTAAGGGTGGCGGTCTATCCTTGGACCGTTAAGTCCAAGTGGCAGTTTATCGTAGGACCGTTTCAGGTGACAGAGAGTGCTGAGTAATTGTCTTTTCTCTGCTACGCCGTGGTCGAACCAGAGTTTTGATTTGGTGATTTCTCTCTCGATAGTGATCCTTAGAAGCTCCCGTTTGTTTCTATGGACTCTTGGGAGTTTTATCTTCAAGAGTTTGCTAAGTTTCATCCTACTTTTTCGCTAGAATCTCTCCAACTCGAACCAAGACTTTGAGGGCCTATAAATAAAACCCTTGAGTTCATGGGTTGAGGAGGAGATTTCTGGAGTTTACGTCTAGGTGCTGCTGCGTTCTGGAGCAAGTACCCAATCAAGGAGAATTGCTTTCTACGTCCAAAGTCCAGGGAGTATTGAGTTCCAAGGGTTTATTGTGTTGATTTCTCCTTAGTTCATTCCCATCTTCATAGCATTCATAAGCATATTCCCTCTTCTTCTTTCCATGTTCTCAGCATCTCAATCATATTTTTAAATATTTCCCCATCTTTTTCACGCCCCACAAGGGTTAAAAAATCAACCTCCCAGGTATTCACCCTTCCTTTTGCATGCAACCTAGCTTAATTGCATTATAGTTACTACACTTGTCATAGGGCTAATTTGGGTTATTTTTCTGTGCTTCTGCATTCTTTTGTAGGTCTACAGGGTTCTAGCACGAGGCCCAACTCTTCTGGCCGGCTGGGAGAGGTGGAGATCCAAGTCCCAATCTGTTGTTTTGTGCGCTCTGGCAGCTCTACGTTGAACCGTTTGAGGGATGGTGGTGGCTTATCGTAAGGTCGTTTCTTTCTCGGTGGTGGCCTGATATTGGACCGTTTCTGCTCGTAGAGTGTTCTGGTTTTCATCTCCCGTGGGCGAGTGTTGCATCCTCCTCTTTCCAAGGTATTTAGCCTAGCTTTGCTATTTTAATTACCTTGGTGGCGATCACACTTCTTGGTTGTGTTTTGCTCATCATTGTTCATCATTGCCTTCTTGCTTGCTCTTCTTTTTACTTCACTTGCTCCACACCTACGGTGTGTGTTTTTGCTTTACTCCTTTGCTCCACGCCCCGGCATGTGTTTTTATTTTCTTCCTTCCCATGAACATTGATGACATGCCCATGCTTCTGATTTTAGTGATTATTTGAGTTAGGTTGTTATTGCTCACTCACTTTCACACACATATCTTTTCATACATCCATATTCATATTCACATCACACCTTCACATCAAAGGAAAAAAACATCAACAACCCCTATTTTTTGGCGATCACGGTGGGACATCTAGTGCCAATCGTGTTGAGCCTCTGTTTGACCTGTTGCTGTTGATTTCACCCAATTGCCCTTGTGTTTTCCTTGGATTTTTCGTTTAATTTCCTGCTATTTTCTGCTCTCTGGTCATCTTGGTGGTCTACGGTTCGGCCATTTCTGGCTTAAATGCGGCCTAGAAATAGGCCATCTTATCTCTCAGGCGGTCTCAGCTTAGACCATTTCTCCAGTCATAAGTACGCATCCCGAGGTTGAGTTTATTTCTACAGTTTTTGCTGTGATTTTCATGCTTGGGAGCTATCTGATCTCCTCTCTGGTTGTTATACATGTTCACATCATTGTTTGCATATTTGATTGCTAGTTTTTTGGTTAGAATTTGCATGCACCCCGGTGCATATAGGATCATTCATATTCATACTTTAGTTGCGATTTCCCACCTTGGTGTGTGAATCTCTCGTCTCCATATTCCTTGGTGCCGACCAGGAGATCACATCAAGGACCTCCATAAGTCCCCACGAGCCGTGGATTCTCACACGGATGCCGGGCCGGTTGTACCTTTATCACACCGTGTCTAGGATTACATAAGTGAGGGAGAGTTTCCACTTAGAGTTAACCAAGCCCATTATACCCTTCCTATTTAGGAACCTTGTTGGAGAGAATATCAAAATACAAATCATTATGGTTCTAAAAGAGGAAACAATAAAATTGGTGCAGCATTGAAACTTGGTTGATTTTTGGAGTATTTCTCATCCCTCTCTTTATTTTTATAAAGTGTGGAGTCTTTGTCTTAGTCACTCATTGTGTGTTGTTTGTGTTTGCATTTTGTCAAGGTCTTTCGTTGCATGTAGAGTTGCTTCCGTTCTCTAGAATCATCACCTAGGGGCAATTCCTTTTCTGTCGTTTATGTCAATCCCTTGTTTGAGTCAAACATGTCTTCCTTTGATCTTCCCCGTTCCCAGGAGGAGTCTCTTCCTCAAGGGCTTCTAGAGACCCCTCTCGGGTCATCTCTTTCCAATCTAGAGAAGGGACCACCCTTCCTCCATCTTCCATCCCTATGGAGGGCGCGCAGCCCACCAACCCCCTCTCTTAGCCCAATTCCGCCAATCAAGTCCTCCAAATGATGGCCCAGTTCAGCCCATTCCCATTGATCTCACTCCGGTCCGGCCTAGGAACATTCAATTCTCTAGTCTCGAAACGGGCCAATCTTCTGGTTCGGCCCAGCAAGTTCTTGACAAAGGGAAGGCTCTCCTCCCTTCTTCTATCCCGGCGGATTCTTATCGGGCTATTCCATTAGTGCCGCAAGTCCTTGTTGGCCCATCTGATTTCATGCGCCCTCAGCAAGGGGCGGCCCAAGTCCATGCCAATATGGGTCATCCTTCGGCCCAATATTCTTCTTATGGGCCTCCTCTCCCAGCCACCTATCCTTCAGCTCCCCGCTTTGAGCCCACTCCCCTTGCTTTACCCGCACCATCTAGGGAACAAGACCTCTTGATAAATGGGCCGCCATGCAACAACAACTCGACTTTCTCCAAAAGCGCGTGGGCCCACAATCTTTAGCGGATGTTCCAGTTCCTAGTTTTCATAACATCCAGTTCCCTCCACAGTCCGAGCTCCCTGCATACCGCAAATATGACAGGAATAGCAATCCCTTCATTCATGTGAGGGACTTTATGTATGAATCGGCGCAATTTCAATATGATGATCGCCTTATGGCGTATTTGTTCCGTTGATCTGAAGATCGAGTTGCTTTGGAGTGGTTCTATGCTTTACCGCTCGAGGATGCCGAGAGCTTCAAGGTAGTGAAGGAAAAATTTATTCAAAGGTTTCAAGACCGGGTTGGCCTGGAATATTCTTTCACAGACTTAGTGGCTGAAAAAATGAAGCTAGATGAAGAATTTGCTACATATGCCGACAAGTGGAGACAAATGGCCGTTCGCGTGCCGGGCCACCTTCTGGGGGAAGAGAAAGTTAAGTTGCTCATTTCAAATGCCACCCCAACTTTCCGCAACATTTTGGCTATGAATGACATATCAAACATGCACCAACTATATAGTCGGGCGCGCTTTATTCAAACCAAATTTAAAAACTCCCCCATACATTCACTCTTTGAAGCCTAAAAGCCCAAATATCACAAGAAACCTCAAGTGCCTGTCACCGAGGGAGTCCAAACAAATGAGCAGGTGCAAGCCGTTGCTTTCCCTTTCCAATCCGCGCCATTCCGCTTTCCGCAAAACCCCCGCAACCCCCAGTTCTCCATGCCACAAAACACCCAACCCACTTTCTCCGAACCACATCACCTCTCCACAAAACTCCTTCCCCGCTCCACAGCAACCTCTGCAACCTCCGCAATATCATAATGTCCCTCCACCCAACGGCTACACCAACAACAATAAGCGCACGGGCCAAAAGAGAGCCCAATATCCTCCTTTGCATGAGTCCCTCACGGACATCTTTTCGGCTCTCATGTCCATCAATGCCATTCAACTTCCTCCGAAACGGTGTAATTGGAACCCGGCTATTGATCAGACGAAGTATTGCATGTTCCACAGGCAGCTTGGCTAGGGATGTCAATGGATCGGGTTCGACTCGGGTAGACCAATACCATACCCTATCCGTGAAAATTTTACTACTACCATACCCGGATAGTACCCTATTATTTTCGCGGGTATGGATACGGGTATATCCGTCACGGGTATGGATATATCCGCAGATATCCGTATCCGTCCATAAACCATGAGTCCACATTCACGTCCAAAGAAATATGAGATTTATGAGAATTAGAAAAAAAGAAATCCGGTCAATTCTTTCCTTTCTAAAGTAATTTTTATGTTTTATAAAAATGCCCTTATAATTTTAGCAAGAAGTCTAAACTCAAACTCAACAAGACGGGCAACGGATTGGGTTCATGTCAAAATCATAGGTCTAACATGCACAATAAATTATTAAGAGCGGGTTCGGAACGGGTACGGGTTTGGGTGCACTAAATCCATACCCTATCCAAATATGAGACGGGTATTTTAAACGTATCCGAACCCAAATCCATATTCGTTTATTCGGGTATTACCCGACCCATCACGGGTCGGGTAATGCGGGTAATCAGATTTGTGGGTATTTTTGACATCCCTAAGCTTGGCCATACAATTGAAAGCTATTTTCAATTCAGAAATCTGGTGTATGACTTGCATGAAGGGCATCGCATAGATTGGGATGAGATGCACAAGGCCATTGTTGAAATTAAAGAGAAGAGAAGGCAACCGTAGAGGCAGCAAGTGCAGCAGCAACAAGCACCGCCGCCACAGCAGCCGCCACCGCAGCAACAATCCGCTCAAGACTTGGGGATCCATCAGAACCCCATGCCGAATCATCCTCCAGCTCCGCAGCCACAACCGCCGACACCAGCCCAAGTCAACCTCGTCCAACCACCGGCTCCCGACGCCGGGTGGTGTTATGATGATGATGCATCAGTACAACGGCTTATGGCCCTCCACCACAACCACCGCAGTCCTACTCCCTTCGTTATCCTCCCGCTTAACCAACAAACCCCATCATCCTCCGCATCCACCAAACCTCTTATCCTACCATGCGCCTTTTCCATAAACCTGTCTACCCCCACTCCACCACCTTTTACCTTCACAACCACCACACCACCAACCAACCATTCACCCATCATCCTCCTTCCATCTACTCCTACCCTGTCACCAACACCCGCACCAATCATTACTCCACCTCCATCAAACCCTTTGCCTATCATCCTCATTACACCTTCCCCTACACCACTTATTCATCCCACTGGGCCAATTAAGCCGCTCATTTTAAACTCATCCCAGGCCGTGCCGGCCCATAACCTTGCCCTCCAGAGCGGGCGTTTGTTCCACATGAATTACCCTTCCACTGGTGCACCCGCACCTAATCCCCAGTCTTCTCTGCCGACTGTTGATCAGGAAGAGGCAGATCCGCTGCTAGGGACACAATACGATTTGTTACATCATCTGGACAGAGTGCCCGCCAAAATCTCCATGCTGGAGTTGATAAAGAGATCTACCCTTCATCAGGATGCACTCAGGAATTTTCTACAGAAGGTCATTGTTAATGAGGACATGGCAGTAGATAGCCTGCCGACAGCTCTGGCTACAATCTCAAAAGGGCCGGCAATCACATTTTCTGAGACAGAACTGGCACCCCCGAAAAACTGACAAATGCCGCTATGCATTTCCATAACTCTAAACAAAGTCAGCATAGATGCGGCGCTGGTAGATACAGGGGCATCTATCAATGTCTGCCCTCTCAGTACATTAAGAGCCTACAATCTATCGGAGGATCTGTTAAGGCCGACCCCAACAACCATAGCAACATATGATAATTCTCGAAGGGCATGTCATGGGGTGGTCACTATTCAGGCCGAGCTTGGGCCTCTCACTATGCCAGTTGAATTCTATGTACTGGACATCGACCCTATGTTATAGGCTATCTTGGGTCGTCTGTGGATCAATAACCTGAACGCCGTACCATCCACTAGCCACCAATGTCTAAAATTCCATTTTCAAGGGAGGGTGGTTAAGGTGAAAAGCATGTCTACGGTCCAGTCTGTGAAGGTCGTGTCCGAAAAAATTCTGCCCACATTATTGCCCAGTATGCGGCCGATTATTTCAGTGCTAGATCTGGACTTCCCATGGGCTTACGCACCACGCAAGCCCGTCTCTGCAGTAGTGAATATCAAAGTGAAGTCCCAGATTCGAGATTCGAAAGGTTGGGATATTATATTAAAACTGGACTATCAGCCGGGGAGAGACCTCGACGCACAACTGTAGGGGCGGACCAAGCCGGTCCCTAAAGGAAGAAAGATGAATAGAAGGGGCCTCGGCTATCGAGAGTCCGCATTGTCAATTCTAGGTGATTCTGGGCCCTTGACCTGGGACTATCGCCAACATTTTATTAAAGGCCCTCTCCAGCCCGGCACCTTGAAACCACAGTCGAGTCAGCACAAGAAAGAAGGAGATACAGCTCAGGTATTTGCCAGCCCGCCACTGCTTCCAAAAGGGCCAGTTGATGACATGATTGATTACGGTCAGGCTTTTGAAAGGCTGTTTCATGAAGAAGAAAGTCAAGAGGTACGACTTGTACAGTTTGAGCCGAAGAAGCCAGCTTACCGTCCGCGGGAAAAGGGGAGCTCGCCCATTATCTTTTCTTGGTCTCCTTCCCATCTTATGTCTCTCTTCCAGCAGCTGGAATCTATACCCCGTTCACCTCCGGTCATGATTGATCTGTTCTTAACGGAACTACCGACCGAGGTGTTGATTATACCATGTGCATGTGGGCGATGCCCACCCATTGATCTCTCCACCATGTGGACCCCCTCATCCAATCTCTCAGATATGTGGTTTTCTTCTTCCGATCCTCTCTTTTATGTCTTGCTCCCATCCTTCTTCCCCCGTCAACTCCCTCCTTCTCCACCATCCTCTCCTTCTTGTTGCATGGTCTCCACTGATCTCCAAAAAGAAAATGTCAAATTTGAAACAGAGATTTCGGTGGAAGATTACGCTATCCTATCTCCATCCTACTCCCAGGGGCATGAGGTCCCTGCTGCCTCCTTCCCATTAGATTTCCTTTCCCCTAGGTTAGGTGTAGGGTCCGTCGAGTCTAGGGAAGAAGAGTCTGTTAGATCTAGAGAAGTAGGGTCTTGTTCTAGGTCAGCCAACCCTTCCTCTCTTGAGCCGCGCCCGCTTGCGCGTCATTCCAAAACCGTTCCTGATACGTTCTTGTAGGATCTCACTCAACGATGTCATGCTCTTCTGAAGTGTCCAAAGTTTATAGCTACAGTGATTGTGATAGAAGACGATGAGGAGCAAGAAGGGGTGTGGAGCAACGACGGACTAGGTGTTTATGAAATCCTGGATGAAAAAGAGCCGGTCGATGATGAGGACAGCTATTCTAGCTAAGGTGCTCCAGGGAGCTAGGGAGTACCAGTTAAAGATAAATCCGAAGAAATATGTTTTTGGAGTCTCTTCAGGGAAGTTGTTAGGCTTCATAGTTAGCAAACGGGGGATCCAGATTGATCCTAATAAAGCAAAGGCCGTCATGGACATGCCTCCGCCTAAGAATATCACGGAACTCCGAGGATTGATTGGTCGATTACAATTCATTAGAAGATTCATATCCCAACATTCTCAGAGGTGTCGTCTATTTTATGAATTGCTATAGGCAGGGGTCAAATTTGAATGGAATCAAGATTGTCAAAAGGCCTATGAGGACCTGTTGGCACCTAAAATATGATCGTCGGCGACCAAGCCATAAGGACGAATGACCCGGCCCACCGAAGCGCGGGAGCCGATAAAGATCAACACATCGAGGATTTCTCAAGCTGCCAGAGCCTCGAGTCATTCCGTATGGACGTGGGGACTTCACCTCAGGAGAGCCGAGATGAATCCACAACCAACCAGCAGTGCGACCAAGCCTGCCCAATGAACCGACATCGACTTTGTCGTGCTGCATCCACTACACCCGTTGTCTGATCAAGGACGATGGTCTATTCGGTGGTCCCCCACCACATGAAAAGGCTCTCTTGAAGACAAAGGAGTTCCCCCTGGCTTTCCAAAATGGAAGACCGAAAGCTCTGTCGGCGGAAGATCCCGATCGCCCGGCATGGGCACGGCTTCCCGCCAAGATGGGCCTGTTAGTGGCCGAATGATCGCCCAGCGCAGGCGAAACTATCTCTGGTGTTATCCAACCCCCTAGAGAGCTCTGGGTACGAGCCAGGCCGGACCAACAGCATGGATCGTAGAGCCGAAGGCCGTGTCGGCGGAAAGCCCGTACGATCAAATCAAAGCTATCTGGAGTCTCAGGAATGGCCGCACGTCAGCCGAGGGGCTTCACAAAACACCTCGTCAAGGTTTCGATGGGCATTGGGGAGATAAATGTTCATGATGGCCTCCGGGATCGTCCCCGGATTCATCGGCTAACCTGCAATGCGCGGGAAATGCTAATACGGCGTGCCCGTTAAACCGGCGCCCTCCAAGACCGGCGCGCTAATTTGCTGAGGCTTCTTCCCGGCGCGCTAATCTCACGCCGGATTAAGATTCGAACCTGCCCCCTATATAGGTGGCTGCTCTTCGACAAGAGAAAGAGGGCGAAGAAAAAAAAGAGGACACAGAGAGAAGGAAGAAGGGAAGAGACAGATCGAGACCTGAGAAAAAAAGAGAGAAAAGAACGAGGACACAGAGAAGAAAAAAAAAGAGATCGAGACAAGAGAGAAAAGGGAGAGAAAGGCTTCTCGAGGGGTTTCTCTCCTAAAGCAGAAAGGGAGTAGGGTTCCTTCGGAGGAGCTTCGGCCGGTCGTCTTCCTCCTCTACGATACCATGTTCTCGGAACAGGTGGGCGTCGGTGCTGATCCTTTTCCTGCTTTCCGTAGACTGCTCCTTCTGAAGTTCCCACCCATCGAATGTAAGCGAGGGGGGGAGGAGCGACAATGATATGAGTCGATTCTCCTCCCCCTCTGTGTGATTTTCTATTTTCTCTTCCTTCCTTTCTCTATTTTCGTGGTGCTCTGTATGTCTTCTGCCTCCGTGATCGACGAGCGGCGACCGAGCAATGGGGCTGGCGCCATGTCCTCACCTTGTAAACACTGAATCATTCCCGTTTCTGGGATGTTAATTCATATATGTTGAATGCTTAGATCAACGGGTCGAATGAATGATCTTTAGCCCCCCTTTTCTATCTATGCCAATGCGTGTGTCTGAGTTCTTCTCTGTGTAGTTCTCTGATTCCGGTTTCTCCGAAGTCTCTATCATGCCCCGAATCATCGTGGGCTACAGAAACACCCCTCCCCGGGGGCTTTTCCTTCGATCATTCTCATGTTTGATTCAAGGGTCTTCGTACCCCCCCCCTTTTTTTTGGACAGAGCTGTGCTTCTGCGCATGCCTCTCTCCGCCGTGCTGTCAAGGGCTTAACTCCCATTAATCTCTCTCTTCGTGCCGCCCTATCGCTCATGAAGTGAGGATTTCCTTTGGGATTGCAGGGTCCATCCCCTGAATGTCACTTTTTAACTGTTCGAGCATATGCTCCTGCGATGCGCCCGTCTCATTTATGCATTTACTACCTCTACGCATCATGATCATTCGAACTGTTCCGAGATTTTCTCATCGTTTTAATCACCCGGGAAGGGGGACATTCCCTTATCGCTTCGTGGAATTGCTAGGCGACCGGGGGCTCTATCTCTCGATGGTAGATGCTTCCTCGGGGCCATAGCGGACAATGACAGGGGCCTTAGCCCAACGATCTTATCCCCGACAATCGGAGGTCCGATCAAGGCCAAGGGATGTACGCTCCTCGTAGGCTAGCCCTCGGAGCTCCACTCTCCTAACGGTCGGTCCCTTCAGCGGATGTGCCATAATCTGTGGGATGTCCACCCCTCACAGGCTAGTCCTCGGGGTGATGCTCCCATCATCAATGGCTTCATCTCTCTATCTTTTCCCTTATGGCACCTTGGTGCCCCTAGCAGGCTAGTCCTCGGGGTATCCTATCCAATGGGGTTTGCTGGCTGCCTTCGTGTAGACCGGCGGTTTAGGGGCTTGTTCCATATGTGAGCATGACCCCGCTTCTCCCCTACAACTCTTCAGGTTCAGGGGAGATGCTGCCCAATTTTGGACAGATTAATAATGAATAAACCATAACAAAATACTCATTCTGGACCCAATTATCCCGGTGCTCGAGTAGGAGCTTCGCACTGGCTTATCACGTCATTCTTGGAGGGTCTGGACTTCAATTCAATAAGCAATTGGCCCCAAATAACTTCAGAATCCTCACCAAAAACTTAACAAACTCAATAGTTGCGAAATTCATAAAAAGGGTGGGTTGAACGACGCGGCCTTAGCCGGCGCGCCCTAATCCGGCGCGGTACCCCCCCCCCCCCCCCGCGCCGGATTAACGTTAGACTCATATTCAAATTTTTTTCCTTTGCGCCTTTCCGGCGCGCCCTAAACCGGCGCGCCCCAAAGCCTTCACGCCGTATTAACATTCACGATGGCCATGCCGGATTAAGATGCTATGCCTACGCTTTATCGCGCCGTATAAGCTATCCTTACATGGTCGCGCCGGTTTTGAAACCTCTTGTTGCTTTAATCGCTCATTTGCCCTCGAGCGGATCTCGTCCCTCGGGGTTGGCGTTAATAAATCACAATGAGTAATAAATTGAATAAGGGAGGGGCCAAGTGAGCCCGAACTATATTGTTATCATATCTTCATCACCATGTCCGTTAGCATTGTGCTTTCGCTATCACACTTGTGTTGCCTACCCTCTTCTCGATGGGGAGTAATAAACGTGGTTGATCACCATTTGCTTCCATAATTCCATTATCATGCTTAATATAGTCATGAACGTTATGTGTGCATGCATGCATGGATCCTCGGGTATATTAAATGGCGTCGATAGAAAATCGGATTATGTCTGGTCGGAAGTCTTCGCTATGCGCGACCGTGGTCTTCGGACCTATGTCCTCCGCCACGTACCGAGGATCCATAATCCCATGAATTATGCATCTTCTGCACGATAAATGTATGCATCCTGCATGCTTTCGTCATGATCATCATGTAGCTCTTTTTAATCCGGCTTCGACAGCCCGTTATCTCGGCAATTAATCAAAGGTGTTCCCTCCTCGTGGGGGATGTAATTAACGCTATAGCCTTTATGGTATGGCGGACTACTGGTCCCGACCGAACCTCACATTCGCCCGACATGGGTCAGAATGAGCGCATCATAAATTCGTCACTCATGTGACTGGCACGTCCGCGTCGTTAATTGATCATTTGACCACCAGTCTGTCAATTGGTCGATCGACCCGCGAAAGAAAGAAAAGGTCGCAAACAAGTCTGGCACGCCCGGTGGGACCAGTGTCACCTTTCATCTCTTTGCCGGGATATTCGGGCTTCGAAGCCCTCTCAAAGGCTATTGATTATTGCTTCGTTTGTCTTTGCAGGCAGATCAATGACGATCAACGGGATAGCTGGCGTTGACTTCGATCTGTCGATAGTTGCTGGACACGCGCAAGGGTACCTGGCGGTACCCATGGAATTCGGCAGCTTCCCTGCCGCTGTGGGCTTCCCCAACTTTTTGGGGTTAGCCTTTGTAGATATGCTGGAGGTCAAAGCCCCAGAACCTGTCAAGGAAGTTGTAGAGAAAATGGAGCCTCTGAAGGTTCCCTGCTGCAAAGACTTGTCCGAAAGTCCAACCCCAGCCGCTAACTGTCTGGTGCACCACGTCATACGTGGGACCCACCCCAATGTCATCAACAAACACCCTGGAGGATGCCAGCGTCGCCAGGCCCGCAAGAATCTTGCTGTAATCACCGGAACTCTGTCTCAGTCCGGGAAATCTATGCTAGTTGGAGGTATGCGCGTCTTCCTCAACGGACCCACTGCACGGGTGACCCCGGACCGAGTCATCCCCAACATTCCTGTCCACAATGTCTATCAGGCCCTCGCCGGAAGGAGGGCAGAAATAGAAGAAGCCGGCCACTGTGGCCAAGGATGCTCGGCACCCAGGCCGAGGAAGTTTAAACAGGTGTGGGTTCCCAAGCGAACCCAACCTGCCCACCAGCTAACACCCATCTGCCGTCGTCTTGTGAACAATGAGGCGGAAGTGAGAAGAGAAAGGGGCCTGCCCCCGAAGGAGGAAGAAGAGGTGGTCGCGGATCCTCCGCGCCACATGAGTTTCAGGGCTGCGGCCCGTCAAGCCAACGTCCCTGCTGCGGGACGAAGATTCCAACAGCCTGCTGACAGAGCTCGGCTGGCCTATATCCCTCCCGCTGGAGGTCGACAATCACCCCCCGTCCTACATCAAGAACGGGGTCGAGAAGAGATGACCTGCTTGGTCAGAAATTATTTCCGAGGCTTAGGCAACCCCTCACTCGGACAGCAGCGACTGATGCAGACAGTCGCCACTGAGGAAGATTACTGCCCGTCGGTGGCAGATGAAGGAGATATGGGAGATAGAATGATGGTGTCGTCAGTCGACGACAACGGATATAATGACGGCTTCGAGATCGAAGCCGATGAAGTTTTCCCCGAGCGGGAAGAAAGAAGAAGAATTTCTGTGTTCGAAAGGCTGACCTTTCCGCAGCAAGCCAGAAGGAGGGTCTATCAACAAAAGAGAAGGATGTAGGTTTTCACCTGCAACATGACTGGTATATCTAACCGATATGGGGAGCTTCCTGAAGACCCCCAAGAATTGGCTCAATTGGCCGCACGGCCGGGGCCGACTACCCGCAGAACAGAAGCAGCAAGAGAGCTTCTGATGATGGTTAAAGGGAAACAGTCCCAGTGTTAGGGTGCTAGGCCCGGATACAGAGGGGGGGTGAATGTATCCCTCTAGAAAATATAGCCCAAATTAAAACTCTAAAGCTCAGATATGCGGAATAAAGACTAATGAGCTTTCCAAGATGAAATGATAAGGCAACGAATGAACAAACAGTTGGACTGCACCAATGCAGCCACCTGAACAACTAGAAACGAAGGCAGAGCTAACCAACCCAAACACACTTAGCAGAATATAATGCTAAAAAATAACTCTCTAGATAATGCAACTAGCCAAGCATGCACAACCTGTGAATGGGAGGTAGAAGATATGGAGCTAACGCAAGGCAAACCACAGCACAAATAATTTTAAGGTGGTTCGGTCCTCCAGACCTACATCCACCCCTCACTTCCAACCGGAGTGAGGCTTCACTAGCCAAGGCTAGAACCAAGCAGACTCAGTCTGCAACAGGTGCTGACACACAGCTTGACCAGGGGAACACACTCCCCTCTTCCTCCCAATCGGAGGGACACCCCAAGTGACTCCCAGTCACTTGGAAACCAGAGGTCGAAGACCTCTCTTCCTCCAGACCAGGAGGGACCCCTGGACTTGCAACCCACAAGCCCAGAACCGGAGACAAGTCTCCCTTCCTCCAAACCGGAGGGAACCCACAAGTTGCTCCCAGCTACTTGCAACTGGAGATCAGATCTCCCTTCTCCTGACCCACCAGGAGGAACCCGACCTCAGTCCAGAGGATCGGAAGTATAAAGCTAACCAGAGAAACAAAAAGGAAAATGAGGAAACATAAAAAGCACAGCAACAAAAGTTGGAAATGAAACACAATAGTCGTTCTGGATTTGATCCACGAACAGACTGAACATGTCTTCAATAGACTCTCTCCTCTTCTTCTTTTCTTCCTCTTCTTTCTTCTTCTCAGCTCACGCAATCTTTCTCTTCTGCTCTCACTCTCTATTTTCTTCTCTTCCGCAGGCTCTCCCTATCTCTTCTCTTTCTTCTTCTTCTTCTGCTTCCTTCTTCTTCTACTCACTACTTCTCTTCTTTTTCTCTTTTTCTGGATCGAAGGGCTTTTCGCTCTCCAGGCTTCTTCTTCGATCAGTCTTCTACAGAGGATGAAGACTCGTATATATAGCAGCAGCAGGCACACTGGGCACGTGTGGCTTCCACATTTCTTGCCCTAGAAGTTCGGACCACGTGGCAGTATCCTGGTATCTCGTCCATCCTTGGATCACGAGCCAGATACCTCGGATCACGTGCCATGTGAAACTCAAGTCTGCTGCGTTGACTCCATCAGTTTGCTGCGTTGACGCATTGATACGTTCCAGCGAGCAAACATCCTAGCCTTTTTAACTGATGTGTCGACGCTTCCAACCCGTGGCGTTGACGCATTGATACGTTCCAATGAGCAACCAGCCTAGCCTTTTTAACTGTTGCGTCGACGCTGCTCCACTGTTGCGTTGACGCGTAGGTGATCCAGTGATCAGGTCTTCAGCAGATAGATGTGCTGCGTTGACGCTGCCAATGTACTCCAGAGGCTGCAATAAGGGATACTTGAACTACTGCGTCCACGCTACTTGATCAATGCGTTGACGCACCAGAATAATCCAGGAGCTTCTTTCTTGATTGTTTGAACTGCTGTGTCCACGTGTCAACATTTCAGCTTCTTGGATCACGTGCCAAGTCTTGATGGCCTGAATCATCTGCATACAGACAGAGGAAAATGACCTTAGTTCAGACGAATGTATATACTTAAGCAGAGCTGCCAGTGTATGGTCTTGAACAGTGCAGCGAGTGTAAAGACTTGGTAAAACAAGGTCCAGTGTATAGACTTCAGTTAGGTTCAGGCCTCTAACAACGAGTGTATAGACTTAGGCCTAACAATTGAATGTATAGAGTTGAAGAAACTGTGCACATTGTATAGACTTGAAGAAACAAGGCAACGTTGTATAGACTTCAAGGATGTATGATCAGACAATGTATAGACTTCACAGTTCAACAGCCATTGTATGGACTTGGTTCCTATAGCAAAAGATGTGGAGTGTACAGACTTGGTGAAACAAAGTCCAGAGTATAGACTTGGTGAACTGACTCCAATGTACAGACTTGCAAAAGTGAGCTACAGTGCCAATGTGTAGACTTCACGCTATACGGACTTTCCAAATAGAACGTAACGCTGTACAGACTTGAGGCTTTGAACGATGAAGGCACAAGACGATGTACAGACTCAGATTCTAGACCAGTGGCTGTACAGACTTGTTTTCCAAACGAATGAATAGACTTTCAATTGAACACTTCAGTCCCGTTGTATGGACTTGAAGATGGAAGCGAAGAGTTGACGCATCAGCTCAAGGAGTTGACGCACTACTGTGTGGACAGAGACAAATATGACTGAAGGGTCGACGCATCAGCACAATGCGTTGACGCACTGCTGTGGAGACTATGCAGACAGAGTTTAGATAGAATTAAATAGAGCATGTTATCTGACAGCCATATGAACTCCATTCACTTACATGATAAACATGATCTAATCGAGCATATAAAAGACACAGCAAGATGACTCACAGTGATTAACTCACATCAAAAGCCAATCATCAAAACCACCATTAAAACCATCATCAAAACCACATGGGCACAACACCCAGGTCTATCCCCACAGGGATGACAAGGCCCCCGTCTTGACCGCTAATGTGGTGACGGCGGAAGAAGAAGACGACGTCCTCCTCGACATCCTGCCTGAGGGTACGTCCGGGGAGACAACAGAGGGTATCCCCACCACTATAGACCCATCAGTTCTGATGCTACTACAAAAATATCAACGGGAGATAGACTCTCTGAAGAAGCAGCTGATGGAAAAGACTGAACATTCATCGGCTTCTAAACCACCCGAAGTCCAGGGTGAGTCATCTCGGGGAGCGGCTCGTCGTGACGACCCTCCACCGCTCTATACACTGTCCCAGCCGTCAGAGCCAAGCATGGCGACGGCACAACAGCGGCCACCACAGCCTCAGCCGCTGCTACCTCCGGTGCTCCCTCAGGTGCACCCGACACCCCCGCTGCTGCGACATCCACAGGCGACCACCCTGGTCACCCCATACTTGCAGCCGGCGCACTTCTATCCAGAACCGGTTGACCCCACGGTCGTGAACCGGATGATGGTGGAGAGGATGATCGAGCTGAAGCTCGCAGAGAAAAGTGAAGGCGACTACGTCGCATTTGATGCCTATCGGGTGCCCTACCCGCAACAGCATGCGGCTAAACGACTTTCCCCGGGGGTCAACAAGCCGCCTAAGTTTGGCAAATTCAATGGGAAAACGTCCCCTAAAGAGCATATTGCATATTACATGACCGTTATGGGTGATCTGGCCACCGACGAGTCATATTTGCTGAAGTTCTTCGGGTCCTCGCTGACAGGGCTCGCATTTGAATGGTACTCTAGCCTCTCGGCCGGGTCAATCGGTGATTGGTCAGATATGCAGAGAAAGTTCAGAGAAAGATTCCATGTCACAGAGAGGGAAGTCACAGTGGCCGAACTCTACTCAACAAAACAAAGGGCAGATGAGACAGCCCTTGATTACATCAAGAGGTGGAGGAACCTCGGAATGAGATGCAAGTGGCCCCCGCATCAGGAGGACGCGGTACAAATATGCAAACAAAACCTCAGGAGGGAGCACCTAGAGAAGATGATTGGAATGGAAATACGGTCATTCGACTGGCTGAACAATGTGGTGGCCGAAGTGGAGGCTTTCCTAGCCAAGCCTGTCCCGGCGTCAGCTGCCAGCACAGCCCAGAAAGGCAAGGCTGCGGAATGGCGCCCCACACCTAAAGAAGCGAATGCGCTTGATATCAAGGCGTTCGAACAGCAGAAGGAGAAAGGCAAGAAGGCGGCTCCCCCGCAACCTGCGAAAGCTCTGGATGACAAAGAAGGTCCTTCACTGAGCGACAAGATGAAGAAAGCCTACTCCTTTCCAAAGGACAAGACCCGAGTCCTGTTCGACTGGGTAACAGAATACGGCAAGGTCACCCTGCCTGAGCCAAGAAGACCGGAGGACCTGAAAAGAAAAGACAGTCCAAGATTTTGCCCCTACCACCAGATGTTGGGACATCCAATCGAAGACTGTTATGTTTTCAAAGACATCATCGAAGGAATGGTAAAGAAGAATGAAATAGAGCTGGGAGACTACAAAGTAGACCCTCCTCAGCCACATGAAGCTCCTCCCAGGAGAGCAGTAGTCAACATGGTCTCCCTCTACCAGGCATTACCTAAGGAGATCTCTGAAGCAAGCACACGGAGCACCTATGAAATCCATTTCCTAGAGCCCGTGAAAGAACAGCAGGGGTGGCAGCAGATCCCTATAAAGCACAAGAAGAAGAGGGCACCTCGCCCGAAATAGGGGGCACATATTCGTGGCGTTACACCCCGGCCTGCTCCGCCAGTGGTAGCACCCGTATGGGTCACTCCACCTACAGCCATCAGAATACATACACCTAACAGGAGGAGACAGACTCCGCTACCAGTAATCAAGGAAACCAATCCTGGGGTCCTTCGACTACAGCACCTGATTGAAGGGCTAGATGAATATGTGCAGCCCGAATTGAAACCTCTGCTGGTACGGGACCACGTCCCATGGCAAGAGCTGGAACAATTCTCACTCAAACAGGTGGAGGAAGCTGAAGCAGCACCCCCTGAAGAGGGCAGCCTGTTCTGGGGGCAGGCACCCGCAGAAACCAAAAAGAAGAGAAAGCAGAAGAAGAAGAAAAGAAAGGCCGCCAGGGCCAATAAAGCACAGGTTGTCTTCTGCAATACCCTATCAGCACTCTTCAACCTACCCGAAGAAGAGGAAGAAGAAGAAATTTGCTTCACACCCCACGCTGGGGGAGGCAAAGCCGAGGCCGCAACTGCTGCACATGCCACTCGGTCGGGCCGAAAATGGGGGCGCCAGCCACCACCCAACCACAACATCATGTTCAGAGGGGAGCAACCCTACAAGACACCTCCGCCGGAAGTCAAGGGAGTCCAAATCCCTCCTCCGTCAGGCCTATACAACAAGAGTGGGGGCAAGGCAGTCCCTTCATTCCTTGAATTTATGAAGATGTCAAAGGGGAAACAGCCTTGTCAAGAGGCTAACCCTACACCCGGGGCCATTCACCCGCAGTCAACGTAATCTACTGAGGATGCAAATGCAGATGGAGCATGCCCTACAGCAACTAATAAAGAAGACCCGACAGCCGGTGCCAGCCAAGAGGATGCCGAGTCCGAGGAAGATGAAGCAGGTCCGTCTGGACCCACAAATCAAAACCTCCCCAAGCCCAGATGGGCTGAAGAGATGAAGCTCTCCAATGTCCGGGCTGGGAGCCGAATAATGAAGTTGCTCAAAAAGCTCCCCGCTCGATTTACGATCTGGGAAATTCTCTCTTTGAGTGAAGAAACTCGACAGGCGATCATCACTGCTCTGCAGACGCCTGCTCATTTTGAAGCCTGCATAGCCGAGGCTATACCAGAAGCCAGTATGACCTTCTCTCCGGAAGACATGCTACTACCTACTGCCAGCCACAACAGGCCGCTGTATATGAAAGGGCACCTGAATGGAAGGGAGCTGAACAGAATACTGGTTGATCCCGGTGCAGCAGTCAACATCCTGCCATATAGAATATACGAGAGGCACCACTTTAATGTGCATCTCGAGAAAGTCAGGGATATGCGTATCGCTGGCTTCAACCAAAAATGTGAAGTATCTATGGGAGTGGCAGAATTCACGCTGGCCCTGGCAAATTTCACTACAATAGTACAGTTTCATGTCATTGACTCTCACACCTCCTACAAGGCGCTGCTCGGCCACCCATGGCTGCATGAGAATATGGTGGTGCCCTCCACGCTCCACCAATGCATCAAATACAGCCTCCAGGGGAAGCAGGAGAGGATATTTGCTGATCTCCACCCATTCGAGGTGTTTGAATGTCACTTGGTAGACGTCAACCTATATACGGGGCCTCCCCGGAAGATTTCTGAAGCTAAAGCCCCCATAGGGGCATCAAAGAATAGATCGGGTGACGGTTGGTACCCACCACCGCCACATGGATATGTCAAGCCGAAGGTTGTAGCAACCCTGATAAATGAATATTGAAATAAAATTAAAAACATACATATTACAGAAGTAATACAGACAAAATAAAACAAATTAAAGATAACGCCTCTGAGTAAGGCGTTAATTTAAAAAGAAACGCCTCTACATACGGCGTGACTAAAGAAAGGACGCCCACGAATGTGGTCGTCAACTCTCATGCGACCAAATAGGTAAGTGAAAGAAACGCCCATATATTAGGCGTGTTTTAAAAACAAGGAACGCCCTTATACATGGCGTTTCTTAAGAAACGACCTGAACTAGGTCGTTAATTAAAGAATCGACGCCCTGACCTAAGGCGTTAATTCAGTTCGTGACCCGACGAACCCAGAACTTATCCAGGGTAAGTGATAAGCATTAGAAAGAGTTCAAACGCGGTAATGACTCTATCATAGAAGTATTACTTCCACATGAACACTAACCCTAATAGGACTTCCATAACCCTATAAATAATCTACTGCTCGAACCCGTGAACGCTATTTGGCGTTCGAGTTCTCTGAAGGTAATTACAGAGCAATAGCTCTTCCTTCCCTCTGTCCCTTTTTGATTTGGTGGACGGTCATTAATTCGACTTCTTCCTTCTTCCAGGTTGAAGAAGCATTGGGGTTGTGAAGAACAAAGGTAATAATCTTTCCTTTACCTTCGGTCAGGTATTATGAAGAAAATATTAATGTTTCTTCGTATTTCTCTGTAGGAAGTTCAGTCGAAAGGGGTTCATCAGTTGAACATAAAGACTTCTTCCTGCTGATACGGCTGAAGTTATTGGTTGCTGTTTAAGCAACAGAGTTTTCTCTCTTCTTCATATCAATCTGCAAATCGTCATCTCCAAATCAACTCTTAAAGGTAGGATTTTCTCAAGTCTCGTAGCCCAAACTAAAAATAAATATAAGAAGCACCATGCATGATATATTTATACAGTTTGCATGTAGTTTTAATACGTTTTCTGTAAATTTTTCAAGAAACGCCCTTGAATAGGGCGCTACTTTAAAAGAAACGACCATCACAGTGGTCGTTAATTAAAAGTATATGCCTTATATACAGGCGTTAATTTCATGAACAATCGCATGTAATCAATAATTGATCCTGTTTAAAATTCAATAAATATGAAATATCGATTCTAATATCTTGCATGACTCTACCTGTAAATTCCTGCTAATTTTCTTGTCATGATCATGTCTCCTGTCTTGGAAATTTATTTGTTGAAATATTGTAAATTCCTTGAATTCACGACCTTGACAACGTCGTTTTACACCTGTTAACGCCCCATCACAGGGCGTAAATTGAAAAGAAACGCCCCTTTCTAGGGCGCGTTTTCTGTAAATTCCTGAACTATGTATATCCTGTAAAATAAAATTAAACAGTAACGCCCCTTTCCAGGGCGTGTTTTAAATAAATCCTGAAAATTATTTATATTCTGTCAAATATTTAAATAATGAGACGCCTGCTTATATAGTCGTCAACTCTGAAGAAACGCCCCTATCCAGGGCGCGTTTTATATAAATTATTGAAATAATGAAATTCTGCAAAACGGAACATATGTAAACGCCCTTATGTTAGGCGTTACTTACCTGACTAACGCCCCTGACTAGGGCGTGTTTTTCATGAATTAATAAAATTATTGAAAATTCTGTAAAATAGAAATATGTAAACGCCCTTCTGTTAGGCGTTAATTACTTGAGAAACGACTTGACCTAAGTCGTTATTTTACTGTAAAACTGATTTTTCCCTGTTTTTGTTAACCGATGATTTCATATGTTATAATATATATATATCGGCACTATTCTCCACTCCGTGAGTATAGTCCCACGTTTCACGTTGTTTCATCGATCACACTCAACTCTCATTGACATACGAGCTCTCCATTGGACATTCCGTTCCTTTGGACTAGCGAGTTAGTCATAGAGACCTCCGTAAGACTCCTCGTAGTCTTGGATTCCCTCAAGGCCGACTAAGCTGATTGTACCCTAAAAACCCATTACACGATCCTTGCCATGTCAATCTAAAGAAACATGGTATACCGGCCCTTATGATTATACAAAGAGTATATCATAAGAAATTCTTAATGGGATGATGATATCATGCCATATCATGTCGTTCTTGTAAACCTCAATTCTATGATAAGAATGAGGGTATCTTGCTTGATCTAATGTTTATGTGGACCTCAATTCTATATAAAGAATGTCCATATTGATTTGTCATGGGACCTAAGTTAAGGGAACCATATTCTACCTAGTTTTATTGATATCGTGATTTTACCGTTATTATCGCCAATCTATGTCCTTTGTCATATTTTGGACTCTATTCTGTCAAAGTTGTCATACATGTCTACAAGCTTGAATATTGAAACTCTATATTGGCTATATAAACAAGAGTGGATGTCAAAAATACATGATAAATGCCTGTGCATATAGGGCCCGATCTGGTCCTGGGAGGAGCACCCGAAAGTACTTGTGCCCATGGGAGTTAAAATGATAAGGTATCTGGCATTATACCGAGTACTTGACTTGCTTGATTGGACATTCCACACACATCTTGTACTTGAATCGTACTTGACTTTACATGAAATGCGTGGCCCGAAAAAGGGTAATTTACTTGCTTGATACATGATAGCCAAAGTTCTTGACATGACTTGTTAAACGTGCTTGCTTGAATACCTTGAATACACTTGTCATCTTGTTGGAAGTTCATGATTAAGTTCATCTTATTTCTTGATATTACATTCTCTCTATCTTGTCATTTTATGCGAGCATGCATAGCTTTATTGCATTCATGAAAGATGTAATTACTTAAACCCCTTGCTAGTACTTGAGATATAATTTCCTACTGAGCGTTCGCTCATTCCGTTTGTCCCTTTGTACTTTTCAGGTAAGTCCGACGACGATGAAGTCAATCGGATGGGAATGTTCAAGAGTGAAAGTGATAGAGCTGCTCAAGTGTCGTCTAGTCTTTCCTATAGTTTCTTGAGTCAAATATGTATTCTTTTCCTTTTTATTAAACAGAGTATTGGATTTGTAATAGTCTATCCATTATGAAATAAAGGATTGGGTTATCTTGCTATTTTGCGCATCTCTGTCTTTGCGTCGAATACACGACCACTCTGATTGATATGATTGATATAGACACGTCGCGCATCTCGGGTATCTTCCGCGCTCGGGGCGTGACAGTCTTTGTGGTATCAGAGCCTAAGGTATTCAATTCCTAGGAAAAACCCAAGTCCAAGGATAAGTTGAACCTTTAAACCAGTGAGATTGGGTAGAACCAAGGGTTAGATTTAACATAGTATACGAGTCTTTAAATACGATCACGTACTAATATAGTTATTGTAATTGTAGGATAATGGCTGCCGAACGTGCTCAATGGCGCAACATGCAGCGTACCCTTCAAGGGATGACCCAAGTGCTACAACAGGTAGCACAAGGTGGTGCTCCACGAGCTGGAAGCTTACACCAAGCCTTTAAGAATATGAATCCCCCGAAGTTTATGGGATCGACCGATCTGGACGATGCCGAGCATTGGGTTCGGGAAACCGAACGCATATTCCGTGTCATGCAATGCACGGACCAGGACAAAGTGCTATTAGCTACATTCCAGTTAGAGAAAGATGCTAGATGCTGGTGGGAGTCTATTGAAGCAACCATCGATCCTACTCAAGTAACATGGGAAGAATTCGTGGAATACTTCAATGCTAAATATTTCTCGGACCGAGTCCAAGAAAAGAAGGCTGCCGAATTCGCTGCATTAAAGCAACGATCCTTATCATTAGCAGATTATGAAGCTCAGTTCTCCAGGTTATCTAGATATGCTAAGCATCTTATTAGCACGGAGAAGATGAAAGCCCGTAGATTTCTTAATGGGCTTAGGCCCCACTATATTACTCAATTGGCGCCTATGGACATCCAAATTTATTCTGAAATAGTGCGCCGAGCTCAATTACTTGAAGATGCCACGGAACTATCTGATAGGATCCGTGGAAAAGACAAGAAGGAACAAGTCACGGGTTCGGGTTCTTTCAAACCCAACTTTAAGAAGAGGCCCAATAATGGAGGTTCTTCCTCTCAAGATCAGAAATTCAAGAAGACCAAGCCTTTCTCTATCACCACTACCCCTTCGAATACAGTCTGCAAGCATTGTGACAAGGCTGGTCACAAGACGGAAGAATGCTGGAGGAAATTAGGAGCTTGTCTCCGTTGTGAAGCCGTGAGCATCGGATTCCCGAGTGTCCATTAATGAACGACCAAGCCGGCGATGGTAAACGCCCGGTGACAAAGAATGCTCGTCTTCATGCAATACAGGAGACCGAACCTGAAGAAGAAGGCGGATTAGTGGAAGGTACATTGAAAATTTGTTCCAAATATGCACATGTCTTATTTGATACGGGTGCATCGCATTCTATTGTTTCTAAGAAGTTTGCTGACCCGTTACCTCTAGAACCGGAATGGATGAAAATAGTGTTGTCTACTCCTCTCGGAAACGAGACGGATATCATGCATCATTACCAAAACTGTGAGGTATTGGTTCGAGGAAAGAATTTTCCTATTGATCTTATCTGTTTAGATCTAAAAGAATATGATGTTATACTAGGAGCAGATTGGTTATCTAAGTACCAGGCAACGGTTGATTGCCGTAATAGCAAGATCGTTTTCAAAGAATTTCCAGAACTGACTTATACTAGTCCTAAGAGTCGAAGCAAATCCCCTCTTATTTCGGCTCTTCGAGCAAGCAAGCTCGTCAGGAAGGGATGTGTATCCTTCCTTGCTTTTGTCACTGTTAAAGAAGCTAAGAAAACCAAGATAGAAGACGTTCAGGTAGTGCGAGAATTCCCAGACGTATTTCCAGAAGATTTGCCGGGATTACCCCCTCAAAGAGAAGTGGCCTTCACCATTGACTTAGTCCCTGGTGCTGGTCCTGTTTCAAAGGCACCATATAGAATGTCCCCTGCTGAACTCAAGGAGTTGAAGGAGCAGTTGATGGAACTAATCCAAAAAGGGTTTATTAGACCAAGTACTTCCCCGTGGGGAGCACCAGTCTTATTTGTAAAGAAGAAGGATGGATCCATGAGATTGTGTATCGACTATCGACAGTTGAATCATCTTACTATCAAGAACAAGTATCCACTGCCGAGAATCGATGAATTATTTGATCAGATTTCAGGATCCAAATATTTTTCCAAGATTGATCTCAGGTCGGGATATCATCAGTTAAGAATCAAGGATGATGACATTCACAAGACCGCATTCAGAAGCAGGTATGGCCATTACGAATTTGTTGTTATGCCTTTTGGACTAACAAATGCCCCTGCTGCCTTTATGCAGTTAATGAATAGCATATTCAGGCCTTACTTGGATCAATTCATAGTAGTCTTCATTGATGATATATTGATATATTCTAAGACTAAGGAAGAACATGAAGAGCATTTGAGGATTGCATTGCAAGTCTTGAGGACAAATCAATTATATGCTAAACTCAGCAAATGCGAGTTCTGGCTTGAAGAAGTGGCTTTTCTCGGACATGTCATATCCAAGGACGGTTTATCTGTAGATCCGTCAAAGGTTGAAGCTGTAAGAAACTGGGAAAGACCCACTAATGCAAGCGAGATCAGAAGTTTCTTAGGTCTTGCAGGCTATTATCGGCGATTCATCAAAGATTTCTCTAAGATCGCCGTGCCCCTTACAAGGTTAACTCGTAAGGAGATCCGATATGAATGGAGTGAGGAATGTGAAAGAAGTTTTCAAACTCTTAAGGATCATCTCACTACAGCTCCGGTGTTAGCTCTACCAATAGAAGGAGAGAAATTCGAGGTCTACACTGATGCTTCTGGCATTGGCCTCGGATGTGTCCTAATGCAACAAGGAAAGGTCATAGCATACTCTTCACGTCAACTGAAGAAGCATGAGGAGAATTACCCCGTCCATGACTTAGAACTGGCCGCGGTAGTATTTGCCCTAAAGATATGGAGACACTATCTCTATGGAGTACAGTTCACTGTCTACTCCGATCACAAGAGTCTCAAATATCTATTCTCACAAAAGGAGCTAAACATGAGACAAAGACGCTGGCTAGAATATCTCAAGGACTTCGACTTCAATATACAATACCATCCCGGAAAGGGTAATTATGTTGCTGATGCCCTTAGTCGAAAGCCGAGAGCAATGATAGCCAATTGTATGATACAAGAATGGAGGTTACTTGAACAATTCTCCGAGCTCAATATAAGCTTGGACACGGAATCCAAATTTGTTACATTATCTCATGTAAGCATACAGTCAGATTTATTATCTGAGATACAAGCACTTCAGGGTGATGATCCTATATTAGTGGAAATCAAGGGCAGATTAGAAGGACAATCTGATTTTCAACTAACTTCTGATGGAAGATTATTATTCAAAGGTAGAACTTGTATACCTGATTGTCCGGAATTAAAGAAGAAGATCTTAGATGAAGCTCACCGATCAAGGTACACTATTCATCCTGGATCAACTAAAATGTACCAAGATGTAAAGAGGAACTTTTGGTGGCCCAATATGAAAAGAGAAATAGCGGACTATGTATCACGCTGTCTTACATGCCAACAGGTCAAGGCGGAACACCAAAAGCCTGCTGGAAAACTACACCCTCTAGATATTCCTAAGTGGAAGTGGGAGGATATTGGTATGGACTTCATCATGGGTTTGTCTAAATCTAAAGGAGGACATGATGGAATCTGGGTTATCATTGACCGATTAACTAAATCGGCGCATTTCTTGCCAATAAAAAGCCGATGGTCAATTGATGTGCTAGCTGCACTGTACATCAAGGAAATAGTCAGGATACATGGAATTCCTGTCTCAATCGTGTCTGACAGAGATCCCCGTTTTACTTCTCATTTTTGGAAGGGATTACAACATTCGTTAGGAACAAGGCTCAACTTTAGTACTGCTTTCCACCCACAAACGGATGGTCAGACCGAGAGAACTAACCAGGTTGTTGAGGATATGCTTAGAGCATGCATCATTGACTTTGGAGGATGCTGGCACGATCATTTACCACTAGTGGAATTTGCATATAATAATAGCTACCAAGCTAGTATCCAAATGGCACCTTTCGAAGCCTTATACGGAAGGAGTTGCAGATCACCCATATGCTGGAACGAAGTTGGAGAAAAACAACTGCTAGGTCCAGACATGGTAAGGGATACAACTGAGAAGATACAAGTAATCAGAGAAAGATTGCAAGTTGCTCAGACGAGACAAAAAGCTTATGCTGATACAAGAAGGAGAGATCTTGAATTCCAAATCGGAGATCATGTATTTCTCAAGATATCGCCTGGACGTGGCATACGAAGATTTGGTGTTAAGGGCAAGCTTACGCCAAGATTCATCGGACCATTTGAGGTACTTGAAAGAGTTGGCGAGGTTGCTTATCGCATCGCATTGCCTCCTCAATTGTCCGAGGTACATAATGTATTTCACATATCCATGTTGAAGAAGTATGTGCACGATCCATCTCATATTATTGAACATAGAGATCTGGTGATCCAGAAAGATCTCACCTATGAACAGAAGCCTATGAAGATCTTAGATCGAGAAATACGAGCTCTAAGGAATAAGGTTATTCCCATGCTCAAGGTGCAATGGAATAAGAATCCCGAACGCGAAGCGACATGGGAGACCGAGGAATCTATGAAGAAACGATTTCCCGAGTTATTCTAAGAGGTATATACACTCTCCACGTGTATAATTATATATATTGAATTTGGGGACCAAATTCTTTTTAAGTGGGGGAGGGTGTAGCAACCCTGATAAATGAATATTGAAATAAAATTAAAAACATACATATTACAGAAGTAATACAGACAAAATAAAATAAATTAAAGATAACGCCTCTGAGTAAGGCGTTAATTTAAAAAGAAACGCCTCTACATACGGCGTGACTAAAGAAAGGACGCCCACGAATGTGGTCGTCAACTCTCACGCGACCAAATAGGTAAGTGAAAGAAACGCCCATATATTAGGCGTGTTTTAAAAACAAGGAACGCCCTTATACATGGCGTTTCTTAAGAAACGACCTGAACTAGGTCGTTAATTAAAGAATCGACGCCCTGACCTAAGGCGTTAATTCAGTTCGTTACCCGACGAACCCAGAACTTATCCAGGGTAAGTGATAAGCATTAGAAAGAGTTCAAACGCGGTAATGACTCTATCATAGAAGTATTACTTCCACATGAACACTAACCCTAATAGGACTTCCATAACCCTATAAATAATCTACTGCTCGAACCCGTGAACGCTATTTGGCGTTCGAGTTCTCTGAAGGTAATTACAGAGCAATAGCTCTTCCTTCCCTCTGTCCCTTTTTGATTTGGTGGACGGTCATTAATTCGACTTCTTCCTTCTTCCAGGTTGAAGAAGCATTGGGGTTGTGAAGAACAAAGGTAATAATCTTTCCTTTACCTTCGGTCAGGTATTATGAAGAAAATATTAATGTTTCTTCGTATTTCTCTGTAGGAAGTTCAGTCGAAAGGGGTTCATCAGTTGAACATAAAGACTTCTTCCTGCTGATACGGCTGAAGTTATTGGTTGCTGTTTAAGCAACAGAGTTTTCTCCCTTCTTCATATCAATCTGCAAATCGTCATCTCCAAATCAACTCTTAAAGGTAGGATTTTCTCAAGTCTCGTAGCCCAAACTAAAAATAAATATAAGAAGCACCATGCATGATATATTTATACAGTTTGCATGTAGTTTTAATACGTTTTCTGTAAATTTTTCAAGAAACGCCCTTGAATAGGGCGCTACTTTAAAAGAAACGACCATCACAGTGGTCGTTAATTAAAAGTATACGCCTTGTATACAGGCGTTAATTTCATGAACAATCGCATGTAATCAATAATTGATCCTGTTTAAAATTCAATAAATATGAAATATCGATTCTAATATCTTGCATGACTCTACCTGTAAATTCCTGCTAATTTTCTTGTCATGATCATGTCTCCTGTCTTGGAAATTTATTTGTTGAAATATTGTAAATTCCTTGAATTCACGACCTTGACAACGTCGTTTTACACCTGTTAACGCCCCATCACAGGGCGTAAATTGAAAAGAAACGCCCCTTTCTAGGGCGCGTTTTCTGTAAATTCCTGAACTATGTATATCCTGTAAAATAAAATTAAACAGTAACGCCCCTTTCCAGGGCGTGTTTTAAATAAATCCTGAAAATTATTTATATTCTGTCAAATATTTAAATAATGAGACGCCTGCTTATATAGTCGTCAACTCTGAAGAAACGCCCCTGTCCAGGGCGCGTTTTATATAAATTATTGAAATAATGAAATTCTGCAAAACGGAACATATGTAAACGCCCTTATGTTAGGCGTTACTTACCTGACTAACGCCCCTGACTAGGGCGTGTTTTTCATGAATTAATAAAATTATTGAAAATTCTGTAAAATAGAAATATGTAAACGCCCTTCTGTTAGGCGTTAATTACTTGAGAAACGACTTGACCTAAGTCGTTATTTTACTGTAAACTGATTTTTCCCTGTTTTTATTAACCGATGATTTCATATGTTATAATATATATATATATCGGCACTATTCTCCACTCCGTGAGTATAGTCCCACGTTTCACGTTGTTTCATCGATCACACTCAACTCTCATTGACATACAAGCTCTCCATTGGACATTCCGTTCCTTTGGACTAGCGAGTTAGTCATAGAGACCTCCGTAAGACTCCTCGTAGCCTTGGATTCCCTCAAGGCCGACTGAGCTGGTTGTACCCTAAAAACCCATTACACGATCCTTGCCATGTCAATCTAAAGAAACATGGTATACCGGCCCTTATGATTATACAAAGAGTATATCATAAGAAATTCTTAATGGGATGATGATATCATGCCATATCATGTCGTTCTTGTAAACCTCAATTCTATGATAAGAATGAGGGTATCTTGCTTGATCTAATGTTTATGTGGACCTCAATTCTATATAAAGAATGTCCATATTGATTTGTCATGGGACCTAAGTTAAGGGAACCATATTCTACCTAGTTTTATTGATATCGTGATTTTACCGTTATTATCGCCAATCTATGTCCTTTGTCATATTTTTGGACTCTATTCTGTCAAAGTTGTCATACATGTCTACAAGCTTGAATATTGAAACTCTATATTGGCTATATAAACAAGAGTGGATGTCAAAAATACATGATAAATGCCTGTGCATATAGGGCCCGATCTGGTCCTGGGAGGAGCACCCGAAAGTACTTGTGCCCATGGGAGTTAAAATGATAAGGTATCTGGCATTATACCGAGTACTTGACTTGCTTGATTGGACATTCCACACACATCTTGTACTTGAATCGTACTTGACTTTACATGAAATGCGTGGCCCGAAAAAGGGTAATTTACTTGCTTGATACATGATAGCCAAAGTTCTTGACATGACTTGTTAAACGTGCTTGCTTGAATACCTTGAATACACTTGTCATCTTGTTGGAAGTTCATGATTAAGTTCATCTTATTTCTTGATATTACATTCTCTCTATCTTGTCGTTTTATGCGAGCATGCATAGCTTTATTGCATTCATGAAAGATGTAATTACTTAAACCCCTTGCTAGTACTTGAGATATAATTTCCTACTGAGCGTTCGCTCATTCCGTTTGTCCCTTTGTACTTTTCAGGTAAGTCCGACGACGATGAAAGTCAATCGGATGGGAATGTTCAAGAGTGAAAGTGATAGAGCTGCTCAAGTGTCGTCTAGTCTTTCCTATAGTTTCTTGAGTCAAATATGTATTCTTTTCCTTTTTATTAAACAGAGTATTAGATTTGTAATAGTCTATCCATTATGAAATAAAGGATTGGGTTATCTTGCTATTTTGCGCATCTCTGTCTTTGCGTCGAATACACGACCACTCTGATTGATATGATTGATATAGACACGTCGCGCATCTCCGGGTATCTTCCGCGCTCGGGGCGTGACAAAGGTGGTCTCCCACATCACAGCTTCTGGAGACGTCGGAAGGGTGACACCCCCAGCATTATACCCTAAAGCTAAGGAAGTGCAGGTCAATCGACAACACGACCGCATCGGAGTCCCGGCCGGCCTCACCAAGCCAGTCCTCGGCCTCAACGACCCCACTGTCGAACCTTTCAAAGCTTGGGAGGTGACACAAGAAGATGGGCCCAACAGCTTGTTCTATACAGCTGAAGAGCATCCCACTCGGGAAGACACACACTGTAGCCTCCCTGAAGATCTAGCCAACCCGCGGGTTCCTGTCCAAGGTTTGGCATTTACAACTGATCGGATGGCCAAGATGTTTCAGAAGCAACACATTCCTCCCGATCAGTCTCAAAAGCGCAAAGAAGCTTTCCAAAATATGTGGTATCCTGCAAATCTGGATAAGGAAATGTGACGTGTCTCTCAGCATCCAGGGTTGGGCTTCACCCTGGAGGAATATTATTACAATGGGCGGTACGAGGTGGATACTATCTCCGCCTTCTATCCTACTGAAGATAGCCCTCTGGGGGCAACCTTTGATGAGTATCCGGTGGAAGCCGAATATCTTGAACTGGCTCGGTCCGGGAACCAAGAAGTAGAAACCTCGGCCCCTTGCCGATGCTGGGAGCAAGTTCATCCTAAAGAAGCGGCCTTTCAAGACAAATTTGATACGGCTAGCAGCAGTGAAGCCGAAGACATTCAAGAAGTAGGAGTCTCTCCCTCCACAGGGGTCCTACTAATGATAACTTCAACACCCTTTCTGCCAATCAGGGAAGCCTTGGTCAACTCCAATCAAGGGGAGCCAGCTACCAGGAAAGAAAAAGTCACTTCTACGGAAGATACAACTGTCCC
Source organism: Amorphophallus konjac (assembly GCA_022559845.1). Taxonomy (NCBI): domain Eukaryota; kingdom Viridiplantae; phylum Streptophyta; class Magnoliopsida; order Alismatales; family Araceae; genus Amorphophallus; species Amorphophallus konjac. The sequence continues at coordinate 94,889,207 of CM040129.1, read as the reverse complement.
AGAAGGCAAGACTTCCTCAGCTTCTGCTATAAAACCAGTATGCTGTCCGAGTCCGGCAGTAAACAGCTACCAGCCCATCATGGCTACAACCTCATCTACAAACACTAAAGCTGCTCTCTCATCCTTAGGAGCTACAACGGCAATGGATTTGCTAATAGAACAATCCACTCAGCCGCTAGCACAAGAAATCAAGAAACCACGTGAGGCTCTGGCAATACCCGATGAGGAAGTCGAAGTACTCGACCCTCAAGATGGTATTCCAGACTTCGTCGACCTCCAACCGGCACCTCCGGAGATAGAAGACGGAGGTCAGGCCACAGTCGATGAACTAATAGAAGTCAACTTGGGAAATGAGGAGGACCCTAGGCCCACCTTCCTCAGTGCCCAACTGTCCCCAGAAGAACGGGAGCTGTACATCCAGCTGCTTCTAGAATACCGGGATTGCTTCGCCTGGACTTACAAAGAGATTCCAGGTCTAAGCCCCGCTGTCTCACAACATGAGCTAACAATCAGCCCTGAGGCCGAGCCAGTGAAGCAACCACCGCGGCGCATGAGGCCAGAGCTCATCACCCAAATTTGTGCTGAAGTCGACAAGCTCATTGACGTGGGATTTGTTGAAGAAAACCAGTACACTACATGGCTGGAGAATATCGTCCCCGTGAAGAAGAAGAATGGACAGATCCGGATATGTGTCGACTTCTGAGATCTAAATAAAGCCTGCCCCAAAGATGACTTCCCGGTGCCAATAACCGAGGTCATGATTGATGCTACAACCGGCCATGAGGCCCTATCATTCATGGATGGATCGTCCGGCTACAATCAGATTTGGATTGCGGAGCATGACCGAGTCCATACTGCTTTCCGAACCCCTAAAGGCATTTATCATTACAAGAGAATGCCGTTCGAACTGAAGAATGCTGGCGCAACCTATCAGCGAATGACCAAAATCTTTGATGAGTTACTCTACCACAAGGTCGAATGCTACATAGACGACCTGGTGGTCAAAACCAGAAGAAATGAAGATCATCTGCAAGACCTCCGGATTATTTTTCAGAGGCTGAGGCAGCATGAGCTAAAGATGAACCCCATGAAATGTGCGTTCGGAGTGTCGAGCGGAAAATTCCTGGGTTTCATCGTCCGATATCGGGGAATCGAGATAGACCCCGCAAAGATCAAGGCAATTCAGGAGTTACCTCCGCCAAGGAACATCTCCGAGATGAGATCACTACAGGGCCGCTTAGCTTATATCTGGCGATTCATTTCCAATTTGTCAGGGCGATGTCAGTCTTTTCACAAGTTGATGATGAAAGAGGTTCCCTTTTATTGGGATGAAGATTGCCAGACAGCCTTTGACAAGCTAAAAGACTATCTGAAAACTCCTCCAGTGCTGGGCGCACCAGTGAAAGGATGACCATTGATACTGTATATAGCAGCTACACATAATTCTCTGGGGGCAATGCTGGCCCAGAATAATGAAGAAGGGAAAGAGCAAGCCCTCTATTACCTCAGTCGGAGACTGGTCAGAACTGAAGAGAAATATACTTATATTGAGAGGATCTGTCGGGCACTAATCTTCGCAGTTAAGAAGCTCCGACACTATATGTTGTCGCATGAAATCAGCGTGGTATCCAAAGAGGATCCCCTGAAGTACATCATGTCTCAACCGGCACTCAAAGGCCGCCTGGGCAAATGGGCGGTAATCCTTATGGAGTTTGATATCTCCTACGTGCCGCGCAAGGCCGTCAAGGGCCAAGCTATTGCAGACTTCTTCGCTGAGCACCCAGTGCCCGGGGATTGCCCGTTGGAGCCGGAGCTTCCTGAAGATGAAACCCTAGAAGCCGTGCAAGTACAGCCCTCTCTATGGCAGCTATACTTTGATGGCACTTCCAGAATTGACACCTATGCCACAAGATCAGCCAGAGTCAGGGCAGGAGCAGGCATAGTCCTGAAATCCCCAGAAGGAGAAGTGGTGCATACATCCTGTTCCATAAACAAGCAATGCACAAACAATGAAGCGGAATATGAAGCCCTGATAATCGGGTTGCAAATTGCTCTGTCCATGGGAATTCAGATGCTGGAAGCATTCAGAGACTCCATGCCAGTTATAAAACAGCTGGAAGGAGAGTTCGATGTGCGAAAGCAAGAGCTCCTCCCCTATCACCAGTTGGCAACTCGCCTGATGTCAAGATTTTACCTCATCAGCATCAAGCACATCAATCGAGGCCGGAATGCTCAGGCAGACGCCCTCGCTAAGCTGGCCAGTTCATTGGTGGTCCCGCCAGACACAAGCCTGAATATAACAGTGATCAACCGCCGACAGGTCCCCAGCGTAATAGAGGTCCTGGCCGACGAATAAGAGATGGAAGTAGCAGTCATCAAAGGGGTTCAGCAGCCCGATTGGCGAGAGCATCTCCTACACTGGTTTCAACACCAGCAACTTCCAAAAGAAAAGGAACAGAGAATGAAGCTCCTGAGGATCAAGGATTCTTACGAGATGAGAAGCGGGACCTTGTTCCGAATTATGGCAGATGCCCGAAGGAAAGTCCTACTCCGTTGCTTATCTTCAGCAGAAGCAGGACAGGTGATGCAGGAGGTCCATGCAGGATCAGCTGGAGCACACCAGGCTGGCCCGAAGATGAAAATTGAGATAAAGAAACTGGGTTACTATTGGCCCACTATATTTGATGATTGCTGCAGGTTTGCCAAAGCTTGTCAGAAGTGTCAAGAACACGCTAATGTGGCAAGGAGACCTCCAGTGCCATTGCATCCCACCCTACCAAGCTGGCCGTTTGCTCAGTGGGGCACGGATGTAGTAGGGCCGCTACCAGCATCCTCATCAGGGTGCAGATACATCTTAGTAGCTACAGACTACTTCTCCAGATGGGCGGAGGCAGTAGCACTAAGAGATGTGACGGGAGAACTAGTTGCAAGATTCCTCCGGCAGAATGTAATATTTCGGTTCGGGATCCCCAGCCGAATCATCTCTGATAATGGCAGTCATTTTAGGAACCAGAAGGTTTATCGACTGGCCGACAAATACAAAATCGACTGGAGGACATCGTCCCCCTACAACCCTCAAGCCAATGGACTCGCAGAAGCCTTTAACAAGACCTTATGCACACTGCTGGCAAAGACTGTCAAGTCTAATAAAAAAGATTGGGAAGAAAGGATGTACGAAGCACTTTGGGCCTATCGTACTATCTACAAGACCCCAACCGGCTGTTCACCTTTCTCCCTCGTCTATGGGTCAGAAGCTGTAGTGCCCATTGAACTTGAAGTTCCTTCATTGCGAGTTGCCATCTAGCACGGACTAGTCAGTGGTGAGCAGACCAACGCAGAAAGAAGATTGGAGGAGCTCACTGAGCTCGAAGGAAAACGCCTCCGGGCACAGCAAAACATCCAACTCTACCAAGCTCGCATGGCCCGTGCTTTTGACAAGCTAGTCAAGGGTCGAGAATTCAAGAAAGGAGACCTGGTAATGGTCAAAAGAAAAGAAGTGATGGCCTCCAACCCCAAAGGGAAGCTGGTCGAAAAATGGGTCGGGCCGTATATCGTCCGCCGAGTATATGAAGGGGGTGCCTACGTCCTTGTAGACCACAAAGGAGTCATTCAATTCTCTCCCCTCAACGGAAAACACATTAAGCTATATCATGCAGCGCAGCCGACATGTCCCGAGTGATCGGTCGGAGCTAACTTTTCCTCCTTGGTTTAGTGGCACTCCGCCCTAACCGAGCTACCCTTTCCTGGGTTTAGTGGCACTCCGCCCTAACCAAACTACTTTTCCCCTTGGTTTAGTGGCACTCCGCCCTAACCGAGCTACCTTTTCCTTGGTTTAGTGGCACTCCGCCCTAACCGAGCTACCTTTCCTTGATTTAGTGGCACTCCGCCCTAACCGAGCTGCCCTCCTCCTTGGTTTAGTGGCACTCCGCCCTAACCGAGCTACTCTTCTCCTTGGTTTAGTGGCACTCCGCCCTAACCGAGCTACCTTTTCCTTGGTTTAGTGGCACTTCACCCTAAACAAGCTACTCTCCTCCTTGGTTTAGTGGCACTCCACCCTAACCGAGCTACTCTTCTTCTTGGTTTAGTGGCACTCTGCCCTAACCAAGCTACCTATTCCTTGGTTTAGTGGCATTTTACCCTAACCGAGCTACTTTTCCTTGGTTAGTGGCATTTCGCCCTAATCGAGCTACCTTCTCCTGGTTTAGTGACACTCTGCCCTAACCAAGCTACCTTTTCCTTGGTTTAGTGGCACTCCGCCCTGACCGAGCTACCTTCCCTTGGTTTAGTGGCACTCCGCCCTAACCGAGCTACCCTCTCCTTGGTTTAGTGGCACTCCGCCCTGACCGAGCTACCTTCCCTTGGTTTAGTGGCATTCCGCCCTGATCGAGCTACCCTTTCCTTGGTTTAGTGGCACTCCGCCCTAACCGAGCTACCTTCCCTTGGTCCAGTGGCATTTCGCCCTGATCGAGCTACCTTTTCCTTGGCCTAGTGGCATTCTGCCCTGATCAAGCTTCCAAAGGATACGTCGCACCGCCATTACGAGCCTTACGTTCGGATTGGCACGAAAGCCCTTCCTTGCGTTAGCATTATCTCCCCGCTAACGAATAAACCCGTGTCAGCTGAAGACTTTGTGCCCTAGCTGGCATTCTCACATTGTTGCCACTACGAGCCATCCACTGTCGACCAGGCGTCGAACATTACACTTCGACCTGCCACCCTATACAAATAAAAAAAATGGGGTTAAAAATAGAGATACCCCGCCAGACTTGCTCCTATATTAGGACAAGTGCAAAAATGGCTATAACCCAGCTGTGGCGAAAACCTGAAGGGGAGCTGCAGGCAAAATCGGGTACCCCGCCGCGTGAAAACTCGAAAGGGCGCGTGGGCAAAAGCAAGAGGGGGCAGGCTTCGGCGAAAATCCGAAAGGGCGCTTGAGTCAGTAAAGTGGTAATTTCCAAATTCCTCTCCTATTCTCCACCCAATGAAACTCCGAAAGGGACAACCATCAAAGTCCCACCGGAAATCCTTTAACAAACCCACATTCGACCTTCGTCATCATCGGCGAGGTCGAGTGATCTCTACCCTCAACTTGGACCTTATGTCCCTGTTGACAATCCCATCTTCACTTCGGCATGTGACCCGTGCTGATGAATAAACCCACATTCGACCCTCGTCATCATCGGCGAGATCGGTCGATCTCTACCCTTAACTTGGACCTTACGTCCCTGTTGATAATCCCATCTTTGCTTCGGCATGTGACCCATGTTGATGAATAAACCCATGGTCGACCCTCGTCATCATCGGCGAGATCGGTCTATCTCTACCCTTAACTTGGACTTTCCGTCCCCGTTAATAACCCTACCTTTGTTTCGGCGATAACCTATGCAGATTAATAAACCCACATTCGACCCTCGTCATCATCGGCGAGACCGGTCGATCTTTACCCTTAGCTCAGATCTTACATCCTTGTTAATAGACCGTATCCTTTGCTTCAATATCTAACCAGTGTCAACAGATCGAAGCAGGGTCCAATCCTTGTCATCATCGACAAGGCCAGTCAATATTTTCGAGGTCTAGTTCTTCTACATCTCGAATTCAAAAAAAGAAAGAAAAGAAAATGGGGTTAAAAATAGAGATACCCCGCCAGACTTGCTCCCATATCAGGACAAGTGCAAAAATGGCTATAACCCAGCTATGGCGAAAACCCGAAAGGGCGTCGCAGGCAAAATCGGGTACCCCGCCGCGTGAAAACCCGAAAGGGCGCGGGGGCAAAAGCAAGAGGGGGCTGGCCTCGGCGAAAACCCGAAAGGGCGCTTAGGTCAGTAATGTGAATAAAAAAATTGAATGATGAATAGTGATGATTCATTCTCTGTCCGGAAGACCCCTTACGAGGTCGACGGGGAATTTTCATCCGATATCCCGCCTATATACATCTATTGTCTACCCTTTTGACCCTTGTCACCATCGGCAAGATCGGTCGCTACCCTATCCGATTTTGTCACCATCGGCAAGACCGTCTACCCTTTTCAACTTTTGTCACCATCGGCAAGATCGGTCGCTACCCCTATCCGGTTTTCGTCACCATCGGCAAGACCGTCTGCCCTTTTTCGACCCTTGTCTCCATCGGCAAGATTGGTCGCTACCCTATCCCGTTCTTGTCACCATCGGCAAGACTGTCTACCCTTTTTCGACCCTTGTCACCATCGGCAAGATCGATCGCTACCCTATCCGGTTTTTGTCACCATCGGCAAGACCGTCTAACCTTTTCGACCCTTGTCACCATCGGCAAGATCGGTCGCTACCCTATCCGGTTTTTGTCACCATCGGCAAGACCGTCTACCCTTTTCGACCCTTGTCACCATCGGCAAGATCGGTCGCTACCCCTATCCGGTTTTCGTCACCATCGGCAAGACCGTCTGCCCTTTTTCGACCCTTGTCACCATCGGCAAGATTGGTCGCTACCCTATCCGGTTCTTGTCACCATCGACAAGACCGTCTACCCTTTTTTGACCCTTGTCATCATCGGCAAGATCAGTCGCTACCCCTTTCCGATTTTTGTCACCATCGGCAAGACCGTCTACCCTCTTCGACCCTTGCCACCATCGGCAAGATCGGTAGCTACCTTACCCAATTTTTGTCATCATCGGCAAGACCGTCTACCCTTTTCGACTCTTGCCACCATCGGCAAGGTCGGTCGCTACCCCTGTCTGGTTCTTGTCATCATCGTCGAGACCGCCTACCCTTTTTCGACCCTTGTCATCATCGACAGGACCGGTCGCTACCCATTCTCGGTTCTTGCCATCCTTGGCAGGACCGCTTACCCGCCAGTTTTGATATACCCTCTTGAGTCCCCCAAACTCTCGGCTGGCATAGGCCGTTGTTAGTCTCGAGAAAAGTCACGGCGCGGTGGAGCGAACACCTCACCCATTTGCTGAAGGCGTGAGCGCTCTCCTGCCCTAGTGACTCATACACTCGGATTAGAAACAACGGGCGAATGGAAGAGAAAAGAATAATGACAAGATGGAGTCTTCATTCAAAAAGCACGATGGAGATTTTCCATTACTATGAAGTAAAAGGTACATGTTACATGGGCCATCCCCCGGAGTACATGAAGTGCGTCAAAAAGGGAGCAAATAAAGAGAAAAAAAAACTACGGCAGAGGGCGTCGAAAGATGTCCTCCAGCGCAGGAATACCCAGGGAAGGATGGCGGGTCAGTTCTTGCAATCGGAACTCGGTGGCCTCCAGCTCAGATAGCTTCTCCTCGAGGGAAGCAGCTTGTCCCTCCGCCATCTCTACATCCTCCACCCTCTGGACTCCCAGACGGTCTACTTCTTCAAGTTCTGCCTCTACCCTTGAAAGTTCGACCTGTAATGCCGCCATCCGGGCCGTCAGGAAGCTTCGATGTTGTAAAGAGGCCTTGGCTTCATCCCTCATCCTAGCTGCAGTCTCTTGCAGAGAAATGAGGGTCGTTCGGCTTTCAGCCTGCTTCAATGATATGGTCGCCAGCTGGTCAGCTGCTTCCCGGCCTAGAAATTCCTTCCTGTTTACATACTTCAGGAGCAGGATCACCCGTGGAGTCCAGTCATCCATGGGACAACCAAAGGCCAACAGCGATCAGGAAAGATGCTCTATCAAGCCCCTCAGCTGAACATAAGTTAAATCCCTGCTAGCCGTTATGGTATGTTGAAGAGTCCCCAAAAAACTGCCACACAAGGTCATTTGAAGATTGAAGACCCAGTGGCGACGTCTCGGGCAGCTCAAATTCCACTATGCTATCCACAGCAGCCCATATATCATCGGCCGACCCGGAAGATGACGATGGCATGAGCTGTAGTCCACTGCGGTGGGGAACAACCGCACTGGCAGATATAGTGGCTGGAGCCTCAACAACAACAATTTCTTTGCCTGCCCCCTGGGATGGGGGTCCAACAGGAACGTCGAGAGCCGAAGACGTCTGTTCTTCAATAATCTCTCCGGCTTCTATCTCAGCAGGACCACCCTTTTCCAGAATTGACTGCTGTGCAGCCTCCATTGGCGGAGAATCTCCGGCTGCCGCCGAACTATTAACTTCCACGAAATGCCCAGGAGCGCATCGGATTAAAAAGCCCAAGGGCCATGTGCGCGTCAGGTTAAAATGTTAATGGCGCCGAATTAACACTTCAAGGAAAGGGCGCGCCGGATTACTGGCCAAGTGCCCAACCAGGGGCGCGCCGTATCAACCCGCGCCGTATTAACATTCAAACGGCGCCGGTGTAACGTCCAGGCTGAATCAAGGGCCATCCCAGGCTCCTGTCAACCGAAGAAGAGATCCGTCCAGATGAAGTTCATCCATGGGTCTTGCTGCACTCGTGCCTTGCTCACAACACCCACGTCTGGGGGGCATTTGTTGGCACCTAAAATATGATCGTCGACGACCAAGCCATAAGGACGAATGACCCGGCCCACCGAAGCGCGGGAGCCGATAAAGATCAACACATCGAGGATTTCTCAAGCTGCCATAGCCTCGAGTCATTCCGTATGGACGTGGGGACTTCACCTCAGGAGAGCCGAGATGAATCCACAACCAACCGGCATCGACTTTGTCGTGCTGCATCCACTACACCCGTTGTCCGATCAAGGACGATGGTCTATTCGGTGGTCCCCCACCACATGAAAAGGCTCTCCTAAAGACAAAGGAGTTCCCCCCTGGCTTTCCAAAATGGAAGACCGAAAGCTCTATCGGCGGAAGATCCCGATCGCCCGGCATGGGCACGGCTTCCCGCCAAGATGGGCCTGTTAGTGGCCGAATGATCACCCAGCGCAGGTGGAACTATCTCTAGTGTTATCCAACCCCCTAGAGAGCTCTGGGTACGAGCCAGGCCGGACCAACAGCATGGATCGTAGATCCGAAGGCCGTGTCAGCGGAAAGCCCGTACGATCAAATCAAAGCTATCTGGAGTCTCAGGAATGGCCGCACGTCAGCCGAGGGGCTTCACAAAACACCTCGTCAAGGTTTCGATGGGCATTGGCGAGATAAATGTTCACGATGACCTCCGGGATCGTCCCCGGATTCATCGGCTAACCTGCAATGCGCGGGAAATGCTAATACGACGCGCCCTTATACGGCGCGCCCGTTAAACCGGCGCCCTCCAAGACCGGTGCGCTAATTTGCTGAGGCTTCTTCCCGGCGCGCTAATCTCACGCCGGATTAAGATTCGAACCCGCCCCCTATATAGGTGGATGCTCTTCGACAAGAGAAAGAGGGCGAAGAAAAAAAAAGAGGACACAGAGAGAAGGAAGAAGGGAAGAGACAGATCGAGACCTGAGGAAAAAAAAGAGAAAAGAACGAGGACACAGAGAAGAAAAAAAAAGAGATCGAGACAAGAGAGAAAAGGGAGAGAAAGGCTTCTCGAGGGGTTCCTCTCCTGAAGCAGAAAGGGAGTAGGGTTCCTTCGGAGGAGCTTCGGCCGGTCGTCTTCCTCCTCTACGATACCCTGTTCTCAGAACAGGTGGGCGCCGGTGCTGATCCTTTTCCTGCTTTCCGTAGACTTCTCCTTCTGAAGTTCCCACCCATCGAATGTAAGCGATGGGGGGAGGAGCGACAATGATATGAGTCGATTCTCCTCCCCCTCTGTGCGATTTTCTATTTTCTCTTCCTTCCTTTCTCTGTTTTCGTGGTGCTCTATATGTCTTCTGCCTCCATGATCGGCGAGCGGCGACCGAGCAATGGGGCTGGCGCCATGTCCTCACCATGTAAACACTGAATCATTCCTGTTTCTAGGATGTTAATACATATATGTTGAATGCTTAGATCAACGGGTCGAATGAATGATCTTCAGCCCCCCTTTTCTATCTATGCCAATGCGTGTGTCTGAGTTCTTCTCTGCGTAGTTCTCTGATTCCGGTTTCTCCGAAGTCTCTATCATGCCCCGAATCATCGTGGGCTATAGAAACACCCCTCCTCGGGGGCTTTTCCTTCGATCGTTCTCATGTTTGATTCAAGGGTCTTCGTACCCCCCCCCCCTTTTTTTGGACAGAGCTGTGCTTCTGCGCATGCCTCTCTCCGCCGTGCTATCAAGGACTTAACTCCCATTAATCTCTCTCTTCGTGCCGCGCTATCGCTCGTGAAGTGAGGATTTCCTTTGGGATTACAGGGTCCATCCCCTGAATGTCACTTTTTAACTGTTCGAGCATATGCTCCTGCGATGGGCCCGTCTCATTTATGCATTTACTACCTCTACGCATCATGATCATTCGAACTGTTCCGAGATTTTCTCATCGTTTTAATCACCCGGGGAGGGGGACATTCCCTTATCGCTTCATGGAATTGCTAGGCGACCGGGGGCTCTATCTCTCGATGGTAGATGCTTCCTCGGGGCCATAGCGGACAATGACAGGGGCCTTAGCCCAACGAGCTTATGTGGAACGCGCTTTATTTATTATCTTTTATTTATTTGATTTGTTTGTTTATTGATTTATTGGTCAGTTTATTAGGCGTGCCAGTCACTGGAGTGACGATTTTATTGTGCGCTCGACCTGACTTGGTCAGTCGATTGTGAAGTCCGAGTTGGGACCAGAAGTCCGCCATACCATAAAGGCTATGACGTTAATTACGCCCTTCCAAGGAAGGACAACCCTTGATTAAACGCCAAAATAGGAGGCCACTTGGGGCGGTCGAAAATGACAGTGCGTGATATTGAAATTCTTGTTATTCTAAGAATGTGATTGAATAAATGACAGATTATTAAATCAGCATGACCCTTTTGTATGGGTCGTGCCGGGTAGAGATAGGACACCGTCCACGCAATGGCGGGATGGGGCCTGAACAATCATCGGGGACATATCCCCCTTTCACGTTTCTCATCTGGCCAAGGGCCTCGCAGTGCTTGTATTCCCCGAAGGATCGAGCCGGACGGGAGGTACATGACATGCGCTTCCCGGGGCTTGTCGGGGTTAAAGCGTCAATCGGCGTTTCAGCAACATCTCCCCTTAATCTGGATTATGCCCAGGGGGAAATAGGCTATCCTCCACGGAATGCCGGGATGAAAGCCGGGAGAGAGAGAGGCCAAACCTCCCGAACTATGTAAATATGCCATAGGACAATGTTTGATATTCCCTATAGAAGCCGGCGGAACTCATGCAGTGGCAGAGCCCTCCCGAGCAAAAGGGGTTATTCATGAACCCGATGCGGGACGTCGGAATGTAAGTGAACGCTCAATGTTACGCCCTCGCACGCGGATCGACCTGCGCGGTCAGGTCGCGGAGCCCCCGGAACAAAATTTGGATTGAAGACTCAGTAATACAATTTGGGTAGGTTATCGGTGCAGTTCAATCGTGCATAGGTTCCCGGTGCAAAGGCAAGATGGCCAAGGGATTCCCGGCGCGCAGGCAAAATGGCCAAGGTTCCCGGCGCAGGAAGGGGGGGGTTCTCGGCGCAAGGGCCAAACGGCCAGGGGTTCCCGGCGCGCTAATAGCAAGGCTCTCGGTAGGAGGCCAAGGAGGTGGGCTTCTCGGCGTGGGGTTCCCGGCGCGGGCCGTGCCGGGAGCTATGGCGCCGGCAAGGTTTGACGATACTCTGTTCTGGGGTTTGCTGGAGGGTCAGAGGATTTCCTAGAGATCCAGGTCAAAGTAGATGGGCCCTGGGTGATCAAAATGCATCTATTCATAGGGCTTCAACTGATTTTGGTTTGTGTTTCAAAAGAAGGCCAGAGGCTGAGAGGAACTGAGGAAGACCAATCCAGCATAGAGGACCTCTTTCACCATTGATGTGCAGAGTCCCGGGGACAGTTCAATATTGTCTTTCATCATCCCGGGAGAATTTGGGCAGCACGTCCCCTGGAATCAGCCTTTGCCAGGGAATGATAGGCAATCACCCACGGAGTGCCGGGATGAAAGCCACAATAGAGGGGTATTGGACCCCTGCCCTGTGTATGTGCTTGGAGCACTAGCTTAATATCCCTTTTGAGGCCATTGAAGCTTATGCAGTGGCAGAGCTCCCTTGGCTCGTAAGGTTATGTGGGGGTTATCCCCATTAATCTTTATCCCCGAGGTGCATATGATGACCTGGGGTGCCCTTTGACAGAATAAGAGGCTACATCTAGTAGACTATAAGGGGTATCTGTATGGTTTCTTGGCTGGTGGCAGGGAGGCTTTCATCCGGGGTTCAAGGGATAGAGAATCCATAGTGTCAAGGGGTATATGGCAAGAGGGGTGGTTCCCGGCGCCAAGACTCACCGCGCCGGGTAGTCTTCTTCACAAGGTGCTGTTCCTGGCGCCGAGAAGCTGGGGATGGAGGTTATCGGCGTGGGAAGCCTCGCGCCGGGAAGGTCTCTTCATGGGGCACTGTTCGGGGCGTCGGGAGGTTCCGGCCCCCTGTTCTTAGTTCTTTTGGTTTCAAAGGGGAGGTTTCAGGCAGGATTTCAGATGGGGAATCAATCACAAAGGTTTTATGGGCATGAAGGTCAGGGGTTTAAGGGAGGCTAGCATCAGTCGAAGGGCAAGATCATCCATTATTAAACCCTCGGGGATGAGAGGTGTTTTTCTGGTCACATGCTGCTTAGACGATCAAGAGATTGATGTCTCTGACCCCGAACCAGCTGGGAGCTCGGCAGAAATCCATGATATGCGGGAAAGTCCATCATCAGAGGGAGGGAAGGAGGGGGACAGAGCCCAATAACCCATTGAATGAGGGTTGGGGCTCCGTCTTCATCCTTCACGAGAGAACGACTTGAGCCAGAAATCCGGAGCATCTAAGCAAACAAACGCTTCGAAGAACATCGGATGAAAAGAAGGGGGGACAGATAGCAGATATTTCAATCATTCAGTGCCCAAACGGGCCATCGTGACATTTCATTTCATTACATCATTCCAAAACTCAAATCAACCACGAGAAGTGAGTGAGGAAAGGGGGGAATGAGCCAGGGGCCGGGATATCCCGGTTACATCCGAGGAATCGAGACAAGACTCGTATAATTACATGAAGAAGAAAAGAAAACATGGGGGAGGGCGGAGCATTGACTACTCTCCCTCCCCTGCTGCTCACCTGGAGCTTCTTCTCCTTCTCTTTCTCTTGGGATTGGTCTCTTCTCTCTTTCTTTCAGTGGAGGAGGCTCTCTTCCTCTGTTCTGGCCCTTTTCAAATGAGGGGATTTTTTATCTCCCGGTGTCCTCTCTCGCCCCTAGCGATATGGAGGAAATGGGGCTTTTATAGGCATAGCATCCCCCCTTCTCGGCAGGGTTGCCCTGGCACGCATACCTCAGGTTCCCGGCGCGCCCCCTTGTGATGAGGACATCACCGGCACTTTCATATGATCAAGGATCCCGATGCTCGCCACCTATGCTACATCTTGTTCACCACTTTATTTGACATCACTAACACTTTCATATGATCGAGGATCCCGATGCTCGCCACCTATGCTACATCTTGTTCACCACTTTATTTCGAGTCATATGATGTAATTTTTATTTTCTTATCATGTCCTTTTCCTTTTATTTGAGTCCAATACCTAGGTTAGGTAGCTATTTACCTAAAGTCTTAAGTCATTATGTGTGTTATTGGGCCCAATTATATGGGCTAGGCCCAGGGGCACCCCCTTCCCCTTGGTTTAGTGTTAGAAGTCCAAAAGTTAGGGACTTAAGTTAAATTGTGGGGTTCCTATAAATAGGACCCCAATCCCTCATTTATAAGCTAATGAAGTATTGATAAAAGTTTGCCAAAGCATTTGTGCATCTCTCTCCCTCTCTCTCTAGCTCTATTTCTCTCTCTCTCTCTCTAAAGGGGGCGAACCCCATTCTCTCTCCTCCTCTCTCCAAATTTCGAAATTCACTCTCTCTCCTCCCTATTCACCTCTAATTAAGATCCCTCCCCCTTCCCCATACCTCTCATTTAATCCCCCTCCAACCCCTAGGTAGAATCCCCTTCTCCTAGGCACCTCTCCCTCCTCCCAAGCAACCTTTCCCCTTCCCCATACAACCTTTCATTTTCCCAAGGGAGAATCCCATCCCCCAAGCACCCATTCACATCCCCAAGACACCCCTTCCCATTCCCTAGACCAGAATTAAACCCTCCATTAACCACACATTCAAACCAAAGGAGAGATCTCTCCTCCCTCTCTCATTCCCAACCCAAATTCGCAGCTCCCCCTTCCTCCACTTGCTAGACCACCTCCCAGCCCCCTTTCTGCCTCTCCCACTTCCTGGAACACCCCCTCCCAGACCCCATCATAGCCAAGGGTCATCCCCATACCCATCCACCTCACTTCCCCTCCCATAAACCCCATTTTACCCCATCTTCTTCAAATTACAGCTCTCAGTCCGAGCAGAAAGAGTCCGACTTGCAGAAGCGTTCACGGATTCATACGGTGACATCTGAAAGCATACCATATCATTCTGGAAAGGTCATCCAATCATCTTTGCAGGCGAGGTGATCCCATCCCGTTCTGAGTTCGGGGCTGTCCGAGAGAACCATTCTTCCCCGACTGCGCTGGGCTCCCTCTGCAGAGTACCTGAACCCGGTTAGAAGCTGCACCACGACAAACAGCGGAAGATTCAGACTACGAGCCCTTCTAAAACGTTCTTCCTCCTCCAGTCCTCTATCAGAATCAAGAATCAGAACCGCGTTCGGCATCCGGAGGCCAAAGTTCTTATTTTTCACCCTCGGCTGCGCGGGTCTGCCTCCCACAGTCTGCAACGACCTGCCTCCTCTCTTCTGAGTCTCCCCATCCTCTCCGACATCAGACGGCTTCCCCGTCAGTTTTTCTGCGCAGAGGGCTCATCCTCCGTTCCATAAAATCTGGCGGTTCGTGATTCGGAGTCCAGAAGTGGTCGGGGCACTCTCTGGAACCTGCTGTGTGAGTTCAGAAGCTGCCTATCCCAGATTCTGCCCCTCTGTTCGAACCTCCACCACGGACACATACTTCAACTTCTGGAGGCGCCACTTGGCTGAGAGCTGCAACCATGAGTCTTCCACCACAACCAACAAGCGGCATCCCTTTCGGCATCAGGAAGTGCCTTTTCCGTTTTTTCTCCCCCGGGCGCGCAGACAGTCCGTTTAGGTCCTGCCCCGATAGTGCCTCACTCAACAGACTCCTCCTCACCGTCCCGACATCCTCTGGTGCTGTTCTTGGTTGCTGCTCGAAGAAGACTCATCCACGGACGTCCTCGACTTGGTCTCGCCTCATTTGGACGTTGGGAGCTGCCGTGGTGACTTCGGCCATCCGCTGCTGCCCCTGGGAATAGTCTACTTCTGCACGCAGAGGACCTGTTCCAGAGCCCGTTCCCACCAGTGATGACTTCGGGACCGCCCACAAAAAAATCACAGTCGTACCTGGGTACGTCGGCGACATTTTGGCGCAAGTCTCATCAAGTTCTGAGTCCGGGAGAGCTCACAGCGGCGACTACATCGACCCCCTATCTTGCTGTCCCCGACCCGGGCAGATCCGGCCGGGTGCTCCGTCGGCGCGAGCGAGCTTATCTCCCCTCCCCGCCTGGCTGGCTTAACGCCCCTCCCTGTGCGGAGGTAGTGTTTGACTTGTACTTTGAAATCCCCACCCCAAGTCCACCCTCCTGTGTGAGGTGTGGTGATTGTAATCTTTAAACAGGTCAAGCTTCATCGGCGCAGTGTGCGGGGAATCCACACTTCCCCGCTCGCCCTCGTCTCCGACCGGGATCGGTGTCTTCACACTGATCAGGTGAGCCTCGGGTTGCCCTACTCTACTGGAATTACTTTGCTTGTTTAGTATTGCTTCTTAGTGCTGTCGGTCGGTGAGTGAGCGCCCGATCTCAAATCATCATCAATTTGAGTGCCACCGCGGAGCGAGTTGAGAGAGAACCACTACATCCCACGCCCTTGGCGTGCTGGCCGCCCACGGAATTGGGGCATCCCGGACCCTTAGGGGTACATCCCAAGCTAGTCAAACCTCCGGAAAGGCGAGGTCCATCCTCGGACCCTCACCACTATCGCCGGTCCACCTACGGACCCGGGTGTGCGCGACGCGAGTGAGTCCGCTAGTGTGACGCTGCCAACTTGTTGATTGCTTGCAAATTTCAGGTCCAAGGGGTCGTGTCACATCAGTTGGTATCAGAGCAAGTTCACAACTTGTCTCTCTACAAGTTGGTCCTAGGGCGCATTCGCATTTAGAGTCTTTATCGGGCCACCCAGTGCATCATCATGTACACTCCACATTGGTTAAGTCCCCTCAACACGGCCTTCCCCAAGACCCCAATTGACCCCCTCCTCATGGACATCGTCCTAGAAGGGGACCTTAGTTTTGATGGATCTAGTCCTAATGCCTACCTAAAGTGGGAGGCTACCATGGATAAACACTTCGATAGGACTATGGTCTATGGACACGCTAGAGTCCGCAGAGCCACAGGGTGGCTTCGGGGACAAGCCAAGAAGGAGTGGGAACGCATAGTGAGCTTAAGAAGGATTTGGAGGCAAGAACCCGTAGGATCATGGGAAGAGATGAACATCAAGCTTAGGAAGATCTACGCTCCCCGACCTTCCTACTCCTACCTTGAGAATCATAACCCGAGGAGCACTCCCACTCCTCCTTTTTCTCCCAGTCAACCCAAGACCACCCATAAGGCCCAAACTCCACAACCCCAAATGATTCCAATCCCGATCACCACCACCACTCAAACCAAATTGGCCACCACCCAACCCAAAATTCTCCATCAAACCCACACCCTACAAGCTTCCACAAATCCTCCTCCCACCCCTCCTCCGACAAGGGTCACCCCTAGTCAAAACATACCCCAGCAAGAAGGGAGTTCCAATGGGCCAAGTGTGGGTGAGACTGCTCAGGGAAATAGACAACAATGCTCTAAGTGTAGAGGCTTTGGACACTTCATCCATCAATGCCCTTCACGAGAGATGTCCAACACACTAACTGAAGAAATAGTTACCCCCATCCAAAGGGAACTTGAGGAGGTGATTGAAGTCCATGAGGCACCCCTAGAATGGGAGGAGGAATATGAAGCCCAATGTCAAGAGTTGGGCCAAGAGAACCCATCCCTACCCAAAGAAAACCCATTGAGCCTAACTGGATACACCCTCCCTCATGAGTTACATGATGACCAACCAAGTTCCCCCACCCCTCCCTCCATGAGAATTGTGATTCTTGGGGAACCCCTCATTGAGTGGCTTAAGCAAGACCTCCTCCTCCACATCATGCGCCCCCCCATAGATAAACATAACCCAATCGTGCCAACCCTACCATTCCACACAACCTATCATTCGTTTTGCTTTGTAGGAGCCATGAGGGACTTGATTAAAGGCATATTAAGGCAAATAGAGGTGACACACATGTTGGCCTTAGGAGTGAGTGATACGGGGTACCTTAGTTTCTCACACCCCTCTATCAGGTCCATCATCTCCATTTACACCAAGGGTCCTTGCATGAGTGAGCTCGTATTGTTTCTACCCGAGCCCGATGAGTTTTACACCACCCCCCTACCACAAGAAAAGGGCACTCAACCTAGGGAATCCGCTTTGGTACTTACCCCATTAGGAGACGAGTGCCTAGCCCACACTAGGGAGTGTATGCTTTGGAGTGCTCCAGGTCTAAGATGGGAAGAAGCCTCAATCCCCTCAACCCAAGTCCTCCTAGATCCACATGATCCCTTCCCACTAGCCCTTCTTTGCAAACCCACCTCCTTACCCTCCTACATCTTTCCCTACCCCTCGTCCCTTTGCAAGGAACATTACGATAGGTCCCACCAGGTTCATGATTCCCACTTCCCTATGTGTACTAGGGACCCTAGGACGACCACTTGGATTAAAGCCCACCTCCACATCACCCACCCCTTAACCCATCTCGAACCTTTTGGCCACTTCCTATGGGCTTCCGAGTACTCATCACTCACCACCCACTCCCTCCTACCCTCACCCACCATGTCGAACCTAACCCACCCATTCCAAACTTAGCCCACACTATGAGAGCCATGACCATGGGTGACATCCACCTAGGAAATGAGGAATTGACCCATCCCAAGATGTCCACTTTCTTGGGCCCCTTCGACCCCCATGAGTGGAAACCCCCAAATCAACCCCCACCTAAAGATGGGACCATTTTGATGGGAATGCATGTGCCACTACATTTTGCATCATTTGGTAGGGCTAGTAAGCCCAGTCATCTCATACATGTCACACACACTTTAGGCCCAATGCAGGACTGGCTCACATTTGGATGTGCTGGTCCTCCATCATTCATCATTGATCATATACATGTTAGGAGCCTCTACGGGTGTCCGGGTCCCCCGGCATTCATCACCACTTTGAGTGATAGGTTTCCCTACAGATATCATGGCCCTCCAACAATTATTATGCAGCCCATGCATGATAGGGCCACTTGTGGCTGCCCCGGTCCACCCAAGTTCATCAAGGTCCACATGGCATCACAGAATGATAGGTCAATTTACGGTTGCCCCGGTCCACCTTTGCATGCTATCCTCTTTCACACCCACTCACCGCATTATGATGCATGGCATGAGCATACACGCAAGCAATTCTTGACGAACGGTGAGGTTCACAAAGAGCGGACAAGAGCTCGCGAGCGCCACTTGGAATTCCAAGTAGGCAATCTGGTGATGATGGCATTGGAGTGGCTCTACCCTAGGGTCACCTCCAATTCGAGGGCACGAGGACTTGGACCTTCCCAAGTTCCGAGTGACTTTGGCAACCCGGCCATCAGGTTGGACTTACTAATGGGTTTTGGGATTCACCCCATTTTTCACGTGGCGGATCCGGCACCCTATATGGGCACCGCGGTGGATCCTAGTGAGTGCCTCGAGCCTTTATCTTCCTTTGAGAGGGACACCCTCGGAGAGCCACCAAAAATCGGCCTGAGAACCCGACGTGTGCACACGGAGGCAATACTAGGCAAGCAGGGTTCCATCGCCAGCAAGAGGGTGCGCTTGAGCCACCTCGAGAGGATGAAGGACCGTCCCCTGGTTACGGACGCAGGGTTGAGTTTGGAGGTTGAGGTTCACTCTGAGCTATTTAAGAGGACCACTTCCCCGGTGGGCCCATACTCGACGGAGTCGAGTTTTCCGCACCCCCGGGGTATGATGAGGACATCACCGGCACTTTCATATGATCGAGGATCCCGATGCTCGCCACCTATGCTACATCTTGTTCACCACTCTATTTCGAGTCATATGATGTAATTTTTATTTTCTTATCATGTCCTTTTCCTTTTATTTGAGTCCAATACCTAGGTTAGGTAGCTATTTACCTAAAGTCTTAAGTCATTATGTGTGTTATTGGGCCCAATTATATGGGCTAGGCCCAGGGGCACCCCCTTCCCCTTGGTTTAGTGTTAGAAGTCCAAAAGTTAGGGACTTAAGTTAAATTGTGGGGTTCCTATAAATAGGACCCCAATCCCTCATTTGTAAGCTAATGAAGTATTGATAAAAGTTTGCCAAAGTATTTGTGCATCTCTCTCCCTCTCTCTCTAGCTCTATTTCTCTCTCTCTCTAAAGGGGGCGAACCCCATTCTCTCTCCTCCTCTCTCCAAATTTTGAAATTCACTCTCCCTCCTCCCTATTCACCTCTAATTAAGACCCCTCCCCCTTCCCCATACCTCTCATTTAATCCCCCTCCAACCCCTAGGTGGAATCCCCTTCTCCTAGGCACCTCTCCCTCCTCCCAAGCAACCTTTCCCCTTCCCCATATAACCTTTCATTTTCCCAAGGGAGAATCCCATCCCCCAAGCACCCATTCACATCCCCAAGACACCCCTTCCCATTCCCTAGACCAGAATTAAACCCTCCATTAACCACACATTCAAACCAAAGGAGAGATCTCTCCTCCCTCTCCCATTCCCAACCCAAATTCGCAGCTCCCCCTTCCTCCACTTGCTAGACCACCTCCCAGCCCCCTTTCTGCCTCTCCCACTTCTTGGAACACCCCCTCCCAGACCCCATCATAGCCAAGGGTCATCCCCATACCCATCCACCTCACTTCCCCTCCCATAAACCCCATTTTCCCCCATCTTCTTCAAATTACAGCTCTCAGTCCGAGCAGAAAGAGTCCGACTTGCAGAAGCGTTCACGGATTCATACGGCGACGTCTGAAAGCGTACCATACCATTCTGGAAAGGTCGTCCAATCATCTTTGTAGGCGAGGTCATCCCATCATGTTCTGAGTTCGGGGCTGTCCGAGAGAACCATTCTTCCCCGACTGCGCTGGGCTCCCTCTGCAGAGTATCTGAACCCGGTTAGAAGCTGCACCACGACAAACAGCGGAAGATTCAGACTACGAGCCCTTCTAAAACGTTCTTCCTCCTCCAGTCCTCTATCAGAATCAAGAAGCAGAACCACGTTCGGCATCCGGAGGCCAAAGTTCTCATTTTTCTCCCTCGGCTGCGCGGGTCTGGCTCCCACAGTCTGCAACGACCTGCCTCCTCTCTTCTGAGTCTCCCCATCCTCTCCGACATCAGACGGCTTCCCCGTCAGTTTTTCTGCGTAGAGGGCTCGTCCCCAGTTCCATAAAATTTGGCGGTTCATGATTTGGAGTCCATAAGCGGTCGGGGCACTCTCTGCAACCTTCTGCGTGAGTTCAGAAGCTGCCTATCCCAGATTCTGCCCCTCTGTTCGAACCTCCACCACGGCCATATACTTCAACTTATGGAGGCGCCACTTGGCCGAGAGCTGCAACCATGAGTCTTCCACCACCACCAACAAGCGGCATCCCTTTTGGCATCAGGAAGTGCCTTTTCCGTTTTTTCTCCCCTGGGCGCGCAGACAGTCCGTTTAGGTCCTGCCCCGACAGTGCCTCACTCAACAGACTCCTCCTCACCGCCCCGACAGTGCCCCGACAGTGCCATCCGCTGCTGCCCCTGGGAATAGTCTGCTTCTGCATGCAGAGGACCTATTACAGAGCCCGTTCCCGCCAGCGACGACTTCGGGACCGCCCACAAAAAAATCACAGTCGTACCTGGGTACGTCGGCGACATTTTGGCGCAAGTCTTATCAAGTTCTGAGTCCGGGAGAGCTCACAACGGCGACTACATCGACCCCCTATCTTGCTGTCCCCGACCCGGGCAGATCCGGCCGGGTGCTCCGTCGGCGCGAGCGAGCTTATCTCCCCTCCCCGCCTGGCTGGCTTAACACCCCTCCCTGTGCGGAGGTAGTGTTTGACTTGTACATTGAACTCCCCACCCCAAGTCCACCCTCCTGTGTGAGGTGTAGTGATTGTAATCTTTAAACAGGTCAAGCTTCATCGGCGCAGTGTGCGGGGAATCCACACTTCCCCGCTCGCCCTCGTCTCCGACCGGGATCGGTGTGTTCACACTGATCAGGTGAGCCTCGGGTTGCCCTACTCTACTGGAATTACTTTGCTTGTTTAGTATTGCTTCTTAGTGCCGTCGGTCGGTGAGTGAGCGCCCGATCTCAAATCATCATCAATTTGAGTGCCACCGCGGAGCGAGTTGAGAGAGAACCACTACATCCCACGCCCTTGGCGTGCTGGCCGCCCACGGAATTGGGGCATCCCGGACCCTTAGGGGTACATCCCAAGCTAGTCAAACCTCCGGAAAGGTGAGGTCCATCCTCGGACCCTCACCACTATCGCCGGTCCACCTACGGACCCGGGTGTGCGCGACGCGAGTGAGTCCGCTAGTGTGACGCTGCCAACTTGTTGATTGCTTGCAAATTTCAAGTCCAAGGGGTCGTGTCACATCACCTTGCTTCCCGACGCAAAGGCTTCTCGGCGCCATGCTTTGGGCCGTGGTGAAGAGCTCTCGGCGCCATGGCCCATTTAGGCCCCTTTCTTATTGCTTTAATTTTTCTCATCACTAGGCTTCTGGGGCGCCTAATCTGCCTCTTCATTAGTCCTTCGAATCTGTCAGAACAGATGAAGGTCCTTTTAGTTGATGGGTTGACATAGTCTTATCAGAATACCTCTGGAGTTATCATCGGTCGATAGACTGCAATTCTTATCAGTACTGCCATCTGAGGGATGGCAACACCGGACATCAGCTTGGCCGGGGAGGGCTTCAGCCGGATGGCAGCTTCAGTGGTAATTCTTCTGTGGCTTCCGACCTTGCCGGAATCTTCACAATCTTCATTTGCTGGTTCTGGCTTTATCTTTATCTTTGCTCACATCTCATCTGTCAACAAATCAATATCTGACTTGATATGACGTGTCATCTGCAGACCTTCAGACGAGGCCGTAGTGTAGCTCTTGTTAAAGTGTGCTAGGGGGTTTCATCAGTCGGGTGACTGCTATTTCATCAGCGCCGCCGTCTGACTGGCAATGGCACCGGACTTCAGCTTGGCCGGGAAAAGGCTTCAGCCGGGTAGACGGTTGACGAGCTTCGTCGTTGATCTTTCACTGTTGGTCTGATCTTCTTTTCAATTCTGTTTCCACCCTTGCTCATTTTCAAGGTGTCAACAGCTTAGCCCCGACAATCGGAGGTCCGATCAAGGCCAAGGGATGTACGCTCCTCGTAGGCTAGCCCTCGGAGTTCCACTCTCCTAACGGCTGGTCCCTTCAGCGGATGTGCCATAATCTGTGGGATGTCCACCCCTCGCAGGCTAGTCCTCGGGGTGATGCTCCCATCATCAATGGCTTCATCTCTCTATCTTTTCCCTTATAGAACCTTGGTGCCCCTAGCAGGCTAGTCCTCGGGGTATCCTATCCAATGGGGTTTGCTGGCTGCCTTCGTGTAGACCGGCGGTTTAGGGGCTTGTTCCATATGTGAGCATGACCCCGCTTCTCCCCTGCAACTCTTCACGTTCAGGGGAGATGCTGCCCAATTTTGGACAGATTAATAATGAATAAACCATAACGAAATACTCATTCTGGACCCAATTATCCCGGTGCTCGAGTAGGAGCTTCGCACTGGCTTATCACGTCATTCTTGGAGGGTCTGGACTTCAATTCAATAAGCAATTGGCCCCAAATAACTTCAGAATCCTCACCAAAAACTTAACAAACTCAATAGTTGCGAAATTCATAAAAAGGGTGGGTTGAACGGCACGGCCTTAGCCGGCGCGCCCTAATCCGGCGCGGTACCCCCCCGCACCGGATTAACGTTAGACTCATATTCAATTTTTTTTCCTTTGCACCTTTCCGGAGCGCCCTAAACCGGCGCGCCCCAAAGCCTTCGCGCCATATTAACATTCATGATAGCCGCGCCGGATTAAGATGCTATGCCTACGCTTTATCGCACCGTATAAGCTATCCTTACATGGTCGCGCCGGTTTTGAAACCTCTTGTTGCTTTAATCGCTCATTTGCCCTCGAGCAGATCTCGTCCCTCGGGGCTGGCGTTAATAAATGACAATGGGTAATAAATTGAATAAGGGAGGGGCCAAGTGAGCCCGAACTATATTGTTATCATATCTTCATCACCATGTCCGTTAGCATTGTGCTTTCGCTATCACACTTGTGTTGCCTTCCCTCTTCTCGATGGGGAGTAATAAACGTGGTTGATCACCATTTGCTTCCATAATTCCATTATCATGCTTAATATAGTCATGAACGTTATGTGTGCATGCATGCATAGATCCTCGGGTATATTAAATGGTGTCGACAGAAAACCGGATTATGTCTGGTCGGAAGTCTTCGCTATGCGCGACAGTGGTCTTCGGACCTATGTCCTCCGCCACGTACCGAGGATCCATAATCCCATGAATTATGCATCTTCTGCACGATAAATGTATGCATCCTGCATGCTTTCGTCATGATCATCATGTAGCTCTTTTTAATCCGGCTTCGACAGCCCGTTATCTCGGCAATTAATCAAAGGTGTTCCCTCCTCGTGGGGGATGTAATTAACGCCATAGCCTTTATGGTATGGCAGACTGCTGGTCCCGACCGAACCTCACATTCGTCCAACATGGGTCAGAATGAGCACATCACAAATTCGTCACTCATGTGACTGGCACGCTCGCGTCGTTAATTGATCATTTGACCACCAGTCGGTCAGTTGGTCGATCGACCCGCGAAAGAAAGAAAAGGTCGCGAACAGGACCTAAAGGAATATTTGATGAATCCCCCAGTTCTGCAACCTCATGTCCCTGGGAAACCCCTAATCCTATACATTTCTGTTATTGAGGACTCCCTAGGGACGGTCTTAGCACAAGTAGATGATGAAGGTAAAGAGCGGGCAGCCTATTATCTCTCCAAGTTAGTTAACTCGGCGGAGGCCAAATACACTGCTATGGAAAAGACTTGTGCCGCCTTAGTGTCGGTAGCTCAGAAACTGAAACATTATTTTCTAGCCCACCCAGTTAGGTTGATCTCTAGAATAGACCCGATCCGTTATCTCTTCGAAAAGCCTGTCCTTTCTAGTATGTTAGCTCGCTGGGAGCGCTTTCTCTCTCAATTTGATATCACATTCATCGTTCAGAAGGCAATTAAAGGATATGCCATCACTGAGTATCTTGCCCATCTTCCCATCCCCTGCACAGACTCTATTCAGGACGATTTCCCTGATGAGCATCTCTCTATTCTTACCCATCATCCCTTCTGGTCTCTGCACTTCGATGGTACGCTCAATTCTCAAGGCCGAGGGAAAGGCGCCGTCCTGCTCACTCTGGAAGGCGTGACGATTCCCTTTGCTTACCAGCTCCGTTTTCCTGCTACCAACAATATCGCCGAGTATGAGGCTCTCTTCGGCGGATTGAAGCACGCCTACCTCTTAGGTGCGCGCTATTTGAACATCATAGGAGACTCTCAGCTCGTTATATGGTAGGTTCTGTCGACTTACCGCACTCGTGACCCAAAGCTCAAGCCATATCAAGATTTGGTCACTCTCTTGGCCCGGCAATTCCGCAAGTTGATCTACATCCATACTCCTCGATCTCAGAATATTCTTGCTGATGCATTGGCGTCACTTGCTTCCTCTTTATCTTTCCCTCTCAGTCGAAGCACTGAGACTATCGTCGTTCAGAGATTGGATGCTCCCTCTCTTCAGGATCCTTGGTATCACAACCTTAGGAAGACTGTAGAGACTAGGGCAGAGAAGGAAGATTTGAAGGAAGTATCTTTGACGGAATTAGAGGAGATCTTGGAGGAAGAAGAATTGCCATGGTACCATGAAATAGAGCTGTATTGCAAAGATGGGTCATTCCCTGAAGGGGCAAATGCCGAGCAACGTAAGGCTATTAGAAGAGCCGCCTCAAGGTACACTATCATTGTTGGAGAATTGTACAGGCGCGCTCTCAATAGAATGCTCATGAGATGTCTAGAGAATGATGAAGCTTGGAAGATAGCTGAAGCAGCCCATTCTAGTGAGTGTGGAGGTCATGTTAATGGCCAGGCTCTAGCAAAGAAGATTCTTAGGCAGGGTTATTATTGGCCGACTCTAGAGGAAGATTGCTCCCTCTACGTCTGGAGGTGTCTTAAGTGCCAACTCCATGCTGATAAAATTCATGCTCTAGCTTCATCTCTACATCCTCTTTCTGCTCCTTGGCCGTTCTCCATGTGGGCTTTCGACGTTGTTGGCCCGCTCGGTGATCCCAACTCTGAAACCAACCAAAAATCCTTCATCCTTACCGCAACTGAGTACTTCACCAAGTGGGCCGAAGCAGAGGCATACGCGGAGATCAAAGTAACAACGGTGTGCCGCTTCATCATGAAGAATATCATCTCGCGGTTCAGAGTGCCAAGCAGCATCATTACCGACAATGGATCCCAGTTCATCTCTCAAGAGCTCAAGGACCTTTGTAAGAAGATCAATATTGCATTGCATCATTCATCTCCATATTATTCTCAAGGCAACGGTCAAGCCGAGGCCACTAATAAAACCCTTCTTAAAATTATAAAGAAAACGTGCGAATCTCACAAATTTTCTGATTGACCTGAACGATTAGTAGAAGCTCTATGGGCTTACCGCACCTCCGTCTGTACTCCTACGGGGCAAACCCCTTATGCTCTTACCTACGGGATGGAGGCGGTGCTCCCATACGAGATCTTGGTCCCTTCCCTAAGGGTACAGCTTGATAAGGAACTTAATCTCGATGAACGTCGAGAGGTGTTGCTCGTCCAGTTGGAACTCTTGAATGAGAAGAGGATGAATGTGGCCGATCACGTGTCTATTTATCAAAAGAGATTTTCGCGTTATTTTCAAAAAAAGGTAATAGAACGTAAATTTCAAGTAGGTGATATGGTTTTAAAACGCAAATTCATTAGGTCTGGAGGTCCTAGGTCCAAATTGTAACCTAACTGGGAAGGTCCGTTCGTCGTTGGAGAGGCTTATTCAGGGAACGCATACCGCTTAGTCAACACAGAAGGTGAGGAGCTGTCTCACACTTGGAACGGGTTGTATCTTAAGCGCTTTTATCCTTAGAGTCAAGCTAATGAACGCCCGGTAGCGAGGTGTCCCTTCCTCGAACACAAACGAGGATCCCGAGTTTGGCAAATCACATACTTGACGACGTCCCTGGTCGGATTCCCTAATTATGTAGACATCGTTTTTCCTTGGCCATGCTCGGGGGAAGTCAAAGTCCATGTCCGTTTCTGTCCTCGGCTGAATCTAGGGGCAAGAGGTGAATAGGGGGGCGATGACCAATCTAGACACCCTGATGAGAGGAGGTCTCAAATAGGGGTAGTCCGTTATGACCTGATTCCACAAGAAAAAGCAATTCAAGAAAAAGAAGAAGGAGCAACAATCGCGACGAAAATATAAGATCTATCTCAAGAGTTTGTATCTTAAAGTCTATAGCTTTGCAAGAATATAAGATTAGGCATGGCAAGAGTGGCAGTACAGTTTCCCCGCGGGACGTCATGAGCCCGGTCGTATGCGTGCCTAAGGTGGATAAAGGTTCGATGACAGACACAAAGCCCCAACTCAACAAGGTGAATCTCTGAAAGGGTTGTCGTGAGAAGGACTCAAACTCTAAAACTTCTATACCTAGCCTAAGCTTACCCCCTCATATTCTGTTTTCTTTTTAGGACTAGACAGTACCCTAGGTATGGCCTCGGTAGAAACACCGTCACGCAGATTGGCCTTGGCTAGAGATTGTATTTCAAAAAGCACGCCGGTCTCAGGAGAATTCCAAGTGGGACAGGTAGGGCCCTTGTTGCCGAGACGAAATTGGCTTTCAAAAATTCAAAAAAATCATATATTACAAAATCAAAAAATCATATATTGCAAAATCAAAAAAATCATATATTGCAAAATCAAAAAAATCATATATTTTAAAATTCAAAAAAATCATATATTTCAAAATCAAGAAAAAAATCATATATTCCAAAACCCACAAAAATCAAATAGTTTTCTGAAACTCAAAAAAAATACCATCATGTTGCATTGCATGCATTGCATTTTCTTATTATATTTTCTGCCTA
Source organism: Amorphophallus konjac (assembly GCA_022559845.1). Taxonomy (NCBI): domain Eukaryota; kingdom Viridiplantae; phylum Streptophyta; class Magnoliopsida; order Alismatales; family Araceae; genus Amorphophallus; species Amorphophallus konjac. Next base: position 94,861,925 of record CM040129.1, on the reverse strand, counting down.
TTTAATAAGGCTCCACCCCTTGACCGAACATCAAGAACTTGTCATTTTCTAACTTGCTTTAGGCAAGGGGTTGAGTCTAAGAATAGATCTAACTTGTTTTCTTGTCTAAGTATGTGCAGACGCAGGTTCAAGTGCCCAGGATTCAAAGCTCGCAAGTCTTCTATCTCTGGCTCTCTAACGGTCTACCATTAGACCGCTAACCTCCTCTGGCGGTTCATAATTGGACCGTTTCCATTTCTGAAAGGCTAGAAAAATTAACTCTCAGTAAAACTGTCTCTGGCGGTCTTACGATAGACCGTCACAGCCTTCAGGAGGCCCATGATTGAACTGCTTTCTTCTCCCGAGGGTTGGAAACACTCAGTTTTCCTAAGTGCCCTCTCTGGCAGTCTCTGGTTGGACCGTCATGGTGTGGTTAGTGGCCCTACAATGGACCGTTTGTCAGTCAGAGAACTCTGTTTTAAGCTGATTTGTCCATCCATTCAAGATCAATCAAGCCATCCATTGTACATATCTAAACACAAATCTCTCATTCATTCGATCAAGTTCACTAAAACATAATTTCAAGTACACCTCAAAAGGAAAAGCTCAAATTACATTTATTCATATCCGCGTGAGGTCGGATCTTGCGCAATTCCTTCACGTAAGCACGGTATCCCTCTTCATCTTCTGCCACTTCTGCTTGCCAAGCGCGCACTCGACTGATTTCCCACATGATTAGTTCATTCCGGACTGCTCGCTCATCCTCCTCGGTCCCCATCTTCCTAGCTAGAAGGGGAGGGAAGTGTAATAGTACGGGAACCGTGGTACGGGGTAGCCCAACTTGGAGATAACACTGGTGCGGGTTGTAGATCGCCAAGGTAGTGTCCCCCACTAACTGCAGGTCTAGGCTCGATCGCTGAGGTACTCTGAGGGTAGTGCTTTGAAGAATTCTTGGCCGCATCATGAATTTTTCCATTGATAATGTGTTGAGGTAAAGGCGCCAATCATCACGTGTCTTCTTGTCTGCCACCTAGCACTCAACCTGTGAAGAAAACACAAATGCGCCTCCTATGAAGAATGGAGGGTGGCTCCCGAATATCCGAATAGTTGAAGGCACGTCCTCCTTGGGTAGAAATTTAAGTCTCACCCCCATCAAACACTCAATGATGATCATTGATCCGAAGAGAGGCCCCCCTAGGCAAGCTGAACTAAGGCCTTCATAAAGGTATGAAAGGATCGCTTGAGAGATAGATAAACCCCGCCACAGCCCACTAATAATGCTAAGATTTTGGATGTCCAAGAGGTGGTCGGTGGTGGTGAAAAGGAAGACCCTGCATAAGCAAACCGAGGTAGCTTTGGCTATGGCTTCAAATCTTCCGCTCTTGTTCTTACAATAAGTGGTTATCCATTGAGCCATGGGTATCAAGTGGATATGGCGTGGGCTGATCATGGTCCTAACATCTTTTGGATTGTGTATGAAATCCCCTAGAATGAGTGATGGGTCTATGGGCTCAACCGTATGACACACTAGGTCTTCATCCCCAACCTTAGTCTTAGGAAGGGCTAGGTAGGTCTCTACTTCCTCTAATAGGATGGTGGCTTCAAAACTTGGGAAGAGGAAAGTATGTGTTTGTGGATGCCATAGCTCTACAAGGGCCGAAATGCTTGGCCAATCCAAGGATAATTTCTGGAAATTCTTAGCTAGAACCACTAAGGGTTGAAGGTGCCATGCCCTTAAGATTGAGAGGACTTCTAAAGGGAGTTCTTTGATCATGGGAGCCACTCAATTTAGGTTGGAGTAGCATCTTGGGCTAGGAAGAAGTTGAAGAAGAGAAAAGAAGAAGGAAAAGTGCGGAAGATCATGAGAAGGAAGTGAAAATTCAGAAATTTATGAAATTTTAATCAAGTTGCAACTTACCTCTCTTGATGAACTGGAGCTCAAGTGCTTGGGGATTGAGGTCAGCCGATGTAGCTCCCCATGCTCCTTCTTGGCTGCCTTAAGCCCGGTGTAGACCCTCTCTCCCATGACACTAGCTTCAAAGCTCCTCTTCATGGTGTTTTTTAGAGTTTTTGATGGAAATTCAAGGCTTATAGCAGAGAATTGGTGTGAGCTGCGATTCTGGGTCTTATTCCCACTTATAGAGGTTGAGTTTTGGTGTTGGTGCATTAGGATTGAGGTTGGGTAGCCTTATCCTAAGTTAGATTGTGTTCTAGTGCAGATTAAGGCCTCTTTCCCCCGAGTTCGGACTCTCACGGAGAGTCCCACTTGGGTTACACAATTTTCTATCGTGAGATCGCTACAGTCCTCATGCGGTATAACATTCGACCGTTTTCATCCTTTCACCCACCACCTTTCTCTATTCCTCTGACGGTCATTAGTTAGACTGTTTTCCAAACTCTAGCGGTCTTAAATTAGACCGTTTGTCAGGTTTTGCCAGATTTTGCCTAACTCATTCCCCCTCAGTCGTCAGTCCCTGTCCCTCTCACTCGTACCCTCTATCAGCCATTCAAAGCTTGGGAAGAAGAAAATATGTGTTTGTGGATGCCATAACTCTACAAGGGCCGAAATGCTTCACCAATCCAAGGATAATTTCTGGAAATTCTTTCCTAGAACCACTAAGGGTTGAAGGTGCCATGCCCTTAAGATTGAGAGGACCTCTAAAGGGAGTTCCTTGATCATGGGAGCCACCCACTTTAGGTTGGAGTAGCATCTTGGGCCAGGAAGAAGCTAGAAGAAGAGAAAAGGAAAAAAAGAAGGGATAAGGGAGAAGAGAGGAAGATCATGAGAAGAGTGAAAATTCAGAAATTTATGAAGTTTTGAATCAAATTGCAATTTACCTCTCTTGAAGAACTTGAGCTCACGTGCTTGGGGATTGAGGTCAGCTGCTGTAGCTCCCCATGCTCCTTCTTAGCTGCTTTAGGTCCGATGTAGACCATCTCCCCCATGGCACTAGCTTCAAAGGTCCTCTTCATGGTGTTTTTTGGTGGAATTTTTTAGGCTTATAGCAGAGAATTGGTGTGAGCTACGATTTTGGGCCTTGTTCCTACTTATAGAGGTTTATTTTTGATGTTGGGGCATTAGTTTTGAGGTTGGGTAGCCTTATCTTAAGTTAGATGAAGTTCCAGTGCGGATTAAGGCCTCTTTCCCCCGAGTTCGGATTCTCACGAGAGAGTCCTGCTCGAATTTGCACAGTTTCTGCACTAGCGGTCTATTGTGACACCGCTAGAGTCCTCAGACGGTTCAATATTGGACCATTTTTTCCACCGCCTTCCTCTGTCCCTGTGACGATCCTTGGTTTGACCGTTTTAAAGAATTTGGCGGTCTTTTATTCAACCGTTTGTCATCAAGGCCTTTTCCTCGAAGGATGTGAACCGGCGTATTCTGGCGGTCCAATTTTAGACCGTTAAGGCTCTTTTAGCGGTTCTATGTTAGACCATTTTATGGGCTGAATTGTTTGATAAAATGCAAAGATACATTTTGTTGATCCATCATGTTTCAAAGTTATATCTTATATGCTTCATGATTATTCTATGGATTTATTTGGCTAACCTGGTCTTGTTGCAAAATCATGAACACCATCACATTCTTTACCAACCGCTCGCCAGGCAGGTAAGTCAGGTAAGTATTCTGATCCCTTGTCCCTTAATGCATTACTATATGATATCTATGATATATTGCCTCGAGAACTGGCCAGCCATTCATGTGTTCCAGGATCTGAGGTTCCCCTCTAACAAAAATGATGATGATCTAGGTGCACATATTTAATCGTTGGATAGGCCGTTAGGTTGAAAAAATTGGGGGACGATGGTTCTATCTCGCACGCCGTAGTTGCAGATAGTTTCTTGACCATGATTTGTCCGGTCTAGCAATACTATTCTCGAGTATCTTGCTATTTTATCCTTTCTTGGCATTCATTTTGATGATTTCTTTATTTTAGCCCCAACATGCATCATGCGCATCTTTGAGCATTCACGTACCTTCATCTGTCTGAGTGTCTCAATAATGGTGGATAGCTATGTGTCCAAGGTCTTGGGTAAGGAGAGTCATTCCACTCTGAGTTGGAAGGTTTCCTTCGATCTTTTTGCTCGATTTGGTTAGCTGAAGATTCTTGTCTGGAGTTTAGTTACTCATCTCTTTATTTTCCGCTTGCTCCGACCGCCTATCAGTTGTGTGTTCCAGTGAGGAGGTTGGTCGTGTTTATTTTCCCTTAGTTGTTAGTTCCTCCAAGCTTGTGTCATTTGGTTTGGCCGCTCCTTGTGATTGGTTATAAGTTTTCTGGAAGATTCCTCTCGCTCGTTGGTTGGGGATGCGTGTCGATTTATCTTAACGTCCGCTTTTCAGTCCACTCCGCTTCATTTCCGCTTCACCTCCATGTTCCATGTCGCTTTCGCTTCACCTCTACTCGTTCCCCTACAAAGAGGACGTTAAGGAGGGGAATCTGTTGACACCCATTTTATGACCAATGAGTTGGGTCATCTCCTTGTTTATATTTATGATGCTCCGAGTTATGTGCCGTTTACTGAGTCATTTTGGTCAGTTTTGAGGCTTATTTCATGGGTCATTCTCCTTGATGGGGCTCGCTCCTGATTTGTTTTCTGAGGGTTGAAGCTTAGTAAGCTTTTCATTCATTTTGCTACTCCATTGTCTCTAGTGGTCCAATATATGGGCGTTTGATGACGTATGGCGGTCTATCGTAGGACCGTTTGCTGATGCCAGAGTCCAGAGCCAACATCTTTCTTTCAGCCTTATCAATTGTTATCCGTTGAGCTCAGTCGGTCTATCGTATGGCCGTTAGAGGCATTGTGGCGATTCTACATTAGACCGTTTCTTGCCTTTAGAGTCCTGATCACGAAGTTCTCACATCGTTGGCCTTATCTTCTAAGGGTGGCGATCTATCCTTGGATCGTTAAGTCTAAGTGGCAGTTTATCGTAGGACCGTTTCAGGTGACAAAGAGTCCTGAGTAACTGTCTTTTCTCTGCTACGCCGTAGTCGAACCAGAGTTTTGATTTGGTGATTTATCTCTCGATAGTGATCCTTAGAAGCACCCGTTTGTTTCTATGGACTCTTGGGAGTTTTATCTTCAAGAGTTTGTTAAGTTTTATCCTACTTTTTCGCTAGAATCTCTCCAACTCGAACCAAGATTTTGAGGGCCTATAAATAGAACGCTTGAGTTCATGGGTTGAGGAGGAGATTTTTAGAGTTTACGTCGAGGTGCTGCTGCGTTCTGGAGCAAGTACCCAATCAAGGAGAATTGCTTTCTACGTCCAAAGTCCAGGGAGTATTGAGTTCCAAGGGTTTATTGTGTTGATTTCTCCTTAGTTCATTCCCCTCTTCATAGCATTCATAAGCATATTCCCTCTTCTTCTTTCCACGTTCTCAGCATCTCAATCATATTTTTAAACATTTCCCCATCTTTTTCACGCCCTTTCACGCCCCACAGGGGTTAAAAAATCAACCTCCCGGGTATTCACCCTTCCTTTTGCATGCAACCTAGCTTAATTGCATTATAGTTACTACACTTGTCATAGGGCTAATTTGGGTTATTTTTATGTGCTTCTACATTCTTTTGCAGGTCTACAGGGTTCTAGCACGAGGCCCAACTCTTCTGGCCGGCCGGGAGAGGTGGAGATCCAAGTCCCAATCTGTTGTTCCGTGAGCTCCGGCGGCTCTACGTTGGACCGTTTGAGGGACTATGGCGGCTTATCGTAAGGCCGTTTCTTTCTCTGTGGTGGCCTGATATTGGACCGTTTCTGCTCGCAGTGTTCTGGTTTTCATCTCCCGTGGGTGGGTGTTGCATCTTCCTCTTTCCAAGGCATTTAGCCTAGCTTTGCTATTTTAATTACCTTGGTGGCGATCACACTTCTTAGTTGGGTTTTGCTCATCATTGTTCATCATTGCCTACTTACTTGCTCTTCTTTTTACTTCACTTGCTCCACACCTATGGTGTGTGTTTTTGCTTTACTCCTTTACTCGATGCCCCGACGTGTGTTTTTATTTTCTTCCTTCACATGAACATTGATGACATGCCCATGCTTTTGGTTTGGTGATTGTTTGAGTTAGGTTGATATTGCTTGCTCACTTTCACACGCATATCTTTTCATACATCCATATTCATATTCACATCACACCTTCACATCAAAGGAAAAAAACATCAACACCCCCATGCTATATAACACGCCTATTTTCACCCTTGCTAGTCCCCCTTCTTTCCACAAGATGACCTAGCAGTTTACCCTTTCTACATGAGCTTTGCCTCCTTGTTCCACCCCTATGGAGTTTTAACCGGCAGGGCCTCCCATGGTTTTAACCGATGGCCTCCCACATGGTCTTTAACCGGTGGCTCCCCCTTGGCTTTTAGCCGGTGGCCTTCGTTGGGTTTAACCGACGGCTTTCCCCATGGCTTTAACCGGTGGCCCTTTATTGGGTTTAACCGGTGGCCTCTCCATGGCCTTAACCAATGATTCCCTGGCTTAACTAGTAGGATCCCCCGGGGCTTAACCGGTGGCCCCCCTTTATTGGGCTTAACCGGTGGCTCCTCCATGGGCAATTAACCGGTGACTCCTCCATTGGTCTTAGCCGGTGGCCCCTCCATGTTTTAATCCCTTTTTCTTATAGTTTTGCTCCGTGTTCTGGCGTGATCGTTTCGGAGGTTGCCGGTTCCGTGCGCATCCATATCATTTTGGGACCATCTCGGACTATCGTGGATGAGCATCCGCTTGACACCCCCCGATCACCTCGGGTCCAGGGGAGGTGCTACCAAAATTCTGTCAGAAATGCGGCTAATAAAAGAAATGAAGGACTGATTAACCCTAATCACAAAGAGAAGAATGAGTGAACAAAAGGGAAAAATGGACAATCAACGGACTGCTGTAATGAACACATTTCCGAGCCACTCATGACAATAAAATGATGGCAAAGAATATACAATGAAAGATCAATCCAGAACAAACAAAAGAAGAAAAAAGCAAAGAAACCTGCAGTTCTGAGCGGCAGAGAGTCGACTCTGGGAGTCGACTCCTCCTCAGTCCCGTTCTGTCTAGGCTTCCTGGACAGGAATGTCATGCCCCGAACCGACAGCAGCGGAAACATTGTTCAGAACGTGACAGCGATACAGTCATGACAATCAAAGCAAACCATAATGCTCAATATGACTAAAACATAGTTTCATTGAAATTCCAAATATAAGTTCATTACAATTTGACTCGAATAAAAGACTCAAGAAAAAAAGGGCGTACTAACTAGACTTCAAATCTAGACTCAAGGAATATAAAGACAAAATAAAAGAAAATTACCAGGAGACTCTTAACTGGACTTGACTAGACATGACCTAAGACTAGGCGGTTCATCTAGATTGGCCAGGATTCTCTTCACTCTTCACCCTGCCCATCCTGGTTGCATTCATCTTCATTATTACCTGAAAAACATGAGAAAACACTAGGTAAGCGAACGCTCAGTAAGAATTACATCTCTATGATCCAAGCTTGCTTAAAGTAATTAACATCTTATGCAATGTACTATGATCATGCATGAATGAATACGAGTCAATATAAAGAATATAACAATAGGACAAAGTATGAAATAACAAGCAAGAAAGGTTGAACAAAGTTGCAAGATAAATCAAGCAAGAAGTTTCCACATCACGTCATGAGATATCAGCTATTTGATTGTCAAGTAAATACCCTTTCTTAGGTAGGAATTCATGATTATCAAGCACTCAAGTCAGTTCAAGAATTACCTAATGAGCCAGTAGTCTTTCCTCATAGGTTTGTCAATGATACCTTTCGCCTCATGAGCCAGTGGGCTTTCCTCATGGGTTTATTCATTATTTATTCAGTGTGCCGTATGAGTCAGTAATCTTTCCTCATGGACTTATTTATAACTCGTTTTGCCTAATGAGCCAGGGGTCTTCCTCATGGGTTTATTTATAACTCGTTTTAGCTCTTGAGCCAGTGGTCTTCCTCATGGGTTTATCATTAGTTTGTTTTACCTCATGCGCCAGTGGTCTTCCTCATGGATTTATCATTAGTTTAGGACTTTTGTCCTACTGGACATAACAATCATGTTGATGAGGACATCACCAACACTTTCATATGATCGAGGATCCCGATGCTCGCCACCTATGCTACATCTTGTTCACCACTTTATTCCGAGTCATATGATGTATTTTTCATTTTCTTATCATGTCCTTTTCCTTTTATTTGAGTCAAGTCCCTAGGTTAAGGTGTCATCTACCTAGGTTAATTGGCATTAGAGTGGTTAATGAGTCAGTTGGGCCCAATTATATGGGCTAGGCCCAGGGGCGCCCCCTTCCCCTTGGTTTAGTGTTAGAAGTCCAAAAGTTAGGGACTTAAGTTAAATTGTGGGGTTCCTATAAATAGGACCCCAATCCCTCATTTGTAAGCTAATGAAGATTTGATAAAAAAGTTGCCACAAGATTTGTGCTTCTCTCTCTCTCTCTAGCTCTCTCTCTCTCTTCTTCTCTCTCTCTAAAGGGGGCGAACCCCATTCTCTCTCCTCCCCACCCCAAATTCGAAATTCACTCTCTCTCCTCCCTATTCACCTCTAATTAAGACCCCTCCCCCTTCCCCATACCTCCCATTTAAGTCCCCTCTAACCCCTAGGTGGAATCCCCTTCTCCTAGGCACCTCTCCCTCCTCCCAAGCAACCTTTCCCCTTCCCCATACAACCTTTCATTTTCCCAAGGGAGAATCCCATCTCCCAAGCACCCATTCACATCCCCAAGACACCCCTTCCCATTCCCTAGACCAGAATTAAACCCTCCATTAACCACACATTCAAACCAAAGGAGAGATCTCTCCTCCCTCTCTCATTCCCAACCCAAATTCGCAGCTCCCCCTTCCTCCACTTGCTAGACCACCTCCCAGCCCCCTTTCTGCCTCTCCCACTTCTTGGAACACCCCCTCCCAGACCCCATCATAGCCAAGGGTCATCCCCATACCCATCCACCTCACTTCCCCTCCCATAAACCCCATTTTCCCCCATCTTCTTCAAATTACAGCTCTCAGTCCGAGTGTAGCAGAAAGAGTCCGACTTGCAGAAGCGTTCACGGATTCATACGGCAATCTCTGAAGGCGTACCATACCATTCTGGGAAGGTCATCCAATCCGCTTTGCAGGCGAGGTGATCCCATCCCGTTTTGAGTTCGGGGCTGTCCGGGAGAACCTTTCTTCCCCGACTGCGCTGGACTCCCTCTGCAGAGTACCTGAACCCGGTTAGAAGCTGCACCACGACAAACAGCGGAAGATTCAGACTACGAGCCCTTCTAAAACGTTCTTCCTCCTCCAGTCCTCTATCAGAATCAAGAAGCAGAACCACATTCGGCATCCGGAGGCCAAAGTTCTCATTTTTCTCCCTCAGCTGCGCGGTTCAGCCTCCCACAGTCTGCAACGACCTGCCTCCGCTCTTCTGAGTCTCCCCGTCCTCTCCGACATCAGACAGCTTCCCCGTCAGTTTTGCTGCGTAGAGGGCTCGTCCCCGGTTCCATAAAATCTGGAGGTTCATGATTCGGAGTCCAGAAGCAGTCGGGGCACTCTCTGCAACCTGCTGCGTGAGATCAGAAGCTGCCTATCCCAGATTCTGCCCCTCTGTTCGAACCTCTACCACGGCCACATACTTCAACTTCTGGAGGTGCCACTTGGCCGAGAGCTGCAACCACGAGTCTTACACCACCACCAACAAGCGGCGTCCCTTTCAGCATCAGGAAGTGCCTTTTCCATTTTTTCTCCCCCGGGCGCGCAGACAGTCCGTTTAGGTCCTGCCCCGACAGTGCCTCACTCAACGGACTCCTCCTCACCACCCCGACATCCTCTGGTGCTGTTCTTGGTTGCTGCTCGAAGAAGACTCATCCATGGACGTCCTCTACTTGGTCTCACCTCATTTGGACGTGGGAAGCTGCCGTGGTGACTTCGGCCATCCGCTGCTGCCCCTAGGAATAGTCTGCTTCTGCACGCAGAGGACCTGTTCCAGAGCCCGTTCCCGCCAGCGACGACTTCGGGACCACCCACAAAAAATCACAGTCGTACCTGGGTACGTCGGCGACATTTTGGCACAAGTCTCATCAAGTTCTGAGTCCGGGAGAGCTCACAACGGCGACTACATCGACCTTCTATCTTGCTGTCCCCGACCCGGGCAGATCCGGCCGGGTGCTCCGTCGGCGCGAGCGAGCTTATCTCCCCTCCCCGCCTGGCTGGCTTAACGCCCCTCCCTGTGTGGAGGTAGTGTTTGACTTGTACTTTGAAATCCCCACCCCAAGTCCACCCTCCTGTGTGAGGTGTAGTGATTGTAATCTTTAAACAGGTCAAGCTTCATCGGCGCAGTGTGCGGGGAATCCACACTTCCCCGCTCGCCCTCGTCTCCGACCGGGATCGGTGTCTTCACACCGATCAGGTGAGCCTCGGGTTGCCCTCCTCTACTGGAATTACTTTGCTTGTTTAGTATTGTTTCTTAGTGCCGTCGGTCGGTGAGTGAGCGCCCGATCTCAAATCATCATCAATTTGAGTGCCACCGCGGAGCGAGTTGAGAGAGAACCACTACATCCCACGCCCTTGGCGTGCTAGCCGCCCATGGAATTGGGGCATCCCGGACCCTTAGGGGTTCAATCTCAAGCGAGCCAAACCCTGGAACAGCTAGGTCCCATCCCGGACCCTCTCCACCATCGTCGAGTTGCCTACGGGCACGAGTGTGCGCTACACGGGTGAGTCCGCTTGAGTGGGTTCGCCGATCGGTTCGATTGCTTGCAAATCTAGGTCCAAGGTGTATTGGTCAAGTGGCTGTCACCCCCAAGGGGTTTATGTCACATCATTTGGTATCAGAGCAAGTTCTAGACTTGTCTCTACTAAGTCTTGTCCTAGGGCACATTGCATTGAGGTCATCCGAGCATCCAAACCATGTACCTCACCAGGCACTCCGATGACTACTTCATTATCGGGCCGGAGTTGCCCCGCTTCGATGGGTCCCGAAACCCTCACACATATAGGAAATGGGAGACCTCCATGGATAGATACTTCCACCACTACTACATGACCGAGGAAAGAAAAGTGCACCTCGCCAAGACGACCCTTGGTCCCTTCGGCGAGACAGAATGGAGAAAGCTTGAGATTCGAAGGGGGATTGAGAGACAAGAGCCCATTCACTCATGGGAAGAGATGAAGGTAGAACTTAGGAAGATCCTCATTCCAAAACCTTCCCACTCTTCCAACTCAAGAACCCATAGCCCAATGAGCACTCCCGCTCCCCCTTTCCCTCCCCGTCAACCCAAAACCTCTATTAGGACCCAAACCCCACCACCCAAAGGACCCCTAGATTTATTGGAAGAGATAAGGATTGAGATCAGGAAGATCTTCACTTCCCAACCTTCCCACTCCTACCCAGAGAACCGTAACCCGAGGAGCACTCCCACTCCTCCTTTCCCCACCACCCAACCCAAAATTCTCCATCAAACCCACACCCCACAAACTTCCAAAAATCCTCCTTCCACCCCTTTCCAAAAGGAACTTAAAGAGGTAACTGAAGACTATGAGGCTCCACTAGATTGGGAAGAAGAATATGAATCACAGTGTCATGGGTTAGGCCGAGAAGTTCCCATCCCAGGTGGAAGAAGCATCATGGCTCACTCCACCCTCACCACTCAAACCCACGTGGAGCCCATGTCCACCCCTCCACCTAGGCCCGTGACAGCCACCATTCCCCAATCCAAAGTTACTCACCCAACCCACCTTCCACTTCCAACTCCTATCCTACCCAAACCTAGTCCCCCGCTACTTCCACTCCCAAGTCCGGCCTCACTCACCACCCCGGGTACACCATGCACCAACCATCATCACCCCACCCCCAATAGACCTCCCCATTCCCTTGAGAGAGGAGACCACAACCATCCACATGGGAGTAGATGCTAGTCCGGAACCCATCCCCATCCTTGAGGAAACCCAAGTTCATATCTATGGTGAGGAAGAATCACAAATGTCCCCTTCACATAGCTTGGACCCCCAAGAGCCATAAGCCTTCACAAGTAGCACCGTAATCATAGAGGGGCCCCTAGCTAGATGGCTAAAGGAGAGACCACTTCACCCCACCGTGTCCTATGTTTACCCACCCATGGAGCAAAACCTTCCCATTGTACCCTTATCCACCTATCACACCACAATCCAATCATCCTATCAAGTGGAAACATTAGGGGATCTTCTTAAGGGTATAGTTTGGCAAATGGAGCTAACTGGCATGATGTCTACAATAACCGACCGACCTAGGAGCCTTGACCTCCTACACCTATGTGTCGGATCAATCTCCTCCATTTACACTGTGGGTTGCTACACTAGTGACCTTCTTTTACTCCTCCCTACACCCGACGGGCCCGATGCTATTCACAAACTAGAGTTGCTTGTCTCGGGTAGAACATCTAATCCTCCATTCATGGCCCACCATCCCACCAAAAACTTTGGCCCGATCATATTACCTGGGGAGGAGAGTCTGCCATCCAATGGTTATGAGGACCATAAGGACCTAGAGTTCCTCTCCTTAGGTGACCCTTACCATGACCCCTTCGACCCCTTCCTATGCCCCCCCACCTTACTCTCCGCCAACCTTTTCCCACCCCAACCAACCTTATTAAACCAAACCCACTCCATTTTTCTTGACCCCTTTGACCCCTATGAGTGGAAACCCCCAAATCAACCCCCACCTAAAGATGGGACCATTTTGATGGGAATGCATGTGCCACTACATTTTGCATCATTTGGTAGGGCTAGTAAGCCCAGTCATCTCATACATATCACTCACACTGTAGGCCCAATGCATGACTGGCTCACATTTGGATGTGCTGGTCCTCCCACATTCGTCATAACTCTTAAGCATGAAAGGAGCATACATGGATGTCCGGGTCCCCCGGTAATTATCACAATCATGCACGATAGATCCACCTATGGTGTCCCCGGCCCCCCCGAGTCCATAAGAGTCTTCATCACATCTATGCATGATAGGTCTATGTACGGTTGCCCCGGTCAACCTTTGCATGCTATCCACTTTCACACCCACTCACCGCATTATGATGCATGGCATGAGCATACATGCAAGCAATTCTTGACGAGAGGTGAGGTTCACAAAGAGCAGACAAGAGCTCGCGAGCGCCGCTTGGAATTCCAAGTAGGTAATCTGGTGATGATGACATTGGAGTGGCTCTACCCTAGGGTCACCTCCAATTCGAGGGTACGTGGACTTGGACCTTCCCAAGTTCCGAGTGACTTTGGCAACCCGGCTATCAGTTTGGACTTACTAATGGGTTTTGGGATTCACCCCATTTTCCACGTGGCGGATCCGGCACCCTATATGGGCACCGCGGAGGATCCTAGCGAGTGCCTCGAGCCTTTATCTTCCTTTGAGAGGGACACCCTCGGAGAGCCACCAAAAATCAGCCTGAGAGTCCGACGTGTGCACACGGAGGCAATACTAGGCAAGCAGGGTTCCATCGCCAGCAAGAGGGTGCGCCTGAGCCACCTCGAGAGGATGAAGGACCGTACCATGGTCGCAGACGCAGGGTTGAGTTTGGAGGTTGAGGTTCACTCTTACTTGTTTGAGAGGACCACTTCCCCGGTGGGCCCGTACTCGACGGAGTCGAGTTTTCCGCACCCCGGGGGTATGATGAGGACATCACCAACACTTTCATATGATCGAGGATCCCGATGCTCGCCACCTATGCTACCTCTTGTTCGCCACTTTATTCCGAGTCATATGATGTATTTTTCATTTTCTTATTATGTAATTTTTCTTTTATTTGAGTCAAGTCCCTAGGTTAAGGTGTCATCTACCTAGGTTAATTGGCATTAGAGTGGTTAATGAGTCAGTTGGGCCCAATTATATGGGCTAGGCCCAGGGGCGCCCCCTTCCCCTTGGTTTAGTGTTAGAAGTCCAAAAGTTAGGGACTTAAGTTAAATTGTGGGGTTCCTATAAATAGGACCCCAATCCCTCATTTGTAAGCTAATGAAGATTTGATAAAAAAGTTGCCACAAGATTTGTGCTTCTCTCTTTCTCTAGCTCTCTCTCTCTCTTCTTCTCTCTCTCTCTAAAGGGGGCGAACCCCATTCTCTCTCCTCCCCACCCCAAATTCAAAATTCACGCTCTCTCCTCTCTATTCACCTCTAATTAAGACCCCTCCTCCTTCCCCATACCTCCCATTTAAGTCCCCTCCAACCCCTAGGTGGAATCCCCTTCTCCTAGGCACCTCTCCCTCCTCCCAAGCAACATTTCCCCTTCCCCATACAACCTTTCATTTTCCCAAGGGAGAATCCCATCTCCCAAGCACCCATTCACATCCCCAAGACACCCCTTCCCATTCCCTAGACCAGAATTAAACCCTCCATTAACCACACATTCAAACCAAAGGAGAGATCTCTCCTCCCTCTCTCATTCCCAACCCAAATTCGCAGCTCCCCCTTCCTCCACTTGCTAGACCACCTCCCAGCCCCCTTTCTGCCTCTTCCACTTCTTGGAAGACCCCCTCCCAGACCCCATCATAGCCAAGGGTCATCCCCATACCCATCCACCTCACTTCCCCTCCCATAAACCCCATTTTCCCCCATCTTCTTCAAATTACAGCTCTCAGTCCGAGTGTAGCAGAAAGAGTCCGACTTGCAGAAGTGTTCACGGATTCATACGGCGATGTCTGAAGGCGTACCATACCATTCTGGAAAGGTCGTCCAATCAGCTTTGCAGGCGAGGTGATCCCATCCCGTTCTGAGTTCGGGGCTGTCCGGGAGAACCTTTCTTCCCCGACTGCGCTGCACTCCCTTTGCAGAGTACCTGAACCTGTTTAGAAGCTGTACCACGACAAACGGCGGAAGATTCAGACTACGAGCCCTTCTAAAACGTTCTTCCTCCTCTAGTCCTCTATCAGAATCAAAAAGCAGAACCGTGTTCGGCATCCGGAGGCCAAAGTTCTCATTTTTCTGCCTCGGCTGCACGGGTCTGCCTCCCACAGTCTGCAACGACCTGCCTCCGCTCTTCTGAGTCTACCCGTCCTCTCCAACATCAGACGGCTTCCCCGTCAGTTTTGCTGCGTAGAGGGCTCGTCCCCGGTTCCAGAAAATCTGGAGATTCATGATTCGGAGTCCAGAATCAGTCGGGGCACTCTCTGCAACCTGCTACGTGAGATCAGAAGCTGCCTATCCCAGATTCTGCCCCTCTGTTCGAACCTCCACCACGGCCATATACTTCAACTTCTTGAGGCGCCACTTGGCCGAGAGCTGTAACCACGAGTCTTCCACCACCACCAACAAGCGGCATCCCTTTTGGCATCAGGAAGTGCCTTTTCCATTTTTCTCCCCCGGGCGCGCAGACAGTCCGTTTAGGTCCTGCTCCGACAGTGCCTCACTCAACGGACTCCTCCTCACCACCCCGACATCCTCTGGTGCTGTTCTTGGTTGCTGCTCGAAGAAGACTCATCCACGGACGTCCTCGACTTGGTCTCGCCTCATTTGGACGTGGGGAGCTGCCGTGGTGACTTCGGCCATCCGCTGCTGCCCCTGGGAATAGTCTGCTTCTGCACGTAGAGGACCTGTTCCAGAGCCCGTTCCCGCCAGCGACGACTTCGGGACTGCCCACAAAAAATCACAGTCGTACCTGGGTACGTCGGAGACATTTTGGCACAAGTCTCATCAAGTTCTGAGTCCGGGAGAGCTCACAACGGCGACTACATCGACCCCCTATCTTGCTGTCCCTGACCCGGGCAGATCCGGCCGGGTGCTCCGTCGGCGCGAGCGAGCTTATCTCCCCTCCCCGCCTAGCTGGCTTAACGCCCCTCCCTGTGTGGAGGTAGTGTTTGACTTGTACTTTGAAATCCCCACCCCAAGTCCACCCTCCTGTGTGAGGTGTAGTGATTGTAATATTTAAACAGGTCAAGCTTCATCGACGCAGTGTGCGGGGAATCCACACTTCCCTGCTCGCCCTCGTCTCTGACCGGGATCGGTGTCTTCACACCGATCAGGTGAGCCTCGGGTTGCCCTACTCTACTGGAATTACTTTACTTGTTTAGTATTGTTTCTTAGTGCCGTCGGTCGGTGAGTGAGCGCCCGATCTCAAATCATCATCAATTTGAGTGCCACCGCGGAGCGAGTTGAGAGAGAACCACTACATCCCACGCCCTTGGCGTGCTGGCCGCCCACGGAATTGGGGCATCCCGGACCCTTAGGGGTTCAATCTCAAGCGAGCCAAACCCTGGAACAGCGAGGTCCCATCCCGGACCCTCTCCACCATCGTCGAGTTGCCTACGGGCACGAGTGTGCGCTACACGGGTGAGTCCGCTTGAGTGGGTTCGCCGATCGATTCGATTGCTTGCAAATCTAGGTCCAAGGTGCATTGGTCAAGTGGCTGTCACCCCCAAGGGGTTTGTGTCACATCACATGTGGTCGAAGGCCCAATAATCACTAGACGTTATTTAGCGACCAAGTTTAACAGAAAATCAAACCACGGAGTGCAGCAATCTGGGTAAATTGACATCCACTCAGGACGCCGTGAATTTCAGAATTCGCATCCATTGTGGTGGACGCTAATTCCACTGAACAATAAGGCATGAAAGAATTCGCGTCGACTATATGGACGCTAATTCAATAATGGCGACGACTGCCCCAGTCGCCAATTCTGGGCAGTGTCTAGGTTCTCACAAAAACCCATCGGGGCGTTCTATGATAGCTGGGATGTCATGTTTCTTCAGAGGGACATGACAATAACAAGTTTAAAGGTTTTGGGGTACAACCCGCTCGGCGTCCTTGAGAGAATCCAAGGCATCGCGGAGACTTACGGAGGCCTTGATAAAGAAAGTTTCGATCTGGCAGAAGGAATATCCGGCGGAGGGTCCTAACCTCACCAAGAGATAGAGGGTAAGCGATAAAACCAAAACAGGGACTAAGTCTCGGCTATGAGACAATAGTGCCAAGCAACCTGCGATATGGGTCAAGACACGAATAAAACAGTGAAACAAGAAATTCACGTCAATAGGAGCAAGCGCTAATTAAGAAATATGCGTCACTTTAAAGAGACGCCAATTCTTACATTTAACAATTTTTAATTAAAATAATTTAGATTTAGCGTCTTTGTAAAGAGGCACCAATTCTGAAAATTTATAGGATTAATCAAAACTAATTTAATTCAACGTCCTCGTAAAGAGGCGCCAGTTCTTTAAGCTGTGTCACTTTGAGTGGACGCTAATTCCATATTTTTAATTAAATAATTAAATAAATAATTAACAAGATTTCGCGTCTATATGAAGAGGCGCTAATTCATTAATACTCGTCCATGAATCGGACGCCAATTCTTATAGTGCATTTCGTTTTTAATTTAATCACGATGAACAATAGCCTTTTGCAAATAAAAGAAGATTTTTTTGGAACTAAATATATGATAATTAAGAGAAATTTATAAGGATCAAGAAAATATATATATTGTAATTTTTACTAACTTTTGATCATAAGACATGAATTTTTCTAGGATTTAAATATAATTTATTGAAATTAAAATTAGCGACCGATGTAGTTGGCATTAATTAAAATGAAAAGAATTAGCGCCCGTGTAAACGGACGCACATTCCTAATGTTAATAAAAAAACAGACAAAAGGCCATCGTGATGTAACGATTTGGAGAAGGAAAAGAAGGCCATCGATGCAAAGAAAGAAGGGCATAGGAGATAATAACATATTTAATGGGGTGTAGATATTATTTTAAAAAGATTTAACGTCAACTTAGTTGATGCTATTTCTTTAATTTATGAACAATACAGAGCAACTTCAAACCCCAAATTTTTGATGTATACATGTCGGAATCATAGAATCCATATACCAAATTGAAGAGCATGAAAAACTCTATCTAATATGATGCTTTAATAAATTTTTGCTTGAGAGAATGCCTACCTTAGGATTGGAAAAGGAGACACCACCCTGTTGGACGAACTCTATGCTTCGTGGTGGATATCTTTTATTGGTTTATCATTTTATCGGTTTATTAGTGCGAGGGCGTGCCAATCACATGTGTGACAAAAGTGTTCGGGCTTCGAGACTAGAGTGGTCCGAAGCGCAGGGTGCGCTCCGTCTGACTGACCATAGGATTGTGGGTATCAGGTCGGGACTGAAGACCTACCATGACATAAAGGTCCCGGCGTTAATTACATCCCCTTGGAAGGGGAAAAGGTCTGATTAATTTCCAAGAAAATGGGTCAAATGGCCTAAAGATCAATTTTCATTAAGGAATGCAAGTTAGGTTGAAATGTTTGAAAATCCCCTACATCAGGGTGCAAGACGGTATTCAAAATCATATCGGTCACCTATTGACCATTTTATGTTCGGACGAGGGACTGAATCGAGGAATATCCTAAGTATATGTGAGATACCGGGACAAGTGTACGCCAAAATACGACAAATTCGATATCTCAAGAAATGAGGAATTACGGTTAGATCCCGATCAAATGGTCAAAACATCGTAGGGTATCGGCCTGGTGCCAAGTTAAGCCATGACCATGAGAGGGTGGTCGGGCTTATCTTGCGAGGGTAACTTTGATATTTCCCCACATGTGGGGCCAAAGGAGAAGAGCACCCGGACAAATCACCGTTAATTTCAAGTTCATTTCTTTTATCGTATCATTTTCGTAGCATTTCTTTTATTATGGTGTTATTTCTCTTCTTTTCTTCTCTTTCTTCTTTTCTTTTTTTTTGGGTTAGATTGATGCTTTAGCACAGCCATTTATTTGTTACATATATTTTTTTATCATTTTTGGGGGGGTTTTAAGAATTAGCGTCCACTTAGTGGGCGCAGGTTCTGGGTTTGGCGTCCGCCTGGAAGGCGCACATTCTTTTTATTTATCCTTTTCTTCGCTTAAGGACTAAGTGACTGTGGGCTAGCCGCCTAATCAGGAATTTGCGTCCGTCCCACGGCCACAGATTCTGAGTTTTCTTTTTTTCTTTTAACTCATTTCAAAGAATTGGTGACTGCACAAACAGGTATTTAATTAAATTAGCGCCTTGAACTTGGGCGCAGATTCCTTTATTATCATTTTTTTCCATTTCCTTCCTCTTTTTTGTTAAATTTCTTAATTCGACAATTTGGCACCTTCCCAGAAGGCCATTCATTAATTAGCGACTGTTAATCTGGTCATTAATTCTGAGTTTAAATTCTGATGTATAATTTTTTTTAAAATATGAGAATTAACGCCTTCTCAGAAGTCGTTAATTAAATAGCGACTGTTTAAAAAGGCGTTAATTCAGTTAATTAGAGGCAACTAGTACGAACGCAATTTCCTTAAGCTTAACAGAACCATGTTTGTTCTGCTTGTGATGGGCGAGTCGACCCACCCTTGAGGTAGGTCGACCTACTCTTCATGGGAAGGCCAAACAGAAGGTAAATTTTGGGATTTTTTGTGATTCTTAACGCGGTTTCCCCTTTCCTTGTTAAGATTTTGGTTATATTTCGTGCAGGGTGACCCCGGTACGTGGCAGAGTGTAAGACTCACGCATGGTGAGGGTTTCCACCCGGACATAATCCGAGCTTCTTCCACACACCATTTGATATACCCAAGGCACCATACAGTCATGTGAGGAAGTATTCATTTTCATGCATATTTATGCATTAGTTCAATTCCTTTTGGTTCATGATGTTCTTAAGTTTGGTCCAATTTTTTCTTTGTGTCATCATCTTTGTAGCGAAAATTCGACAGCACCTCCCCTAGACCCAGATCATAGGGGGGTGTAAATAGGGGACGGACATATGTACGGAGAAACTCCGATATGGCCCCCAAACAAATAGGGATGCGCACGGAAACGGCAACATCCGGAGATGCGCATGGAAGCGGCAACACCCAAAAAACCCGATTTGGGTGCGGAGATACCGAGGGCTAGCCTACGAGGGACCCCGACAACCCGCCAGTTGCCATGAACTCGCTGAAACCATAATTGGGTGCGAAGATCCTGAGGGCTAGCCTACAAGGGACCCCGACAACCCACTGGTCGCCGTGAACTTGTCATCGAGACGTGGCCATTTTAGGATATCGACGGATATGGCTCTTAATATTCACTCTTCAAAGGGACACCCGGGAGCCATGCTATGAGGAAGCAGGTCCTCGAGGATCCAAGAGCAATTGAGAATCCGAAGTCGGAGGTTCGGGAAAATAATCAATTATATGGGATTAAACCCATGTTCCTCACCCCTTTGGAAACATGGCCATGGATTCGTCCAGAGTCCAATGCAGTATGTTGAGGCTCAGATGAGAATCATAAACAGAAGGGAGCTTTGAGGGAGACAAGACCGGAGGGAGCCAATAGGCATGTCGTGCATGCACACGTACATGTGAGTATATATATATATATGCCGACATAGGCGTGGGGATCCACCTAAAATAAGATATCAGGGCCGACGGCCCAGTTGTCACCATGCAGATGCACTAGCAAGGACGCGCGAACACATAGGGGACGGGAGCGTATATATATGCGCATGCATCACGGGAAAAGGGTGACGGCCAGACAAATATATTACATATAGATAGCTATATGCGTGCATGAGTGTGCACATGTACACGTCGGGGGAAACCACAGAACTCATGCAAAGAAAAGAAGGGAGGAGAGAATAAGCCATAAAAATCTCCCGGAGGAGCACTTTCATTTCACCACAGGGGGGAGCAAATACACATCGGGGAGGTTACATGAATCGAGAGAAGAGAAAGGAAAAGGAGGGATATATGAGAAAACAAATAACAGGGGAGAGCTCTGTCTCCCTCACCTCTCTTCTCTCTCCCTCTCCCTCTCCCTCTCCCTTCTTCTCGCGACGGATGCTTCAAGCTTCAGGATTTCAGACTTCGGGCTTCAAGCATCCAGGAGTCCAACCATTCAACATTCCCCCATGGGGGGCTTTATATAGGGCCCTCAGACCCCCGTTCGAAGGAGACACCTTCGAGCCTCCTCTTCTATTTTTGTTTCTCTTTTTTTTATTTATCCGCCGCTACCACTGCTGCCATGTCGCCATTGCTGCTGCCGTCGCACACCGTTGTTGCTGCCGTCCTACGCTGTTCGCATTCCTGGGAGCTGCCACGTCGACTGAGGTGTGGGAATGGAATAGGAGAGGGAGGCCCTCTCCCTACCTACCGACCACCGCATGGGCTTCCCCGAGTTTCACACAAGAACGACGCCTTGGGGAAGATGAATAGTTAAAAACACGGTGAATTTGCATCCATCACGTCTGCCCCTAATTCTTCAATTTGCATCCCTGTAACGGATGCTGATTCTTTGTCTTGTATATTTTCACCAATGCAGAATGTTGCCAAGAATTCATGACCACTCGAAAGGGCGCTCATTGATGAATTCGCGTCCATCAGAAGGGGTGCCAATTCTTCGGATTACAAAAATCCAAAATTTCAGAAAATCCAATAATGCCACGAATTGGTGTCACCGTGAGAGGGCACTCATTCCATGGGTCGACCTGTTCGGGCGTTGAGTCGACCTGAAAGAATCGGCGACCAGAAGCCGGGAGCTAATCCTTCGAGTGTTCATTTGTCAGCTCTGCAGAGCTATTTGTCACCCTTATCGGCCATTTTTCACCCTTATCATCCGTGAATTTGCATCTTCATGAAAGGCGCCATTTCTTCGGGTGAATTCTTGTTGAAATGGCGTCCGTGCAGGAGGTGCTAATTAAAGAATTAGCGGCCACTGTGTTGGTCATTGATTTTTCAGATCAAAATCCTCCCGAGATTTTATATATGTATTTTTGTCTCCAACAAATGCCCCCCACCTGCTGGTGCCGCGAACAAGGGACGAGCGAGCGGGGCCTGCGGGTGCAGCTTCTTGCCCGGCGAGGAACTTCAGCTTCGTGAGGGTGCTTTCGGCCGCGAACTGTATCGATCGGTCCTGATCGAGAGTCAAGCATCAACCGGGATGATATTCATCAATATTGGGTGGTGCGGACACACACCGCAGTACACGCCTGTGGACAAGGACACGTCGGAGCCCCTTTAGCTCGAGGAGGATGTGGACGCATCGATCAAGCTTTCACCTTGATTCCACATTTTTTTAGCCTTGTGTGGGCCCTATTGAGTCCATGTGGACAATTACTATTGTAAAGGGCCAAGAGTGGACAAGTGTGAAAGGGGCATAGTGTGAATAGGTGTGCTAGTGTGAATGGGTCACAAGTGTGAATGGGTAATCAAGTGTGAACAAGTGTGAATGGGTAATCTAGTGTGAACAAGTGTGAATGTGGATTAGGTGTGAAAGGGTTCATGACCTAGGTGTGAAAGGATTATGGGTTTGGGTGTGAATGCATGGGTCGCTTGGTAGGCGAATGTCACGGAGGTCATGTCACGCCCAGAGCCTTATTTACAGTGGAAGACTCGCTCGGGGAGCGTGAACAACCGGCATGGTAAGCCTCTTGCAAGCAAGAACAATCAGAGCGCAAGACAATCACACATATAAAAGCAATTGCACAGGATTTAATCAAACTTCAACTTTATTTCATAAATGATCAATATTCATAATACAACCACTTTTCATCATCTTTTCCTTCTACTAGACTCAAGAAATAGGAAAATTACATTGACTCAATCTAAACATGATAAACTTCCTAAGTCTTCACTCGTAGCTTTACAAGACTTTCACTCACTTCCGGACCCGCTACTAGTATAGCCTGAATCTGAATCTGAACTACTTCCACCTCCTGTAAAACATTGGAAATAGGTAATGAGCATACTTGCCCAGTACGTATCTTCGCATCAACATGAAGGCACTATTAGAGTAGTTAACATTTTAGCTCTAAAGAATAAGGTAAAATCATGCGAATGCGAATCAATCATGCGATCAAACCAAAGTAACAAGATAAGATAGAATGATCAAGAATGAACTAGCAAGAATATAATATGAACATGATATTTGGCCTTTCACGAGCAAGAATATATCGAGAATGTACTAGCAAGCCACATGTTCATCACTTTAGCATCTTATGCTTATGAGCAAGTGCTTCGTGAATTTCTGTGGAATATCAAGCAAGAATGTCATGTCGTGTCGTATCGTGGATCTTCACTTATTTATAGAAATAGTACTCCCAGCGCAATGCGACGCCAGAAGCATCATACCCCATGGTTTATAAAATAGTATGTTTCCGGCAATCAGTCGAGGGGACTAGCATAGAGCCCTTGAACACAATCAGTGCTCGATCGCATCTTCAGTTATAAATTAAGCTACTTCCACGCAATATAACAGTAAAGTATGGCCAAGAATGTAGTACTTCCAATAATTCCATGATAACTAGAATCAATGAATGAATGCTTCGATGCAAGAATGAGTCAAGAAAATGACTTAAACAATGTCATGCTCTTAGAAATAAATCGACAACATAACGGTATTTTTCTTATCTTCCATTCATTACATTAAGTCTATTAAGTAATATGATAAGTTCTAGATCATCAAGGGTTATCTAGAATCATTGAAATATCAACCCTTGGTCAAACCTTGGGTTAACATATGCCAGCAGTGTGACGGTCGTTTACCAGGCCGTTACATAATGTGACGCGCCAGTAATGGGCCGTTACAGTGATCCAAGTCCAGAAGAATGAAAATAGACTCAGAGGAATGTGACTGTCGTTCATTGGGCCGTTACGTGAGCCTGACGGTCCAGTGCAAGGCCGTTACATTACTAGAATCAGAAACAACGATAGTGTATTCTATTTAATAGGCTTTTAATGGTACAACCAACTCGGCGTCCTAGTGGGAATCCCAGGCTCGTGGAGAATTACGGAGGCCTTGAAACAATGATTTCCTAGTCCATTGGAAGGAATATCCAATAGAGAGGTCCTCATGTCCAAGATTGTGTTCCTATAGTGCAAAGTGTGAACTAATGGACAATATACCGGAATATGTGCCATGCACTTATAGAAATGACTCTATTGACATATAGAGATATGTATAATCAATGTGAAAATCATGATGAAAACTCCGTCAATACAAGGTTAAAAAGAAAAGTCATGCTTTATAATACAAACTATAGAATTGGGCTCATTAAACTAACATTACTTAAAATAACAATGAGACACCAAATCATGCAATACCTATCATGAACAATCAAATAACCTTAAAATCACATGATCAGGTTAAAACTTAGGTAACTAGGCTTAACAATAAATAATATTGGCAAGTTATATTCTGTCTAGGGTTGACAGATCATAGACTCTGACGGTCTAGAGATGGGACGTCACAGTGATTGTGACGGTCAGGAACCAGCCGTTACATGAACGTAACGCGCCTGTCCTAGTGCGTTAGAGACAACAGTGAAAATCTAAAAACAACAGGGTGTGTGACGGTCTGTCGTAGGGTCGTTATATGAGTGTGACGGTCCTACGCTGATGCGTCAGAGCGTCTGCTAACAGAAAACATGTAAAACACTAAGACATCAACTCACATCATGTCTGTAAATCAAACATCATATCTATTCTAGGCATGATGACGAAGTATAGGCTATCTATATGCATGGGTATCAGTGGATTAGATGAATAACATGCTTTAATTTCTCTATTAGGGCTAAGAGCTGCATGTAATGCATGGAACTAGTGAAACATGAAATTGATGCTCTACTATGCATGAAATTCAATCAAACCAGAGGGCTTATAGTCCTATCAAGTTATTTTTGCCGTTCATGAGATAACCTACCTCTTAACTTAGGCTGTATCTTCTGAATTGGGTTGAGAATCTTGCCCTAGTTTTCCTTCTTCTGTGACTTTTCCAGCGACTTCTTTAGGTTCTATCTCCACGACCTCTTGACCTAAAGATGTGAAATTTGGAGGGGAGTAGTCTAAAGTATTATAAACAAATGCTTCTAAAGAACTTGCCTGAGATAGTGACTCCTTACCTTGATTCTTTACGTCCAAAAAGTAAGGGTCGCACAGTTCAGAACTAGGTCCTATTTATAGGGTTTTAGCTAAGGTTTGAAGATTAGATCGAGTTTAGAGTCCTTAATCTATCAAAACCTAATCTCTAAGAGTTTTTAGAGTCTTTATACATTGTTCCACTTAGATCTCTTGTGGATAGGAAGATCAAGTTCCAATCTTTTTACAACTTCTTCTACTCACGGAATACGCAGAGTGTAACGGTCGAACCCTACCGCGTTACACGGCTGTGGCGGTCTTACGATAGACCGTTACAGTCGTCGTAGCTAGAGTTTCTAATTATTAAAACTCTTTTATTTACCTATCCATATATTTATCTATATAATTAGTATTTATCCTTAAAAATTCGTGGATAGGCTTAATAACCTTCTAGAATATGGGCCAAACTTAATGGGCCTGGTCTTAAAACCTTTTTGGACTCTAATTAAGTGAGTTGGGTTAATTGATTAACACCATTTGGCATTATATTGATTAATAAATTTAAATTAGTCCATTTAATTGCTAATAATGCCAGAAAATTCTCAATTAAATTCTGGAGCACTACAGGTCAGCCGCCCGACTTTCCTTTAGCGTGCAAGTGCAGGCCACAGTTCGAGTCAGTCGTAGGTCTTAGCCCCATTCAAGTCTCATCCCGCATCATTGGGCCTATACCGACGCAAGGAAATTCGGTTTATCTGGTCGTAGACAGAAGGTCTAAGCCATTGGGTTGTGTTTTTCGTCATGGTGGGACGGATGAATTGGTCTCGTCCGAGGGACAAGTGCCAACCCGAGTGGTATCGCCAACACTGAGTTCATGCTGGCGCAAAGATTTTGGTTTATCTGGCTTAGACGAAAGGTCTAGTCCAGGGCCTTCGGCTAAGACCTCGAGAGGCCATAGACACCAGGTTAAAATGGTTCGTCAATGCTGGGGTCGCATCGATGCAAGGAATTCGGGTTTCTTCAACTTAGATGGAAGGTCTAGGTCATATCCCCTCAGCTAAGACCCCGGAAGGCCTTAGGCGCCGAGTTAAGGTGGTTCGTCGATGCTGGGGTCACACCGACACAAGGATTTCGGGCTTCGCCAACTTAGGCAAATGGTCTAGCTCGTATCCCCTCGGCTGAGACCCTAGAAGGCCTTAAGAGGCGAGTTAGGTGGTTCGCCGATGCTAGGACCGCACCAATACAAGGATTTCGGGCTTCTTTGACTTAAACGAAAGGTCTAGATCGAACTCCTCGATTGAGACCCCAGAAGGCCTTAGATGCATAGTTGAAAACATTAAGAGATCGTTTCTCTTTTTCTTTCTTTTTTTTTCTTTTTTCCCCTTTTTTTCTTATCTTCTTCTTTTTTGTGATGATCCCGATGGAACCGAATCATAAAGGTATAATAGTATCGTCGACATCGGGTTCACGTCAACGCAATGGAATCGGGTTTATCAAGCCTAGACGGAGGGTCTAGGCCGTCGAGTTAAGTGTGTTTATCGATGCTGGGGTCGCACCGAGGCAAGGATTTCAGGTTTCTCTGACTTAGACGAAAGGTCTAGGTCAGATCGCTCGGCTGAGACCCCGGAAAGGCCTCAGGCACCAAGTTAAGGCGGTTCATCGATGCTAGGATGGCATCGACGCAAAGAATTTTAGGTTTCTCCGACTCAGACGAAGGGTCTGGGTCAGATCGCTAAGTTGAGACCTCGGAAAGGCCTTGGGCGCCGAGCTAAGTGGTTCATCGATGCTAGGATGGCACCGACGCAAAGAGTTTCGGGTTTCTCAGACTCAGACAAAAGGTCTAGGTCGGATCGCTCGGCTGAGACCCCGAAAAGGCCTTAGGCGCCGAGTTAAGTGGTTCATCGATGCTGGGATGGCACTGACGTAAAGAATTTTGGATTTCTCCGACTCAGACGAAAGGTCTAGGTCGAATCGCTAGGCTGAGACCCCGGAAAGGCCTTAGGCACAGAGTTAAGGTGGTTCATCGATGCTGGGATGGCACCGACGCAAAGAATTTTGGATTTCTCCAACTCAAACAAAAGGTCTAGGTCGGATTGCTCGGCTGAGACCCCGAAAAGGCCTTAGGCACCGAGTTAAGTGTTGTGGGAGCTTTTGTGTGATAATATATTTCATGTCATGTCTCCTTTGACTTAATTCTCTGAATGTAATTTCCTATTTTGTTTTGATGATTGGCAATAATGCATTTTGTTTTTCAGCCCTTGGATTTTGATAAATAATGATTTTCAACACTGTCAACATTTCATAACTTCATGTACATGCATTTCACATATAAGGTCGGTGCAGATCTTAGTGCATTGTGCATATAAGGTCGGCGCAGGTTTGTATTGTGCATGCATACAGTCGGTGCATGTTTCGGTAGAAACACACATAAAGTCGGTGCAGATTTTGCATCATGCATAAAAAGGTCGGTGCAGGTTTTGCATCATGCTTGCATATAGTCGGTGCATGTTTCGGTAGAAACACACACAAGGTCGGTGCAGGTTTTGCATTCCGCATGCAATGGTCTGTGCATGTTTTGCCTCTCACATGTAGAAGTCAGTACAAGTGTTGTCATTCGCATACATGATCGGTGCACACATCTGCCCAGGCATATGAAGTCAGTGCACATTCTTGATTGTGCCATACACGGTCGGTGCACACTTGCAGCAAGTGCATATATGGTCTGTGCATACTCATGCATAATGTCAAATCAAGTCGGTGCATATAGTCACTTGCATACACTAAGGTCAGTGCACATTCTTCATTGTGCTAAAACAAGGTCAGTGCACATTCTATCTAACTGCATACAAGTCAGTGCATCCTTTGCCTTGTGCAAAATGAGGTCCATGCACACTCTGATCGGCCAGCATAGAGGTCCGAGCATATTCCTGCTCCATCAATAAAAGGTCGATGCACACTTAGATGGTCTGCTTGCTAGGGTCGGTACACACTTAGTTGTTCAGCATGTAAGGTCGATGCACATTACTATGCTGCATATATAAAGTCGATGCCAGCAGTATTCCTTTGTGCTAAAAGCTAACACTTCTGTCTGTTATATTGACAGGTCAGTCACTTGGTCGAACAAGTGATGGGTGTACTGACAACTTGCGAACTTCTCTAACCTGGAAGTCAAAGTCCTAGGTTAATGGCATGTGATTCGAGGCAAGGAACAGGACAGATGATCCTATCACGTGGACAGCTACAGTGCTGAGATTCTGATGCGTGGAACCTCGAGGAATCAGATCTGAGCGAAACTTTTGGAGGGAACGTGGTGACCACACGCCGATTGCCTGCTGCCTATAAAAGGAAGAAAGTCACCCAAAATCTATGCAGAGAGATCGAAGAGAAAAATAGACAGGGATTACAGAGAAAGTGAGCGAGACCTGAAGAGATTGGCAGAGCGAGCGAAGCAGAGAAGAAGAAGTCTTCGGAGCAGAAGAGAGACGAAAGCTGAGAGGAGAAGCTTGAAGGAGAACAGAGTATCGTAAGTTTGAGATTGAAGAGAGTCTGAGAGTATTGGTAACTGTAATTGACTCGTGGATCAAATCCAGAGTCAATCTACTCCTAGAGAGCTACATTGTTTTTCCCGTTTCTTTCTTTCCATTTTATTTCCTGAATTCTTTCAAGCTCTGAGTCAGCGTGCGAGGGTGAGTCCTTGGACAGCGAAGCTGTAAAGCTCAACGGTAGCAAGCTGTGAGGCTCAGCGGGCTGGGATCATTTCCCCAAAGCTGGGGATTAGCGATGTGTAGGGATTTAATCCCCGAAGTTGTGGATCAGCGGATTGAAGCTGTGAATCAGCAGTAAGCCACACTTAGTCTAAGTGGGGTAGATGTAGGTGAAAACCGAACCACCTAAAATCCCTGGTGTTTTGTGTGAATGTTTGTGCACTTATCATTCCAATTCATTTCTCGCTTAGATGAATGCATAGGATCGTCTATTGAAATTAACTCTGTCTGGTCATATTTTGCCTAATATGCTTGCTTAGATGCTCTTACTTCCTCTCTATGTCTGCTACTGTCTAAGTTTGGTTATAGATTCTTATATCTGTGATTATTGAATTTGATAGTTTCATAGCAGAACCTTTAATTCCGCAGTTAATTCTTGTTCATGTCTTTAAGGGGTAGATCTATTCACCCCCCTCTAAATCTTAGCGTCCATCCGTTCCAACACGTGGTATCAGAGCCTAACTCTCCCTAGGGCCTCACATCTTGGAGAGATTAGATATGGATGCTAAAGGTTTGATCGCTGGGGGCCACTCAACTAGTAAGCCACCATTCTTTAATGGTAGCAATTATGCTTACTGGAAGAATAGGATGTAGGTTTTTCTCCGTGCTAAGGACTATGAAATCTGGAAGGTCATTAGTAAGGGTCCATTCGATTTACCTCGAGATGAGGAATTCTGGACTAAAGAGCATATCCGAAAGTCCACTTTGAATTGGGGTGCCATTAATGATATACAATGTGCACTCCATCCCACTAAATTCTCCAGAGTTTCCTCCTATACCACTGCTAAGGAGATGTGGGATAAGTTAGAAATCATCTATGAATGGACGTCTCATGTTAGAGAGACTAAGGCAAATAGGTTAGTCTCTGAGTATGAGGCTTTCAAAATGAAGCCTGAAGAGTCCATATCAGAGATGTATGCGCGGTTGAATGAGATCACAAATAGCTTGAGAAGTCTAGGAAAGACCTATAGTGAGTATGAGCTCGTTAGAAAGATTCTAAGATCCTTGACACCCATTTGGCATACTAAGGCCACTGTAGTGGAGGAGTCTAGGAACTTAGCTACAACCACTGTAGATGAGCTCATCGGTTCTCTCATGACATATGAGTTGAACCTCAAGAAGGTTGATGAGTCTAAGAAGAGAAGAAAACCATTAGCTCTCAAAGCCAATTCTAGCAAAGGATCATCCGGTGAGTGTAGCTGCACTAGTTCTGAGGAGGATCAGGATGAGTTTGCTATGATCACCAAGAAGTTCAAGAAATTCCTGAGGAAAGAAGGGAAAGGGCTAAGAAGAAAGTATTTCTCTGGAAAAAGACAATCCAAACACAAATCTAAACCTGCAAAGAAAACTGATGCCATTGTTTGCTACAATTGCAGAAAAGCATGACATCTCAAGGCGGATTGCCCTGAGCTCAAGGACAAGCAGCCTAGGTGGAAGAACAAGAAGGAAAAAGCCATGATCAACACATGGAGCGATGAAGAAGAAGAAAGTCAGAGCAGCACCTCTGAAAGTGAGAAAGACGAGAAGATATGTCTGATGGCAAAGAGTGATGGAGGCAAGGAAGATGATGTCGAGGTATTCTCCCCATTTGAAAACTTTACACAATGATTGGGAAGATGTGTATGCTGAAATCCTTGAAAAATATGAAAACATGCATAGAGAGAACACTCATTTGAAGAAGAAACTGAATTCATTAGGTAATGATACTTCCTTGTCTGATAAAATTGCATGTCTAACAATTGAAAACTTAGAACTGAAAAACTCACTTAATGAACTTGAATGTAGAAACAACATGCCAACTGAGTTGAAAAATGAAAATGAGAATTTGCATAACACTATTCATGAACTCAAAATGAAAATTCATGCTTTTCAAGAAGAAACAAGAATTGTCACTGAAAAATATGATGCTATCAATGGTGTAAATACTGAACTGAAAAAGACAATAGAAATTTTAAAAAAAGAAAACAAAGACAAACAAAACTCCCTTGAAGGCATGACACAAGGTGCAGAAAATCTAAATGCCATCTTGGGAACAAAAGGAAATTTTAGAAAGGAAGGTTTGGGTTTCAACCCAGCAAATAAGGAGAGGTTTGACATGAGAACTATCTCCTTTGGGGCAGAAAAGGGGACATTTCAACCCCTGATAAAAGTAACTTCTGGAGAAAGTCAAAATAAGAACAAAACGAAAGACATTAAGAAAACTAAGCCCAGTGCCAAGGACAAGGGCAAAAGGAAGATAGAGGTGTCTAGGGAATCATGCTCATACATTCCCACGCCTCAGAGCAAGGGACGGGCTAGGGGTCAGTCTTCTAGAGCTAGAGTTCAACGAAGCCGCAAGACTAAAATAGACCAATCTCCACAGATGAGTTCTTTCACTGCATCTTGGTATAAGTCATCTAGGAATCAAGGGCCGAGTAGAAGAACCTTAGATCAAGGTTGCTACAATACAGTTCCTACCTACCCTATATTTCACAGCACTTATCATCATAACTTTGGAAAGGGAGGTCAAGGTAGTTTCTACATGAGGCCAATGTAGCATCATGTACAGAATTCATACTCTACTCAAAGGCATCAGCCTCATCCTTGGAATTCCTATATGACAGGGCACAATAATTTCAGAAGTCACAATTCCTATAGCTTTGTCAAGTCCATGCCAAGTCACTCTAGGATCTATAGTGCACCTACTACTCCCAATGCCTATTGGACTAATCGCTGGCAAAGAAACTTTCAGAATGATTTCAAAAAGAAGAAATAAGCCATACCTAAGAAACAATTTTCAGAGAATAAAAGTGGCAAGAAAAAGTAGACAAAACTGAATGATAAGAGATCCATAACTGCTATGAAGAAGCCAAATCAAATGTGGATACCAAAACATCTAGTTTCTAATCTGCATGAGATAAATGTTTTTATGAGACCCAAGAAGTTCTGGGTTCCAAATCATTCCATTGATTCCCTTGCAGGTATGCCTGGCAGTCAATCACAACAAGTGGTATCTGGATAGTGGCTGTTCTAGGCACATGACCGGAGATAAAGAAAAATTTTGCATGCTGGTGAAGAAAGATGCTGGTCATGTTATATTTGGAGGTAATACCAAGGGAAGGATTATTGGATCAGGAAAGGTTGGTAAATGTTCTTCCTGTTTAATTGAAGAAGTTTTGTTAGTTGAAGGTTTAGCATATAATCTTCTTAGCATAAGTCAACTCTGTGACAGAGGCCTTAAAGTTGTATTTGATTCTCTTGCATGCACCATTTATGAACCCAATTCTGAATCTGCAAAATTTATTGGCAAGAGAGTTAATAACATCTATATGGTAGACTTAGATGATGTAGCACACTCTAATCTCTGTCTTAGTGTTAATAAGGATGACCTAGCCTACTTATGGCATCGTAGATTAGGTCATGCCAGCTATAGTGTGCTTCATAAACTGAATAAACATAGCATGGTAAAAGGGCTTCCTGAAATTTCTTCCAAAAATGACAATAAAATCTGTGAGGCATATACCCAATGTAAACAAACCAGAAAATCTTTTAAATCTAGAACTGAAAACATGTCTTCTAAACTATATGAGCTAATTCACATGGACTTATTTAGACCCACCAGGTCAGTTAGCTTATCTGAAAAAAGATATGGTTTTGTGCTTGTTGATGACTTTTTTAGATTTACTTGGGTTTTCTACTTGTCTCACAAAAATGAAGCTTTTAAAGAATTTCAGGAGTTCTTTTATAAAATAAAATAGATCAATGAACATGCTATTTTGAACATTTTGTCTAATCATGGTGGTGAGTTTGTCAACTCACATTTTGATGATTTTTGCAGGGAGAATGGCATCACTCACAGGTTCTCCTCACCAAGAACTCCAGAGCAGAATGGAGTGGTGGAAAGGAGAAACCGAACTTTAGTTGAAATGGCTCGGACCATGCTAGTAGAAGGGAACCTACCAAGGAAGTTTTGGGCAGAGGCTATTAACACTTCATGCTACATCATTAATAGAGCCCTGGTAAGACCCATTACTCAAATGACTCCCTATGAGATTCTTAAAGGTAAGAAACCCTCTCTAGCTCATTTCGAGGTTTTCGATTGTAAATGTTTTGTTCATATTAATTCCAAACGAGACCTTGATAAGTTTGAACCTAAAAGTGAACCTGGAATATTTCTAGGTTATTCTGAACATTCCAGAGCCTATAGGATATACAATCTCAAATCTAAAACTGTTGAAGAATCTCCTCATATAGTGTTTGATGAGTCAGAAAATAAAACTAACATCAGTCTATGTAGGGATAAAGTAGATGGAGAAATCTTGCAGACCAAAGAGGCAACAAATGGAGATTCTGCAGAAGAAGCTGAAGCAAAACAATCTTACACTCAAGGGGAGGTAAGTGAAAATCCAGGTATTCCGGTTACCAATATTAAATTTCTTAGAGACCATCCTCCAGAAAACATTATTGGTAATTTGAATGAACCTACGAGAACTAGAGCTCATTTAAGAATTGAAAATGAATTGAATTCATTTGCTTTAGTATCTCAAATAGAACCAAAGAACATAGATAATGCCCTTCAGGATGAACACTGGATTAATGCCATGCATGAAGAACTTAGTCAATTCGATAGGAACAAGGTTTGGCACTTAGTTCCTAAACCCTCTCATAACAATATTATAGGCACTAAATGGGTTTTTCGGAATATGATGAGCAAGGTAAAATTGTTAGAAATAAGGCTAGGCTGGTTGCTCAGGGGTACAATCAAGAGTTTGGTATTGACTTTGAAGAGTCTTTTGCTCCTGTAGCTAGGCTAGAAGCCATTAGAATTCTTTCGGCCACTGCATGCAGTCTAGGAATAACTCTACAACATATGGATGTCAAATCTGCTTTTCTAAATGGTGAAATAAAAGAGGATGTGTTTGAAAAACAACCCCCTATTTTGTGTCTTGAATTTCCTGACCATATTTATAAACTTGATAAGGCACTCTATGGATTAAATCAAGCTCCCTGAGCATGGTATGACAGACTGAGTAAGTTCCTCACAGAAAAAGGATTTTCTAGAGGTAAGGTTGACCAGACATTATTCACAAAGGTATGTGAAGAAGAAATTCTGATCATTAAAATCTATGTAGATGATATAGTATTTGGATCAACCAATTTATCCATGTGTGAGAAATTCTCAGCTTTAATGACTAGTGAATTTGAGATGAGCTCAATGGGAGAGCTAAAAATTTTTCTTGGGTTGCAGGTATGTCAGACCAAAGAAGGAACATTTGTGACTCAAGAGAAATATATCAAGGATCTTCTGAAGAAATTCAAGATGGAGAACCTCAAAGCAATAACTGCACCAATGGGAACATCTACCAGCCTTGATCCTGACCCTAAAGGTAAAACGGTACACCCCAAGCTATACAGAGGTATGATTGGATCCTTACTATACCTTACTGCTTCTCGACCTGATATTCAGTTTTCAGTATGTTTGTGTGCTAGATTTCAATCATGTCCTAAGGAATCACATTTAATAACTGTGAAACGGATTTTTATGTATCTATCTAGCACCCTAGACTTAGGATTATGGTATCATGCTAAGTGTGAGCTGGACCTTATAGCTTACACAGACGCAGACTATGTCGTGTGTAGGATAGATAGGAAAAGTACTAGTGGATATTATCAATTTCTAGGTGGGTGTCTAGTGTCTTGGGCATCCAAGAAACAATACTGTGTCGCCCTATCCACTGCTGAGGCAGAGTATGTGACTGCAGGTAACTGTGCTGCCCAAGTCCTCTGGGTTAAACACCAGTTAATTGACTATCTTATCAATCTTGGTTGCATTACAATTTTCTGTGATAACACTAGTGCCATTTCCTTAACTAAAAATCATGTTTACCATTCTAGGACTGAACACATTTAAATCAAACATCACTTTCTTAGAGATGAAGTTAGTAAAAAGGAGATTGAGCTTGAATTCATTAAATCTGAAAGACAAATTACTGACATATTCACCAAGCCTCTTGGTAATGAAAGATTTAAATTTCTAAGAAGAGAACTTGGTCTCTACAAATTTTCAGCATGAGCTATTGATCATATCTGTTTCTAAACTTTGAATTCTTGAATGTTGCATTTGTGATAACTGTCACTGAATTTTTCGAATGTATGTCTGTTGCATATCATTGTTAACCCATAGGTATATCAAATGGTAAGTTGGGAGAAGGACAGATATCTTCTGTCTGAAACCCACACTATGGGTAGAGGTCAGTCCTTCGCCTAGTACCGTGGGTCAACAGTGCATACATCTAGATTAAGACATGAAATCATTTTTAAAAATCTCATGTACACAGTCAGGGGGAGTTTGTGCATTCTCATATCATCCCTATAATTCCATTTCATGCATCTTCATTTCATCTCATACATTTTGATAGGGGGAGTTCTGAATAATACTTTAGTGTGTGCACAGATCATTGCTCAATAATGTCGACTTTCAATGTCGACTTTCAGTGTCTACTCCTTCGAAAAACTCATTCTGCCTTTCTTAAATCTGTCTGATATACTCTCCGTTTATCTGATCTATTCCTTGGCATCCGTATCTGAACATTTCTTGGAATCATTTTGTGAATCTGATCAAATAACAAACTGATAAACATGTTCATTAATTTAAGCAGTTGAAATCAAAAGGCTTCTCTTATAAGAAACAGTAATGAACCCTGAATGAATTGTTGGTTTAAACTTAATGATCTTTAGAGACTATAAACCAAACTTAATGAAGAAGGACTGTGGAATACCTTTTAATAGTTCTTAACCATTTCGTGCATGTCATGTTTAATTGAGTCTTTCAAAATCTGAATTTATCTAGACTCAGGCTAAATTGGTTGAGAAAACCTGAAAACATGTATTGTTCTTAAACACTTTCTGAAAATCAAATGGTCAGTTGCGTCAAAATGATAAGTCATATACTCTAAAGGCAAAGCAATGATTGAATGCACTGAGAAACTGGATACTTCATCAATGAAATGGAGAAAAACTCATGTCATGAAGTGCTTCAAATTATCTTTGTTCAGAAAATAAAAGGTTAGTCCCACTGAATAACTAGGGGTACTAGCGTCTGATAAACATGTACCCTTACGCAAAAAGGTAGAAACTATACCTGAGACATAATAGTGGATCTTGCCGAGTAACTAGAAGTACTGGCGTCTGATAAACATGTACTCTGATGTAAAAAGGCAAGATTATACTTGATTGTTTTCTAAAGATGTAAAGAAAAGAAATATACGAAACTGTATCTGCTTCTCTAAAGATTAATTCAAAACTGTGGAGTTTGTTTAATCTCCATACAAGTTCTGGTCAATCCTGATGATGCCTTGAGGTTTAGATAAACAAGATAAAGTAAGACAAAAGCCGACATGTCCCATTTGCGCCTAGTTTATTACTATTAAGAGCTTATACATATTGGTTTTCACAGAGTGGAGTGTCTAGTCTCTCACTTTCATACTCTTTAAACCACATACGTTCAGGAATGCAATATCTGCACTCTTATATTAGAAGATTATGTGCTTTACTTGCTTGATTACTGAAAAGTCTAAATAGTTTGTCACATCAGATTTCCTCTTCAATGTGGTACTCATCTTGATATGTTCCTTTTATCCTTTCTGCTGATGGCAAAGGGGGAGAGATTTTTGATGTTGATTAGTCCTTTGGTGTTGATGGGGATAGAGTTTTGCATTAAGGAGAGTCTTTGCATTTGCATCTGTTGAATTTTGCAATGTGGATACTATGTGCATAGTGTTGTGAGCATAATTCTTGACTCTTAATAAAACCATTGTTGACATCAAAATGTAAACGGGTTGCCATCATCAAAAAGGGGGGAAATGTTGTGGGAGCTTTTGTATGATAATATATTTCATGTCATGTCTCCTTTGACTTAATTCTCTGAATGTAATTTCTTATTTTATTTTGATGATTGGCAACAATGCATTTTGTTTTTCAGCCCTTGGATTTTGATAAATAATGATTTTCAACACTGTCAGCATTTCATAGCTTCATGTACAAGCATTTCACATATAAGGTCGGTGCAGATCTTAGTGCATTGTGCATATAAGGTCGATGCAGGTTTGTATTGTGCCTGCATACACTCGATGCATGTTTCAGTAGAAACACACATAAAGTCAGTGAAGATTTTGCATCATGCATAAAAAGGTCGATACATGTTTTGCATCATATAGTCGGTGCATGTTTCGGTAGAAACACACACAAGGTCGGTGCAGGTTTTGCATTCCGCATGCAATGGTCTGTGCATGTTTTGCCTCTCACATGTAGAAGTCAGTACAAGTGTTGTCATTCGCATACACGATCGGTGCACACATCTGCCCAGGCATATGAAGTCAGTGCACATTCTTGATTGTGCCATACACGGTCGGTGCACACTTGTAGTTGTTGACACCCGTTTTAGCCCACAAGTTGTGTCATTTCTCTTATTCACCATTTTTTTGATGTCCCGAATTAGCCATTATTTTGGAGCTTTCTCGGATGGATTTCAAGCCCATTTTTACCATTTCATATCCTTTGAGTCTTAGAGATCATGATTTCTTAGAGCCCCGGAGTTTATCTTGTCAAATTCTGGCTTCCAAGTCGACTTTCGGCCCATTTAGGCCGGCTTCCCCCAAGTAATCGGCTCTCTCTCACTGCGCAGTCCTGAAAGTGGTTCTTTTTTCACCTTCTTCCAATCCTCTTTTCAAAAAGTTGTCTTCATCAAAGTTGTTCCTCTTTCAAAGATCTACAATTTCTTCTTCTACACTGTTGGCCGGTTCTGCCCCGATTGTGAGCTATTCACATTTTTCTGGCATGCCGTGCTGTTCACCTACATTCCAGAATTTTCCTCTCTCTTCCAGCCCTATTTTCACCCTCTTCCAGTCATTTTCTCAAATTTATTTCTTCATGAAAGTTGTTCCTCTCTCAGTTATCTACAACTTCTATGTTTATCACTTTGTCTAATTCTCCACCGTTTGAGAGATACGCTTCGATTTCTAAAGTCGCGCGCAGTCTGCCCAGAATCTGCCTTCATCCAAGTGAAGGTCGTTTGCAGGTGCGTTACTTCATTGAAGTGACGGCCCAGTGAAGACCGTTACTTCAGTGTGACGGTCCTACGATAGACCGTCACACCAAAACTTGCCCAAAACAGCCCGGTTCAACCCCTAGAGTGTGGCGGTCCTATCCTTGACCGTTAGACCAAGTGACGGCCCTGTTTAGGTGCGTTACATCCAATCTCATCCAAAAACGTCCCGTTTGACCTCCAGAGTGTGACGGACCTACCCTAGTCCGTTACATCATATGTGACGGTGCTACGATAGACCGTTACATGCACCAGAGAGTCCAATTCGTGCTGGACTCTGCTCCGTTTTTGTGCGCCGTGGCCCTCTTGAAGAGTCCATAACTTCTTGAATTCTTATCCAAATTGATCCCCGTTTTTTCCTACTTCTAGCCCTTGGTATTATCTTGAATTTGGTTCATAGGAATCAAACTTTCATTGGCAATATCTCTTGGGATCTGGGTCGCAAGATCAGGATTTATGTTTCCTAGTTCAACTCAAACTCTGCAGATAAGGCTCCGGGGCTACCTTCCAAGAGACATATCTTCTAGAATCCTCCTCTGAATTGATCCCCGTTTGTTCCTATCTCTTATCCTTAGTATTATCTCGAGTTTGATCCAGAGAACTCGATTTATCTTGGACTCTATCTCTGGGAGTCGTGATAAGGAGATGAGGTTTTCTTGCAAAACTCTATAAAAACTGCCCAGTTCGCAGTCGCGACGGGGGGCTCTTTCCGGACGTGGGGCGAAGCCATGCTGCACCGTCGACTCACAACTTCGACCCCATCTTGAAGAGGGAAGTATTGGCTTTCTATTCTATCCTTCTGGGCTTGATTTCATGGTCTACACTCTTAGTTCTAGTCTCCTCAAAATCACAAATCATCACAGTTTTCTGCACTTTCTGTTACACATGCGTTTTTCTCCGTTTTGCATCATTGATTTCTCTCTATTCTCTCAATCAAATTCTATGATTTCAAATCTCATGCATGCACAACACACCCACCTATCTTTTCCACCCTTCCACAGGGGTTAAAAACCTCCCCCGGTGCGTTCTCCCCCTTTTATTCATGCTATTTTATCACTGCGGGATTGATACTACACATGCATGTTCTAATGGGTTTTTTATCCTTGTTTTGGCTTTGTTTTGCAGGAGAGCATGAACACCACGTGAGGCCCTCTTCCTCTAGCCGGCTGGAAGGAGAGGAGGTCGATCCCACACCATTCCCCGCATCCCGTTCTTAAGCGCGATCAAGTCTTTAAGTTCCAAGGTACACGGCGCCGTTGCACTCCTTTCTTCATCCTTTGGCGTTGTTAATCCTTGGTGGCGATCACGGTTAGTATTTCCATCCTTTCATCCCCTTGTCCTTCATTCACATGTTTATGCATGTATGTATTTAAAAGGGGCGGGATAGGAATCTAATCTAATTAAAAAACAAATCAACAGTTTTTTGGCGATCACGGTGGGACACCAATGCCCATCACGCTTGTTTTCATGCTCTTTTGTAGGTTGGGTGGGTGCATGTTCATGTTTAGGTGATATTTCTTCCATTGTCCAACTATTTTTGGTGTTTTAAGGGCTTTGGTTGTGTGACGGTCCTGCAGTAGACCGTCACATGCATGTAACGGTCCTTTGGTAGACCGTTACACGGCTTCTGGCAATCTTGCGTGCATGCTCACAGGGCCGTGTTCATCGAGGCATAACTTTTGATCTCGGAGTCGGATTGAGCTGATTTTTGTTCCGTTGGATAGCCCTTTGTATTGTCTTTCCATCCATATATCATTTGCATCATTTGGTTAACATTTGCATATTCTAATATTGTCCAACTTTTTGAGTTTTGTGCATAAGTTCTGCAGGCAGGCTCAGGGACAGGTTCACAGGTACATCTTTAATGAGTGATTTGACTGCCTTCCCGATGTCTGATTACACTAATTTTTGATCCATTGGATAGTCCTTTGTATTGTCTTTCCATCCATGGCTTATTTGCATCATTTGGGTCTCATTTGCTTAGTTAAAAATTGTCATCATTTTAGCATTTTGTCCATAAAATCTGCATGTGGTCTGCGCATAGGTTCACGGGGGCATCTTTGCTTAGTGATTTGATTGACCTCCCGGGGTCAGATTGATCTATTCTTGGGGCCGTTGTGCAGACCTTTGTATTATCTTTCCATCCATATACTATTTGTTTTAGTTGGATCATGTTTGCATAGTTTTATCTAGTCTTGATTTTCTAGTTTTAAGCTAGAATTTACATGCACTCCGGTGCACATAGGGCCATACATTGCATATCATAGTTGCATTTCCTACCTTGGTGCGTGGACCTCTCGTCTCCATATTCCTTGGAGCCGACCAGGAAAGCACGTCAAGGACCTCCATAAG
Source organism: Amorphophallus konjac (assembly GCA_022559845.1). Classification (NCBI taxonomy): domain Eukaryota; kingdom Viridiplantae; phylum Streptophyta; class Magnoliopsida; order Alismatales; family Araceae; genus Amorphophallus; species Amorphophallus konjac. The sequence goes on along the minus strand of CM040129.1, from coordinate 94,821,917 downwards.
TCCCCGTGAGCCGTGGATTCCCACACGGACGCCGGGCCGGTTGTATCTTTCCACCCCTTTAGGCTTGCATTTGCATAAGTGTGAGGGAGTTAACCTTAGTCAACCCAAAGTTTGGACCTTATTCCTTTGAGATTCCTATCTTGAGGGAATTGTTATTAATTCAAATCATTAAAAGGTCTATTGAAACCCCTAAAAGATTTCCCATCATATTAACTTGTTTGACTTGGGTGAAAACTCTCACATTGCATTGTTCGTGTTGATTGGGCTTGTCCAAGCTCATTAGTGATTTTTGTGTTGCATTCTTTCATCATCCACATGTTTTGTTATTGTTAGGCCCATTTAGCTTAGGCCATTTTGTGTGTCCATTGTCTAGTCCATTGTCCCGTGGTCCGTTGTCCATTCATCTTTGCATTAGTGGGTCGGCCCCCCTTGTTCTCAAGCCCATTAAGCCATTGCTTCCCCATTTGTATTGTCCTTGATCTCCATGTATTAAGTCTCCATTTGCCCTCATGGAGCAGTATTCTAACCCCTTGTATCATTCTTTTTCCCAATCTGCTTCCTATTCCCACGTGGAATCCTCTTCCCGCTTGGGTCCATCTTCTCGTGGTCCCCCTGACCCATCTGAGGAACAAGCTAATCTCATGGCCCGTATTTCAAGCCTTGTTTGCCAAATGGACCCGGCCCAGGCCCAACGTCTTATTGCATCTCATCTTCATGGGCCTTCTTCTCATAATGGGCCATCTCCTATTCATGGGCCTCCTCCTTCTCCTTCATATGTTGCTGGCCCAATTGCTAATGGGACTTATTCTCTTAATGGGCCTCATCCTTATGCCCATGTTGCTGCCAGCCCAATGGGTCCTTATGCTCATACTTCTTCCAGGCCCACATATCCTTCCATTCTTGGAATGGGCCCTTCTTCTTCTCAGCCTGGATCCTCTTATCCGGCCCAATACCATGCTCTGGTCCCCATTCACAACCTCTTGCTCAAGCTGGCCCATATTCTTCTCGATCTCTCCCTACCCAGGAGATGATTGCTCAAACCCAACGCCAGCTTGATGAGCTTCAACGTCGGATCGATCCTAAATCCTCTTTAAGTGTTCCATTCGCATTTCAAGGTCTTCGGCTTCCGCCATCTTCACAAATTCCTGCATATCGCCGTTATAGTGGAGTCGGTGACCCATATGTGCACTTGAAGGAGTTTGTTTATGAGTCGGCCCAGTTTCGACATGACCAACACTTGATGGTTTATCTGTTTGGTCTGTCATTGGAAGGCCTGGCTCGGGATTGGTTCTTCTCTCTTCCGCAAGAGCAAGTTGTGAGTTTTCAAGCCGTTCAAGAAAAATTTATACAGCAGTTTCAAGACCAGGTTGGGCCCAAGTACTCTATTATGGATCTGGCCCATGAGATGATGAAGCCCGAAGAGGAGTTTTCTACCTTTGCTGATCGTTGGCGTCGCTTGGCCGCGCAAGTCTCGGGACACATTCCGGAGGGAGAACAAATCAAGATGCTGATATCAAATGCAACACCCGAGTATCGGTTCATCTTAGCCCTCAATGACATCACCTCCTGGCAACAATTATACAGCCGAGCCCGCTTCATTCGCCAACAAATCCAAGATTCCCTTGACCTCGATTCTCCACCATCCACCTCCACATATCAACCTTCACCCTCCACATGTCAACCCTATGCTCCCATGAGTCGGCCCGCCATGAGTCAGTCTTCCGCCACATATCCCTCCACGAGCCAACCTCCTGCCTCTACATACCTATACGCCTCAGCATATCAACCTTCCATGAGTCAGCCTCCCGCATCCACATACCCGTCTCCATCTCCACTTCCGGTCAAGGGAACACCACATCCCGAGCAAGTAGATGCCGTCTACATACCACCTCATCCTGTTCCACACATGCCTTCACCAAAGCCCTCCACCACTAGCCACGCACTCCTGCCTATGCAACCTCCACTTCCGTCTCCACAACCTTCTCCACCATTACATATCCCTCGGCATCCACCTTGCCCGAAGCAGGCTCCTCATCTTCCTTTGCCGGAGTGTTTCACCGATATATTTCGGGCTTTGATGGCCACTCACGCGTTGCCGTTATCTCCGGTTGTGCCTTACCGACCCGCGGTCGGGGATATGCTTCAGTTCTGTGATTTCCACCGTCAGCAGGGGCATTTGGTTGAGGATTGCCCCGAGTTCCAGGATTATGTTTATGATCTGGAAGCTAAGAAAAGGGTTGATTGGGCTGCCATGCATAAAGTTATTTTACATCTTCACAACCAACAACAGCAGCAAGAAGTGCCACCCGGGCAGCCGTCTCTGTTACTTCAAGGTCAGGGGCACCCCTATTATTCCTCGTCTAGTGATGCACTCGCTCCATCACCTACCCCATTACCTCCGCCATCTCTTACTCTGGCTCCATCACCGCCACAAACCCAATCCTCTACTCAGGCTAGTGCCTCCCCTTCCTCCCCTGCCGCCACTAGCACTACTTCTATCCCTAACACCGCTCGACGCATTGTGTCGACACGTCGACGATGGACACCACAACCTCCCTCTTCACCCTCTCTACCTCCATGTCCACTACCCCCATCGCCTTCATTACTATCCTCACCATCTCCATTGCCATCACCATCATCACCATCTCCACCACCAATGCTTCCATCACCACCTCCATCTCCACCCTCGCCTCCATCTTCGCCATCACCTTTGCCCGAGCCTGAGCAAGCCACACCTTTTCCTTTATCTCTACCCTCAGCCACGCCTTCACCGTCACCTTTATCGCCACCCGAGCCTATCATCGGCACATCACCTACGCCTTCACTTTCCATCACCACTCCCGTTGGAGCCTCCATGCCTTCCAAACCTTCACACGTACCACCCAAACATATTCCCTTTACTTCTCCAACCACTTCCACCCCACGGAGCGGGTGTGCGCTTCCTTTGGTGCCCCTTGGGTCTAATCCTCAGGGAGATAATAAGTCAAGTCAGGATGATTCAGTGCCGGCCGTACATTTCAAGATTCAAGATTTTATCTGTCGGATGCCGGTTCGTGTCCTCGTCCCTGGTTATTTTGGGGATGATCCGCCTCTACTTTCAAAGATGAGAGTTGCTAAGAAGAGTTCCCTTGAGTTGGTGCCAGTTTCTTCCCGAGCAAGGTCGGTGGCAATCTCATTTCTCGTCGGAGAGTTCACTATTGATGCTATTATTTCTCCTCGCTCTATTGCTGTTCAGATGACATGCCAAGAAGGGTTCTCTACCCGTGTTTTGCTAACGCAGACGGCCGCCAAGCAGATTATGGATTCTATGTTCAAGGGGCAATTGGATGTATCTTCTACACTTTCCAAGGATATTCTGCACTTGTTATGCAATCTTCCTCAGTTTATTAGCAAACCGGCCATGTCAACGCCGTGTATTACTCTCCCTCAGCTTCACCTTTTACCAAGGGAGTTGTGCTTCAAGGCTGAGTTCCGAGTGGAGTTGCCGAATCTCATGCTACTTGTGCCAAGTAACAAGACTCCATGGTTTTATGATATTCAGTATTATGAGGAGTTAGTTGTTCAAGAATGTCCTACTATTGTTAGCTTTGGGAGTCTAGGGGCAACCGCCCCGATGAAACTGCATGTCCACAGTCGGGCAAGGCCATCTGCTAGATGGGCTCGCTATTTGAGAAGATATTGCAAGGCAAGGTACCCAAGGGTCCTAGTCCGCGCCAGGCGAGTCCATGTTCAAGAAGTATCAGCTAAGAAGAGGCGACGGCGTAAGCTTAAAGGCCGTCAGTTGTGCACTCAGGGGTCCACTTCTCTTCCTTCTTCTTCATTTCACTCATCATTTCTTCTGCTCGGTTCCCACCCCTGGGTGGTGTATCTGCCCTCTCCTAGTTCTTCCCCCATGATTCTCTCCTCCCATCTCATATCCGCGAATCCCCGCTCTTCCTTTTCCTATCCGGAACCTCCGGACTTTCCCTCCTCTCATGATTCTAGGCCTCGGCCTGTGTCTTTTCATCCCGATCTCAGGACATCTCCCAGTTCTTCTCCTCCGGTATCTCCGGGTTCTCCTTCTTATTCCCCGACCTTGTCGGGTGACTCTCATTCTCCTTCCCCGACTCTGTCGGGTGGTCCTAGTTCCTTTTCTCCGACCACGTCGGATGATCACTCTTCTTCCCCCTTACCTTTTTCACATTCTTCTTATCATCTTTCTACTCATTCTTCTTCACCCTTTCAGGGTCTCCACCCTTTCTCGTGCTGTTTTCGAGGCTTTAGCCCGCCTTGATCTCAGCTAATATGGTTTCTTCTATATTTGGTTCCTTGTTATCAGGGTCTTGGCACCTTAACGAGGGAGTTCTAGCCCTCGTCTCTCTTCCTTTTTATCCTCCTTCGTCCAGTTTGATGTCTGCCACTCCTCCGTGTCAAGGAATCTTTAATCCTTTGTTATCCTCTCCCTTTCGTCCTGTCAAGCAAGGAATATGAAGCTCGTGCTGCGCGAAGCTCGATGATCACAATTGCTTCAGAATGCTAGTTTCATTCCGTGGATTTGCAAGGTATCTTTATTTTGTGCAAAGAACATGCTATTATTATCACTTATTTACTCCTGCACATTGTTAAGATAAATGTTGGTTCCTCACATGGTTAAGTGGCTTTTAGAATTTTGCTTAGTTCATTTAGTCAAATGAGTTTGCTTCTGCAGCATCCTTAGGCTGGTGATAGCTCCGCGCTGGGAGTCTAGTTTCTCTCCCCGATCGTTGAGGGTGACCTTTGAGTATGGGTTTTTTCACACACTACACGGTGAGCCATAGCCGATCTCTCTGAGGCACACCGTTGCTGCTTTGGCCATACTTTGGGTATGCACAAAGGTCATTTTCTCTTCTCTGCTCGGCCAAGTGTAGGGGAAAGAGATTGATGGATGAGATGACCGACCTAGGTACTCCCTAATACGAGAGAGGTCTCAAATAGGGGCAGTCTTGACCGTCGAAAGTGAGCTTTCATGCAATATCTAGCCAATAAGGGCTGTCAAAATCATATATGGATGAATCAATGATGAATCAAAGCAAGATTATGGATCAAAGGCATGGCAAGAGTGGCAGTACAGTTCCCCGCGGGACGTCATGAGCCCGGTCGCATGCATGCCTGATAAATATGGGTCTCAAAATCAAAGACACAAAGCCCCAGCGCAACAGACCTACTCTTTGAGGGGTGGTGCCCTGGAAGGAATTCAAATCCTGATGTCTCCCATCCTGCATAAAGCTTGTCTCCAATTTTCTTCTATCTCCCTCTTAGGCTGGGTTGAATCCCGGGTATGGCCTTAGTAGGGGCACCGTTCTTTAGAGGCGGTTGGTTATGGTAAGCCACCCTCACATGCACGCCCTACTCAAGGGAAGTCTTTAATGAGAGGGGAGGGACGGCGATCCCTGGCCAGTAGTTCGAGCCCGTCTTTGGGTGCTGCAGATTGCTATGTCAAAATCCAAAAAAAATGAAATATAGTTCAAAATCCAAAAAAGAAATATTGTCAAAATTCCCAAAAAAGATTGAATATGTCAAAAAATAACAAAAATTTGAATATGGCAAAAAAAAATCAGAAATACAAAAATCCAAAAATACTTCTCTTTTGTTCCTTTTATTTTTATCTTGAGGACATATACGTAATCTGTTTGCTAAGTGTGCAGGCTGCAGGTTGCAGGTTCAAGCTTTCCTTGCTCTATCATTCGCTCTGTCTCATGCTCACATTCTTCGATCTGTTCTCATCTCTTCAATATCTCTTCTGAAGCTCATGGCTTTCTCAGCTTTTGCTTATCTGCTTAATCATGTCTCCATGAGAGGACATTGTCCCACAATTTTGAACCTGGCGGTTTCGCTTCATCTGATCTTGGGCTTTGATTGAAGAGTGTGTCCTTGTCATATATTTCTATGGTCCTCCATGTCTTTTGTCCCGCCGTGTCATTCGTCACACGTATCCCTATCCTGCCGTGTCATTCATCACACGTGTTGTCCTCCGTGGTATTGTCATCCCACGTGTCTTTGTCCCACCGTGTCCTTATACCACTGCATGTGTTGTCCCACCGTGTGCATGTTGTCTTGTCCCACCGTGCCTTTAGTCGCATGCATGTTTGCCATTTGTTTGTTTGTTATATTTCATCCATCTTTGTTATGTTATGTTGTGCCATGTTTTGTTCATATTTCTCTTATTATGTTATGTTCATGTTATGCTCGTTCATATTCGTTCATGTTCACATTATATCATGTCAATGTGGTTGTTGTCTTATGATGAAAATCCACAAAAATCAAGAAATCAAAAATCTAAAAAAATGCCGTTTCGCTTGGCAGGTAAGTCAGGTATGGCTCTCTATCCTTGCTCATTGTTGCATTACTATATGGTATCTACGTTATTATAGACTCTCAAGGACCGGATAGTTGCCCGTGTGTTCTGGGATCTGATGTTCCCCTTTAACAAAAACGATGATGATCTAAGAGCATACGGTTAATCGTTGGATAAGCCGCTCGGTTGAGTCGGGTGGGGGACGATAGACTCTGTCTCGCACGCCGTGGTTGCAAGAAGACTCTTGACCCCATCTTGGCTCAGTCTAGCAATATTATCCTTGAGTACTTTCTATTTTATCTTTCTTTGCATTCGTTTTAATGATTTCTTTATTTTAGCCCAGCATGCATCATGTCATTTTGAGCATTCATGTCTCGTGATCCATTCAAGGATTTCTCCTCAGCAATGGTTGATTGCACTCAGTTCTCTTGGATAAGAGATTCTTCATTCCACTCCGAATTTGAACGATTTCTCTGATCTTGCCGCTTGGTCTAATTGGCCAGTGTGATTCCTGTCTGGATTTTATCTCAGTCTTATCTCTCCTTTCCAGCTCTTATGCTGTGTTCCTTCCGACCCACTCATTGTCCGTGGATTGTGTCCCCGATGAGGCTGGTCGTGTTTCCTTTTCCTCCTTTAGTTTAGTTCTCCAGACATGTCTCATCCTTGTCAATCATTTCAGGTGGTTAGTTTGGCGTTTTCGGGAGAATTCCTGTCGCTTGTTGGTTGTAACGGGTGTCTTTTTTGGCCTTGATGCCCGCTTATCAGTTCTCTCCGCTTCATCTCCGCTTCATCTCCATTTCACGTCGCTGTCGCTTTCACTCCACCTCCTTTCCATTTTGCCTCCACGTCCACTTTCGCTCGTTCCCTTGCAAAGCGGACATCAAGGAGGGGCATCTGTTGACACCCGTTTTAGCCCACAAGTTGTGTCATTTCTCTTATTCACCATTTTTTTGATGTCCCGAATTAGCCATTATTTTGGAGCTTTCTCGGATGGATTTCAAGCCCATTTTTACCATTTCATATCCTTTGAGTCTTAGAGATCATGATTTCTTAGAGCCCCGGAGTTTATCTTGTCAAATTCTGGCTTCCAAGTCGACTTTCGGCCCATTTAGGCCGGCTTCCCCCAAGTAATCGGCTCTCTCTCACTGCGCAGTCCTGAAAGTGGTTCTTTTTCACCTTCTTCCAATCCTCTTTTCAAAAAGTTGTCTTCATCAAAGTTGTTCCTCTTTCAAAGATCTACAATTTCTTCTTCTACACTGTTGGCCGGTTCTGCCCCGATTGTGAGCTATTCACATTTTTCTGGCATGCCGTGCTGTTCACCTACATTCCAGAATTTTCCTCTCTCTTCCAGCCCTATTTTCACCCTCTTCCAGTCATTTTCTCAAATTTCTTTCTTCATGAAAGTTGTTCCTCTCTCAGTTATCTACAACTTCTATGTTTATCACTTTGTCTAATTCTCCACCGTTTGAGAGATACGCTTCGATTTCTAAAGTCGCGCGCAGTCTGCCCAGAATCTGCCTTCATCCAAGTGAAGGTCGTTTGCAGGTGCGTTACTTCATTGAAGTGACGGCCCAGTGAAGACCGTTACTTCAGTGTGACGGTCCTACGATAGACCGTCACACCAAAACTTGCCCAAAACAGCCCGGTTCAACCCCTAGAGTGTGGCGGTCCTATCCTTGACCGTTAGACCAAGTGACGGCCCTGTTTAGGTGCGTTACATCCAATCTCATCCAAAAACGTCCCGTTTGACCTCCAGAGTGTGACGGACCTACCCTAGTCCGTTACATCATATGTGACGGTGCTACGATAGACCGTTACATGCACCAGAGAGTCCAATTCGTGCTGGACTCTGCTCCGTTTTTGTGCGCCGTGGCCCTCTTGAAGAGTCCATAACTTCTTGAATTCTTATCCAAATTGATCCCCGTTTTTTCCTACTTCTAGCCCTTGGTATTATCTTGAATTTGGTTCATAGGAATCAAATTTTCATTGGCAATATCTCTTGGGATCTGGGTCGCAAGATCAGGATTTATGTTTCCTAGTTCAACTCAAACTCTGCAGATAAGGCTCCGGGGCTACCTTCCAAGAGACATATCTTCTAGAATCCTCCTCTGAATTGATCCCCGTTTGTTCCTATCTCTTATCCTTAGTATTATCTCGAGTTTGATCCAGAGAACTCGATTTATCTTGGACTCTATCTCTGGGAGTCGTGATAAGGAGATGAGGTTTTCTTGCAAAACTCTATAAAAACTGCCCAGTTCGCAGTCGCGACGGGGGGCTCTTTCCGGACGTGGGGCGAAGCCATGCTGCACCGTCGACTCACAACTTCGACCCCATCTTGAAGAGGGAAGTATTGGCTTTCTATTCTATCCTTCTGGGCTTGATTTCATGGTCTACACTCTTAGTTCTAGTCTCCTCAAAATCACAAATCATCACAGTTTTCTGCACTTTCTGTTACACATGCGTTTTTCTCCGTTTTGCATCATTGATTTCTCTCTATTCTCTCAATCAAATTCTATGATTTCAAATCTCATGCATGCACAACACACCCACCTATCTTTTCCACCCTTCCACAGGGGTTAAAAACCTCCCCCGGTGCGTTCTCCCCCTTTTATTCATGCTATTTTATCACTGCGGGATTGATACTACACATGCATGTTCTAATGGGTTTTTTATCCTTGTTTTGGCTTTGTTTTGCAGGAGAGCATGAACACCACGTGAGGCCCTCTTCCTCTAGCCGGCTGGAAGGAGAGGAGGTCGATCCCACACCATTCCCCGCATCCCGTTCTTAAGCGCGATCAAGTCTTTAAGTTCCAAGGTACACGGCGCCGTTGCACTCCTTTCTTCATCCTTTGGCGTTGTTAATCCTTGGTGGCGATCACGGTTAGTATTTCCATCCTTTCATCCCCTTGTCATTCATTCACATGTTTATGCATGTATGTATTTAAAAGGGGCGGGATAGGAATCTAATCTAATTAAAAAACAAATCAACAGTAGTAAGTGCATATATGGTCTGTGCATACTCATGCATAATGTAAAATCAAGTCGGTGCATATAGTCACTTGCATCCACTAAGGTCAGTGCACATTCTTCATCGTGCTAAAACAAGGTCAGTGCACATTCTATCTGACTGCATACAAGTCAGTGCATCCTTTGCCTTGTTCAAAATGAGGTCCATGCACACTCTGATCGGCCAGGATAGAGGTCCGAGCATATTCCTGCTCCGTCAATAAAAGGTCGATGCACACTTAGATGGTCTGCTTGCTAGGGTCAGTACACACTTAGTTGTTCAGCATGCAAGGTCGGTGCACATTACTGTGCTGCATATATAAAGTCGACATTAGCAGCATTCCTTTGTGCTAAAAGCTAACACTTCTATCTGTTATATTTCCAGGTCCGTCACTTGGTCGAACAAGTGATGGGTGTACTGACAACCTGCGAACTTATCTCACGTGGAAGTCAAAGTCCCAAGTTAATGGCATGTGATCCGAGGCAAGGAACAGGACAGATGATCTTGTCACGTGGACAGCTACAGTGCTGAGATTTTAACGCGTGGAACCTCTAGGAATCAGATCTGAGCGAAACTTTTGGCGGGAACGTGGTGACCACACGCCGATTGCCTGCTGCCTATAAAAGGAAGAAAGTCACCCAAAATTTTTGCAGAGAGATCGAAGAGAAAAATAGAGAGGGATTACAGAGAAAGTGAGCGAGACCTGAAGAGATTGGCAGAGCGAGCGAAGCAAAGAAGAAGAAGTCTTCGGAGCTGAAGAGAGCCAAAAGCTGAGACGAGAATCTTGAAGGAGAATAGAGTATCGTAAGTTTGAGATTGAAGAGAGTTTGAGAGTATTGGTAACTATAATTGACTCGTGGATCAAATCCAGAGTCAATCTGCTCCTAGAGAGCTACATTGTTTTTCCCGTTTCTTTCTTTCCATTTTATTTCCAGAATTCGTTCAAGCTATGAGTCAGCGTGCGAGGGTGCGTCCTCGGATAGCGAAGCTGTAAAGCTCAACGGTAGCAAGCTGTGAGGCTCAGCGGGCTGGGATCATTTCCCAAAGCTATGGATCAGCGGTGTGTAGGGATTTAATCCCCGAAACTGTGGATCAGCGGATTGAAGCTGTGAATCAGCAGTACGCCACACTTAGTCTGTGCGTGGGGTGGATGTAGGTGAAAACCGAACCACCTAAAATCCCTGGTGTTTTATGTGATTGTTTGTGCACTTATCATTCCAGTTCATTTCTCGCTTAGATGAATGCATAGGATCATCTATTGAAATTAACTCTGTCTGGTCATATTTTGCCTAATATGCTTGCTTAGATGCTCTTACTTCCTCTCTATGTCTGCTACTGTCTAAGTTTGGTTATAGATTCTTATATCTGTGATTATTGAATCTGATAGTTTCATAGCAGAACCTTTAATTCCGTAGTTAATTCTTGTTCGTGTTTTTAAGGGGTAGATCTATTCACCCCCCTCTAGATCTTAACGTCTATCTGTTCCAACATTAAGTGGTTCATCGATACTGGGATGGCATCGACGCAAAGAATTTTGGATTTCTCTGACTCAGACAAAAGGTCTAGGTCGGATCGCTCCCCTGAGACAGCGGAAAGGCTTTAGGCACCGAGTTAAGGTGGTTCATCGATGCTGGGATGGCACCGACACAAAGAGTTTCAGGTTTCTCTGATTCAGACGAAAGGTCTAGGTCGGATTACTCGGCTGAGACCCCGGAAAGGCCTTAGGCGTCGAGTGCAATTTCTTTGGCATCGTTGATCATCTGCTGGCGTGCATGTCAGTGGTCGAACATCTTGAACATCTTCGATATCACGGGATATCTGTCGGCTTGAACGCCGAAGGTTGAACATCTTTATCATCATCGGGCATCTTTATCATCATCGGACATCTGTCAACGCGGGCGCCAATGGTTTAACACCTTTCATCCTCATCAAACATCTATTGGCGCGGATGCCAATGGTTGGACATCTTTCATCACCATCGAACATCTGTTGGTGCGGACGCCAATGGTTGAACATCTTTCATCATCATCGAACATCTGTTGGCGCAGATGCCAATGGTTGGTCATCTTTCATCATCATCGAACATTTGTTGGCATGCATGCCAATGGTTGGACATCTTTCATCATCATCGAACATCTATTGGCGCGGACGTCAATGGTTGAACATCTTCATCATCATCAAACATCTGTCGACGCGGACGCCAATGGTTGAACATCTTCATCATCATCAAACATCTGTCGACGTGGGCGCCAACGGTTTAACATCTTTGACATCATTGATCATCATCGAATAATCGAACATCATCGAACATATGTGAACACTCATCATCCTTCATTGATCTTCTATCGTCATTCATTATGATTTTGGTCATCATCTTCATCATTCTCTCATCTTTTTATCATCATCACCTTTTTTATCATTTATCATGATCTTCATGCTCATTTCATCACCATCATTTTTCTTCGCTTCTTTTATCATTCATCGTGATCCTCATGATCATTTCATCATCATCATCATCATCATGATTTACATGATCATTACATCATTATTTCATCTAGGGAGAGTCTCCCAAAGAGATTTTAACTTCATCATTCTGCCATCGGCTAGCTTTGTTTTTGTGCATTTCGTTAACTTTATCAAGTGTTGACAACATATCACCGCATAAGGTGGCAATTTCTTCATCTTCGGGTTTCTATCTTTTTTTATTTTCAGTATCTGCCCCCGAGACGGAGCACCATTTGCATCTTGCACATTTTCTACATGCCATAACCCAAGGGGCTTGAAACGCCCTCTAGAGCACATTATTCTTCAGCTGGTGTGGCGGGGCCGTGTTGGCCATCTTCTTGAAGCTGGGCATCTGATGAGGGCGCGGTGGATCTACGTTGTACTCACCTATATGTATTTTGCCTTTCTGGATCAGGCTTTCAATATTGTCTTTAACTACATAACAATGTTCAATGGAATGTCCCTTCTGTTGATGATAAGGGCAGAATTGGGGGTAATCTTTCCATCTGGCATCATTTGGTCTTTTGGACTCTGGGAGGACAATCTTGTCATATTTGCGGGCCCATTCGAATAGCATTTGGGTTTCCTCCTTCGAAAAGGAGTTTGGCTTCATCATCTTGCTTCTCAGCGAGGGCTTTTGCTCGGCGGGCTTGGTCGAAGTAGAGCCAGTTGCTGCCTTCGCCTCCTCCCTTTGTTTCTTGAAGGCTTTAAAATCAGTGGCATGGATTTCTCTTCGCATCGACCGCTCATCAATCGGCCCGTTCTTTTGGTTCAGGGTGGCTACAACCGAGCAATATTTTGCCAGGAAGGCCTCAGCATCAGCCACCAGCTTATTTAGCTGTTCAAAGATTCTGACTTCGATGCCTATCACCCTTTCTAGGATTTCATCTTTCATATTTCTTTCACATCTTTAAATGATGTTCTCACAGCTCGGAGGGCCTCTGCATCTTTCAATGGGGCTTTCCTCTCTTCTTGCATCGTCCGAAGTGGACTCGTCATCTTCTCGGTTGATTTTATACAAATCTGCCTCGGTGATTCCTCCCTCAGCCATCTTCGTTTCAGCTGTTCGCTTCAATTTTTGCTTATTCATTGCTACCAGAGCTATCAGATTTGGGTGCGGGCCTGCTAGGTCTAGGCCCATTTCGCTCGATTTTCTTCCCATCATTTCAATTTCTTGCATCCTCTGCATAGACCTATCATCAGAGCAGGGCCAGGTTGGGAGGACCCAGGAATGTTGTCTCTCATCTCAATTTCAGGTGGGGCCAGCGCCTTCTTGTCATCTTGATCGGATGCATCCAGTCCTTCAAACGTTGATGCCCTTGCCTCCATATCTCCATAAGAGGGAGTATGATAGCATATATCTTCATCAGGCAGTGGAGAGTGCCCCCGTGCCTCTCGAGGCTTATCATCATGATGGGAGGTAGAAGCTTCGGGTTGATCTGGCCTTGTGGGCACAAAGCATATTTCCCCATTTTTATCTTCATCAGGTTGGCTCGTGTTGGGCGAGACCGACAGTGTATTACAAGAGAGGATGATGCCCATTTCTTTATGCTTTGACTTCTTTTTCTTCTTTCCCTCTGTGGCCGACGGTTGCCCCCACAGCGAGTCCTCTGGTGCACTCGGCACTCCTAATTTCTTTACTGCATTTTGTATCAGGTCCAGGGATTCAAAGTGCTCCCGTGGGACATGTGCATGGGTGTGGTCCATACAGACTCCCAACACCACTTCAGGCAACTATCGGTATATAGATACCATGTTGACTGTTCTTTTGACATCGGGGAGTTCATGGGGGCGTGGAGGATCCACCTCATGTTGGCCCATTTGGATTTCTCCCTTCTTTTTTTTTTTTATAAAAAGCCCTGCCTAGTGGTGATATAGAATGTGGTATACCCACAGTCTATATCACTACCAGGGGGTATATTATTGATCATTAAATGAATAGGGATTACATCACTCTAATGCTAGGAATGCCTAGCTTGTCTAATCTAGCAGCACCCTTGGTAACACTGGGAAGGTCGTGCTGTGAAGTAAAAAGAGAATTACAATGAGATTGACAAGCAAAATTTGCTAATGTATCCGCTGCCTGGTTGGCTTCTCTGAATATGTGGGAGAAACTCTTGATTTGAGTAGAATAATTCCAGATTTCTCTGACAAATGGTAAGATCTCCCAAGGGCAGTCCATCGTCTTGTTTAGTACTTGAATAAGAATAAGGGAGTCACTCTCAACCAGAGCAGAGTGAGAGGAGATCGCAGTGAAGTATTTAATTCCATCAGCCAAAGCTCTAGCTTCAGCCACTAGGCTTGAGCAGCTCATGTAATAATGGGAGAAAGCCAGCAAAAAGTGCCCTTGACTGTTTCTGATGATGCCGCCTCCACCGGAATGACCAGCCTGTTTGTGAGCACCATCAGTGTTCACCTTGAGGAAGGGCCATGCCCATTTAACAAGTCTAACCAGAGGAGATACCCGAGGAGTAGCAGAAATGCCAAAGTGTTCAAGGATGGTGCGGCTGTGCTTTTGATCTTCCCAAAGGGTGGATAAGCTGATCACCTGTTTAATTTGGTAAACCACTTTGTGAAATAAGCCATGAGGTGAAGTGTGTTTACTGTCATACCTGGCTGCATTTCTAGCAAGCCAAAGCTCCCAGAGACCAAATCCAATGGCTGCTAATTTGAAGAGACCGAACAAGGAGTGGGCATTGGAGTTCTGGATGGTGTTAAGAATCATGGAGTTAACAGTGTGGCCTCTAAAATCACAGCCATTTCTTTGGAAGGAGGCCCAAAGAGATCTAGCCCAATCACTGTTCAGAAATAAATGATTGGCATCTTCCACTTTGTGGAGCTTGCAGCAGTGGCATTTCGATGGAAGAGGGATCCCAATAGTTTTCACTCTTGTGTCTGTAGGGATACAATTGTGTATAATTTTCCACATGTGTATGGAAATTTTGGTGGGAATCCATTTAGCCCATAGTCGGTCATAAGGAAACCTGTTCTGAACAGAGTCTTGCCTGCAAGTAGTGGCTTTGTATATGGAAGAAGTTATACACTTTCCGGAGGAGGCAGGGCTCCATATCTCCTTATCCCTGTGGTGGTTCAAATTGGTGTGCTTTATAGCTGTTATAATACCAAGTGGGAGGAATTGGATGTCCTCCGGGGCTAGGTGTAGTAGAACCTCTCTGACAGTGGCCTTCGGTTGATGGACTTGAGCAGTGGTGATGTATGATATCAAAGGTTTGTCCCCTAGCCAATTATCCTTCCAGAAATTAGTTGAGCAGCCATCACCCACAATGACTTTTTTATATTGGAGAATCAGTTCCTTTGCCTTTGTCCAGCTACGCTTAGAGTGACCCCTCATTTCCTTGAAGTGTACCTCTGAAAGATGCCTACCCCTAATGTATTTAGCCCTGAAATATACTGCCCATGGGGAATTTGAATGAATAGCTTTCCATAACATTTTGACCCTTAAGGCCAACTCCAGCTGCCTCAAGGAAAGAAGGCCAAGTCCACCCTTGCTGACAGGCTTGCAAATATTGTTCCAAGATAACCAATGTCTTTTGTTTCCTTGAGTAGAAGAACCCCAGAAGAAATTAGAGAATGCACGTTCTAAATTCTGGTGGGTACCAATATGCAAAGGAGATGATGCTAAAGAGTAGATAGGAATGGAGGTGAGAATGTGCTTCAGCAACACCACTTTGGCTCCTTGTGAAAGATAAGTAGCAGTCCAGCCTTCTATTCTCTTCTGGATGGAAGAAACAATACCAGAGAAATAAACCTTCTTTGATCTGCCATAAATGAGAGGGAATCCCAGGTATTTGTGAGGTAAGGAGTGGTGAGTGAATCCGGTGATGTCCCGAATCCTCTGTATTGTTGTAGCCTTGGCCTTGGGATGAGTGAAGAAACCACTCTTTCCCACATTTACTAGCTGTCCGGATGTTCTTTCATAAGCTTTGATAATACCCATCAGATTTCTAATAGAAGAAGCATTAACCCTGCTAAATACTAAGGTGTCATCAGCAAACAGTAAATGAGATATGGTCGGGCAACGATTGGGAGTTGCATACCAGTCCACCCTACCCTCATCTTGAGATTTGCGGATAGCCCTGCTGAAAGCTTCCTCTGCTATAATGAATAGAGCAGGAGCCAACGGATCTCCTTGGCGGACACCCCTTGTGGATTGGAAAAAGCCCGCTGAGTCACCATTAAGAAGGACCGAAAACCAGCAGTTGCCCAACATAGCTTTGATAAGATTAATGAAGTCAGTCCTAAAACCAAACTTGGAGAGTATTAAATAGATGAAATCCCACTCTATTCGATCATAAGCCTTGGCCATGTCCAGTTTAAATACAACATTACTCCCCCTTGTCTTTCTACCCAGCTCATGTATCATTTCTTGGGCAAGGGCAATGTTCTCAACAATAGATCTATCTTTCACAAAAGCAGATTGTTCAGGAGAAATAATATTCGGTAGAATACTTGCAAGTCTGTTATTGATAATTTTAGATATAACCTTATACACAAAATTGCAAAGACTGATCGGCCGGTAATCAGAGATATCAGTAGCATTGGGGACTTTGGGGATGAGAGCTATAAGTGTAGCTGTCATAAAGCGAGGTAACATGTTCTTGACAGTGAAGAATTCCTGAACAGCTTTGGTAATCACACCAGCAGTAATTGGCCAAGTTTTTTGATAGAAGGCTCCCGAGAAACCATCTGGACCAGGGGCACTGTCTGGAGACATTTGGAAGACTGCATCTTTGATTTCAGAATCTGAAGGGACAGCACAAAGACTATCATTTTCAGCAGTGGTTACCGCCTGGGTAATGTTACTAAGAAAGTCCTCATCAATCTGGTGAACTTGAGATAAGAAAGCTTTTTTGAAATGGTCAACTGCAATTGCCTTCATTTCTTCATGATTGGAGGTTAGGGTGCCAGCAGCTGTTCGCAGGTGGGTGATCATGTTCCTTTTTCTGTTTGCAACTGTAGTCATGTAAAAATATTTTGTGTTTTTGTCCCCTTCAGCTAGCCATTTGATCCTGGACTTCTGTCTCCAGAAACATTCTTGCTGAATCAGCTTGGAAGCCAGATCAGATTTTGCAACCTCAAGAGTTTCAAAAGTAGTCTGAGAGGGGTGAGCATCATAGTGAACCTCAGCCTTCAAAACAGAATCTTCAGCAGCCATAACATTGTTGTGAATATTTCCAAAAGTCTTCTTATTCCAAGTCAGAAGCATTTTTCTCATAGATTTGAGCTTTAAATAAAGAGTGGATATGGCAGAAGTAGCCAGGGGGCTGTTGCTCCACTCTGTTTGTACATCCCTGAGAAATAAGTCATGAGTGGTCCACATTTGTTGGAAGCAGAATCTAGATCTGTGCTTGGTCAAAGTTGCAAGCTGTACTAAAATGGGGGCATGATCCGAAGCTTCTCTAGATAAGTGATCAATAGTGAGAGGGATGGATATTTGCCAAGGGCCATTAACTAGGATTCTGTCTAGCCTTGCCCAAATAGCTCTGTTGCCACTTTGGTTATTATGCCAGGTGTACTTCGAGCCCATAAAGCCAGCATCCGATAGAGCACAATCATTTAGACAATCTTGAAAATCAGACATAGAAGACAGAGATGGTGGAAGGCCACCTAGTTTCTCATCCGGATCAAGGATACAGTTAAAATCCCCTGCCACCATCCAGGAGCCTGAAATGTGCATATGAATATTGAAGAGGGAGGCCCAAAGATCATGCCTTTCAATAGCTGAGCACTTAGCATAGACCACAGTCATGTGAAAGTCTGAGATAGCCACAGAGTTCTGCTTGAGTGTAATTTGTTGTTCATCTTTGTACAAAACAGAGAAATCCACAGGATCCTTCCACAGAACCCAGATATGGGCATTTGCATCACCATTGGCCACAGCTTTATCCATGCCCAATCTTTTACAGGTCTTTTCAAGCATATCTGTATGGATTTTTGGTTCTAAAATAGCAATACAATGGAGGTGGTGGCTTTTGATAAGAAGCTTTAGTCTAGCCACAGTTAAGTCGTTACCAATGCCTCTGACATTCCAGATAAGAAAAGACATTATAGAATTTGAGGATTTGAGAGCTTACCCATGGAGTTAGCTCTGGTCATCGCTCTAGTCACAACACCAGATTGTTCTTTAAGCAGAATCTGATTCGGCAGAGACAGTAATTTGCTGGCATCGGGATAGCTTCTCAGCCTCAGAGATGCTGTCAGCACTTGAGTAGTCTCTATGCTTGTCGACTATGGCTAGTTCCGGTACAAGGGCTAAAACTCCTGTGTTTCTCATCGTTTGTGCTGAAGGGAGCTCTGGAGGAGCAGGTAATCCTGATTCGGACTCTACCACTGAGACTGAAGGAGCCCTGGGTAACGAGGTAGAGTCTTGGTTGCCAGTGACATGCTTCATAGAGACATCAGTAGTCAATACTTCCGATAATGTGGTGTCCACAATTGCCCCGGAAGGCACCTGATGGGAAGGTGGCTGATCCTGAGGAGGATTGACTGTGCATATTCTTTGAGAGCTTTCACCAGTCACCATCGGAGCAGATGAAAGAACCTGGGATTTCAATTGCCAACGAGGCTGAATTGTAATAGCTCCAGGAGCAGATTCAGGATCTTTCTCCTTTGGTACACCAGTCAAACTGTTTGAATTTACCTCATTCTTAGTTTGTGTAGGAGCAGCAGTGGAATGTTTAGCTGGGCTTTTGCTGCGTATACAATTCTTAGCTTCATGGCCAAGCTTTCTACAGTCCGAGCAAAAAAACGGCACGAAGAGAGGAATAATCGGCTGTTTCATTCCTTCATCACCCACACCAATCCAAATGTCAGATGGGATAGGCTTTGACACATTAGTTTCAACACAGATGCGGGCTCCTTCCAAACGTTGAAGAGACTTCGTACCAGGTCCAATCTTCAGGAGGCGGCCAACTGAGGAAGCAATAGATGATAAAGCTCCGGTGCTGTAGAAACATGGAGGAAGCAGAGGAAGGTGGAACCAAACAGGCACCACCGGAGACTCCAGACCCGGCCGAAACCAAGGTGACCAGCGGAATATTTTAACAGTTTGGCCAAGGAGCGACCAGCTCTCTCTTGTCCAAACCTGGAGGAAGTCCTCATAGCAAAGGAACCTGATGAAGACATGGCGGCGGTCGAACCGTGATATAGAGGTATCACCCTGAACACGCCATTTGTCCTTCAGAACTTTGGATATCTCTTCCAGAGGGGGGTGGTCTCTGTAGAACTTGAAGACTAGGCAAAGCTTGAACGGTGCGGAGATGGCCGAGAGTTCCTCGGCCGAGAAGAAGACTGCCGGAATCTCGGAGCTAGTGCCGGAGCAGACATGGGTGCTTGCTGCCCTGAAGGGGACGTCCTGCGGAAGGTCCTTGAGATAAACCTGTGACGCGGAGACAGCGGAAGCGTATGATTTGGTCACCGGGGAAGAGAAGTCCTTCGAGAGGTTAAGGGGAGGAGGTGAGCCAGGGCATCCAGGCCCCCCCGACGGGGAGGCCATGACGGCGACGGCGGGCCCTAGGTCAAAGTCCTACAGCCATGGTGGGGTCGCAAACTTTCTTCCGCCTGGGGATTTCTCCCTTCTTGATCAGGCCTTCAATGACATCTTTAAATACATTGCAATCTTCTATCAGGTGCCCCAGTGCCTGGTGATACGGGCAGAAGCAGGGGTCATCTTTTCTTCTGACATCACCCGGTCTTTTCGGCTTCGAGAAAGTGATCTTGTTATATTTCGTGGCCCATTCAAACAAGACTGGGGTTCTCTCCTTGGGAAAGGAATAAGGACTGCTCATCCTAGTTCGCAGGGAGGAGCCTTCTTGTCTTTTAGCCGGCCTGGCAGGAGGAGGGTCGGTGACCCCTTTATCTTTATCTTTCCGCTGGTCGAGCACCTTGAAATCAACGATATGCACTTCTTCAGGCGCGGGCTGCTTATTGGCCGATCAAGTCTTCTGGCTTGAGGCAGTAGGGGCAGAGGAATAATTGGAGAGGAAAGCCTCGATCTCCGTCACCACATTGTTTAATCGGTCGAAAGACATAATTTCACTTTCGATCATCCTTTCAAGTATCTCCAGCTTCAGGTTTTGCTTACAGATCTGGACTGCATCTTCCTGGTGTGGCAGGTGCCTACATCTCATGTTGAGATTTTGCCATCTTTTAATGAATTTCAAAGTAGTTTCATCATTCTTCTGCTTGGAAGCATATAATTCGGCCACGGTCACTTCTCTTTCGACGACGTGGAACTGCTCCCAGAATTTTCTTTACATATCCGGCCAATCATTGATGGACCTGACCGACAAGTTCGAGTACCACTCGAAGGCGAGCTCTATGAGTGAGGACCCAAGGAACTTCAATAGATATGATTCATCGGCCTCCAGAACGCCCATCACATTGATGTAGTAAGCTATATGTTCTTTTGGTGACCCTTGGCCGTTAAACTTATCGAACTTCGGTGGCTTATGCACGCCCAGGGGCAATCTCTTAGCAGGATGATGGGCAGGGTAAGGTACCCTATACACATCAAAAGGGGCATAATCATCACCCCTCTATCAGCCAGCTTCATCTCAATTATTTGTTCTTTCATTATCTTGTTCATCGCCGGGTCCATGGGACTTGAGCAGAGTTAAGCTTGCCACATCTGCGGTGCAGTTGGCGCCGTCGCTTGAGATATGACAGCTGTCCCCCAGAGTTGAGGGGAGGGTTGTGGCATTGAGATCATGCCCCCAGTGTAGTTGAGTGCTGGCTGGGAGGCCGTTATTTGAGGCGACGCCTCGAATTCTTCGGTGCATCGCTGCGAGGCCTCATGAGGCACCCCGACTTGTTTTGAGGTTGAGGCATGTTCAGTCAGCTCGCTGACTTGCCTCTTCAGCATTTCAATTTCTGGCTTGTACTCTTGGAGCAGCATCATCATTATTGCTGGATCGAGCATGGAGGAGCCGAGAGCTTTGCTTCCTCCTTCCGCCAGGACATCCGGAGGAGGGGGTAGTCTTTTGCCATCATCTTCGGTAGTGATCACGTTTACGGTCATCGTGACCAAATCTGTATTTATTTCTTAATTGCGGGCTTACGCCGCTTCATCATGATCTACGGGCAAAGCCCCATAGCAGCTAGCCAGCCCAGCCATTGATGCGGGACGAGGCCACGGACACGACAAGCTCGTGACTGCCCCTTAATGAGGGAAGCGTCGGATGTGCGCAGTTGAGAAACCGGCTGTGAGCTAGGGTGGTCGGCTCTCACTTGTGCCCGGATCGGGTCACGGGACGGTAACACTCTCTCTCGCAGTAGCGGTGATATAAATAGAAAGCAAGCTAATTATCCTATCATGCTCTCTAGCAGTGGCATAAGCAAGTATGTATGAAAATTAAGCAAAATGCCAAGTAAAGGAGCGACTGCGATACCTCCACGCGCTCGGCGTGGGGACGACGGGCCCGGCCGAACTCGTGCTCCCGGGACAGTTAATACATGAATATTACAGCAATGGAAATATGCCCACTCCACGCAGGGAGGTAAAGGGCGACACCAGGGGCCCGGGAGGACCGAATTCGGGATGACGGGCAGCTTCGTGTGTTGATTCGGCTACACGCGTGATCACGACCGTGGGGCCCACGTGCTGTCTGGAGGGGTCGTGTGGGACCCGGTGGCGTCGCTGTAGTGTGGACACTTAGGGAAGTGTTCCCTGGGCTGGCGGCACACCGGAACGTGGCCCGGGGGTCGGGCGGTTCCGATCGGCACCCGTCGGGTTTGCTGTCCACGGACTGGTGGTTGCTGCTTTGCAGCGCACGCTCCGGCGAGAATGGACGCTGCGATCAGCCCGGACGTCGGATCGACACGAGACTGGCGCCGTTGGAAAGCTAGCTTGAAGTTCTTCAACCTAGGCCTAAAGATCTGGCCTGTATCTCCTTGGATCTTGACTTATGGAATTTTCAATCTTCTGTTGTACAGTTCCTGAAATCACAGGTCAGCAGAGAACTTCCCTGTGGATTGTATTTGACCGCGAGGGAGACGTTCGAATCAGGGGTTGTGCTCTTCAGCAAAGTTGTTGGAATTGGAGCCGGGAAGACAGAAAAATCAGTTTGGACCCGTTTGGATGTATCTATGATTTTCGGTGATTTGTTTAGTGGACGAAGGTCGGATCTGGGATCAGGGGGACAGAACTGTAGCAGGGACTGAGAACGATTTTTATAAAATATGAAATGGACGAACCAAAAATTGAGAAAAATTGTGGATGAAGGGGTGGACGGGTGTAACCTCCGGTAAAATTGGGCGAACCAAAATAAATCAAAAAGTGGACCTAAGACATGAAACTCAGGGCTACTGTCACTGTAGACAGTGACAGAACAGATCTGAGATTGAGAGTTGAACAAAATGGTAAGGATATGAAACGGTGGATTTTGAACCTCAATTTATTTTTGGAGAAGGGGCTAGAAGATAGGAACTAACCCTCAAAATTTCAAATCGATCTGAGCTCGTGGCTGGCTTCAGGAATTCACGAACTGCACCTCTATCCAGCAGGACAGAAAACTGAAGATGATCCCGTGGTGGCTCGAAGGCGGCACGAACGGCGGCGGCGGCGGCACAAACGATCACCGGAGGTTGAGAGGGGAGGAAGGAGATAGAATCCACTATAGATCTGGGGTTGGGGAAGGAAGAACAGCAAGGGAGGAGAGAGGGGCGCACCAAGCTCCTTGAACACTCACAAAAATTCTGATTTTTCCATTCAACCTTAGACTAATTCCATTCCAACTTCACCTAATACACACCAACCAAGCCTAATAAGGCCAAAAGAGGGGGCGCCCCCCTTCATGGGCCAAGGGCGATTCATGGGCCAAGAGCCACCCAATATATCATGCTAGTCATGGGCCATTCCCACTTAGATGGCCCATGGGAGAGTGGAACCCAATTTGGGCCTTAAGTGCCTTAATGACCCATTTAAAACCAAATGACCCAATATAAAGTAGCACCCTTTAGTGGACCTAAACCATGATACCTAGTAATGGACTCTTCCTAGAAATGTGGCCCAATGGCTTAATTAAACCTTACAAAGAGAGCCCAAATGAAAGAAATCAAAAATTACACACTTTCAAGCTAATACAACCAATACTACACACCTATACAAGCCAATACATACAATACAACCCATAAGCTCTTGATGTCCTCATCAATTCTCCCCGAGTGGGAGGAACACGACCCCGTCGAGTAGGGGTAGGGATGCTCGAGTACTCCGGCGGATCCGTCACTGTGCCAAGTAGCGCGGGTATGCTCCGCTCCAAGTGATCGTCACCTGCTCATTCCATATATACTCGATATGCGAACTGCTATGGGCTAAAGGTGGTCACTCCGAAGGGGCACTCTCAAAAGGGAAGAAAACAGCCCGAAGACTCACTAGGAATCACCGCTGTGTCCCTATAGGTGACTGATCCGGGTATAGAAGTAGAACCGATCTCATACTCATCAAGTGAGTCCAATCACCTCTTACTCATAAGAGAATGACAACGAGCTTGCACAAGACACATGCAGACTCACCATGCACTAACACACGTATGCAAACCACACAAACAATCGACTCAAAACACACCACTCAAAACAAACCACACAAGGAAAACACACCGACTTATGCATGACTCTAGACGAAGGTGGTAGCATCAAGCCCACTAGGTGGCTGTATCCTGGGCGGCAGGAGAGCCGTCCTGCTCTTCCCCTCCCAAGGCATAGTACTCCTCGGCTAGTGCCTCATCGGCCTCGTAATCAACACACTCAGGCTCGGGAGGTACGGATCCTCCAACACCTAAGGCTAGGGTGGTGCGAGCGGGACACTCGCTGGTAATGTGGCCAAACCCATGACAGTGGAAACACTGCACTCTCGACCGACTACTCTCTCCTATAAAAGGGGCCTTACCCTTATCATCCCGTCGGGTAGGGGGTGTAGGCAGTAATGGGGGAGATGTAGGTGCTTTGGACAATAGTGGAGGGGGTGCCGGTGCCAGAGGACGGGCTATAGGAGCCGGGGAACGGGCAACGGGTGCCGGTGGTTGGGGTGGAAATAGATCCCGGGGTGGAGGAGGACGAGGCCGTGGAGCGAAGTGCTCCTGACGGGTGGACTCCTGAGGTCGAGCCATGGGAGGCCGCTGATGTGGGCCTATGGAGTGACGGGGCTCGGCACTACGAAGAGGGGTGGGGCCCAACCGATGGCTAGACTCGAACTCTCCCTCAAATTGCTCCATCTCGAGAGCAACCTGGAATGCCTCTTCCAACGTCTTGGCATTGCGGCGGAAAATCTCATACTGGTAGTGTGGCCGCAAACCACGTCGAAAGCGGGACACGGGCATGGTACTCTCCTCCGTGACACCACATCGTAGAAAGTACTCATTAAACTCCACGATGTATTCGGAGACGGACCGGTCTCCCTGGCTAAGACTTTGCCATCTATCGATGAGTCACTGGCGGTAGGTGGGAGGAAGGTACTTTTGCCGAAGCTTATTCTTCATCTCGGCCCATGTGTCGATCGGGGGTTCTAGCCGCTGAAGTAGCAGGCTCTCCACATTCTTCCAATAGGTTTGTGCCTGCCCCATGAGTTTCATGGTGGTGAATCGGACCCTTCGATGCTCCGACATATCATACCACTCAAAGTAACGGTCCATGCCGAACTCCCAATCTAGGTAGACTTTCGGATCCAAAGACCCGTAAAAAGCGGGAGGGTCCGCTCGCACGGTCTTAAGGACCCGGTCATCATCCTCATCTCGTTGTGGCTGAAAACCACGACGGCGTTGACCATATCCCTCATAGGCATTGTCGGAACCATAGTCCTCGAGACCAAGGTCACGGTGCGGTAGTTGGGGAACCCGAGGAAGGGCGGGTGGAGGAGCCTGTGGTGGCTCGTTTTGGGCCGCGGGAGCGGCCTGGACTTGGGCCATGGGAGCGGGTTGGACTTGGGCCACCGCGGGAGGAGGTGCGGGTGGGCCTTGGGCTGCCCCTGGAGGGTCCCCGTGTGACATCCTATCTAACCGCCCAACGAGGTCTTGGACCGACCTGTCAGAGGTCTCCAAGCGCCCCTCCATGGCTCTAAGGTGACCATCCATATTATCGGAGAAAGTCCGAAAGTTAGCATCGGATTGGTCCAACCTAGTCATAATGGCCATCATCGCCTCTTGTAGGGAGTGGAAGTCTCCCGAGGTATCCCGTGGGTTGGCCATAGGTGGTGGTGGGGGTGAGTACTGAGTACCCCGACGAGTGGGCATGCAAACACACCGACTAGAAGACGCCGACTAAAGCAAAACACACTAATGCAAAATGATGCGCCTAGACTTAACCAAAATGCGGTACGCGGCGGAGGTAATCGACCCGAAGGTCACTCGCGCAAGTGTGCGGCCTTCCCGATAGGCATAGCCTAACGTTCGGACAACACCTTTTGATATACCGAGTAAAGGGATGCAATGCAAAAAGATACTTTTTTTGTTTGTTTTAAAACAATGATGACCCTAAACACGACTTAGACGTAAATGACTAATGAATGACACTTTTTTTTTTGATTTGGACACCCTAGACTCAACTCGCTCTGATACCAAATTGATGCGGGACGAGGCCACGGACACGACAAGCTCGTGACTGCCCCTTAACGAGGGAAGCATCGGATGTGCGCGGTTGAGAAACCGGCTGTGAGCTAGGGTGGTCGGCTCTCACTTGTGCCCGGATCGGGTCACGGGACGGTAACACTCTCTCTCGCAGCAGCGGTGATATAAATAGAAAGTGAGCTAATTACCCTATCATGCTCTCTAGCAGTGGCATAAGCAAGTATATATGAAAATTAAGCAAAATGCCAAGTAAGGGAGTGAATGCGATACCTCCACGCGCTCGGCGTGGGGACGACGGGCCCGGCCGAACTCGTGCTCCCGGGACAGTTAATACATGAATATTACAGCAATGGAAATATGCCCACTCCACGCAGGAAGGTAAAGGGCGACACCAGGGGCCCAGGAGGACCGAATTCGGGATGACGGGCAGCTTCGTGTGTTGATTCGGCTACACGCGTGATCACGACCGTGGGGCCCACGTGCTGTCTGGAGGGGTCGTGTGGGACCCGGTGGCGCCGCTGTAGTGTGGACACTTAGGGAAGTGTTCCCTGGGCTGGCGGCACACCGGAACGTCGCCCGGGGGTCGGGCGGTTCCGATCGGCACCCGTCGGGTTTGCTGTCCACGGACTGGTGGTTGCTGTTTTGCAGCGCACGCTCCGGCGAGAATGGACGCTGCGATCAGCCCCGACGTCGGATCGACACGAGACTGGCGCCGTTGGAAAGCTAGCTTGAAGTTCTTCAACCTAGGCCTAAAGATCTGGCCTGTATCTGCTCGGATCTTGACTTATGGAATTTTCAATCTTCTGTTGTACAGTTCCTGAAATCACAGGTCAGCAGAGAACTTCCCTGTGAATTGCCTTTGACCGTGTGGGAGACGTTCGAATCAGGGGTTGTGTTCTTCAGCAAAGTTGTTGGAATTTGAGCTGGGAAGACAGAAAAATTGGTTTGGACACGTTTGGATGTATCTATGATTTTCGGTGATTTGTTTAGTGGACGAAGGTCGGATCTGGGATTAGGGGGACAAAACTGTAGCTGGGACTGAGAATAATTTTTAGAAAATATGAAATGGACGAACCAAAAATTGAGAAACATTGTGGATGAAGGGGTGGATGGGTGTAACCTCCAGTAAAATTGGGCGAACCAAAATAAATCAAAAAGTGGACCTAAGATAGGAAACGCGGGGCTACTGTCACTGTAGACAGTGACAGAACAGATCTGAGATTGAGAGTTGAACGAAATGGTAAGGATATGAAACGGTGGATTTTGAACCTCAATTTGTTTTTGGAGAAGGGGCCAGAAGATAGGAACCAACCCTCAAAATTTCAAATCGATCTGAGCTCGTGGCTGGCTTCAGGAATTCACGAACTGCACCTCTGTCCAGCAGAACAGAAAACTGAAGACGATCCCGTGGCAGCTCGAAGGCGGCACGAACGGCGGCGGCGGTGGCACAAACGATCACCGGAGGTTGAGAGGGGAGGAAGGAGATAGAATCCACTATAGATCTGGGGTTGGGGAAGGAAGAACAGCAAGGGAGGAGAGAGGGGCGCACCAAGCTCCTTGAACACTCACAAAAATTCTGATTTTTCCATTCAACCTTAGACTAATTCCATTCCAACTTCACCTAATACACACCAACCAAGCCTAATAAGGCCAAAAGAGGGGGTGCCCCCCTTCATGGGCCAAGGGCCATTCATGGGCCAAGAGCCACCCAATATATCATGCTAGTCATGGGCCATTCCCACTTAGATGGCCCATGGGAGAGTGGAACCCAATTTGGGCCTTAAGTGCCTTAATGACCCATTTAAAACCAAATGACCCAATATGAAGTAGCACCCTTAAGTGGACCTAAACCATGATACCTAGTAATGGACTCTTCCTAGAAATGTGGCCCAATGGCTTAATTAAGCCTTACAAAGAGAGCCCAAATGAAAGAAATCAAAAATTACACACTTTCAAGCCAATACAACCCATACTACACACCTATACAAGCCAATACATACAATACAACCCATAAGCTCTTGATGTCCTCATCAGCCATATCGCAAGTTACTATTTGTAGTTGCCTACCTCTTTGGATGATTCTCCTGGCTGACTAACTAAGGAAGGTCCATCTATCGAGCATCGGAGTCATCGGTGTAGTTTCTTCATAAAGAGGTAGCTCGTGGCAGCCCAATCTTACATCTTTTGTCTTCTTCCCCTTCCTTTATTTGTATCATCTACTACTTCTAGGGGCTGCTACACCCCCAAAGAGGTGCTTCTGAAGCTATTGAAATGCTTCCAGCCAACGGGAGTAGTATCATTTCGCCCTTTAGCAGGGCAGATCATAGATCGTGGCACTTTGACTCGCGCTGGAGATATGGGGGCGGGTCGGCCTTGCTTGGTCATTCTGCCACATCTTGTATCTTCTAGACAAATATCTCCCCACTGAGCGCGAGGCCGGAGTGTCGGCTTACGAGGCACCTTGATCGGCATCTATATTTTGCCTTCCAATTTTTCTTCTCTTCTTAGAGTAGGGGCCCGTAGTAGCTTGGGCACCCAAATTTGTTTGAATTTGACCGGCTTAGGGGTCAGTCCTCCCTTCATTCTAGACTCGAAGCGGTCCATTCTTAGTTGGGCCAGTGCCTGGAAGGAGTTACGCACTGGGACTGTGAAGATCACCCTATCGGGCGTAATCCTGGGATGTTGGCCGTTGAGAAAGATTTGGACGCCTCCAATGAGTACGGACTTTCCCGAAGTTGAGGTCTAGCTTTGAAGCGTCCCGGCATTCTTCTTGGCCACCCTCCTGGCAGCCGAAGTGTGCTTCTTATTCGCTTCAATGTGGTGGACGTAGCAGCCCACCTCCTTCACATCTTCGGGTGTCCCCTCCACGAAGGCGACGAGCTCGGCCTCCTAGACATCCAGGAGGTCCACGAACATGACCCCCAAGAAGTTGGGGAAGCCAACCACTGGGGGGAAGTCGTCGAACCGGGTCGATAAAGCGAGAAAGCCATGCTCCGAATGGCTCGCCACAACCAACGGGCCGAAGGAGATAGCCATTAATTGGTTTCTTCAGAACTGAATCCTTCTTCCTGTAATTTCAAAATGTAGGAGTTTAGAGTTTCTATGACGACCCGAGATCCGAACACTGGGAAGGCCCGATAACCCGAATCTTGAACCGCCACCCACGAGTCCGACGACTCGAAAGGGTTAAAAGGGATGGTGTAGAGATACACAAGAATCTAAATAATTACAGAACTACATAATTAATATGGATAAGTAGGAATTAAAAAAATGACATTAATTAAATTACATGATCCACAATAATAACAGTAGTCTAAAATGTAACAGTAGTCCATAACTAGTACAGTACAGAAAAAGAGGTACAACTACACGGGGCATATCCCGGAACTAGCAACTGGCAACTAACCCTGAGCACCTGAACCACGTGGAGCCTCGGAAGCGCTTCCCTGAAGCCGCGTCTCACCTGAAACACGGAAAACACGCAGGGAATGAGCCTTAAAACAAAAGGCTTAGCAGGGATCATCCGGTCCCCACCTCGCAAACCGAGAAACGGCGCAGAAAGTAACTACAAGCTACAACTACGGCTAGTATCGAACGCACGGCACAAAAATCGAGATAACTCGTCAAAAACTCAAGAGTCACTACCAGACAAAGACAGGAGTACCAACCCACTAGAAGTAAGGCCGGATGCGTCCACTGACGGCTTAAACCGCGCCTCGGGTGTCCCCCTCGACCCCTGGTGAAACGGGGACACCGTACTAGTAACCACAGAACAAGTGACTAGCTGGGGTCACGCTCGTCAGCGCGAGTCCAACTACACCCAACCACGTCTGCGCACACAGACCATACGTCCTAGGTCTGGCCCTCTGACTGGTTTTCCCCTTAGCCGGACTCTCGCGTCAAACGTAGGGCCCAATGGAAACCAGTCTGAAAACCGTCTCTCAGGGTAGCCTCGCCACCACTCCCTGGTGGGACCACTCGTGTGTTGGAAGGTTACGACTAGTGGAGGGTCACTGAAAAGGTCGACTCTCTAGTCAACGGAAAATAACGTCTAAACCGGACAAAGTACAAGGGTCACTCCTCGTATCGACACCGACTCACGGTGACACAAGCCGAGAATACCACCTCCTGGGATCCCACGGCACCCTAACATGTGCCCCCCCACATGATGCCCAGTATCAGTCAGACCACGTGTCAGCACGTGGATCGAGGTCCACTCACCCGGGACTCGAATCGATAAAACATAACTCTGGTTGGACACGAACGGTTGGCGGTCCACCTTTGGGCCGCCACATGGGCTAGCTATTCAACATTAGGCCGCTACACAGGGTGTAGCGGTTCAGCATTAGGCCGCTACACTCTGGGTTGCGAAGGCACAAGCGGTCCTACACAGGGCCGCCAATGAGTTTAAGGCGGTCGTACCTTGGCCGCCAGACCCAAAAACCTCCAACGGTCAAAAACCAACGGTCAAAAATGCCTCGAAGGTCACGCCGACCAACTCGACTGGCGGTCGGCCCTTAGGCCGCCACCTGGGCTCTGGCGGTTCATCGTATGGCCGCCAGGCCCAACCCACACAGGAGATGCCAAAAACGGTCGAATGGGGACCGCCAGAAGGAAGTGGCGGTCACCGGAAGGACCGCCACACTTCCGGAAAACCAAGAATGGCGGGAAAACCCCAAAATCGCCATTCCACGCCCCATTCACCCCCGGGTGAAGGGGAAACAAAAGGGAAACTTGTCCCCAAGCTCCCATTGCATCTTTTGATGCCCACAAACTACAAAATAACGGATTAAAACGCTAGATCAGCCACTCGAGCCCTAAAACATGATTTTCCCTTCCCGACTCAAAATAACCCACTCTCGACCTCACCTCAGCCTAGAAATCATGGGGAAGGTAAATACCGAGCTAAGGATCGTCACCCTACCTCGGATTCGTCCAAAACGCGGTGGATCACCGCCGATCCTCAAAAACCCACTTCAACCTTCACGAGCTCCCACGACCTCACCGAGCGCCGAACGCCATCGGGATCGCCACGCCGCCGCCTATGCCACCACGCCGTCGCCTTGCCGCTTCCGCAACCGAAGGGGAGGGCGTCTGGACCGTCACCGAAAGAGGGGGGGCGGTCACGGTGGTGCGCTCACGGGAGAGGGGAGGAAGAAGAAGAAAGAACAAGAAGAGAAAGGGGAAAAGAAAAAGGAAAGAATTGGGGATTTATAGAAAATCCAATTTTTTTGAAAAATACGGAAAAATAGAAAAATATACCGCCGCGATCGTTGGAACACGCTGATCACCGTGGTACCATCCCTGAGAAGGTGAACGACCCGGTTTACCCGCTACGGGGTTCCGTAGGTCCTGTCAGGGAAAAATACGGGAAACCGTGGAACACGTTCTGGGACCTCCGAAACTGATCCAAAAAGTACGGATCCGAACCCGAGAAATGTCCGAAAGATAATTCCGAGCAAAATGAGAACAAATTCTCCAAGAAAAAAATCTGGGACCCAAGAAGAAAGATCCGAAAGGTCCGGGATATTACAGCCCCCCCCCCCTTAAACAAATTTCATCCTCAAAATTTAAAATAAAGCACAGGGGAAGAAAAGAAGAGGGAAACTCACTCGAACAAATAAGGGAACTACTGACGCATCTCGTCCTCACGCTCCCAAGAAGCCTCACCACCAGAGTGCCGCTGCCACACCACCTTGACTAGAGGGATAACCTTGTTCCGCAGGTGCTGCTCTCGCCGATCCTCAAAACAGATAAAGAACTCCGGTAGAGACAGATCAGGAGTCACCTCGGGCCAAACAGAATCCTCCAACACATGAGAAACATCGGGCATATACTTGCTTAACATCGAGTCATGGAACACGTCATGCACCGCTGCAAACTCGAGAGGTAGCTGCAACTGATAAGCAACCTCGCCAATGCGCTCCACGATGAGAAATGGACCAACATAGCGGGGACTCAGCTTCCCATGCTGTCCAAATCGCATCACTCCCTTCATGAGAGAAACCTTCAAAAATACTCGGTCACCGACAGCGAAACTGAGTGGCTGCCTCCTCCGATCGGCATAGCTCTTCTGTCGACTCTATGCCGCCAACATGTTCTGACGGACCAGATACACTACATTAATGCACTGCTGCACCAGCTCCGGTCCCATCACAACACGCTCACCAACCTCAGACCAATTGAGTGGAGTTCGACACGGTCGCCCGTACAACGCCTCATAAGGAACCATCCCAATGCTCGAATGATAGCCGTTGTTGTAAGCAAACTCCACCAATGGTAGATGGTGAATCCAACTCCCTTGCCATTCCAGGCAATAGGATCTCAACATATCCTCAAACGTCTGAATGGTCCTCTCGGACTGACCATCTGATTGAGGATGATATGCTGAGCTAAACGCTAACTCCGTGCCAAGAGCTCGCTGGAAACTCCTCCAGAATCTAGAAGTGAAATGCAGATCTCGATCTGACACAATGGAAATGGGAGTCCCATGTAAAGGCACGATCCGCTCCACATAGAGACGAGCCAACTTCGACACACTCCAGCTAACTTTGATCGGTAACAACCGAGCCACTTACGTCAACCTATCCACTAGTAACCAAATACTATCATGCCCGCTCAGAGTCCTCGACAATCCCACCACAAAATCTGTGATCACGTGGTCCCATTTCCACGCGGGAACCTCCAAGGGCTGAAGCGTACCTCCTGGTCGCTGATGCTCCGCCTTCACCTGCTGACAGGTCAGGCATCGGGCCACATACTCGGCAATATCTCTCTTCATGCCAAGCCACCAGAATTGCCTCTTCAAGTTCTAATACATCTTCGTCGCACCTGGGTGTACAGTGTACCGACTCCCATGAGCCTCAAGTAACACCGCACGCCTCACCTGCTCCTCGGTCGGGACGTATAGCCTGCCACGGAATCTCACAGCTCCGTCCTCGCCGAACTCCACATCAGCCAAAGCCAAAATCTGGGGCAACTCAAGGACTGCACGCTAAGCATCTGTCATCGGACGACGAATGGCGGGCGTTACAGTCAATCTCGCAAGAACAGCTGACCCCGACTCTTGGGGAACCTTGAGCCTAAATGACACGGATGGCACTTGTTCTCAAAGCCTCCACTTCCTCATAAATTGAATGAACAATGCATGGTTAAAGGACTCCCTGAAATCTCTTTTAAAAATGAAAATAAAATATGTGATGCATGCACCCAGTCCAAGCAAACTAGGAAGTCATTCAAATCCCGAACTAAGAACATGTCTTCTAGACCTTATGAGCTGTTTCATATGGATCTTTTTAGACCTACAAGATCAGTCAACTTATCAGGAAGAAGATATGGATTTGTACTTATTGATGACTTTTCTAGATTCACTTGGGTGTTTTTCCTCACACACAAAAATGATGCTTTTACTGAATTTCAGGAGTTCTATCTGAAAATTAGATAGGAAAATGTCAATTCTATTCTGAATATTTTATCTGATCATGGTGGTGAGTTTGAAAACTCACAGTTTGAAATCTTTTGCAGGGAAAATGGTATAACTCATAGGTTCTCCGCACCTAGGACACCCGAGCAAAATGGAGTAGTGGAGAGGAGGAACCGAACCCTTGTGGAGATGGCTCGGACCATGTTAGTAGAAGGTAACCTACCTAGGAAATTCTGGGCTGAAGCAGTTAACACTGTATGTCACATTGTCAACAGAGCTCTGGTAAGGCCATTTACCCAAAAAACTCCTTATAAAATTCTCAAGGGTAGGAAACCTTCACTAGCTTATTTCAAGGTTTTCGGATGTAAATGTTTTGTGCATGTTAATACTAAAAGAGACCTTGACAAATTTAAACCTAAAAGTGATCCTAGAATATTTCTAGGATATTCAGAAAAATCCAGAGCCTATAGGGTATATAATTTAAACTCTAAAACAGTGGAAGAATCTCCACATGTGGTCTTTGATGAAACTATGACTAAATCTGATAATGGTTTGTGCAGGGAAAAGAATAATGGAGAAATTCTGAAAGATGAGGATCCTGAAGGAGGAGGTAATAGAGAACCAAGGTGATCAAATTATCAATGTCAGATTTCATAGAGATCATCCCATAGATAATATAATTGGTAATTTGTATGACCCTCCTAGGACCAGATCACACTTTAGAGCTGAAAATGAATTAAATTCTTTTGCACTGATTTCTCAAATAGAACCCAAAGATATTGACAGTGCTCTTAGAGATATGCATTGGATCAATGCCATGCACAAGGAGCTGAACCAGATTGAAAGGAACAAGGTATGGGACCTAGTTCCTCCACCTGACCATGGCATTGTCATAGGCACTAAGTGGGTTTTTAGGAATAAAACAGATGAGCAGGGCAATATTGTTAGAAATAAGGCCAGATTGGTAGCTCAGGATTATAACCAAGAATATGGTATTGATTTTGAGGAATCTTATGCCCCTGTAGCTAGGTTAGAGGCTATCAGAATACTTTTAGCCTATGCATGCTCATTAGAAATAACATTGCAACAGGTGGATGTAAAATCTGCTTTTCTAAATGGAGAAATAAAAGCGGATGTGTTTGTTAGGCAGCCTCCTGGTTTTAAATGCATGATTATTCTAACCATGTTTATAAATTGAATAAAGCTCTCTATAGATTGAAACAAGCTCCTAGAGATTGGTATGACAGGCTTAGTAAGTTTCTCACTGAAAAGGAGTTCACAAGAGATGAGGTTGACCAAACTTTGTTTACTAAGATATGCAATCATGACATCATCACTGTGTAAATCTATATAGATGATATTGTCTTTGGCTCAACTAACTCAACTTTATGTGAGGAATTTGCTGATTTAATGACACAAGAATTTGATGAGTTTAATGGGTGCTCTAAAACTGTTTCTTGGACTGCATGTAACTCAGACTAAGGAAGGTACATTCATAGCTCAGTCCAAGTACATCAAAAACCTGTTGAAGAAATTCAAATTGGAAAATTTGAAGGAAATTTCAGCACCCATGGGTACATCAATTAATTTTGATGATGACCCAAAAGGTAAATGTATAGATCTCAAATTATACAGAGGTATGATCGGATCCCTTCTTTACCTCACTGCTTCTAGGCCTGATATTCAGTTTTCTATGTGTTTGTGTGCTAGGTTTCAGGCTAGTCTTAAATAGTCACATCTGAATGCTGTTAAGAGGATCTTTAGGTATCTATCAGGCACCCTAGAACTAGGGCTTTGGTATCCTGCTAAGTGTGAGCTAGACCTCATAGCCTACACTGATGCAGATTATGCAGGGTGCAGGGTAGATAGGAAAAGCACTAGTGGATATTGCCATTACCTAGGTGGTTGTCTGGTGTCATGGGCTTCTAAAAAGTAACACATTGTTGCTCTATCTACAGATGAAGCAGAGTATGTTGCAGTTGGGAACTGTGCAGCCCAAGTACTCTAGATCAAGCACCAACTAATTGATT
The DNA here is from genome assembly GCA_022559845.1 of Amorphophallus konjac. NCBI lineage: Eukaryota > Viridiplantae > Streptophyta > Magnoliopsida > Alismatales > Araceae > Amorphophallus > Amorphophallus konjac. The sequence continues at coordinate 94,787,059 of CM040129.1, read as the reverse complement.
ATCGGATAAAATTGGGATGCATTCCAATTTTATGTGATAATACTAGTGCTATATCACTCACTAAAAATCTTGTTCATCACTCTAAGACTAAACACATAGAAATCAAACACCATTTTCTTAGAGATGAAGTAAATAAAAATGAAATTGAATTGCATTTCATTGAATCTGAAAAATAGATAGCTGATATATTTACTAAACCTCTGCGTAATGACAGATTCAAATTCTTAAGAAGAGAATTAGGTTTATGTAAATTTCAGCATGATGATTAATTTCAATTTCATTCATGATTGAGCCTTTGATATGGTTTGAATAAAAATCTAGCTCTTGCTCTGAGAATTATGGTTTGTCTGTCTGAAAATTCATCTTTGAATAAATCCTCTAAATATATTAGTATCAATTCACTGAACTGAATAAATGATCTGATTTGTTTAAGAATGATTCAATGATTGTCTGTTAGTTGCTTCTGAATAAAGGCTCAGACCTTGTCTTGTGAATACTTCATTAATATTATACATTAGTTATCTTGATGTCAGAGGTATATCAAATAATATGAGGTGGAAGGACAGATTCAATCTGTCTGAAAGCCCATACCATGTGTTGAGGACTAACCTCCACATAGTACCCTGAATCAAGAGTTTGTCTCAGCATTACATTTCATATCACATTGTTGTGTCTAAAGTCTCATTAGTTTTTTTTTATTATTATTGAACTTCACTACATGTCATGCATAATTGCATCTGAATTTTTGCACAGTCATGCATTTAGAACAGGTGATTGCACTGCATTCTACTCCATGATAGTATGTCTAGAGATGCATACATAATTGTGGTTGAATGATTGAATAAATATGCATGTAGACAGGGGGAGCTTTTTAAGAAAAAGGGAATATCTATGCATGCTGCAAGGTGTCAGGGGAAGTATTGATCGTTTCTGTCTGTCTGTCACTAAGATCTCTTCTACTCTAATCCTTTTGGACTTCAGATTCTATTTCTTCTCTCATACAAATTGATGATTTTGATGCAGAAATTATGAGCACTCCTATCATCATTCCTGTTCTGACATAATGGCAGTCTGATAATAAGGTCATAATTTTAAGCAACAAAAATCAGACATCTTCTATTATAAGAATCTTGCTTGTTTCTTGAATGAACTGATGGTTTAAATTTTATAATCTTTAGAATTCAAAGACTTCATTCAGTAAATAGGAATGTTGATAACTGATAATAGCTTTCAACCCTTATCTCATTACATGGTTGATAAAGTTTTCTTGTATCTGAAATCTACTAAGTTGATGAAATCTTGGTTAAGAAAACTAAGTATGTGTATTATTTTTAAACAAGTCTCTCTGAAAAATATAAAGGACAGCAAACCAAAAGTATGAAAAAATAAATAAATAAATAAAAATGGCAGAGCAATGACTAAGCACCGAGAAACTGAGTGCTTCATCAAAGAAATGAAGAACACTTAAGTCATGAAGTGGCTCAGGTTATCTCTGTTCATATGGTCAAAATAATAAGTACCGAGAAATTAAGTGCTCCATCAAAGAAATGGAGAACACTTATGTCATGAAGTGCCTCAAGTTACTTTGTTCATATGGTCAAAATGTTGTTCCTTCAAATAAAATTCAGAATTGTCACATTGTTTAACCTCAATACATATCTTGGTCACTCCCAAAGATTATCACTAATTTTCAGAAAGTAAGATACCATTAAACAGATTCTCGCATGATCAATGTGATTATGGTTTATTGATATTATCAGACACAGCAAACTTATCCATTGAATGAAGTGCATAAATTCTAATTTTTATCACCTTTAAACCATAAATCTATCAAGAATGCATTGTATTGATTCATATATCTGAAGACTCTGAGCTTTGTAATGCTTAATTCTGAACTATTGAATAGGGTGTCAGTCAGACTTCTCTCCTTTCTTTCTATTCTAATGTTGGTATTCTTCACTTTCACTTCCACTTCTCTGATGACCTAGAAGAAGGATTTATTACTGCAAGGGTAGTAAAAAGGGGAAGAATGTCTTCTGATTTCAATCTTCATGGTCAAAAGGAGGAGAATATTCAGCTACGGAGGAGAGAGCATCTGCATATCATTATTTGCATTTCTCATCATTGTCCACATCCCTTCCTATTTGCTGATGGCAAAGGGGGAGAGAGAGTATATGTTTTGTTGACAGGGAGATAGAGTATATGTTTGGTTGAAATTGAATGCTTGATTGACTGCATTTTTTCATGACAACTCTGACTAAATTGCACTGAATACCTTTCATCAAAATACATCTAATATAGTCTGTTGCCATCATCAAAAAGGGGAGATTGTTATGACTCCTCTGGTTTGATGATGATGTGGAAAGAGGGAGAATGTTCTGTCTTCTCTGGACATGATTTCGGTTAAAGAGTCAGCGTGTTTTGAATGATTGGCAACAGCTTAATTGAATGTGTTGATTTTGCTGACTTTACTATCGACTTTGTATTGACTCCTGTAGCATTGGTTATTTTGATGAAATTAATTTAGTCAGATTTATTGCTAAGTCTTTTAAGCACTGAGGTCAGTGTTCGTCAAGCATTCTGCATGTAAGGTCTATGTCAGTATAGAACAGTTCATGCATTAGGTCTGAGTTAGTGTATGTATAGTCGACGTTAGCTACTTCAGATTTGCTCTTAAAGTCGATGCTAGTATCAAATTTTGCATAGCTGAAGTCTACGTCTACAACAGGTAAGGTCAACATTAGCACCACTGCATGCATATCAAGGTCTGTGCTACCTTGAGTTTGTTTGCATTAGGGTCGATGTTAGTAGAGTATCAAGCATATCAAGGTTTGTGCTACCTTGAGTATGTCTGCATTAAGGTCGATGCCAGTTGCAGTTTCAAGCAACTAAGGACGATGCATGGTCTCACATAGTGCATATGAAGGTCTGTGCACATTTTGCAGTGTGCATTGCTGAGGTTGGTGCATATTTATTATAGGCATGACTTAGGTCGATGCTAGTTGTTCCTTAAGCATACCAGGGTCGATGCTAGTTGTTCCCTAAGCATACCAGGGTCGATGCTAGCTACTGAGGTCGGTGCCAACTGAACTCAAGTCTATGCTAGTTGCATCAAGTGCATGTTAGGGTCTGAGTCTGTCATATCTAATGTCAATGTTAGACTGCTCATAAGATCTGTGCTACTGGACCATGCCTTAAGCACCAAGCCTATGCTAGTTAGCTATGGCTTAGGTTAAAGTCAGTGCTAGCTATTGCATTTCTCACTATGGGTCGATGTTAGATCAGAGTTAATGATGATTTCACATCCATAATTACAGAATCTTTAGAACATTATATATATTATGATCTGAACTTCAATCTCATATTTCTACATAAAAATCAATGCATATTGATCTCACTATGAAGGTCAAGTGACTGATTAAATGCCTCTTAATTCTTCTACAAGAACTCAATATAAAATAAAACCTTAATAATTCCAAGGTTGCCCTGGCTCGTGCATGAACTCAAGTGGAGTGATCAGCACGTGATCCAAGGCAAGTTGATACCAGGCGATCCTGCCACATGTAAAGCAGCGGCATTGTGATGCTAACACGTGGATAAGTCTAGATCAGATCTGGCATGAAATTTGGGCGGGAATTGTGGCGACCACACGCCCATCTCCTGGAGTTTATAAAAGGAGTGCCAATCGCCCAGTTCAGAGAATCAGAGCGAGAAGAAAAAGTTGAACAAGGCAGAAGTAGAAGAGAGGTGAGAGCAGCAAAAGGCTAGCCAGAAACAGAAAAAGAAGAAAGAAGAAGAGTGAGCATCCAGAGAGCTAAAATTCAGAAGAGCGTAGAGAAGAGACTCGAGTGAGGCTGATCATTTGAAGGAGAAAGCATAGAGTTGAGGAAGAACAGTGTGTTGGAGTTCAGTCAAGTGAGTGAGTTATCTGTTCCTGGTTCCTAGTTCAAAACCAGAACCAGTCTGCTCGATTAAAGCTACATTCGCTCAATTCAGAGCTACATTTTCTTATTCTTTTAGCTTCTTTTATTTGTTTTACAAACCTCTGTTTACTCAAGCTGTTAGTCAGCGAATTGTAGAAGCTATGAGTCAACAGTTGGCTAAGCTGCATTGCCCAACGGCAGAGAAAGATTCCTGTAGATAGCTAAAGATGTAAGGCTCAGCGGTTGTAAGGAACTTGTTCCCCGAAGCTGTGGATCAGCTGTCGCAAGCTGTGACGCGCAACGATTTGGCAAGCTGTAATGCCTAGTAGTGAAGCCTTACTCAGTTGAGTAAGGGGTGGAGGTAGATCTCTGGAGGAGATCGAACCACCTAAAATCCTTTGTGTCCATGGTTGCTAGTGTAAGTGTGTTTGCTGCATTTTTCCCTTCCGAACTATCTGAATTAATTGCTGGATTTCTTGTTCATTTGTGAGCTAGAAGAAGGTATATAAAAAGACTCCATACAAAGGGTAGGTCACGTCTACCTGGAAGGTGGACTTCTTACGTGAGGAGTCTCCTAGAGTCTAACCTCCGCCAAGTACCTCTTCCGAGTCCATTGGTGTGCAATAGATCAATTGACAATTAAGTCAGTCACTATATCTACTGACATTTTTGCATACTAATATTGATCTGAGTTGATTGTTCTGTGATCACTTTGGCTGTTGTGATTAAGTAATTTTTAATTCTGCATATATCATTCATCTTTGTTAATTTTACGGGGAAAGATCTATTCACCCCCCTCTAGATATATTTTACAAAACCAACCTAAAAACCTTCTATAGCAGGTGTAGCTCTCTACCTACCCCCTAGGTGGGTTAGCACACGCGTGCCCAGGCAAGCTACTGTAGCTCTCCACCTACTCTCAAGTGGGTCAGCACAACCGTGCCCAGGAAGCTACTACCAATGGGGGTCACCACAGAAGTGACTCTCGGCGAAAACCATCGAAATGTGGACAGGCTACTCACAAGCCATGTTACACGTGGCTTGAAACACAGGTGGCGCGTTGTCATCGAACTCTAGGCAGCCCACTAAACCTATTAAACCAACGGTCCTGGAGTCACGAGACTCAGGGTCAAGACCGTTGCATAGGATAGCCCTAGGCCGTCAATCTGGCCTATCCCTAGGTCAGAAACCTCAGTACGATATAGCTTTTAAGACGGGACATAACCGCCGACTCAATCCCTTCCAAAGGGAAGCTAAGAAACCCTCCATCCCCAAGCTGGGCAATTGGACTCAGTCCACAGGCCATACACACGGCCTACACAGAAACCACGTTCCAAAGAGGCTAATGATGTGCGGGAATAACCCTCTACACTCATGCCGTCACATGACGACTCGATCTAGCGAAAGCACAAAATCCCGGAACATAAGAGGGTCGCTCAGACCCTTCAAACACACGGACACGCTAATCAAGGGTAAATGGTACCTCTGGACATCCAAAAATACGATCAGGGTACCCATGGGGTGTCCGGGACACTCACGGAGCTAAAAGTCAATCTTGGGTCTCAATCAGACCGACTGGGACCCAAAACGGGCTTGCCCACTGCATTTCGCTCTACCAAACCCCTGGGGTCGATCGGCCAACAGGGTCGGTCGACCAGCCCACGTTGGGCAGTCGACCGCCCACATGCAGGGGAGGGGGCAGCCCAGTTCGGTCGACCGGAGCTGGCCGGTCTGTCGACCGAACGGAGGTGAGAACCCCTCCGTGGCGAACGCCGATCGATCGATCGAACTGCCCGAATCGGTTGACCGATTACGGTAGCAAACCCTCAGATCCCCACCTAGGGGTCTGATTCCACGCCCCAATCACCCCCAGGTGATGGGGAAAACAACGGGGATCAATCCCCAGGTCCTAAAACCCAAAATGGGAGGAAAGAAAGCGAGAAACCTCGCACGATCCGATGAATCCGTCGCATGCCCCAAAAATATGGTTTTAACCTCCCGACGAGGAATAACCCACGCTCGGCTCACCACGACCTACCAAAATCATGGGAAAGGAAGTATAGGGGTTAAGGAACCATCCCCCTACCTCCACGGAAGATTTGACGCGCCGTGGACACCGTTCCACGCGAAAATGCCCACGAAACCCCCGCCGCGGCACGAACTTATGACCAACCTTCAACGCACCACCATCCCTCGATCCTCGACCCGTCCCCCCACACCCTCACAGCATCTCTACCTCGCCCTTGCCCCTCTCTGTCAGCCACCCAGAGTGGAGAGGGAGAGAAAGAGAAGAGAGAGAGAGTGAAAGAGAGAATGAGAGAAGAGAGAGGGGTGGTTTAAATAGAAAACCCACGCAGGTTTTTCAAAATTCGGAAAATATAAAACTAGGGAAAATACTTCCCACGATCCTCGAAAAATGCACAACGCGTTTGCAACGTCTCGGAGCCCGATAACACATCGATTCACCCTGCACACAGTTCCGAAGGTCCGATAGACAAAAATACGCATAAAGTCCAAAACACGTTCCGGGGCTCACCAAAGCGCTCCGAACTAACGGATCCTAATCTGAAAAAATCAAAAAAAAATTGGGGGGCATTACAGTATTTCTTTGATAGTGCATTGCTACACTGATCAGTGGTGTGATCAGTTCATAATTGATCACGATCTGGTCTATGGACCAGGGTGCGAGGAAGGGTCCCTGTGTGCTGCTTTAGCGCAGTGTTATTGATTCTACTTGGGTAGAATCAAGAGTGTGTTCAGCAATTTGCTGAGCACAGATCCCCTCTATGTTTTTCAAAGGAAGAGAGGGTATTCCTCCGTGGGCAAGCTGTGTGATCAACTGCTGTAGCGAAATTGCTTCGTGTTTTGCTTGATCGAGCAAGGGAAGCCTCATCCTGATCAGGTGAGGGGTGGACATAGATTGCTAGAAGCAATCAAACTACCTAAAAAATCTCTGTGCATTTGTGATTTGAATTCCTTTTCTTCTATCCCCATTCTTATTTAGATCTTCTAGAATTAGTCCTCATCGTTTTCTAGCTATTCACTTAAATCCGTTAAGCAATGGTATCTGCGCATACTATTAATTCACTTTCAACTTAGTTCCTCTATCTGCTGCACATGAAGTGTTTGTCATTTGATTCACTCGCTGGCCTGCAACCAGAATCCTTTTCAATTGTTTAGTTTCTCCATTGTCTTCATTTGGTGCTTGAATTTTTATTGGTCTATTTAGAGGGGCAGATCCATTCACCCCCCCCCCCCCCTCTTATCTGCCTTGCCATTCTCATCATGTCCTGGAAAGGGCCAGTAAGCATTAAGGTTCCAACCGGGTTCATTCCCTTCTTTTTGCTTTCAAGGATATTAGGTAACAGAAGTACATGATACCAAGAAAGAATTCTCAACAATCACCATTGTTTTAACACTTGTTGGATCTTGAATGCTGAGAAATAATAAGAGCCATGACCTTGTTCAATTGGGAAGAATTAACCTATTACTAGATGAGTGGATATTTGCCTTTCAACTTTCCAACCTACAATCAAATATATGGATAATGCAACTCTGGACTGCCAACCTACCCAACCACCATAAAACTAGTAAGCAACAAAAAATGTTAAGAAGTTCAGCATGTTTGCCATGTAAACAGTCAGCAATTGCGTTTTGGACTCTGATGATCCCAAACTAGTCATTTCATTTTTAGAGGAATTTAAGATTCAAGTCTGCTGCATCCCCTAGGATCTCGAGAGGATCATCAAGTTGCATCATTCCCAAAGGGGGAACATTGTAACACTAATGCTACAACCTCCAACTAAAACAAGCAACAAAAGAGAAATTAGATCTGACCTCTCAAGAAATCAAAAGCCCTTGAAGGTATCCTTATTGTTCTTTGTTGACAAGAACAAAATAAATTTAGAAGTGATAATATGCTATTCGATCCTTTCCATTCTCACCAATTTACTTGAATCCAACTGAAGCTAAAACTATTAGAAAACGGTAACAGGAAACCCTCCATCCTTTTCAAAATTAACCTTGAAAGCAAGCACAACGGGTTGCTTTTTCTGGAGAAAGACAAACTGACACTACTAAAAAGGTGGAAGTTGTCAAATATATATGTGTCCTCAACAAACACCATCTCATTGAACCAACTTATCAATCACCATCTCGTTGAACCAACTTTTAACAGCCATAGAAACACAGTATACACATCTGAATATAGGTGGTAAAAATGAACCCAGAATGAGTCAATATATTGTGCCTTTCCATACTAAAGGCCATTTACCTAATTACTTTTTTGCCAGATGACCAAAAAAGAAGTTTAGCTCCTTCAGTTTTCTGTGGTATACATTATCTTCAATTTGTTGCGACTGCTACTACCCTATCTAAATAAATTTTAGTAGAAAACACTGATGTGGTTGTCAAGGATACCAAAGTCCTTAAATATCTGTCCAAAGTTAAGCAAAAATCGATATCTGACACTGCTAATGTTACTAATATAGTATGGGCGGCTAGAGAGAAAGCACATTATTAATATGGTCAAGGATGTGAATTACAATTAGCTGACCATTTGACCCTTCTGGAAGGTACTTGATAAATGACAAAGGTCTACAAAATTAGTATATCTATCATAGACAGTAAGGACTATTCCATACTAAATCAACGACGACAATTCAGATAAGCCTAAAAGTAAATGAAGCAAATGCTCTCAACAGAATCACAACTATACTTCCCAAGCTAACATGAAATGGATGTACTTAGCATTAAAAGTAACGTAGAGTAAACTTGCTCAATTCTATTACATTTAAAATGCAATAGCTTACGTGTGTCCTTCCACTAAAGGTTATTGGCTCAATAGCTGGTGCAAGGGAAAGCGAAAAGATACACATAGCATATGCTGACTTGTCCTCATAAGCCCTCAGAATGTTGTTCAGTCATGTGGATGTTCATAGAAGAGTTTACATATTTAGGAAGTGAAGAACCTACAAACACAAAACATAAAGAAATAGAAGAAAGAAGAAAAGTGAAGAAGTTACACGACCTTCATGACCTATCTTCTGTAGAAACCACTTTCTGGTCATTTAAATTGGAAAAGACAAGAGAAGAAATTTCAGATTATGAAGTGTATGAAGGACACCATTCCCATAGAAAAAATTGCTTGAAAAGAACATCATCCAGAAAAAATCATCAGTCATTCATGAATGATGGGAAAAGTTACATGTAAGGTCCTGCAATGGCAAACGGGGCAAGTTTTAATACAGGAGAACAACAGATGACAAAAAACCCCACAAAAAAGGGAAACATAAAGGAAAGCAAGAAGGATACCTGGCAGACCATTGAGAGCATTAAAACAGAGGCATGTGTCTTCAACAAGCATAGGTCCATTTATCTTCAAAAATTGCCAAAAGCAAGCATGAGATAAAATCACCAAGACAACAATACTGAATCTAGAAGACTAAGCAAGCTTGCCTAAGAGTACAGTCAGACACCCCCTCCCCCCACCACCAACACCGCACACAAAAGAAGAATAACCATAGTGCTCAAAAGAAACACGATAAAAATTGAACGAGGGAAGGAACAAACAAAATAAAACTGGACAAAGTGTGACACCTCGATTGCAGATAAACTGGCCTTCTCTTTAGATATCTCTTCAGGCTCTCCTTGCAGTTCTGGCACTGTAATTTTTCTTCAGTATGCATACATAAAAGTGAGGTTTTCTGCAATGGTGTTTTCAGAAGAACTTCATCCTAAAGGCTGCTTACAAATTGGAAACATCTCATAGAGCTTTGTCTCAGGCTCTGGCAGGGCAGTAGAAATTAGAGGGGTCTCCTTTTCATTTTGGTTCTTAATTTCTTATTTGTAGTTGACAACATTCGATTTGGGATCAGACCGTATCAGATTTAATCTAGGTGAAGTTGTAATTTGTGGTGGGTAGTGTGTGGATGAAGAATCTCTCCTCTCCATTATGATCGTACTTTATTTATTTTAATAAAATGGTGGTGGAATTCATATGCTTTTCAATAACAAAAAATGAATGGTTTTGTTCCAATGTGTGTGGTGGGGGGAGGAGGGAATTACTATATTGTTCCAATTGAACTCATAGTGTCCATTCATATTTTTATCTGACATCAAACCTCAAGTAACCTTTGTCAGAAGTGTGCTATCTCTGGTAGTGGCGATAAGGAGGTAGAGGACTTGGAAACCAACCTGAAGAGATGCTTTCGATCTAAAGAACCTAGGCAGTTTCTCTCTCTCTCTCTAGGATGCTACTAAGGGTCATGACATTTGGTATGGCCTAGCCACATAGTAGCTGTAGCCATCTGATCAAGATAGGACGGCTCAGTTTCCTTTTTTCCAAAAAAATCACTCCAGAGATGGGGAAACTGCACAGGTCACGTGAACGCACACTCCCATCCTATTGGACATGCATGCATCTTTGTGCGGCCTATCAAAGGCACTGTCAGCATATCTAAATGTGCTCTTTGGTGTGCTGACAGCCATGGAAGATGCGTGAACATGGCATCCATCTAATCTTTGCTACAATGGCTCTGTCTACTACGCAGCCAGGCTGTGTCCAGAGTGCTAGCTGCATGGTAGCACTCAACATGTCTATGGTGTTATGGTAACCGGATCAAGAGATGTTACATGTTTGTCTCACTGCAAGTGTGCAATTGAGTAGAAGAGATGATGACTACTAAATCATATGCAACTCATGGAGAAGGAAGATTTTTTGTCTTCCTAAATCCTTGTCGGTGTAGAAATCAGGTGGAATTGTGTATATACCTTATGTGTATATGCTTGAAGTAGCCTGGGTGTTCCAAGCCAATGGACACAAACCCTAAGGCAGTAATTGGATCTATGACTTTATGAAAGTACTTATCTGAAGCAGTTGCGAATCACCTGCATTTGATCCTATTTTTATGGTAAACTTACAGTCCTAAAGAGTTTGCCAGATTCAGTTTAGAGTTGGTCAAAATCTGTAGGATAGCTCCAGGATATCTTTGTTGGGACGCTAAAGGTGATCTAGAGGGGGGTCAATAGATTAGTCACCCGATAAAAGCAACTACAACAGATTCAGGTGCGGAATGAGAACTTCTACTAAACAAATAGAGCGCACAAAGAACTTCTGCTAAACAAATAGAGCGCACAAAGCAAAGACCAACCAGAATAGATGAAGAGCCGTCCTAAACAATCATCTACTGCGCAAAGAACAAGATAAAGAGGCAATGCAAACCATAAAGCAAACACACAGTAGACAGGAGTTTTTAGGTGGTTCAGTCCTCCAAACCTACGTCCACCCCACACTCAACCAAGTGTGGCTTACTGCTGCGCAACACAGCTTGCGTCCGCTGGGCCTTACAGTTTAGCCTATAACCGCTGAGCCTCACAGCTTGCTGTCCGAGGTATCCACCTCGCCCGCTGAGCAACACAGCTTGCTGTCCATAGAACCACGTTCTCTGCAACGCTGGGGATTACAGCTTGCCCGTCCAGTGGAATCCTCAACTGCAACCGCTGGGGATTATAGCTTACCCGTCCAGTGGAATCCTCCACTGCAAACAGCTGACACACAGCTTGAAGACATGATTTCGAAAAACAAAACAGAAACAAATGAAAAACAAAATGTATCCCTGCAGGGAATGAAGCTCAAACAAGTGAGCAAACTCAGATCTGGTTTTGAACCAAAGATCTGAGGAACAAATCTCTCTCAACTCTTCTCTCTCTCAACTCTCTCTCTCAACTCTCTTTCTTTTCTCTTCTTCTGGATCGAACGGGCTCTCTGCTCTTCTGCTTTTCCTTCAAGTCTTCTGTATGTTCGATCAATCTTGTTCTGAGGAAGAAGGCTTCCTTTTATAGCAGCAACAGAAGATAGGGCGTGTGTCTTCCACATTTCCCTCCCAGAAGCCTCAGTCCACATGGCAACATTTCAGCACAGTGGTTCCACGTGTCACGATCAGGAGTCATCCTTCCTTTTTGGATCATGTGCCCTCCTTAATCTCCTCGAGACAGTACCTGTCAGTCAGTCGAAGAGAATCATCAGCTTAAGACAACAAAACCTTGTACAGACTTCATTCATGCAAGCAAGACAGTGCATGGCTATACAGACTTGGTCGAATGAACCAAATGGAGGTTGTACAGACTTAGTGTGTAATGCCCCGGGTTTTTCGGATCCCCGTTCATGGGTCTCGGATCTGGTTTCTTGGAGTGTCCGACTCCGTTGTGTCCAAAATTTCGTTTCGGACATCTTTCGTGTTCGGATCGGTGCGATCCGGAGTCGTTTCGGAGGCCCGGAGGCGTTCCGCGGCTTTTTCCGCGTGTGTTTTCCGATTCCCGGCGTGGGTTTCGGCTTTCCCTTCGGAACCTCGTTGCGGGTGAGCCGGGCCGTTCACCTAGGCGAGTGTGGTACCGTTACAATCGGTGCGTTCCGAGGATCGCGGAAACGTGGTTTCCTATTTTTCGGTATTTTTGAGAATTTCTGGATTTTCTATATATATAACATTTTCTCTCTCTCCCCTCTCATTTCTCTCTTCTCTCCCTCTCTCTTCTCACGCTCTCTCCTCTCTCCCTCTCTCTCCGGCGGCCGACGGGGCGGAGTACGGGCGAGGCGGGGATGGCGCGGGCGAGGATGGATGAGGATCGAGGCGGTGGAGGCGTGGTGAAGCTCGGCCGTGGGTTCGTGAAACGGTGAGGCTTCAACGGCGTTTTCTTCGTGGATCGGCGTCCACGATGCGCGAAATCTTCGGTGGAGGTAGGGTGATGGACCCCCAGCTCGTGCTCTTTCTTTTCCCGCAAGTTTCGTAGGCTACGGTGAGCCGAGCGGGCTAAATGAGGCGGTTTGGGCAAAATGCATGTTTTTGAGGTGTGAGCCGGATCTTCCGTTTTACTGTGTTTTCGGGCGATCCAGGGGTTTAGATGCATTCCTAGGGGCTTGGGGAAGGTTTCCCCTTTTGTTTCCCCTTCACCTGGGGGTGAACGGGGCGTGGAATGGTTTTTCCCGTGGTTTGCACCGTTTTCGGGCGCGGACTGAGAACGCGCTATGCTCCAGTAGCGCGTTCTTGATGGTCGCGCAGCCCCGACGGGGCGCGTTCATCGGAGAAGATGAACAGTATGGCGGTTCCTGTCGCGCTATAGGGCTATGGCGCGTTCTGGACTGTCGCGGTATGGAAACATAGCGCGACCTGCCTTGTCGCGCTATAGGCTCCTAGCGCGTTCTGCTTGAACGCGCTATGGACCTATAGCGCGTTATGGTAGTGACCATCCGGGCTGCCCGGGGCGGGCGGTCTGCGGCTGATCGTGCCCCCCTTGAGCCGTGTGTGTCCTAGACACCCCGTGAAGTTCCGTGACCGTGTCTTTGGGTGTCCAGAGATTTGGGTTACCTCGATAAGCGTGCCCGTGGGCTTGGCGGGTCCGGGTGACCTTCTAGCCTTCCGATTGTGTTGTGTTGGTCTCCGGTCGACCCGGTTGTGACCCAGTGGTCGACTTGCGGTCTCGTGAGTGCTAGACACCCATGGGATTCTGTGTCCGTGTTTTGAGGGTGTCTGGAGGACCGTGTTATCTCGTTTAACGTACCCATAGGGTTGAGAGTCCGGGTGACTTCTCGCGTGTTGGGCTTTCGTATTACGCTCGATCGAGTCACCGTGTATTGGTGTGTGTGCGGTGGGGTCTCCCCCGCATGTCGTGGGTTTCCTTTGGAAGGCGATTTCCGTGTGGGCCACGTGTTTGGCCTTGGACTGCGAGTCCAGTTGTCCGGCCTGAGGTTGGAGGTTTCCCGCTTGCTTCAAGATGAGAAATCATCGTGATGGCTTGTGTGCTGCCCTGGGAATCGTGCTTCTGTGTTTTCCATGTGGCCCGTGTGGGTGGCCTTGGTCCCTTGCGTTCCCTTCCCGAGGGAGTGGTCTTGGCGACTCGTGAGTTGTCTCGGTACTTGTGCTACCGTGGTTTTAGACCTAGAGATTGGACTAGATTGACGGCCTTGTGCTGTTACGTACAACGGTCTTGACCCCGAGTCTTGTGACTCAAGGACCGTTGGGTGTAGTGCGTCTGGAGGAATGTCCAGAGTCGAGTGGCTTAGCGCCACTTGAGCTTTCTCGACTCTAGCGCACGGTGCGTGCGTGGCCGTGGACTGCGAGTCCCATTTCTTCTCCGACTGTGGTCACCGTGCGACGGGGCCGGTACGTGGGGTGGTCCCCGTACGTCGTCAGATTCGGACGTTATTTTCCGTTGTCTTGAGAGTCTACTCCTTCAGTGACCCTCCACTAGTCGTAGCCTATCAGTACGCGTATGCTGATCGCACCAGGGAGTGGTGTACGGGCTTACCCTGAGGACGATTTTAGACTGGTTACCATCGGGCCCCTCGTCAAATCAGAGTCCAGTGCCAGGGGAAAATTGGTCAGAGGGCCAGACCTAGGACGTGTGGTCTGTGTGTGCACACGTGGTTGGGGACAGTGGACGCACATCGACGGGTGTGACCCCAGCTAGTCACTTGTTTGTGGTTACTTGTACGGTGTTCGCGCCTCGGGTAGGACCTACCACGTCAGGCGGTTCACCTGCGGTGCGGTGTAAGACGTCAGGGGAAGCTACCGGCTGTGCTTCTAGTGGGTGGTACTCCTGTCGAGTACGGAGTGACAGACTGTCAGTTTCCATGACTTTGACCTTTGGGTTTCGGTCGTGTTGACCGTTGAGTTTCGGTTGGTTCGCCGTGACGCGCGTGTTGGTTTTCGCGTCATGAGATTAGTGCTAGTGGCTTTACTGAGGTCGGGTCTTGTTGTGTGGTACCCACAATCGGATGGTCGGGGTTGCACCTTGGACAACATGTCCAGGTTGGCTGTCCGGGGGACAGGCCTCTACGGCGTGGTTGCCATGTGTTCTTACTTCGGTAGATGGTACTAGCGTGGTTCGGTAGCTTCGACAGCGTGATCGAGGTCTGCCTTCTGGCAGTAGGAGTAGCTGTAGTGCCGAGTTTTGACCGGCCACCGGTTTGTTGTTCCTGCTGTAGTTGTAGCTCTCCTTTCCGCTACCGCCGTTGTTTCCGATTGGGGTTCCGCGGGATCCCTGCTGAGTCTCTGTTCGGGAGACTCATTCCCTGCTTTTCAGGTGTGGCGGTTCTTCCTCGAGGTTCGAGGGTGCGGGGCGGAGGTTCTCAGTTGCCAGCTTGCAGAGCCGAGTGTTCACTTGGCATGTGGTACGTTTTACTGCTTTAGATAGTACTTTCTGCTGGACTGGACTCTATTGTAGTTGTTTATTTATTTCTGTTAATTGTTGATTTGTCCTGCTTTATTTCCTATTTCTTTGTGCCTCCACACTCCTTTTAGGCCTTCCGAGCCCTCCCGGCTCGTGGGCGGTGGTACGAGTCTCGGGTTATCGGGCCTTCCCGGTAATCGGATTCTCGGGTCGTTACATAGTGTATGCAAGACTAAGGCATGTACAGACTTTGTGAATGCAAAGCTAGAGCATAGCAACACACAATGTGCAGACTTCGTGCAATGCATGAAGCAATGTACAGACTTTGTGAATGCAAAACTAGAGCATAGCAACACACAATGTGCAGACTCTTGAATGAATGCGAAGCTGACAACAGGGGTGCAGGAGAGAGTGTATAGACTTCAAGTGCATGAGATGCAGTTTGCATTATGCATAAGTATATACATTCAGAGTGAATGCACAGACAAGCCAACACAAGTGTACAGACTTGCGTGCAGTGTGCAAACAATGTTCAGACTTGCTATGACATGTGATGCACAAAACGATATACAGACTTTTTATGTATGAGTGAATGTGTAGACTTTGAATGATGCAAACTGGGCAAACTCTGTACAGACTTGTATATAAGACGCAGAACCATGTACAGACTTTGCAATGCCTAGTGTTAAAGTATGAGAGCACAATGCACAAACTAAGTGTGTGCATGTGTGGACTTTGAGTGCATAACACAGGGCGATGTACAGACTTGATGGTGTGTGTGCGAGACAATGTATAAACTTGATGCACTGTTCAAACGAGATGTGCAGACTTGATAGCATGCAATGTATAGACTTGAGAAATGATGCATGCACAAGACAGTGATGTATAGACTTAGTGTGTGCGTGCATGCAGAACGATGTAGAGACTTGTTCAATGTACAGACTTTGCATGAGACCCTAAGTGAGACACAACATAAGACGCTCAGAATGCAAAGAATGTATAGACTTTATGTGATAGCCCAATGTACAGACTTGCCAAAGGAGTGATGCATGAGCAGGCAATCAATGTATAGACTTTATGTGCAGAATGTACAGACTTGCCGAATGCACTGACTTGACTTTGCACCGACTTACACAGAGATGCTAAGTGATACGATGCAATGTATAGACTTAGCCGATGCAATGTTCACACGACCTTAGACGCTAAGTGAGACGGTGCAATGTATAGACTTAGCCAAGACGTCGTGAGTAACTGGACGATGTACAGACTTGAGCTAAGCAAGGGCTGTACAGACTTAGTGCATGAACGTGTGTAATGCAACGATGTATAGACTTTGAATACATGATGGCGAGTGCACTGACTGTGATGAATGCAATGTATGCTAACCACAATGACTGGCTCACTGTGATACTCTCACTGTGTTGCTATCATCAAAACAAAATAGCATATGCTTGTGCCTAAGGGGCACAACATTCTCCCCCTTTTTGATGATGGCAACAAAGTGACAGTAAGTCACCAACCAAATTTTCTCCCCCTTTGACATAATCAAAAAGAAAGAAGAACATGAGTGCAAAAAGGCAGCATACATGCAGATTTCCCTTAGAGCAACTCATTCTCCCCCTGAATGTATAACTCCCCCTGAATTATTTCTTCCCCTTTGGATGGATGAACCAAATAATCAAAAGGTAGAGAAGGTAGGAGGGAAGAAACATGAATAAGGAAGGGGTCACAACATAACAGCTGAAGCATTGGTTCAGAAGGTGAGCATGATTATAAACAACTGTTAAAGCATAAGAATCAGCAATATACAGTCTTGAAAACATTCAGGTTTAACAGTGATAAAGAGAGTAAAGCAGCTGACCACTGAAAAAGAGTTATAGACTCCATTTATAGCAATGAATCTAGGGCACATAGTTTTAATAGATAAGTCAGAAACAATACCCTTTGTGATTAAACATGGAAGTTCAAGAAAGGCAACTTGAATATGTATAGAGAAAAAAATAATTTTCACTCAATGACTTGATTTCAAAGGGTTACAGCAGTTTGTTTTTCACTTTTTAATTTTTTAGAAACTGAGCTAAGTGAATAGACCAGTGGCATTTATGCTGTTGACATTAGGTGTACACCTTGATCAGAGGTAGGTACCCCCAGTTACTAGGCATAAACTATATGATCTATTTCAGATCAAGACCTACAAGGAACAATTTTTACCTTTGACATTAAGGGCACACCTTGATCAGAGGCCAGTACCCCCAGTTACTTGGTGAAAACTCCCCTTATAGATTTGATCCTATGAACAGAGATAGTCTGAAGCACTTCATGACTTATGAATTCTCCTGCTTCTTTGGAGGAGATCACAGTTTCTCAGTGTAATTCAGCCATTGCTCTGTCACTGTGTTCAACTCTTTACATTGATGATCTTATTTACTGCTGCCCTGATTTCTTTTTAGAGTGATTGTTTAAAAACAGTACACACTCTAATTCACCTTTCCTAGACATTACCAGTTTAACACGTTCAGGCATTAAAAAAAACTTTTTCTATTCTAACCATGAGACAGAGATTAAGAGCTATAAAGGTTTTCTTTTATCTCAAGTTCTGAAGTGCAGACACTTAACTCTTCAATTTTTAAAAGTTAAACATTTAGTTCCTTTCAGTTTGCAAGTATGATTCTTATAAATGAACAATTGCAATAACCACAGCTCAATGTACTAAACCAGAAGTAATACTGTTGTTCAGTGTAGGTGATAGGGAAATAATAGCAATTGTTAAGGAGTGATAGCAAAAGGCATTATGGTCCAATAGCATCTGATGTCAAAGAATATGAATGAATTGAATGGGGACAATGAGAAGTGAAAAGGATTCAAAGTATTGAACTGAACTCTCAGCTCCCCCTGACACCATGATGCAACAATATGCTATGCAATGCTTTCACCTAACTAAATGCAGACTATGCAACAATGATACATAAAGCAAGTATGCAATCATTTCAAGTTTATTTCATGAAAGTCAGGTGTATATAGTCCAGAGAATTGAGAATCAACTTACAACTTAATACCCCAATTCAACATGACTTTCTCAATTCTGAAGATAAATCGCTTACGTACTTTACCTGACTGATTTATTTTTACCCTTGGTGTTGCATCAGAATGTTGACAAGGCCTACAATATCTTTCAGCTTTTAGAATTTTTGGCCCTACCTCTTGTCATATGCCTGGAGTAGCTATTCCTGTTTCATCATTTTGTTCCCGGCTACCAGACATACCTGCAAACACACTTAGGGAGCAGATTTTGGAACCCAAGATAGTTTGGGCCCCAAGACAGAAACAGACATGTGAGAGTTAAAACATGACAAAAGCTGTTTAGGGATCCACATTTGTGTGAAAGTGGATGGTTTGGTGGATTCCACAGCTTGAGAATTCTTTTTGTTATTTTTCTTTTTCTCAGCACCAACAGGTTTAGCTTTCTTTTTCTGGTGCTGTGATGGTTTTTGTGTAGTCCTGGCATTCATTTTATTAGAAACATTGTTGTTTTTCTGCCAGTGCCTTGGCCAATGAGTGTACTGGAAGTTGTGGCCCAAATTGGTCCTAGGCTGACCATAGAACACTTGTTGACTAGGACTCCATGTCCTAAAGTGACTATCCTATCTCCTAGCTGGCTGAGATCTATAGGGCTGAGTGGGGAAATTCTGATACCTAGACCTCATGTACACAGGATTCCACCCAAACCTATTAAGTGGTTGTGAGTGAATGTGATGATGGACTTGGGCTCGAGGGAAATAGGGATGAGCAAACTAGTTCCTAGCGACACTTGGTCTCCCTGCCACCTTTGACCCTCTAGGTTTCTGCATTGACTTATATTGGGTCTTTTTCTTTGCAGTTGATGGTGGTGGAGACTTAGCAGCCTTGGACTGGGATTTTGATGTGCTAGCTGGCTGATCCCTAACCTTAGACTTACCCTTGGAAGAAGAGCATGCAACTCTAGGCTCTACAACTTTCTGCTTTCCCTTGTCCTTAGCACTGGACACTTTTGATCTTACATTTTTGGAAGCAGATTTTTCCCTGACCATTTTTATGAGTGGTCCTTTATTCTTTTCTCCCACGAATGAAATGGTTTTCAGTTCAAAACTCTTTTTAGCTGAGGGATTAAAACCGAGACCCTCCTTTCTGAAGTTGACTTTTGACCCTAGCAAGGCATTAAGATTTTCTGTTCCTTGGGTCATGCTTTCAATGATTTTCCTTTTGTCAGAATTTTCATTTTCCAGATTTTTAATAGTTTTCTTCAATTCAGCATTCACTGACAAGATGGCTTCATATTTTTCAGTTGAAATCTTTATTTCATTTTCAAATTTCTGAATTGACAATTTCAACTCATCAATGACATTTTTCAGCAATTCATTTTCTTTTCTACAATCAATCAAAACATGCTTTAATTCATCAAAATCAGAACATGCACTTTTCAATCTGTCATTCTCTGATTGTAAACATGCAACTTTATCAGAAAGTGTTTTATCATTAACCATAGAATTTATTTTCTTCTTTAAGTGTCTGTTTTCCTTCCTAATATCATTCACTTTATCTAACAGTTCTCCATAAGCATCTTCCCAATCAGAAATAGTATAATGTTCGAAAGGAGATGATACCTCATCAAACTCTTCTTCTTCTTCTCCATTCCTGGCCATCAAGCAGATGTCCTTTTCTGAGGAAGTGCTCAACGTGCCTTCTTCCTCATCGCTCCACGTACTGACCATGGCGTTTCCCTTTGGCGCTTTCTTTTTCTGGAGCTCTGGACAATCGACCTTCATATGGCCAGTCTTCCTGCAATGATAACAAGCATTAGCATCAGATTTTTCAGCAGAGTTACTGTAAAACGCCCCTGACCACGTGTGCACACACAAGCTTAATGTCTTGAGCCAGGCCTCTAGCTAGCGTTCTCCCCCAGTAGGACGCTACTGTAAGGCAAGGGAGCCCACGAAAACTAGCTTACAAACCGTCTATCAGGAACTGCCCCGCCACCACTCCTAGGTGGGCCAACACATTGGAACGCGCGTGTCGTCAGGCTACGACTAGTGGAGGCTCACTAGACACAGAGACTCCAAAACACTAGTGTTGAAGTACAGACAGGCTAAGCATGCACTATCGCACGTACTACGAAGCACCAAGACACAGGATAGCATACCAGACTGTCACTGGGCTCAGGACAGACAACTAGACCTGCTTACACAACGATCCTTGAGTCAGGAGACTCGGGGTCAAGATCGTCGAACATAGCGGTAACAAGCCGCCAATCAATTTAATTCCTAAGCCACAACACGATAAAACATCGATAAAAGAAACAGCATGTAGATCTATTTAAAAATCCACTAAAAGATAATAAAAAGCATATGTGATAAAAATGTGGGAAAGGGAAAAAAGGGGGCATACGTGGATGCAATTTTGGAGTGTGATCGTCAGAGACCCCGGGCCTCAAAGGATATAACAAATAATTAAAGGAGGGATCGTGATATAAATACCTTAAGAGGAGCGGGGGATGTGAGTGATTTCCTTCCCTTCTTATCGGCCGGTCGATAGAGAGAGTCTCTCTTTAGATTACCCTTGCAAGATAGAACAACCAATAGAATAAAATATGGATTAGCAAACTAAGCACGTAGTATCAATCCCAAATAAATATGCATGACGTGAACATACAGAGGATGACACACCTGCTGGGCGCTGGCCCTTTAAACCCCATGCAAAGGGTGGGATAAAAGGATGATGATATGAATGAAATTAATGGTGTGTGTGCAAGTGTTGCACTAGGGGAGTTATCTCAACGTAGTTGAGAAGGAGAGAAACTAAAATAAAGGGTGGCACAATGCATGCATGCAGCTGAAGAAGATAAGAACATAAAATTAAGAATAGAGAAGGAAGGAGCCTGGGATGTTTCTCCTGTATTAGCTTCGGATGAGCATTCGGGAAGAAGACTCTGTAGGATGGAGCAATAACGCGCAGGAGTACTCCCTCCTCAAGCCGTTAATTGGGCAGCACCTCCCCTTCTGTGTGAAGTTGGCCCCCTTGAGAGCAAGAGCCGCAGGGCTGCTTTTATAGGGAAGAGTGCATGGGTTTTAATCCGAATAAAATTAGGATAGCCCGATTTTAGTAGAAGATAAACATTGGAAGGAATTCTCCCAGCCATGGAAAGCCATTAGAGTCCTTTCCGAAGCGGAAAAGGGGCTCAAAACGGAGAAGGAACGGGACTCGGGACGGTTCAGAAATCTGGAGGAAATGACGACCCCTCACGCAGTCGTTATTTGAAATAACGACATCCGAAGTGTCGTGAATCTAAAAAATCTAAAAAATGTCAAAAAGAAATGACGCCCCTTGTTCGGGCGTCATTTGAAATGACGCCCCCGTGAGGGGCGCTATTTCAATTTCTTCAGAAAAAAGGCTATTTTTTATTTTTTATTATTTTTTCTCATTTTTTCGGTGGACGTGCATGTAACTGTGCTGATTCTAATTCCTATTTTTTCGTATTTTTTCTGACATCCAGAAGGCCACCAAAACACCCATGAAAGAGTCACAGAAATATATATTAAAATATTTCACAATTGAATGGACGCCTCTTTGCGTTGTCGTCGTTTCCTTTTATATTTTTTTCATATTTTCTTTAAAATCAAATGACGCCCCCCCTCATGCCATTAATTCCTCGAAAATCTGTAAAAATAGAGAAAAATACCCAGAAACTCCAGAAAAATAGAAAAAAATAAATGAATAGATGCCTTCTCAAAGAGGGGTCATTTCCCTTTTTATTTTTTTATATTTTCTTTAAAATCAAATGACGCCCCCCCTCGTGCCGTTAATTCTTTAAAAATTGATAAAAGTGGAGAAAAATACCCAGAAAATCTAGAAAAATAGGGAAAAATAAGAAAAAAATAAGAAAAATAGAGAAATCCCAGAAAAGTGAGAAAAATCACTCAAACAAAGTCAATTTGAGGGTCAAATTGGGATATTATGAGGTAATATGAGATATGCTCATAGTAATGTCAATTTTAGCGTGTCTACACAGCATAGGATCACCTGATCCACACCTCCGCATAACACAAATCACGGAGACCTGAGGAATCACTAAGACCCTCAACCCTAAAAGCACATGGACACGTAAATCGAGGTAAGACAGCACCTCAAGACATCTAACACCATGTCTCGATCCTCATAGGACAGATGAGACATCGACAAGGTCATACGTCAACCACTAGATCACACCGGGTTGACCAGACACCAATAATGACTCTAAAACAGCACGGAACACTACTCGGTACAATGGCCCTCTTAGACACCCTATTACATGGTTTAAGCCCTCATAGGACATCCACGACATTCACGGGACAGTGGGCTAACCTAGGGCTCAAGCCACATCAACCGGAAACCGAAGCCATTCAAGAACACCAATCTGGGGAAATAGCGGTCGCTCCCTTGGCCGCTAGACTGACCTAGCAATCATCCAAAGGGTCGCCACCCAACCAACAATAAAGACACAGGGGCATGCGGTCTATCGCAGGGCCGCAAGGATGACAGTAGCGGTCGTTCATATGACCGCTAGAACCAGTCAACCCCCGAACCGACATAAACCAGTCAAACTTAATAGCAGTCTCACATAGGCCCGCTAAGAGCAAATAGCGGTCAAAGCTAGGACCGCTAGCCCAACTGACTTAAAGCTACTAAACCGACATAAATAATGGTTAGCGGTCATCTCTCAGACTGCCAGCCCAGCCTTAGCGGTCTATCGCACGACCACGTTAGCCAAACCGACTTACGCCCCAAGAATATCGGTCTATCGTACGACCGCTGGACGAGGATTAGCGGTCGTCCACTGAACCGCTATCTCCAAGAAACGGTCTATCGCACGACTACGTTGACCCGAACCGACATACTATTTGAAAAGCATAAACGGTCACCCAAGGACCGCGAATGCCCTGAAAACGGTCTCTGAAAGGACCGCTACTACGCTACGGCGGGAAAAACATGGGATCCGCCAAATCCGGCCATTCCACGCCACATTCGCTTCTAAACGAAGGGGATACAACTCTAAGCATGATATACGCCTTCCACATACTGGAAGGGATCAAAACCACATCCAAAAACACCAAAAATGGGCGATTCCCAAGAATCGACCCAAAATGAGTCACAGGGATAGTCGGGCTTATACCGACTCCGATTCTCGACCAAATGCAACAAAACTGGCGGGAATGGATTCCCAACATGCCAGGGGTTTGAATGAAACTAACTAGATTGAAAACCGACGCCTGAAATGGTGAACTCGTCTCACACCCCCCGAACATGCTTTCGCCCAAAATGAGGTAAAACCCACTCGTTCTCGCATCGGATAGCTCAAAATCGCGGGAGAACGTAGAAGAAGGGTAGGGCGTCCATCTCCCTACCTCCACCGAAGTTCTCGCACACCGAAGTGACTAAATCACGCCGAAAATAGTCTTACGAGCTCGACACGCCGGCTTTGAATCCACCGAGGGATCGCGCCAACGCCACACTCAATCCTTCGCCCCATCACGCGCTAGGCCAACTCCACGACGTCCCTGCCTCAACCACCTCGCCACGGTCGCGCGCCCCGCAGAGAGAGGAGAAGAGAGGAGAGAGAACGGAGAGAGAGAGGCGATGTGAGAATGAGGAGAGAGGAAGGAGAAAGAAGAATAAAAAGAAAAGGAAATTAGGAAATTTTGCAATTTTCGTAAAATCTGATTTTTGGTCCAAAAATACACTAATTCAGAAAAATACAAAAAAATAGTCAGAACGATCCTCAGAAAGAATGCAATGCAACTGTAGCGTCCTCGAGTCGATCAATTGAATATTAAACTCACCACGGGGTTTCGTAACTAGTACGAGAGAAAAATTCATGAGGATCGTAAAACATAACTCAGGACCCACAAAAGCGATCCGAAACTCTCCGATAAAGATCCGAAAGACTCAGGGTCTTACAGTCCTCCCCCCTTTACAGGAATTTCATCCTCAAAATTAAAGGAGCTAACAAGGAAGAAGCAGGGATGACCAAACCCAACACTGGCTACGCTCTCCAACCATCAGCCAACACCAACGCCTAGAACACGGCAACACAAATCTCAAAAAACACAATTAAGAGAGATATTGCCAGACCACAATCACAGGCACAAGCTCTGGATCTCAAGGCAAATCGATCCATAGAACGAGCACGGCACCTAAGTGAACACAAGTCTGACACCTCCGAACCAAGGCAACGTCGCTTCCGTCTCACAGGGAAAGGAGACACGACTCATGCCACGAAAGCAGCTACCGATAACACGCTTGGAAAACACAACAAGCATCAGCTTAAACAAGGAAACATAGTCCTCAGCTGACAGATCGACCACATCGGCTTCTGCGTCAAGAAAAACAACTCTGGCACGCAGAACGCCAATGACAGCACTGGACCATGAGCACAATCAAGTCAGTCCTCACTCAGACATTACATCTGATTCGAGTCACATGCTAACTCCATCACAACAGAAGAGTACAACAAAATCAACTGACAAGACCTCGGTCCACACCATGCCAAATCAGACTCACAGGGAAATCCTCCCAAGCTGAACACAACCACCGACGAACAACAACAACGACAGCAGCACTCGCAGAATCCCGGCTCCGTTCTGAACACAGAACCACGGAACATAACTGCAAGCTGGGTCACATCAAGGCACAATTACAACTGAACGCATGACTAAAATGTACCAGCCAGGCAACGAGCAGCTTACCAATAAGGACCCATAACAACGGCAACAACAATCTCGGGAAATGCATCTCAAGGACCACGATCACGTCCCGAGAGCACAACATCCAAGAAAAGTTACAGAGGAAGGAAAGGGTACTCAACCAGCAGATATGCCGACAAATTCCCCTAGTCCTCACACATGCCAGTGCCAACAACCATAATGTCTCTTGCAAATGGCACAGCAACCAACAACATGAAGGCGCACACAACCAAGATGACAATCATGCCGAGGAAACAACTTCTCGGCCAATCAGATTCTGCCAACTTCACGATCCTAAACCATGGGTTATCAGCCCACACGCTTCCATAGCACGCTCAACACACGCCCACATGCATCAAGGACAACTCTGCATCCGCATCTCAGCACACACTCGGCGCCATCGCAATTTACAAATTGCAACGTACCACGCCTCGAGTACTGATCCTGTTAACAGCCGATCACAAGTCGCCAAAGTGCAAACCATGAAGACCATCAGCTTCAGCATAAAGCACAAAGGAATGCTAATCTCAGCTTATCCTCACGTCCTGAAAGGATTATTGAACCTTCATAGCACAATAGCCGCTCAACATGGCACATCGAACACGGTGCACAACGGCTCCCAAACACAAAATCTGGGTCCAAAGCCAAGCAACCGTCGAACAAAGGCAAATCAGGTTCAGAATTAACATTGTCCATACTTAAGCAGACACAGGACAAAGGCTCCACCAAGATTGCACTTCCAAGGCTTACCTCGAAAAGATACCACCAAACAAGAGGAGAAGAATCAAGCTCGACTAACAGTAGCTCACCAGCAAGGAAAATCCTAGGTTCACTCCTAAATTGCTCGGGCATTCTTCCAAACAAGGCATCTAATCGACCACCACGACACAAGCTTAACACCTCAGGGGCTGAACAAATCTCAACTAGGACGACCAAAGCAACATAAGAATGTGCACGGTCATCACACCAACGAGAAAGCCACCAGCCACCTGAACAAATTATAGAAACATCTTGAACCGTGTATTGCAGATTCACGCCTGCCGGCGAAATCTGCCAAGCAAAACATGATCAAGACAAACACCTTGACAAAAATAAAGCACCTCATCACATCCTGACGAGAGCAAAACCATCTCGCACAGTGCCAACACAGCACGCACAAGACCACATGCGAAAACAAAGTGACAAACAATCGCAAAGACGATGCCAACGCTAATGCCGACAGCTGGCTGTATTGGACCTTAAGGACTCTGAATATTGTGATATCTCAAATTCCCATGTACCTTACACACAACAGAGCTCTGATTCCAACTATGATGACCCAGACTCCAGATACTGGGTAAACCCGATAACACTTGGATTCTGAGAAGCCTCCCAAGAGCGGTAAAGCTTCGAAGGGATAAAAAGGAGTGTGTGTAGTACATTGAAGTCCCAGATAAAGTAGTAAGTAATTAATATTTCATTGATCAGGTTTGCTACAGTAGTAGAAATAAAAATTATATTTTTAATTAATAATTTAAATTAACAGAGTCCAGTCCAAATTAAAGACAAGTACAACCCAACAGAAAGTAAAACGTACACTGAAGTCGGGGGAAGCCCGACGCAGAGAACGCTGTCAACAACGAACTGATGCACCGTGTCACGAACCACGAGGAAGAAGAAGTCCACACCTAAAAATAGGGGTGAGTCTCGTGTCACTGGCTCAGTAGGGGTCACGCAGATCCCCACTAGAAACAACGTAGTAACACGCTAAACAACAGCGCTAAACAGTAAAGCAGGAAAGATGGGAGCAACAGCAGTAACTACAACAGTAAAGCTGTAAAAAGCAGGAGTAAGCAGGAAGAAGAACAGCTAAAGAAGAAGAGAGGTCGTACTAACCAGAAACACGACAGCCGACCAAACCACGGCTCTCTAAGCTACTCCAAACGGCAACAGAAAGGTGAACTCTGAGCTCACAAAGTCAGGCGTTATCGATCCGTCGACCAAGCACAAGCTCCAAAGCTAAGCCTACTAAAATAGGCAAAAGACCTATAAAAGAAAGACCTACACAGTCGAAGATATGAACCTACACAACTAGATCGTCGTGTACGCTACACAAGACTAGACCTCGAGTAAAGCCACACCAGGCTACTCGGAACTCAATGACGAAAAGACACGTCATGAGACACGAGAATCACTAGAGTCATGCGTCAAGTGACAGGAGCACCTCCTCACTAGAAGAACAGCCAGATGCGTCCACTGACGTCTTACACTGCGCCACAAGTATCTCCCACACGTCTGGAACGACGATAACTGAGATACTCACTGAACCAAAGTACAAGGAACAACAGTAACGAGTGACTAGTCAGGGTCATGCCCATCGGCGCTCGCCCAAACGCCCCTGACCACGTGTGCGCGCACAAGCTCAATACCTTGAGCTAGGCCTCTAGCTAGCTTTCTCCCCTAGTAGGATGCTACTGTAAGGCAAGGGAGCCCACGGAAACTAGCTTACAAACCGTCTATCGGGAACTGCCCCGCCACCACTCCTAGGTGGGCCAACACACTGGAATGCACGTGTCATCAGGCTATGACTAGTGGAGGCTCACTAGACACAGAGACTCCAAAACACTAGTGCTGAAGTACAGACAGGCTAAGCATGCACTGTCCCACATACTACGAAGCACCAAGACACAGGGTAGCATACCAGACTGCCACCGGACTCAGGACAGACAACTTGACCTTCTAACACAACGATCCTTGAGTCAGGAGACTCGGGGTCAAGATCGTAGCACATAGCGGTAACAAGCCGCCAATCAGTCAAATTCCTAAGCCACAGCTTGATAAAACATAGATAAAAGAAACAGCACAGGATCACCTGATCCACACCTCCGCATAACACAAATCACGGAGACCTAAGGAATCACTAAGACCCTCAACCCTCAAAGCACGAGGACACGTAAACCGAGGTAAGATAGCATCTCAAGGCGTCCAACACCATGTCTCGATCCTCAAATGGCAGACGAGATATCCACAAGGTCATACGTCAACCACTGGATCACACCGGGTTGTCCAGACACCAATAATTACTCTAAAACAACATGGAACACTACTTGCTACAATGGCCCTCTTAGACACCCTATTACATGGTTTAAGCCCTCATAGTATGTCCACGACATCCACGGGACAATGGGCTAACCTAGGGGTCAAGCCGCATCAACCGGAAACTGAAGCCATTCAAGAACACCAATCTGGGGAAGTAGCGGTCGCTCCCTTGGCCGCTAGACCGACCTAGTGGTCATCCAAAGGGCCGCCACCCAACCAATGATAAAGGCACAGGGGCATGAGGTCTATCGCAGGGCCGCAAGGAAGACGGTAGCGATCGTCCATATGACCGCTAGAACCAGTCAACCCCCGAACCGACATAAACCAGTCAAACTTAATAGCGGTCTCACATAGGCTCGCTAAGAGCAAATAGCGGTCAAAGCTAGGACCGCTAGCCCAACCGACTTAAAGCTACTAAACCAACATAAATAATGGTTAGCGGTCATCTCTCAGACCGCCAGCCCAGCCTTAGCGGTCTATCGCACGATCGCGTTAGCCAAACCGACTTACGCCCCAAGAATATCGGTCTATCGTACGACCGTTGGACGAGGATTAGCAGTCGTCCACTGAACCGCTATCTCCAAGAAACGGTCTATTGCACGACCGCGAAGACCCAAACCGACATACTATTCGAAAAAAATAAACGGTCACCCAAGGACCGCGAATGCCCTGAAAACGGTCTCTGAAAGGACCGCTACTACGCTACGGTGGGAAAAATAGGGGATCGGCCGAATCCGGCCATTCCACGCCCCATTCACTTCTAAACGAAGGGGATACAACCCTAAGCATGATATACGCCTTCCACAGACTGGTAGGGATCAAAACCACATCCAGAAACACCGAAAATGGGCGATTCCCAAGAATCGACCTAAAATGAGTCACGGGGATAGTCGGGCTCATACCGACTCCGATTCTTGACCAAATGCAACAAAACTAGCGGGAATGGATTCCCAACATGCCAGGGGTTTGAATGGAACTAACTAGATTGAAAACCGTCGCCTGAAACGACGAACTCGTCTCACACCCCCCGAACATGTTTTCACCCAAAACGAGGTAAAACCCACTCGTTCTCGCACCGGATAGCTCAAAATCACGGGAGAACGCAGAAGAAGGGTAGGGAATCCATCTCTCTACCTCCACCGAAGTTCTCGCACACCGAAGTGACTAAACCACACCGAAAACCATCTCACGAGCTTGACACGCCGGCTTTGAATCCACCGAGGGATCGCGCCAATGCCACGCTCAATCCTTCGCCCCATCACGCGTCAGGCGAACTCCACGACGTCCGTGCCTCAGCCACCTCGCCACGGTCGCGCGCCCCCCGGAGAGAGGAGAAGAGAAGAGAGAGAACAGAGAGAGAGAGGCGACGTGAGAATGAGGAGAGAGGAAGGAGAAAGAAGAATAAAAGGAAAAGGAAATTAGGAAATTTTGTAATTTCTGTAAAATCTGATTTTTGGCCCGAAAATGCAGTAATTCAGAAAAATATGAAAAAATAGTCGAAATGATCCTCAAAAAGAATGCAACGCAAATGTAGCGTCCTCGAGTCGATGAATTGAATATTAAACTCACCACGGGGTTCCGTAACTAGTACGAGAGAAAAACTCACGCGGATCGTAAAACACAACTCAGGACCCACAAAAGCGATCCGAAACTCTCCGATAAAGATCCGAAAGACTCAGGGTCTTACAGATTAACTGAACTATAGCTAAGAAGCTTCTACCTAATAATCCTGTAAAGACCTGGATAAAGAATCTGAAGAATGTCTTCCTACATAATTAATGAGCATGGATCAAAGTTAAAATTCTTATGTCATGAAATCTTCTAAAAGCTTGAAACTTAGATCTCTGGAACCAAATTCTCTGAGGATCAGTACATGCGGTATTGTTTTCAAACATCACATACCAAAATAAAATAAAAACTTTTGGGGGTATCAAAATCTCAGAGCAATGATCTGGTTACCGAGAAACTAGAAGATTCATCAAAGAAATGAAAAATATTCTATGTCATAAAGTGCCAGAATATCTCTGTTTAAAAAGTTTGTGAAAAATTAAAATTCATGGCAGAGCAATGGCATTGAAGTGTTGAGCAACTGGGATTCTGGCGTCTGACCAAGGTGTCTCCTGAAGTAAAAAGACGCTTCAAATGCTAACTTTGTTCTCTAAAGAGAAGTAATACAGTTATCACACGAAGTAACTAGGGATTCCAACCTCTAATCAAGGTGTCTCCTCATGTAACAATGTGTGATTTACCAAAATTACTCAATGGCAATTACGCTGCTCATAAAAGTAAAATCTGTCAACCCCTCTGTTTTTGAATAAATTGTAGACTGTTTGTCCTCAATATCTTTGGAACAACCGTCAGTAGATGAGGTTCTAGTCATCTGATCAGTACAGCATCTAGAAAGATCACTCTTGGCATAACTGTTATACCTTGGTTTTCCTTATTACTTATGTACGATGGTAATCTTCACTCTTACTCTATGTCTATCCTGATTATTAGATCTGAAGAACCTGAGCTTAATTCAGTTCTTTACTTACTCCTTTAAGAGATGGATTTGAAGTTTTCTATATTGTGAATTTACTATATTTCATTCGGTTCTCTCTCCACTCCTTTTGATGATGTCAAAGGGAGAGTGATTTTGGCTGGCATGAGTCATTGTGTGGCACGAGTCTTTGTGTTTTGAGTCATTGTGTGGGATGAGTCCTTGTGTTTTGAGTCATTGTGTGGCATGAGTCCTTGTGTTTTTTTTGATTTGATGGAAAATAAAAGGTTGTCATTGTCAGGGGGAGTTAGTGTGAAGGAGTCAGTCTACATGCATGTCAGGAATAGTGTGCATACTTCAGTTTATCATCTCATCTTTGAATCTAACTATTTTGATTGCCCAAACTTCACCAATAAAATCTCAATAAAATCTTCATCAATAACTCATACGATTGCCATCATCAAAAAGGGGGAGTGTGTTGCATTCTACATTTTGATGATGTTAATATTTTTATGATGTCAACCATTATGACTATATTTAACTGAAAATCAAAAAAGGGTGAAGTATGTTGAATTACTTGAATTGAATGATGATGATGATGTTATAAGTATTGAGCTGTACTTATTTTCATGTGCATGATGTCATAATTGTTGAATGATTCCTTTGATAGATAAGTCGGTGCACATACATTCATTGTGTTATATAAGGTCGATGCATATCGCATAAAGTATGTGCACAACATACTAAGGTCGATGCTTGTATGACAGGGGTAGCAACTTAAGGTCGGTGCACATGCCCACTGTTGCATATCAAGGTCGATGCTACTTCAGTCTTTACAAAAGAAAGGTCGATGCACCTCAGCAACCTCAGAAGTAAGGTCGAGGCAGCTGCCACAGGTAAAGAAACAAAGGTCGATGCACATCCAGTCTACACGGGACAAAGGTCGATGCACATCTAGTATGCACGGGACAAAGGTCGAGGCACATCTTGGCAATGAAGAAGAAAGGTCGATGCACCTTGGTGATTTCAAGATGAAAGGTCGGTGCACATCAGCTAACTCTGAAGAGAGGTCGGTGCACATTTGAGCAACTTCAATAGGAAGGTCGGTGCACATCAGCTAACTCTGAAGAGAGGTCGGTGCACATTTGAGCAACTTCAATAGGAAGGTCGGTGCACATCAACTAACTCTGAAGAGAGGTTAGTGCAACTTTCTCCAAACTGCTAGTAAGGTCGATGCAGATGAATAACTTCTTGCTATCAAGGTCGGTGCAGCTGAAGGGCTCCATGAACTTAAGGTCTATGCAATAAAGACCTACATGCTGAAACAAGGTCAAAGCAGCTGAATGTAAGAGTTAAACCACTTAAGCTAAGTTAGAGCACCTGGTCAACAATTCAACAAACACGTGGAGGGTTCGTTGAAGATCAAGTGACCACATGCTATTCAAGGCACGTAATCCAACACATATGACAAGATGATGTGTTACCTGGGACTTCTTTTGGCATGAAAAGATATGTCCATGTGGCATACTTTCTGAGGTCAATAATTGGAGAATATTCCTCTCCATGTGGAAGAGTCCAGTTCACTGGGGTATTTAACCTACGGTACTCTATTCTATAAATAGAGAGCAACCCCGATCGTAGGACAGTAGAGACTGCCAAAAAGCTTAGAGCTTCTGTTGAGAAGAATCCATCTGAAAAGAGAGCAGCTCCAGGAAGAAAAGAGAGAGTGAGAAGCCCAGTACGAGGGAAGAGAAAGAGAAAAGAACGTCTGAGAGCAGTCAGCCAGTTCATTTGAAAGTGCTTCTTCGAAGCTTCATTAAGTTTTTACTCTTGTTCTTCTGCTTTTATTTTCACCTTGATTTCTCATTTTGTTCCCTCTGAGTGCTCTTAGAGGAAGGGAGATACTATCTCTGGTTGCGAGTGACTTGGGGTCGCTCATGAGTTTCCCCCTGGTGTGGAGTGTTATGACGGATGAATCCGGATCTAGAGGGGGGGTGAATAGATCTACCCCCCAAATTACCACAATCTATAGCAGTTTAAAAGCTAATGTGGAATTAAATGAACTGCTAAACCTGCCACAAGAAATGTACAACAGATATAGTGAAATTCAAGTGTTAACAGCAGACTAGAATGAGATGACCAATTACTTTTAGTATGGTACTTGGCAGAGGTTTAATCTGAGATTTCCTCATGCAAGGGTCAGTGTTCTAGATAGGCGTGACCTATCTTTCTGATTGAGCTTTTTGATATACCATTGAAGAATTGATCTAATTAGAAATGCACGAAGAAGACAATAGATGTATATAGCAGATGAATATTCAGATGATCAAACTCATGCCAAGCTGTAAGCAAACCTATGCATTCATCTACTCGGAGAGAAGATAGGAAATCAATCTCATGAGACAATTCAATTTTAAGGTGGTTCGATCTCAAGCTAGAGATCTACGCCCACCCCTTACTCAACTGAGTAAGGCTTCCTGCTGCCACACAGCTTCATAACCGCTGATCCACAGCTTTGGGGATAGAAATCCCTACAAACCGCTGAGCCTCACAGCTTGCTGTCCGAGGAACAACCTCACCTATTGATCACCACAGCTTGCTCCGCTGATACACAACTTACAAAGGTATTTCAAAAGAAAAATAGAAAAGAGACAATGAAACGATAAATAAGGCAGTTGAAAACTATAGCTCGAAATGAGCAGTTCGACTCTGGATTTGATCCAATAGTCGAGAAATAATCCCCTCAACTTCTTTACAAACTACGACACTCTATTTTCCTTTGATTTGGTTGCAACTGGCTCTCACGAACTTCTCTCAGAATCTTTCACTCTTTGCTGTGCCTTCACTCTCAGTTCTTCTTCTCCTCTGCGTGTGTACTTCTCTTTTTCTCAGAAGTCTCCTTATATAGGAGCATGGGTGTCGGAGGTAAATTAGATCAGGAAGATGATTCCCCTTTCTTCTGGTTCTCCCACGTGGCAGGATGGCGCTTTGATCCTGTGGACCCTACCAGATTCGCTCAGGATGCGTGTGGAGAGAACACTCCTGCCAATTCTTTTTTCAAAAAAGTGTTTCGCTGAAGTCCAACTGGAGTCCACGTGGTAGAATCTCCAGGCGTGACTCCTCCTTGGATCATCTGCCTGTAGCTACCTTTGATCACGTGTCTGCTTAAGTTGAGTCTTGAGCCACGTGACTTGACCCTCTGCACACTTATGTTCCTGACAAAAGAATAAACGGCATTTTGTCAAACACATTGTAATCATGAATGGATAACTAATGTGCTTTGACCTATTGATATGAGAGTCACTGTACATGAATGAATTTCAGTTAAGTATGAAAGATGTAAAGACTTCATTATGCATATGTGAAAATATGCACTGACCTTATAAGTCTATATGCAAAACATACACATACCTTGTAGTGCAATTGTGCAAATATGCACAGACTTAGGTAACATGTTGAGCAAAAATGCGTAGATCTTGATCACATGATGAATGGATGTGCATCGACCTTGAACATGCACATGTATAATATGCACAGACCTTATTCGTGCAAGAGCAGAATGTGCACCGACCTTAGACGTGCAAGATACGAATGTGCACCGACCTTAGTAGTGCACATGATGAATGTGCACAGACCTAAGTGTGCGAGCTAACATGTATGCTCAGACCCTAAATGTTGTATATACACAAACCTTAAAATGTGCACAGACTAGAAGACATGCACAGACTTGAATGTATGCACAAGCTGATATGTGCGTAGACCTTAGTATGCACGATGCAGAATGTGCATCGACCTTAATGTGCATGAAGCAAAATGTGCTTCGACCTTCATATGTACACATGACTATGTGCATCGACCTTAGTATGAATGACTTATGAACATGCATAGACTTTGTGTAGTTAAATGGAAACATGCACCGACCTCAGTTATGCACACTACAAATGTGCACCGACCTTAGTCAGTTAAATGCAAACATGCACCGACCTTACCCTGAGCTAGCGAAAGGTGCATCGACCTGCATATGCAACAAGTATGAATATGCATCGACCTTCATATGCACTATGTGTGAACATGCACCGACCTTTACTCGACTAAATGAGAATTCTGACTTAGAGAGAGACAGTAAAGTCACAATGTTGCCAAAGTCAAAATAAAGTCAACTAAACTGTTGCCAGTCAACAAAACACAGCATTCTCCCACTTAATATCAAATCCATAGGAGACACAACACTCTCCCCCTTTTTGATGATGACAACTCAATTATATTTTGATGGTAAAATTCATAACACTCTTAGTCAGAATATGCAAGAATGACAGTCAAGTATAATGAAGTAGAAAGCATGCAAGTATACGAGGATACACATATGCAAAGACTACTATATGCATTAATTCTAACACAGAATTTCCCAATGAATTCTAACACAGAATTTCCCAATCCAATACTTCATAGAAACTCTCTCCCACTAGGCTTTCTGCAATACCCTATCAAAAATAATCTCCCCCATCAAAAACAATACTTCTCCCCCTTTGCCATCAGCAAAGAAGGAAATGGTAGAGATAAAAAAGACACGATAGCATCAAGAAGTAGGAAAGAACAAGAGAATTCTGATTGACATTCTGAGTGATTGTTCATTGAACTAAGCATACAAAGCTCAGATTCTTCAGATATAAGATTCTATGTACTGCATTCTTGATAGAATTCAGGTTTAATAGTAATAAAGATTAGAGTGTATCTATTGGTCTCTTGAATGAGTTTGCAAAAAATGTTTAATAGCAATAAACCAGAATCACATTTGACATGAAGGACTTGGCCTTACTGTATCCTACTAGCTCAGAAATCAGTGAATTTCTTTAGGAGTGTCAAGGATATGTATTGAGGTTAAACAAATTGACATTCCTTAAATTTTCACTTTTAGGGTTACAACAGTACATTATATTCCTTTTTGTTTCCAGACTGTTTGAACAATTAAGTATCATTTATGAATTTTATCATAAGAGTACACGTTGATTAGACGCCAGTATCCCTAGTTATTAAGCAAAATGTACCATTCTATTTCATATATCAAAACAGTGGAAATAGTTTGCACCTTTTTGCATAAGGGTACATATTTATCTGACGCCTAGTTACTCAATGAAACTACCCATACTATTTTGACCATTGAATAGAGATAACTTGAAGCGCTTCATGACATGAGTTTTTCTCCATTTCATTGATGAAGTACCCAGTTTCTCAGTGCATTCAATCATTGCTCTGCCTTTGCATTCAATTATTACTAGCTGCCCTTTGTGTTTAGAAAGACTTGTTTAAAAACAATACTCATTCCAAGTTTCTCAACCAAGAAATCAGTAATCCAAGAACTTTCAGATATCTGAAGACATTATCAGACATGTTATGAGAGAAATGGTTGAGTGCTATTAATTGTCATAAACAACCCAATTCAATGAAGTCAATTTTTAGACTCTAAAATTTATTAAGTTTAAACCATCAGTTCATTCATAAAATAATAAAAGATTCTTATAATAGAAGATTTCTGATTTTAATAGTTTAGAATGATGAACTGATTATCAGATTGTCATTATATCAAAGGCACTGAATTGCAAGAAATTTTTAAGAATTTTATACCAAGGATGAGACTAAGACAAATAGATTCATGATTTGGCAGAAAAAGTTCTCATGGAAGTCAACTCTGGGTGTCGACATTATTCAGAAGGTGAACAAGATTATTCAGAAGGTGAACAAGTAATCTGTTTTGATTCAAATTTTATTCTAAACTCCCCCTTTCAAAAATGTATGAAACTCCCCCTGTCTATATGCATTAGACACAACATTGTGACATGTGGTGATAAGAACTCAGAAATGCTTATGATGCAGGGTACTTGGCGGAGGACTGGCCTCTACACATAGTATGGATTTCCAGACAGAGATTATGTCCTTCTATCATCATACCATTTGATATACCACTGACATCATGATGACAAAATGCATAAGCTACTGACATGCTCATTCATTTGACCATCTGACACATATGCAAATGAAAATGAAGAAGCATTTATTCAGAATAGACAAGTATGAACTATCAACCATCATGCTGAAATTTACACAAGCCTAGTTCTCTTCTTAAATATTTAAATCTTTCACTCTCAAGGGGCTTGGTAAAAATGTCAGTAAATTATTTTTCTGACTCAATGAATTCTAATTCAATTTCCTTTTTGTTTACTTCATCTCTTAGAAAATGGTGCTTAATCTCAATATGCTTAGTCCGTGAATGGTGAACTGTATTTTTAGTAAGGAAAATAGCACTGGTGTTATCACATAGAATTGTAATACAACCAAGATTGATATAATAGTCAATAAGCTGGTGTTTAATCCATAGGACTTGGGCTGCACAGTTTCCTGTTGTCACATATTCTGCCTCAGCAATGGATAAGGCAACAGTGTGCTGTTTCTTGGATGCCCAAGTCACTAGACAAGCACCTAGATACTGACAATATCCACTAGTGCTTTTTCTATCTATCCTGCACCCAGCATAGTCTGCGTCAGTGTAAGCTATGAGATCTAACTCATACCTAACAGGATACTATAAGACTAAGTTTAGGGTGCCAGATAGATACCTAAAGATCCTTTTCACAGCCTTCAAATATGACTCCTTAGAACTAGCTTGAAAACGAGCACACAAACACACTGAAAACTGAATATCAGGGCGAGATGTTGTAAGATATAGCGAGGATCCGATCATACCTCTGTAAAGTTTGGTGTCTACCAATTTACCTTCAGGGTCAGCATCAAGACTGGTTGAAGTACCCATCGGTGCAGTGATAGCCTTGAGGTTTTCCAGCTTGAATTTCTTCAATAGATCCTTGATATATTTTTCTTGAGTTATGAACATTCCTTCCTTTGTCTAACACACCTGCAAACCAAGGAAGAATTTCAGTTCACCCATTGAGCTCATTTCAAATTCATTTGTCATTAAGTCAGAAAATTCCTTACACATAGATGGTTTGGTTGATCCAAACACTATTTCATCTACATAAATCTGAACAATCAGAATGTCTTTGTCACATACCTTTGTGAATAATGTTTGATCAACCTCACCTCTAAAAAATCCTTTATCTACAAGAAATTTGCTCAACCTGTCATACCAAGCTCTGGGAGCTTGCTTCAAACCATAGAGAGCCTTATCAAGTTTATAGACATAGTCAGGAAAATCAAGACATTCAAATCTAGGGGGTTGTTTTACATAAACATTCTCCTTTATTACACCATTCAAAAATGCAGACTTAACATCCATCTGCTGGAGGGTTATTCCTAGACTGCATGCAATAGCCAAAAGAATCCTAATGGCTTCCAGCCTAGCTACAGGGGCAAAAGATTCCTCAAAATCTATACCATAGTCCTGATTATACCCCTGAGCTACAAGTCTAGCCTTATTTCTAACTATATTACCTTGTTCATCAGTTTTATTTCTGAAAATCCATTTTGTGCCTATAACAGTGCCATGTGTGAGTTTAGCAACTAAGTGCCAGACCTTGTTCCTATCAAATTGACTAAGTTCTTCATGCATGGCATTTATCCAATGTTCATCCTGTAGGGCACTTTCTACATTTTTTGGTTCTATCTGAGAGACTAGAGCAAAAGAGTTTAATTCATTTTCTAATCTGAAATGAGCTCTAGTTCTAGGGGGTTTATTCAAATTACCAATAATGTTTCCTAAAGGATGATCTCTCATAAATTTAACATTGGTAATCTGATTACCTGGATTTCCATTTTCCTCCCCTTGAGTTTCAGATTCTTCTGCTTCAGCTTCTTCAGGAGATTCACCATTTTGTTCTTCATTGGTCTTCAAGATCTCTCCATCAATTTTATTCCTGCATAAATCAGTTTCAATCTTAATTGTTGACTCATCAAAGATAACATGAGGGGATTCTTCAACAGTTTTTGAGCTGAGATTAAAAATTTTATAGGCCCTGGACTTTTCAGAATAACCTAGAAAAATTTCAGGTTCACTTTTGGGTTCAACTTTATCAAGGTCTCATTTGGAATTTATATGGATAAAACATTTGCATCCGAAAATCTTGAAGTGAGCTAGAGAAGATTTCTTACCTTAAAGAATTTCATAAGGAGTCATTTGTGTATAAGGTCTTACAAGGCCTCTATTAATGATGTAACATGAAGTATTAATTGCTTCTGTCCAAAACCTTCTAGGCAAGTTTCCTTCTACCAGCATAGTCCTGGCCATTTCCACCAATGTTTGATTTCTCCTTTCTACCACTCCATTCTGCTCTTGAGTCCTTGGTGAGGAAAACCTATGGTTAATTCCATTTTGCCTGTAGTAATCATCAAATTGTGAGTTCACAAACTCACCACCATGGTCAGATAGAATATTGGAAATAGAATGTTCACATGTCTGTTTTATTTTGTGAAAGAACTCTTGAAATTCCTCAAATGTATCATTCTTGTGAGACAAAAAGAACACCCATGTGTATCTAGAGAAGTCATCTACTAGTACAAAACCATATCTTTTTCCAGATAAACTGACTGACCTAGTAGGTCCAAATAAATCCATATGAATCAGCTCATAAGGTTTAGAAGATAAGTCTTCAGTTCTGGATTTGAATGACTTCCTAGTTTATTTACATTGTGTGCATGTCTCACAGATTTTATTGTCTTGTTTGAAAGAAATTTCAGAAAGACCTTTTACTATATTATGTTTATTCAACTTATAAAGCACACTATAGCTGGCATGACCTAACCAACGATGCCACAGGCAAGCTAGATCATCCTTAGTTACAGTTAAACACAGATTTGTGTGTGCTACATCATCTAAATCTACCATATAGATGTTGCTGACTCTCTTACCAGTAAATTTGACAAATTCGGAATTTGGTTCATAGATGGTGCATGCAAGAGAGTCAAAATAACTTTATAGCCTTTGTCACAAAGTTGGCTAATACTAAGCAGATTATATGCTAACCCATCTACTAAAAGAACTTCTTCAATAAAACAAGATGAGCACTTACCAACTTTTCCAGACCCAATGATTCTGCCTTTTGTATTACCTCCAAATGTTACATGACCTGCCTCTTTTTCCATCAGCATGCAGAATTTGTCTCTATCCCCAGTCATGTGCCTGGAGCAGTCGCTGTCAAGATACCATCTATTGTGTTTGGTTGCCAGGCATACCTGCATGCAAGATCAAGTAGAAACTTTTGGAACCCAAAAGTGTTTGGACCCCATAACAACATTCAACTCATGCAAGCAGGACAGGAGGTATTTTGGAATCCACATTTATTTTTGAGTTTTCAGTTGAGTTGTGGACTTCTCAGTTTTCTATTTTTCTTGATTTTTCTTAGCATTTTGATTTTTGGTGGAATTTATTTTGATACCATTATTGTTAACAGTCAGAAACTTCTTGTGCCAGTTGTTAATCATATGGGCATTAGGAAAAATGTGATCAGTATGAATCCTAGACTGACCAGACATGGAATGCACAAACCTATATGTGTTCTGATTTCTAGGTTGCACAAAATGATTCCAAGTGTAGGGTTGGTGGTTCTGGTTGGAATATGTATGCTACACATACCTCACACTTGAACTACCTCGATTTAACCAACCTGAATGATAATGATAAGATGGATTGGCTGATGTACTGGGGTAGTATCCTCGGCCTGAGTTCCTCCTGCTCAAACCTAGATTTCTATCAGACCTAGACCCAGAAGAAGTATAAGTCGATGCAGGTTTAGAGTTCCCTCTACCTTTCTGAGAATGCTGGGCTATTTTGGTTTGTGGTTTTCCTTGGACTTGACCTTTGATGGTCTGACCCCCAACCCGTCATCTGGTCTGAGGTGGAGTGTTATGTGTGCAATTTCCACTAGACATTCCAACCTTTTCTTTCCCTTTGTCCTTGATGTTGGGCTTGTTCTGATTGACATTTTTTATAGGTTTATTGTTGCTATTTTCAGAATTCATTCTAATTAAGGGTGTGAATGTGGATTTTCCTTTTTCAACAACAAATGAAATAGTTTTCACATCAAGTCTCTTTTTATTAGCGGGGTTAAAACCCAAGCCTTCCTTTCTGAAGTTGACTTTAGTTCTCAAGATAGCATTTAGATTTTCTGTTCCTTGTGTCATGCCTTCAAGAGAACGTTGTTTGTCTTCATTTTCCTTTTCTAAGTTTTCAATGGTCTTTTTTAGTTCATTATTCACACACATATCAATATCATATTTCTCTTTTAAATTTTTGTTTCTTCCTCATATTTCTGCATTTGAATTTTTAAATCATCAATAACATTTTTCAGATTTTCATTCTCACACATCATGTTAGATAAAGCAGCATTCAGATCATCACATTCAGCAAGAGACTTTTTCAGATTACAATTTTCAGATTCTAAGCATGCTACTTTATCATTCACTGAAGTGTCATTCACTAGGGAATTAATTTTTCTCTTTAAGTGCATGTTCTCCCTACGCACATCATCATATTTATCAAGAATTTCTGCATAGGCATCTTCCCATTCATGAACAGTATAGTTTTCAAAAGGATTTGTTACCTATTCATCGCTTTCCTTGTCTTCACTTCTGGCCATTAAGCAAATTCTTTCTTCCTTGTCGCTGCTTGAACTGCTGCTGAGACTTCCTTCATCCTCGTCACTCTAAGTGCTAATCATTGCATTTCCTTTCTTCTTTTTGGACTTGGATTTCTCTTTCTGCAGCTCGGGGTAGTCTGCTTTTAGGTGGCCAGCTTTCCTGCAGTTGTAACACACATTAGAGTCAAGTTTCTTGGCAGAACCAGATCTATGCTTAGACTGTCTTTTATCAGAAAAGTATTTTCTTCTAATTCCCCTTCCTTCTTTTCTCATAAACTTTTTAAATTTTCTAGTAAACATAGCAAATTCATCTGAATCCTCCTCCGAACTAGTAGAGCTATGCTCACTGGAGGATCCTTTGCTACTAGAAGTAACTCTCAGAGCGAGAGGTTTCTTCTTCCTGTCAGAATCATCAACCATCTTAAGGTTCAACTCATAAGTCATGAACGAGAGAACCTATAAGTTTATCTATAGTTGTCGTGGATAAATTCCTGGACTCTTCCATTACAGTAGCCTTAGTGTGCCAAATCAGAGTCAAGGATCTCAGAATTTTTCTAACTAACTCATATTCACTATAACTCTTACCAAGGCTTCTTAAGCTATTCGTGATCACCATTAGCCTGGCATACATCTCAGTGATGGATTCGTATGATTTCATCCTGAAGGCTTCATATTCAGAAACTAGCAAGTTAGCCTTCGTTTCTCTCACCTGAGAGGTACCCTCGTAGATTACCTCTAACTTAGTCCACATTTCCTTTACGGTAGAACATGAAGATATTCTCGAGAACTCTGTGGGATGAAGAGCACATTGAATCGCGTTGATGGCGCTCCAATTTAAAGTTGATCTGTGAATTTGCTCTTTGGTCCACAACTCTTCATCATCAGGGAGATCGAACGGTCCCTTGCTCACAACTTTCTAGATCTCATAGTCTTTCGCACGAAGGAATACATGCATGCGATTTTTCTAATAAGCATAGTTGTTACCATCGAAGTAGGGTGGTTTACTTGTTGAGTGGCCTTCTGCTGTCAGACCTCTAGCATCCATTTGCCTGATCTCTTCGAGATGTTAAGCCCCTACAAAGAGTTAGGCTCTGATACCAATTGTTGTAACGGATGAATCCAGATCTAGAGGGGGGGTGAATAGATCTACCCTAAATTACCACAATCTATAGCAGTTTAAAAGCTAATGCGGAATTAAATGAAATGCTAAAGATGCCACAAGAAATGAACAACAGATATAGTGAAATTCAAGTGTTAACAGCAGACTAGAATGAGATGACCAATTGCTTCAGTATGGTACTTGGTGGAGGTTTAATCTGAGATTTCCTCACGCAAGGGTCAGTGTTCCAGATAGGCGTGACCTATCTTTCTGACTGAGCTTTTTGATATACCACTGAAGAATTGATCTAATTAGAAATGCACGAAGAAGACAATAGATGTATATATGATGCGGGATAGAAGTACGGGGTCACCTTCTTTCTGCCCTAGTCGCGCTATACCCTCCTGGCGCCTTCTGAAGAACGTGCTATATCGTTCATGCGCGTTCACATACAGTAGCCCAGGACGATGGATCTTCGATTCTGCGTCTCGTGGATGACTGTGGGGGGTTCAAAACACAAGGGGAAAGCACACAGAATGGTGGATAACACACAGGGAATGCTAAAACAGAAATCAAACCAACCTAATACTAGCTATGATAACTTTGGTGAAGGTGGATGTGGGGTGAGCGGCGAGGGAAGGAAGGTGGATATAGATGATGCTAGGGCCGTGAGGAAGCTTGGCTGGGGCCTCTAACCTGAACCCTTCACAGGGACGGTGCAACCAAGCTCCATCCTGACCTTAGCAGCATCTTGGCGGTGGTGAGGGAAGGCGAACGTTGGTGGAAGAAGAACAAAGATCCGAATGGAGCCTCACACTCGACCCCGTCTCAGAGCCGATGCATCCGGGGCTTCGATCATCCTCCATTGAAGAGAGAAGAGAGAGGATCAGGGAAATAGAATTGGGCCTCACACTCGGAGAGGGAAGGATGAAAAGGGTTTCCAAAGATTGGGGAAGATAGCCATGGCTACACTCGATCAAACTTTCATAGATTCATTGCTTGTTTTTGATCAAACGAAATGGGATACATATATAGGGAAAGGGGAAGACAAAACGACACTAGCACATTGATTACAACCATGGAAAATAGCAAACATCGAAGACTTTGGGAGTTACGGTGCCGGGAAGTTGGACCGTCACCAGCTGCGTCTCTGTCTGAGATCGCGCTAGGGTTGACTGGCGCCTTCTCCCGGTCACGCTACCCAATGGTAGCGCGTTCATCTTTGGCCTGGCAGCTTCCTCGATTCGCTTCGGCCTGGTAGCTTGCTTGATTCCCATCAATATAGCATATGAATATTCAGATGATCAAACTCATGCCAAGCTGTAAGCGAACCTATGCATTCATCTACTCGGAGAGAAGACAGGAAATCAATCTCACGAGACAATTCAATTTTAAGGTGGTTCGATCTCAAGCTAGAGATCTATGTCTACCCCTTACTCAATTGAGTAAGGCTTCCTGCTACCACACAGCTTGGTAACCGC
The DNA here is from genome assembly GCA_022559845.1 of Amorphophallus konjac. Taxonomy (NCBI): domain Eukaryota; kingdom Viridiplantae; phylum Streptophyta; class Magnoliopsida; order Alismatales; family Araceae; genus Amorphophallus; species Amorphophallus konjac. The sequence goes on along the minus strand of CM040129.1, from coordinate 94,743,495 downwards.
TGGTCCACAGCTTTGGGGATAGAAATCCCTACAAACCGCTGAGCCTCACAGCTTGCTGTCCGAGGAACACCCTCGCCTACTGAGCACCACAGCTTGCTCCGCTGATACACAATTTACAAAGATATTTCAAAAGAAAAATAGAAAAGAGACAATGAAACGATAAATAAGGCAGTTGAAAACTATAGCTCGAAATGAGCAGTTCGACTCTGGATTTGATCCAATAGTCGAGAAATAATCCCCTCAACTTCTTTACAAACTACGACACTCTATTTTCCTTTGATTTGGTTGCAACTGGCTCTCACGAACTTCTCTCAGAATCTTTCACTCTTTGCTGTGCCTTCACTCTCAGTTCTTCTTCTCCTCTGCGTGTGTACTTCTCTTTTTCTCAGAAGTCTCCTTATATAGGAGCAGGGGTGTCGGAGGTAAATTGGATCTGGAAGATGATTCCCCTTTCTTCTGGTTCTCCCACGTGGCAAGATGGCACTTTGATCCTGTGGACCCTACCAGATTCGCTCAGGATGCGTGTGGAGAGAACACTCCCGCCAATTCTTTTTTCAGAAAAGTGTTTCGCTAAAGTCCAGCTGGAGTCCACGTGGTAGAATCTCCAAGCGTGACTCCTCCTTGGATCATTTGCCTATAGCTACCTTGGATCACGTGTATGTTTAAGTTGAGTCTCGAGCCATGTGACTTCACCCTCTGCACACTTAAGTTCCTTACAAAAGAATAAAAGGCATTTTGTCGAACACATTATAACCATGAATGGATAACTAATGTGCTTTGACCTATTGATATGAGAGTCACTCTACATGAATGAATTTTAGTTAAGTATGAAAGATGCACAGACTTCATTATACATATGTGAAAATATGCACTGACCTTATAAGTCTATATGCAAAACATACACAAACCTTGTAGTGCAATTGTGCAAATATGCACAGAATTAGGTAACATGTTGAGCAAAAATGCATAGATCTTGATCACATGATGAATGGATGTGCATCGACCTTAAACATGCACAGGTATAATATGCACAGACCTTATTCGTGCAAGAGCAGATAGCACCGACCTTAGACGTGCAAGATCAGAATGTGCACCGACCTTAGTCGTGCACATGATGAATGTGAATAGACCCAAGTGTGTGAGCTAACATGTATGCTCAGACCCTAAATGTTTTATATACACAAACCTTAAAATGTGAACAGACTAGAAGACATGCACAGACCTGAATGTATGCACAAGCTGATATGTGCGTAGACCTTAGTATGCACAATGCAGAATGTGCATCGACCTTAATGTGCATGAAGCAAAATGTCCTTCGACCTTAATATGTATACATCACTATGTGCATCGACCTTAGTTTGAATGACTTATGAACATGCACCGACTTTGTGCGGTTAAATGCAAACATGCATCGACCTCAGTTATGCACATTGCAAATGTGCACCGACCTTAGTCAGTTAAACGCAAACATGCACCGACCTTACCCTGAGCTAGCGAAAAGTGCACCGACCTGCATATGCAACAAGTATGAATATGCATCGACCTTCATATGCACTATATGTGAACATGCACCGACCTTTACTTGAATAAATGAGAATTCTGACTTAGAGAGAGACATCAAAGTCATAATATTGCCAAAGTCAAAATAAAGTCAACTAAACTATTGCCAGTCAACGAAACACAGCATTCTCCCACTTAATATCAAATCCATAGGAGACACAACATGGAGGAAGGGAGGATCTATCCTCTTGTTCTGGACTTGCGGGTGGCAAGGCCAGGTTTCAGGTTCTGTGGGGTACAGAACCTGAGTCGAGGGATTTGTCCCTCTTAGGGCAAGTTGTTAGGCAGCGTTGTGTCGCAGTCTGAGTCTACTTCTTTTCCAACATTTGCTAGTGAAATCCTCGTTCGGTGGGAGCGAGTGGTGGACATAGATTGTGGTTGGCAATCGAACCACCTAAAAACTATTTTGTCTTCTTGTGTGGTTGTTGCATAGATCTTCATTGTTGGCGTGAATTTTCGGTATCCAGTTGGTATATAAAAAGACCCAATCAGAATGATAGGTCAGGCCTATCTAGAAGATTGGCTTCTTGCGTGAGTTGACTCCTAAGTCTAACCTCCGCCGAGTGCCACTGGTTATCTGCTGAATTCTCATTTGCTCCACCATTGCTCGGCTACTGATTGTGTGTTTGAACTGCATCGTTTACATTGTTCTTCTATGCTCATTTACTGTTCGATCATAAGTCTGACGATATTTATCTGTTCATTCCGGTTATCTTAACCTCTGATAGATTGTTAAGATTGTGCTCAGCTGTGCTTTAAGCATTCTGCATCGTCTCTCTGAGTTCATAAACTGTGTTCCTTCGATTTGGTTTTAAATTTGGAGTGATCTATTCATCCCCCCTTCTAGATCACTCTCTGGTATTTCTATCAACCAGGTCGTTTAATGCCACAGGTGGAGATCTAACCATCTATTAGCATGGAATTAATATCGAGGAAATAAAGTGCCCAACCTGGAGCAATCGGTGTCATATTTAAAATCACAAAGAGAACATACCTGTTGGCCCGGTTAGGAGGCAATTGAGAGGGGGGTGAATTGATTGCCCACCCTTTTTGACAAATTTAGACTTAATTAAATCAAACCACATATATGGTAAATAAACCTTAGAAAAAGCTTGATTAGAATGTATGAATGAAAAGCAATCAAGCCCTCACAACTTTTCAGCACAAAAATATAATCACTCGGAGAACAATGTATGAGTGGATAGTTAATCAAACTCTCGTCTCACCGACTCACACTCGTAGTACGAACGGATAGGAAATATCAACAACCACATAAAAAGCAAACCACGGCACAGTGATTTTTAAGTGGTTCGGACGCACCAAGTGCCGTCCTATGTCCACCCCTCTCACCTCGAGAGGATTTCACTAAAACACGTTGCACGACGGCAGCAACCACCACACACGGGCTCGACGGCCCACACACGTGGGTTCTCGCACGACGACGAGAAGCCCCACACACACTCGGAGCAAGGTCCGAAATCGTCTAAAAAGAGAAATAAAATGGAAATGACAAAGCCTAGTCTGAGATATACAATCTAAGCACAACAGAACTAAGAAGATGATAGACAAAATAGATCTTCCCCTAAATCCTTCAACCAAACTCGGAGATGAGCGAAGAGTGGTTTGGAATGATGAAACCGAGAGGAGTGAAGTCACCCCTTGATGAAGCTCGCCTAGGCGGTTTAGGATGGAGAGGAGCCGCAGCACGCCTCCAACCTCGACCTCGGGAACGTGGAGCCCGGTCAGGGACGGAGTTCCTCCTTCTCCACGGACGCAGCCCTTCTTCTCCTGCAAGCAAAAAGATGAACACGTTAAAAGCTCCAAGATGTCTCCCGGTCGGACCAAAGGGGCGGTGATATATACTCAAGAGAAAACATGGCATGAAGACATAAATTCCCTTGCCAAACCCCTTTCATACCAAGTACAAAGGATGGTGGATGCCCTAGGGCCATTACAGTAAACAACCAAGCCAATCGGACCTAAGATTGGAGGGTTCAAGTTCAGATCCGAAAAACCCGATCGGGACGCTCGAAAAAAGTGTCGACTGTTAGAGTCGACTCTTTTTCACTAGTGTTCTGCCAGAACACATAAAAACAACATACGTGACATAAGTGTCGACTCATTGAGTCGACACTTTTTCCCAAGTGTTCTGGCCTGTGAACGAATCAACATTCGTGGTGAAAAGTGTCGACTCTTGAGGTCGACACTTTTTCACGAAGGTTCTATTTTCACAGATTTAAATGAACTTACCTGAAAGTGTCGACTCTTGAGGTTGACACTTTTTCCCGAGTGTTCTGACTTTGCAAGATAACAGAACCCTGGTGAAAGTGTCGACCCCATGGGTCGACACTTTCTGCCAGCATTATAAAAACCTTAACGCACAGCAGAGCGTGTCCAATTAAGTGTCGACCGCATGGTCGACACTTTTCCTGGCTGGTGGAAAAGCTTAATAAAAATGATTGAAACTGCACAATTCAAGAAACAAAGTATCAAGATCAAACATATATGGACTTGTAACTCAAATAGACATAACAACACTTGATTTCAACCCAAATTAATCCATCCACATTGAAATTCAATTAGACATGTATTCTTACCATGGCCTTGAATAATTTGAGTGAAAACTCCACAATGATCCTGCATTTTCAAATTACCATGAATCTCAATAACTCAAGTTAGCAATTCAGGTTTCCAAACCAATCCATATCAAAAGAAACACTCATCCCATTTGTAAGCTAGATTCACAAGTGAAAAGCTCGATTTCAATAGTAAAAACATCTCATCCAAAGGAATGCAATCGAACATGATAAACCATATAAGAAACACATAGTGCTCACCCAATTAAGTGTGTAGGGTCTGTGCAATCAAGAAACACACCAACATATGGTTGATCCACTTGAATCAACATTCAACATTTAATATTTCTCTTTAACAAGACTTAAACTGATTAACCATTCAGTGTATCCTTCAAAGCCCACAATCATCAAATATATATCAATGCAAATCATATAATTTAACACCACACATGATCTTCGTCAAAACAGTCCGGGGCACAACAATCTCCCCCTTTTTGACGAAGATAAAACCACTGAAAAATCACTAAGATTTGCATGAAGGATAGCATCCTTTGAGCCAATACAAGCATTTTCTCATGCATACTAGATGCATGAGTTCCATTCAAAACAAGCAACCATTAAAGTTTCAAAGTTTAAGTTTGAAATGTGTATGCAATGTATGCAAAACTGTGTATGCAATGTATGTGTATGCAATGTATGCAAAACTTAACTTATTTCTCCCCCTTTTTGTCAGAGTCAAATAGGGGATTATGAAAACTATGGAAGTAAAACCGGATATGCACAGTTAACTCTATGAGATGCATATGAAAAGGAATGAGCAGTCAAGCACATATGCATTCATTATTCTATAAAATAGCAAGCATGTTCTCTATGAACAGGTTAAGAAATATGCTATTGACCGAGAACAAGAGTTTCATGAGCAATAGTAAAAGGGTAGTGCTTACAAAAAGTAGTACGACAAGACTCATGAAATATGACTGATTCAAGATGTACATTCGTACAATCACTCCCTAGATGTATATGTGAAGTATGAGCAATGAAGTCTAGATAGTATGGATTTTCAAATTTTCTAAAGAACACAAGTAGCAACTTTTCCTCCCTACACTTCCATACACCGGGCTCGACTTTCGGTAGCTTCACACAACCCCAAAATTATTTTTCATTTTTCAATGAAGATGACTAACCTTTTGACATGAGTCATGCCCTTTGTTTCAGAGGCATTTCCCGGTTACTCGGTATCGTCACTTATGATTATGTGGATAGGACACTTTTCAATGCGAGTTTTCTCCTATATTTCAGGGGAGATTCTCGATTTACTCGATGTCAAATCACACTTATTACAATTTTTGACGGGGCTGATAGCTTTTTCCTCACAAGTCACGTGATTTCTATGTAGGGGATCTAGAGCCCTTAAATGTGTTGAGTGGAATAAGTGAAATCCTTATTAGTTAGAATCATTAACTCAAACGTGCAAATTGTGTGAGAGATTGCATAGAATGTAAGAGATGAATTAGCCTATTCATTGTGATGTCTCCCCCTAACTGTATGCACTGTTATAACAAAAACCTCCCCCTTAATATGTGCCATGTAACAACATGTCTACATTAAAGCATTTTTATTTAGCAAGGGAGTAAGGTCATAGGAGATATCAAAATTGAAGGGTGTGTAATCTATATACACTCAAGCACGTATCAAAATGGTATTATCAAGCAGATTGATTACCGGTACGTGGCGGAGAATGTATGTCCGAAGACCAAACTCACACATAGGGAAAGCTTTCAGTTGGACTTGTTCCAACCTTCGGCAATCGACATTTGATATACCAGTGAATCATGGCATTCATGCACACGAATATGAAGTATATGAATTTATGTACATGCGGATGCGAGAAGATAAAACCATATATGAAAACCAAATTGTTATTCACTTTGATATGCACAAAAAGTAAGATTTGAAGTGTATATGCTATGGAAAAATTTCTTATGTGCAAAAGATAAAGCAGTATGAACAATTTCTTTATGAAAAAGTGTAAAAAGTGTGTATGTACAAACCAACTCAAAAGGATTTAACTCTCTAACCTGCACACTCCTAATTCTCTTCTAAGAAAACAAAACTGATCAGAATTTAAAGGTTTAGTAAAGATATCTGCAAGTTGGTATTTTGTGTCAACAAAAACAAGCTCAAAATCACCTTTATTTATATGATCTCGTATGAAATGATACCTAACTTCTATGTGTTTAGTACGAGAATGTTGGACAGGATTTTTGGACAGATTTATTGCAGACGTGTTGTCACACATTATGGGAGTGTTTTTCAAACAAAAATCATAATCAAGCAATTGATGTTGGATCCAAAGCACTTGAGCCGCACAACTACCGGCAGCCACATATTCGGCTTCGGCAGTTGATAAAGCCACACAATGTTGTTTCTTTGAGGCCCATGAAACCATGCAGCCCCCTAGAAACTGACAGTGACCGCTTGTGCTTTTACGATCTATTTTACATCCAGCATAATCAGAGTCAGTGAAAGCATGTAAATCAAATGAATTATTCTTTGGATACAACAAACCAAGGTCTAGTGTACAATTAAATTCCTGAAAATCCTTTTCACAGTCGACAAATGAGAATCCCTGGGACAAGATTGATATCTTGCACAGAGACAGACACTAAAATGGATGTCAGGCCTACTAGTAGTCAGGTATAGTAGTGAACCAATCATACCCCTAAAAAGTTTTTGATCGCTTTTGTTACCTTTTTCTTCTTCCATTTTCTATGAGGTGGACATGGGTGTAGCAAATGGTTTGGCAGTCTCAAGTTAAAATTTCTTCACGATTTCTTGTGTGTACTTCTTCTGGTTGATGAAAATGCCATCGTCGAGTTATTTTATTTGCAATCCTAAGAAGAAGTTGAGCTCTCCCATCAAGCACATCTCGAACTCTCCCTACATGAGTTGGGCAAATTCATCATTCATCTTCAAATTAGAGGCTCCAAAAATTATGTCGTCTACATAAACTTGAACAATTAAAGAGTGTTCATCACAAGTTTTTGTAAACAAAGTCTGATCTATGTTATCTCGTTTGAAGCCATTATCAATAAGAAATGAACTTAAACGATCATACCATGCACGGGGAGCCTGTTTTAATCCATACAGTGCTATATCCAATCTGTACACGTGGTCCAGAAGTGTTTCATCCTCGAAGCCCGGTGGTTGTTCCACGTACACTTCTTCCTTGATGATCCCATTGAGAAAGGCACTCTTCACGTCCATTTGAAATAGCTTGATGTTCCTGTGACAAGCATAAGCAAGTAAGATTCTAACGGCTTCTAATCTAGCCACAGGAGCGAAAGATTCATCAAAATCAATACCGAATTCTTGAGAGTAGCCCTTGGCTACTAACCTTGCCTTATTCCTCACAACCACCCCATCTTCACTAAGTTTGTTCCGGAAAACCCACTTAGTTCCCGATTATAGGATGGTTATTAGGCCGGGGCACGAGGAACCACACCCGATTCCTTTGGAATTGGTGTAGTTCTTCTTGCATGGCGAGAACCCAAGAATTGTCATTCAACGCATCATCTAAAGCCTTAGGCTCAATGCTAGAAAGTAAAGCTAAGTTATCATGAATTTCAACTTCTCTCATTGAAGCCCGCATTCGAATTCCTTCATCCACACCGTCGATCACATTCTCCAACGAATGGTCCTTGTGTGTGGTCCATTGGTGTGGAAGGGTCGGATGCACTTGTTCTTCTTGTTGTGCTTCCTCCTCTTGTTCATTTTCTTCATTTTGATTTGCTGCCTCGCCTTGATTACTCGACTCTCCCTTTTCAATTTCATTTTCACCTGTAATAATAAAATGATCATTATCATTCGACTTCCTCATAGTATATTCATCAACAACAACATGCGGACTCTCCTCGACAACAAGTGTCCTAGTGTTATAAACACGGTAAGCTCTCGAGGATAGAGAATACCCGAGGAAAATCTCTTTGTCACTCTTCGCATCAAATTTTTTAAGATTGTCTTTACCATTGTTCAAATTGTAACAAATAGATCCAAATGGCTTAAAATGTGATATGTTGGGTTTCTTACCTTTGTAAAGCTCAGGAGTTTTCTTAAGGATCAGTCTTACCATTGCTCGATTTGTGATGTAGCAGGCAGTGTTCACTGCCTCTGCCCATAAGTACCGTGGAAGACCATTCTCCGCAAGCATGGTACGCGCCATCTCCATGAGCGTCCTATTTTTCCTTTCGACCACACCGTTCTGTTGCGGGGTTCTAGGTGATGAGAATTGATGCTCGTACCCCTGCTTCCTGCAAAATGCATCAAACTCATGATTTTCAAACTCCTTTTCATGGTCACTTTGAGTTTTCTGAATTGAATATCCTTTCTCATTCTGAATTCTAGCACAAAAGTCAATGAATTCATTACATGCATCACTCTTGTTAGATAGATACAAAACCCATACATATCGCGAGAAATCATCGACAATCATGAAACCATAAAGCTTCCCTCCAAGACTGCGAGTCCTGGTGGGACCAAACAAATCCAGATGCAACAATTGAAGGGGTTTTTCTGTTGAAACAATATTTTTACATTTAAAAGAAGTTGTGGTTTGTTTTCCTTTATTACATGCTTCACATACTCTAGAAGTTTCAAAATTCAACTTAAGAAGTCCTCTGACTAAATCATGACGATTCAGCTTCCTAATGACATTAAAACTGGCATGCCTAAGACGGCGATGCCACAGCCAAGCATCTTCACTCTTGTTAGCAACTAAACATAATTTTTCAGAAGCAATTTCATCAAAGTCAACCTGGTAAGTATTGTTACTCCTCACTCCTATGAATTTGACTTCAACTGACTTAGCATCAACAATAGTGCAGTGAGAAGACTCAAAAATAACCTTGTGACCCTTGTCACAGAGTTGACTTATACTAAGCAAGTTATGGCGAAGACCTCTAACAAGTGAAACATATTCAATACAATGGTTGAGATCCTTACCAATTCTCCCAATTTCGATTATCTTACCTCTGTCCTGTCCACCAAAAATTACTGTACCGCCAATTTTCTCTGCAAGGTCTGCAAAAAATTGTTTATTCCCCGTCATGTGCCTAGAGCATCCGCTGTCCAGGTACCATTTATTCTCTGCTGCCTTCATGCAGACCTGCACCAATAAGCAACCATGCTCATTTTGATTTGGGTACCCAAGCGAGCTTGGGTCCCGTGATGTTAGCATTTCCAAAAGATTGATTGTATTTACTGAAAAACATGTCATCATCATATTGCATTAACTGGCATATGTACATGTCATGCCCTATCTTCCCACAATAAAAACAAGTGGGTCTCTTCCTACCAAAATTTCTTCTGTTATTTATATTCCTAAAAATGGAGGGGAAACTAGAATTAACAGTTGATGTAGCACAGTGTGTGTGTGAACATTCTCCATGATGAAATAAACTTTTAACAGCATAGTGAAAATGATTTTTGTTGCCATGCATGAAATTTGAATTCTTCACAAATTGTTTTTCTTTTCCTTTCAAGATTTTCTCACTTCCATTCTTCACTTTTTCAATTTCACTTATAAGACTTTCATTTTCGCTATTCAATTTTTCTTTCACTTTCTCACATTCAATCAGCTTAGCATTCAATTCTTCAACTCCTTTTTCAACAAATCATGCCTTTCTTGGATTTCATCTTTGAGTTTAAAAGCTTTTTTCTTTTCTACATCTAGGCATGCAATTTCATCTTCGAACAAATTCACTTTGGATTCCAAAACATCATTTGCATTTTTGAATTTTTTACTTGCATCTCAAGCAGACTACATTTCTCACATGAATTAGATGAATGCAAGATTTCATGGATCTTCTTTTCAAGATTTTATTCTCATTTTTCATTCTTTTGTACTTTTCATCCAATTCCTCATAGGCAAGCTCCCATTGTTCATTAGTGATAAGCTCTGAGTCAGAGATTACCTGTTCCTAATCGCTCCTGGCCATAAGGCACATGTCCTTCACCAGCTCCTCAATATCTTGTTCATCATCGGACGTGGACTCATCCTCGTCCTCGTCGCTCCATGTGGCCTTCATCGCTTTGGGCTTCTTGCCCTTCACTATCTTTCCTTTCTTCTTCTGCAGCTCGGGGCATTCACCTTGCATGTGCCCCATCTTCTTACATTTGTAGCACATCATTTCAGCCGCTTTTGATGGTTCATTTCTTTGCTTCGGCTGTCTCTTTCCTTTCTTGAATTTCACGCCAAATCATCTTCTTTGGCACAAGAACTGTCGTACTCTTCTTGTTAGCATGGCAACCTCTTCATCATTGGTGGTTCCCATAGAATCCTCTTGGCTTGAAATTGTTTCCGGGTAAGCTTTCAATGCAACGGACTTTTTCTTCTTTGTGTCCTCTTCCGTTCTCTTAATGTTAATCTCATAGGCCATCAACGACCCTATGAGTGCATCCACGGTGAGGGTAGACAAATCTTTAGAATCCTCTATCACAGTCGCCTTGGTGTGCCAGCTTGGTGATAGGGACCTCAGCACTTTCCTTACCAAATCGGTGTCCTTGAACTCTCTTCCGAGTGATTTCAATCCATTTGTGATCTCCATGAGACGTGCGAACATCTCGGAGATACTTTCTTCCTCTTTCATGTGAAATAGCTCGTAGTCACGGATCAACATGTTCGCCTTCGTCTCCTTGACTTCTGTGGTACCTTCGTAGATAAGCTTGAGCTTGTCCCACATTTCTTTTGCGCTGCTGCACATGGAGACACGAGCATACTCGTTAGGGTGAATAGCACACTGAATAATGTTTAAAGCATTAAAGTTCATAGTGGCTTTCTTAATACTATCATCATCCCACATATCCTCATCAGGGTGTAAAACATACAGACCATTCCTAATGACAGTCCATATTTCATGACTTTGAGCACGTAGAAGACGGTCATCCTATTCTTCCAGTAAGGGTAGTTACTACCATCAAAGAAAGGTGGCCTTTGAATAGAATGCCCTTCGAGCATTAACCCCTTGTTGAGATTGTTGGCCATTCCTAACAGATCTCTCTAAACCGCTAGGTTTCTAGATGAAAACAGAGCCGAGGCTCTGATACCAATTGTTGGCCCGGTTAGGAGGCAATTGAGAGGGGGTGAATTGATTGCCCACCCTTTTTGACAAATTTAGACTTAAATAAATCAAACCACAAATATAGTAAATAAACCTTAGAAAAAGCTTGATTAGAATGTATGAATGAAAAGCAAGCAAGCCCTCACAACTTCCCAGCGCAGAAATATAATCACTCGGAGAACAATGTATGAGCGGACAGTTGATCAAACTCTCGTCTCACCGACTCACACTCGTAGTACTAACGGATAGGAAATATCATCAACCACATAAAAAGCAAACCACGGCACAGTGATTTTTAGGTGGTTCGGATGCACCAAGTGCCATCCTACGTCCACCCCTCTCACCTCGAGAGGATTTCACTAAAACACGCTGCACGACGGCAGCAACCACCACACACGGGCTCGACGGCCCACACATGTGGGTTCTCGCACGACGACGAGAAGCCCCACATACACTCGGAGCAAGCTCCGAAATCGTCTAAAGAGAGAAATAAAATGGAAATGACAAAGCCCAGTCTGAGATATATGATCTAAGCACAACAGAACTAAGAAGATGATAGACAAAATAGATCTTCCCCTAAATCCTTCAACAAAACTCGGAGATGAACGAAGGGTGGTTTGGAATGATGAAGCCGAGAGGACTGAAGTCGCCCCTTGATGAAGCTCGTCCAGGCGGTTTAGGATGAAGAGGAGCCGCAGCACGCCTCCAACCTCGACCTCAGGAACGTGGAGTGCGATCAGGGATGGAGTTCCTCCTTCTCCACGGACGCAACCCTTCTTCTCCTTCCTGCAAGAAGATAGCACGTTAGAAGCTCTAGATGTCTCCCGATCGAACCAAAGGGGCGGCGATATATACTCAAGAGAAAACATGACATGAAGACATAAACGCCCTTGCCAAACCCCTTTTGTAATGCCCCGGATTTTTTGGATCCTTCTTCGTGGGTCTCGGATCTGGTTTCTCGGAGTGTCCGACTCCATTGTGTCCGAAATTTTGGTTCGGACATCTTTCGTGTTCGGATCCGCGCGATCCAGAGTTGTTTCAGAGACCCAGAAGCGTTCTGTGGCTTTTCCGCGTGTGTTTTCCAATTCCCGGTGTGTGTTTCGGTAATTCCTTCGGAACCTCGTTGAGGGTGAACCGGGCCCTTCACCTAGGCGAGTGTGGTACCGTTGCGATCGGTGCGTTTCGAGGATCGTGGAAATGTGATTTTTCTATTTTTTGATATTTTTTGAAATTTATAGATTTTCTATATAAACCCCCTCCCTTTTCTCTCTCCCCTCTCATTTCTCTCTTCCCTCTCTCTCTTCTCTCACGCCCTCTCTCTCCCCTCTCTTCTCTGGCGGCCGACGGAGCGAGGCGGGGGCGAGGCGGAGGCGGCACAAGCGAGGACGCGGGCGAGGATGGGCGAGGATCAAGGCGGTGGAGGCGCGTGGGAGCTCTTAGCGCGGTCGCGAGCCGGCGAGGCTTCAACGGCGTTTCTTCGCGGATCGGCAAGCTCGGGGCGCAAAATCTTCGGTGGAGGTAGTGAGATGGTCCCCCAGCTCGTGCTTTCCCTTTCCCGTGAATTTTGTAGGCCGTGGCGAGCCGAGCGGGTTTATTTTCGCATTTTGGGGAAAATCCATGCTTTTGGGGAGTGAGTCGGATCTCTTGTTTTACGGCATTTTGGGCCGATCCAGGGGTTTAGATGCATGCCTAGGGACTTGGGGATGGATTCCCCTTTGTTTCCCCATCACCCGGGGGTGATCGGGGCGTGGATCGGATTTTTGGGTGGTTTCCCGCTGTTTCGCTCTCGGACGGGTGTGACGGTCCTTCCAGTGACCGTCACAGCCTGTGACGCCCCAAGGTAGGTGCGTCACAGGGCCCATTTAGCCAACTGGTGGTCTGTGGGTGTGACGGTCCCATGATAGACCGCCACGGCGCAGTGACGCGCCTGGGTTGGACCGTCAGGGATGATCTAATCATTGGCTTTCGGTCGTTGATTTTGACCGTTCGGGGTCAAGGCCTGTGACGCACCAAGGCTGGCACGTCATAGCCTTGTAACGCCCCTGTGTGGGTGCGTCAGAGCGGACGCATTCTGACCTTGTAACGCACCAGAGTTGGTCCGTTACAGCCTGTGACGCACCGAGCGGGACGCGTCACAGTTGGTTTCATCTTGTCTTGTGATGCATCAGGGCTGGTGCGTCACAGACTGTGACGCACCAGGGCTGGCGCGTTAGAGACCGTGACGCACCAGGGTAGGCGCATCACAACCAGTTTACAGCCTAGCGTCTGATGGCCCTTTATTGGTGCGTCAGAGTGGTTGTGACGGTCGAGGCTTGGACCGTTACAAGCTGTGACGGCCCAAGGTTACACCGTCAGGCTCTGTGTTATGCCGAAGTGGTTCTTCGTGCTTGCCGCGATCGTTTTGCGTTCTGTAGGTCCCTGGTCGACCCGGTTGGGACCCAGTGGTCGACTTGCGGTCTCGTGAGTGTCCCAGACACCCCGAGGGTTTTGTGTCCGTGTTTTGAGGGTGTCAGGAGGACCGTGCTACCTCGATTAGCATGCCCATAGGTGTGGTGGGTCAAGGTGACCCCACGTGTTCTGGGTTTCCGTGTTACGCTTGATCGAGTCACCGTGTATCGGTGTGTGTGCGGTGGGGTCTCCCCCGCATGTCATGAGTTTTCCTGGAAGATGATTCTCGAGTGGGCCATGTGTTTGGATTTGGACTGCGAGTCCAGTTATCGGCGTGGCGGCTTGTGCGCTGCCCTGGGAATCATGCTTCTGTGCTTTCCGCGTGGGCCATGTGTGTGGCCTTGGACTGCGAGGCAAGTTGCCCAGCCTGGGGCTGGAGGGTTCCCGCTTTTCCCTGAGTATGGAATTTGGTTTGGCGGCCTGTGAGCTACCTTGGGAACCGTGCTTCTACGTTTTTGTGTGGTCGAGTGCGTGGCCCGTGGACTATGAGTCCCGTTTCTTCCCCGACTGTGGTCACCGTGCGACGGTGCTGGTACGTGGGACGGTCCACGTACTTCGTCGGGTTCGGACATGCTTTTCCTTGGCTTGAGAGTCTACTCCCTCAGCGACCCTCCACTAGTCGTAGCCTGCTTACACGTTTAGTGGTCCCACCTGGGAGTAGGTGGACAGGCTTACCCTGAGGATGGTTTTTAGACTGGTTTCCGTCGGGCCCCACGTCTTGCAGCCAGAGTCCGACTGAGGGGAAAACCAGTTATGGGCCAGACCTGGGACGCATGGTCTGTGTGTGCACACGTGGTTAGGGGCGGTTGGACCCACGTCGACGGGCGTGACCCCAGCTAGTCACTTGCTTTGTGGTTACTTGTACAGTGTCCGTGCCTCTGGTAGGTGCTACCACATCAGGCAGGGCACCTGCGGTGCGGTGTAAAACATCAGGGGACGCTACCGACTGTGCTTCTAGTGGGAGGCACTCCTGTTCTGAACAGGGAGTGACATACCGTCAGCTTCAATGACTTCGACCTTCATGTTTTGGTCGTGTTGACCGTTGAGTTTCGGTTGTTTCGCCATGGCGCGTGCGTCAGTTTTCGTGCCGCGAGACTAGTGCTAATAGCTTTACCGAGGTTGCGTCTTATTGTACGGTACCCGAGACCGGACGGTCGAGGTTGCACCGTGGACAGCGTGTCCAGGTTGGCCGTGTCCTGGGAGACAGGCCTCTACGGCGAGGTCGCCGTGGGTTTTTACTTCGGTAAGTGGTGCTAGTAAGGTCCGGTTCCCGACTGTGAGATTGGGACTTCTCTTTCTGCTAGACCGGTACAGTAGGAGTAGTTGTAGTGCCGAGTTTTGATCGGCCACCAGGTTTCCTGTTCCTACTGTTACTGTTGCTCTTGTAGTTCAGCTTTCCGTGCCGCCGTTGTTCTCAGTTGGGGTTCTGCGGGATCCCTGCTGAGTCTCTATTTTAAAGACTCATTCCCTGCTTTTCAGGTGTGGCGGTTCTTCCACAAGGTTCGAGGGCGCGGTGCGGAGGTTCTCAGTTGTCAGCTTGCCGGGCCGAGTGTTCACTTGGCATGTGGTACGTTTTTACTACTTTAGACTGTACTTTCTGTTGGACTGGACTCTGTTGTAGCTATAGTTGTTTATTTATTTCTGTTAATTGTTGAATTATCCTGCTTTATTTCCTATTTCTTTGCGTCTCCACACTCCTTTTAGCCCTCCCGAGCCCGGAGGTTCGAGTCTCGGGTTATCGGGCCTTCCCGGTAATCGAATTCTTGGGTCGTTACACCTTTCATACCAAGTACAAAGGATGGTGGATGCCCTAGGGCCATTATAGTAAACAACTAAGCCAATCGGACCTAAGATCGGAGGGTTCAAGTTCAGATCTGAAAAACCCGATCGGAACGCTCGGAAAAAGTGTCGACTCTTAGAGTCGACTCTTTTTCACGAGTGTTCTGCCAGAACACATAAAAACAACATACGTGACATAAGTGTCGACTCATTGAGTTGACACTTTTTACCAAGTGTTTTGGCCTGTGAACGAATCAACATTCGTGATGAAAAGTGTCGACTCTTGAGGTCGACACTTTTTCACGAAGGTTCTGTTTTCACAGATTTAAATGAACTTACCTGAAAGTGTCGACTCTTGAGGTTGACACTTTTCCCCGAGTGTTCTGACTTTGCAAGATAATAGAACCCTGGTGACAGTGTCGACCCCATGGGTCGACACTTTCTGCCAGCGTTTGTGGACGTATAAAATTGTACGTCCATATGTCCCGCCGAGCCCCCGCATTAATGTCAAAGTCTAAAAGAGAAGACCCGGGGAGAACAAGCCATCCAGGGCTCCGGGAGAATACTACCGTCCGGCAAATCCTCACATTTGCACGGGTGCATTAAATGACAAAGAAAACACATGATACCCCTCCTGCATTTATACACTGCTATGGACCCACCCCCGAGTCCTTAACGGTGAAGAAATATCCCAAAGAGTGCACAACTTCAAGTTCCTGAAGCAAAAACATAAGCTCTTTCAAACGGCACACTCCGTGCCCTTTCAACGGCACACTGCCTGCAAGGCCCCAGCGGCACACCCCTGAGGTGCCTCCAGCGGCACACTCTTCAGGTGCCCCAGCGGCACACCTGAACGAGCCCCCAGCGGCACGCTCCTCAGGTGCCCCAGCGGCACACCCGAACAGCCGTTCAATGGCACACTCTTCGAGTGCCCCAGTGGCACACCCTTTAGAGGCCTCCAACGGCGCACCCCTTTGTGCCCCCCCGGCGGCACACCCTTGTGCCTGTCAGCGGCACACCATCAACAAGCCCTTCAACGGCGCACCCCTTTGTGCCCCTGCCAGCGGCATACTCTTGTGCCTGTCAGTGGCACACCACCAAGCGCCCCTCCAGCGGCACAACGACCTGGCCCTCCAGCGGCACAACGTCCTGGCCCTTCCAGCGGCACAGCGGTGAATCCCCCTGAACGGTGCAAACCGGCAAATAATTCAACGGTTACAAGGCAGGCCCCTTGGCGCGCAGCTCGGCCACTTCAACGCCAGCTAGCACCCACCTTGGTGTCACCTTCTAGTTGGATGAGAGAGATCCCCACCTGACGAAGACAAGATCCGGGTCAACCTCGGATGGCAGTGCCATCATGAGGTCCCCCGTCAATGGCCCACCTATAAAAGCCTCTCAGAAAGAAAGACAATGCATGCGAAGGCACCCGTTCGAAGAGAACAGAATGAGAAGAAGAAGAGAAGAAGAAGCAGGTAGAGGAGAGCAAGGAGAGAAAGGGAGAGTGTGCTGTGTAGTGGAGAGGGAAGGAGTGGAGGTGAAGGGAACGGTCACCCTTCCTCATCCTAACCCTCTCCCCAAGTTTTCTTTTTTTTCTTCCCCATGTTCTCCTCTCCCATTTGTTTGGATGTAATGCATCACGTTTGGCCTTTGGGTCATGACCCCTGTCATTTTTAGTTCATCGTGAATGAAACATCTTCTGGCTTTTCCTTCTTTCGTTGCATTTGTTACCTTCTTCTTAGCGTTGATCTGTGAGTTTCTTGCGTCTGCTCCCAGCCTTCCAACCTCTGGCTCCATCTCACCTCCCATGGCACTGGCCTACCTGGTGGATGGGTTTTACCCTTGGCTTGACGGGGCAGAGCTGGTCTCTTCCCCTTCCCGGGGCTTTCCTTAGTACAACAACCCTTGAGCCTTTGCTAAAACAGGTCTGTGGGGGTCCACTCTCCTTTTGACACTTTGGATCCCCTCAATACCTAGAGCGTCCTCCTTGGCCCTCCTTCAGAACCAGTAGTGTACACATGTACGCTCAAGCCTCCCAGCCATCAGCTCACTCAGGCCCTCCAGCGGCACACCTTCCTGGGTCTGCTCAGCGGCATAGTCCTCCATTTGTCTACCCAGCGGCACAGACTCCCCTGGGTTGCCCAGCGGCACGCCCTTCCCGTTTGTTGGCTCAGTGGTACACCCTTCCTATTCCTCTGCTTAGCGGTACACTTTCCTTGGCTGCCTCAGCGGCACACCTCCCCTACTGGTCTGCTCAGCGGCACACTCTTAGACTGCCAGCCCGGCACACCTTGATTATCATTCTTTCGGTGCATTCATAGCTCGTATCAGTCTGAAGGTTTCTCGTTCGGCGTTTTCTTCAAGTTTTTCGACGTTTCCCCAAAGGTGGCTGCCTAGGCACACACCTCAGTTGTTGGTTCATGTCACTCCTTGTGGGCATGTCCCTTGTTATTCCCTTATCATCCGGGTTAAGGGGAGATGCTGCCGAATTTTTTTCAGAAATAATAATAAGTTAGAAGACAAAAAAGGGGCAACAAACAAATGAAACCGACAACAATGAAACATTCTAATCAAGTAAGGGAACTATGCGAGGCTCTAGGAATCGGCTGAATAAGACTCAAAGAACTGCGCCATTGAGCATGAACTGGAATTCGATCACATGGCAGGGAAACTGAAAGCTTAACCATTTGGGACTCTCTATCAGACATGAACTGGACAAGGGACCCTCTCTTGAACCCTGACCCACTCCTTGAGCGGCACACTTTGCTTGGTTTCATTCTCCACTCTTCCCAGTGGTACACTCCCACCTGCCTCCAGCGGTATGCCTCAGTTCTTCCCCCTTCACCTTCAGCGGCACACTCCTAGATCCCCCAGCAGTACACTCTCCTTTGCCTTCTGAGCAGTACACCTCCTTTACCCTTCAGCAGTACACTCCCCTTTAACCTCCAGCGGTACGCTCTCCTCCTCCCCAGTGGCACACTGCCCACTCTCTTAACTCTCCAGCGACACACTCTCAGCCCTCCAGCGACACACTCCTAATTCCACCTCCAGCGGTACACTCCATCATTCCCCAACAAATATATATATATATGTATATAAATATATATATATTAAAAGGAACAATAAATAATAATAATCGTGATAAAACAGGGGGGAGGGTAGCTCCAATCGAAATACTAAGCAAAGAGAAAATAACAAAAAGGGAGGTGGTAGCAATGAACAAGAAAAGAATTCATGGTCTGTGAACGGTAAAAGACAGTCAGCGAAAGGGGTAATGCTAATAAATGAACGATAATGATGAATGTCACTCTAGGCAACTCACGAACATAACGGTATGGCCCTCGTCTCTCCTTCTTGGATTCCGAACCCGGGAATATTAATGATGCTCTTGTGAGCCGAACGTCATCCTCGGGAGTCGTCTCTCTCGTCATGGTGACCGCCCGACCTTACCTCGGGACAATATCTCATCAGGGTCTCCTCCCTCACCGGGATCTGACTTTCTCCCCTGTATTGAAATTGCCGTCCCTTGGTAGACATTTGCACGGATTCGTCCCCCCGTTACCGTCCGATTTTCCGTATGAACTTCCGTCCAAACATGGAATGGTCCATCGGCGACCGACATATTTTGAGTGTTCATGCCCTCACCACGGGCTTACCGCATAGCCCGGCTACCATTTCCTTCCTACATGAATTAGTATTTCTCTCAGTCGTGGAGCCCTTATTTTCGGCAATTAATCAAGGGTATTCCCCTCTCTGAGGGGATGTAAATGACGTTGTGACCTTTATGGCACAACGGGTCTCAGTCCCGACCCGAACCACACAATCGCCTGACTGAGTCAGATCGAGCGCACCCGTGGCTCTTCGGAGCCTAAATAAATCGTCACTTTGTGACTGGCACACCCACGCACTTAATAAACTCAATTGACAAATAACCAACAACGATTTAAATAAAAAGTGTGTCCACAGCGTTATAAAAACCTTAAGGCACAGCAGAGAGTGTCCAAATAAGTGTCGACCCCATGGGTCGACATTTTTCCTGATAGGTGGAAAAGCGTAATAAAATCGATTGAAACTGCACAATTCAAGAAACAAAGTATCAAGATCAAACATATTCACACAATGACTAGCCTTGATTCTACCTAAGATAATTTCTATGGAGCAGGCTGCTTTTGTCAGGGGCAGACACATTGTTGAAAATATTGCCTTGACTCAAGATCTGATTCATGATTTGGGCAGAAAAACTAGAGGCAACAATGTCATCTTTAAACTTGATATGGAAAAGGCATATGACATATTAGAGTGGGACTTCATGTTTGCTGTTTTATACAAATTTGGTTTCAGGCTACCTTTCATTCAGATACTTGAAAAAATGGTCAAAAACTGCTAGTTTTCAGTCCTGCTAAATGGGGATGCAGCTGGTTATTTTAAGTCTTCCAGGGGTGTGAGGAAAGGAGATCCTATTGCCCCCTCACTATTTATTATTGCTGAGGAGAACCTTAGTAGATCTTTAAAGCTTGCCCATTGCAATGGCTGTGTTGAATGGTACCAAGGTCCTCGGAGATGCCCCCCAATTTCACATCTCCTATTTGCAGATGACACCTTGATCTTCAGCAAAGCAAACATTATGTCAATCAGGAACTTACTGAAAGTGCTCAACACTTATGAAAAGAGCTCGGGCCAACTTATCAATGTTAGTAAGAGTGGCTTTTTTCTACATCCCAAGATTCAGGAATCTGCTGCCACCCGAATACATAATGTCACTGGCTTCACCAGGCTAAACTTTCCTCACAAGTATCTTGGGCTGCCTCTGGTCCTTGGCAGAAATAAAAAAATTTATTATGTAGGGATTATTTCTTCCATACAAAAAAGAATATCTGGATGGAAATCAGGGCTACTTTCCCCGGGTGCAAGGCTTATTCTGATTAAGCATGTCTTATCCTCGATACCCATTTATTCCCTCTCTTCTCCTCCCTTGCATTCAGGAACACATCAAATTCTTGAGAGCTCTCTTGCTAATTTCATCTGGGGCAGTTCACACAATGATAATAAAAGGCACTGGAGATCTTGGCAGAACATTTGTAGGCCCATCACACAGGGAGGACTGGGCATCATGTCCCTCAGACATATGGAAACTGCTTTAAGAGTTAAGATGCTATGGCAGGCTTTGCACTCTAATTCCTTGTGGGCAGTCCATTTCAGAGCAAAGTATATTGGTCAGACCCACCTCCGAGATGTGCATTTCAAAAACATGAATGGATTCGCTAGAAGAAGCTGGCTCAAGGCAAAAAACATTATCCTTCAAAACAAAAAGGTGATTGTTGGAGATGGTAACAGCACAAACTTTTGGAATGATACTTGGATTGGTGAACACTGTCTATCAGAATTTGTTCCTGACAATAGTATCCTAAATCCCAATGTAACTGTGAAAGATTTCTTGTCTCATCCATCTAATGAAGATTCTGATTTGCTGAATAGGCTGGTCCCTCCTCATATCAAATTAGCCATTGAGAGTACCACCCTAACTCAAGACTCTGATTTTCAAGCATGGAGTCTATCTTCCTCCAGAAAATGCACTGTTGCATCTTCTTATCAGACCCAGGCTGATAATAACAACAGATAGTCTATTATTAAGTGGGCTCGGTTATGGTCACAATGGCTGCCAACTAAAATATCTATCCATTTGTGGAAGATTTTGCATAACTGTCTTCATGTTGATTCTAATATCCAGAGATTGAGGATTCCTTTATGTTCAAGATGCACTTGCTGTCAGATGCATCATGAGGAAAATATAAATAATCTTTTTCTCCAAAGTGAACTTGTTGTCCACATATGGTCCCATTTCAGAAGTGCAGGTCTGCGTCTGGATGGCAACTCTATCAGAACTTTCATCTTGCAGATAACTAACAGCATCCTTCCTAAATCAGGTTATGGTCATCTAATGATTGTAGTCATTGGGTATGGTCTATGGGACATATGGAAGGCCAGGAATATAGCAAAGTATGAAGGTAAAACCATATCATACTCCAGTATTCTGCATCAAATTATTTCCCAAGTTAAACAGAACTGTGCGGCTGCTAACCTTAAGGAATCGAACAAGGAAAAATTAGAATTTATTCAGTCTCTGGGCATTGCTGTTCAGCCTCCTAATGTTCCTCAGCTGAAAATCATCAGATGGATATGTCCTCCTTGGCCCTTCCTTAAACTCAACTCTGATGGTGCTTGCAAGCAAAATGGGGTATCTGGAGGAGGAGGGGTCATTAGAAACTTCAAAGGTGATATCATTCTCGCCTACTCCCACTACTATGGTCAGTCCAACAGTTTAATTGCAGAGGCTAGAGCACTTCTTGATGGTATCAAGTACTTGCATACTATCAGTGATCGGCCTGCTTACCTTGAATGTGATTCTCATATTCTTGTCAGGATTATCAATAAGGAGATTCATTGTCCATGGTCCATTCTTTCATTTGTTCGTGATATCTGGAGATCAACTTCTCAGTAGGACAGGATCAACCATACTTATAGAGAAGGGAATAAAGTCGCAGATTCTTTGGCCTCTTTAGCTTGTAATTCCAAATGTAATGTTTTTTTCTCTTGTAATGAGCTACCCTCTATTATTAAGGGAGAGGCTCGATTAGACAAACTAGGCTTGCCTAGTATTCGATTGATGTAACTTCATCTTTTACTATTAGCAATAATATTTACCTCCTAGGGGCCTGAGGGCAGAGTGGTTCATCTCCTCACCTCTGGTAAGGGGAGCATTCTCCCATCAACTCTAGGCAAGGTTTTTTTGGGAAAAAAAAGATCAAACATATATGGACTTGTAACTCAAATAGACATAACAACACTTGATTTCAACCCAAATCAATCCATCCACATTGAAATCCAATTAGACATGTATTCTTACCATGGCCTTGAATAATTTGAGTGAAAACTCCACAATGATCCTGCATTTTCAAATTGCCATGAATCTCAATAACTCAAGTTAGCAATTTAGGTTTCCAAACCAATCCATATCAAAAGAAACACTCATCCCATTTGTAAGCTAGATTCACAAGTGAAAAGCTCGATTTTAATAGTAAAAACATCTCATCCAAAGGAATGTAATCGAACATGATAAACCATATAAGAAACACTTAGTGCTCACCCAATTAAGTGTGTAGGGTCTGTGCAATCAAGAAACACACCATCATATGGTCGATCCACTTGAATCAACATTCAACATTCAATATTTCTCTTTAACAAGACTCAAACTGATTAACCATTCAGTGTATCCTTCAAAACCCACAATCATCAAATATATATCAATGCAAATCATATAATTTAACACCACAAATGATCTTCGTCAAAACAGTCTGGGGCACAATAATACCCAACTACTAATCATATTTAAATTTCATTTTAATTTTATTTTAATTATTATTAATAAAAAATAATTAAGCATATCATAGTTATCTTAAAATTATATTCAAAAAAAGTGATAAAGATTGGCAATCAAAATTATAAAATTTATATTGAAATTATGCTACTAATGAGTGAAATGTTAGTAACGTAAGTCTATCAACAACTTTGAAATTTTAATTGTTAGTCTTAATGGTCTCTTTTGATCATATTTTTAAAATAAATATGAAATAATTATTTTTTTAATTTAATAAATTTTAATTAAAAAATAATTAAAAATAAAATTTAAATACGAATAATGTATATTATACTTATCTCTTTATGATTGGTTGAGTCTATAAAATCTATACATCTTTTGAATTTAAAATGAAGATTTTAATGAACTTAATCAAAAATTTTCCTTCTACTAATTATCACTATCTGAGGTGTAAATCTGGTTGGACCCAGAAACGGTCCAATAAAGGGCGGCCCACTAAGGTTTGCGCGGGCTAAGCCCAGGCAAGGGACGAGCACGCATGCTCAACCCAATAAGAGGAGGACCGGCCCAGTAAAGTATCGGATTCCATGACGCACAACGGCCACGGCCCAAGCGCAGTTCTCGCCGGAGGACACTCCGACGACCGACCGTTGCCCCCACGACGTCGGCCTTGACCCCGTAATGGACGAGCACGCGCCATGAGCGCCGTAAGACTCGTCCAGGGACCGGCCGGCGCCGAGGCTATCGCCCTCCAACGGGAAACTCCCGCCAACATAGCGGAGGAACGTTACTCTACTAAGGAGACCCTTCCCTCTCAAGGGATGAGGTCTCTCGCTCCAGGACAACCCATATAAAAGGGACTTCGACAGAAGAGAAGGGACACGGGATATTCTTCTACTAAACCCCATACTACTACGCAAGAGGAGAAAGGGTGGATACTTCTGCCATACAAGCTTCCTATTGAGAATAGAGCAACCCGACCTGCAACTATGATAGAGAGGCTATCGGCTACGACAAGAGAGAATCTTCCTCCTGCACGGCCTTACAACCCAGCGAGCACTCTCCGAGTACCCGTTGGGAGCGGCGAGCACGCGTGTAGAGGACCTACACACCTCTTGAATCAACTACTACGACATCTACTTCTCTTTTACTTAGCCCTTCTCAATTGATAATTGAATCCCTTGCTGACTTAAGCATCGGAGGGTTGTCCCCTAGGGTAACACTCGGGACTCCTTCTGACGCCTCTTTGGATTCTTGGTGTTTGCAGGCCTCCACGGACGCGAGATGATTTCCCCAACAAATAAATAGAGAAGGTGGTACGTGGCCTAGGAACCATTTTCTTGTCGCTATACTTCTTGGCACTGTCTGTGGGAACCAGAGCCAAAAGCTATGGTGCCCCGTGGAAGCCTTCGCAACGCCAACAACCGAGGGCGGGGCTCCAACCAGGGACCCAACTCTCACTGGGGATCACAGGAAGCTTCTTCCGCTCGCCCCCGACCAGAGGTCACCCCAAGTGACCTAGATGAGCTTCGCCAAGAGGTCCAGGCCCTGGCAGAGTTCTGTCGAGAGCTTCGGGACCAGAGGCCCCAGTACGCCCCACCCGAACGATTGGAGGGCGAAGGAGGACAGACCGGAGAGAACTTTCGGCAGGTACAGGAGGCATCCCACACCTCCGTCGCAAGGACCCGACGGTCACGCAGCGTGCCTGCACCCAAGGTACGCAGCCCACTTCATTCCAACCCGGATATGGACCGCTAGCTTCAACGGTTCGACGAAATTGAGGACAAGGTCTTGTGTCTGGACGACGTCCTCCTAGCCGCCAAGCATCACTGCCTCATCGACGACGATCTGGACTTCCATGCTCCCTTCTCTAGGGAAATCATGGAAGCTCCTATCCCTCTGTTGTACTCAGACTATTTCCTGACAAAATACTCAGAAATAACGGTTCAGAAATTTTCTCGAACACCTTCAAGGCCACCCGGCCTCTCCGACAACCCAGTGGGTCCGACCAACGGCCCCAACCCGCTAGCTGAGGTATACGGCGGCACTAGCAATCAATCGGGACCACTCCCGACTCATAAGTTGTGGACTTTGCCCGCCTTCTACACAACCACCGGGGCCATCCCGGGTGTTGTGTCCCCTGTGGCTCTATGGTTTTGATGATGACAAATGTTATGGGGTTCTGTGGTTTTGATGATGACAACTGTTATGGCTCATTATGTATTGATGATCTAATCCTGATGAAATATGAGGAACTGTCAGAACATGTTTAAGGATGACTCACACTCATGAAGTCAACCTATGTCAAAGTCAAATCTCTGACAGGTACAGTCAATGCACAGTTAGATCAGGTAATGTTCCATCTAATCTCAGATCTATCCATATGTTAATTTTTATGTCTATACGGTCTATACATTCATGCATAATCACTCTCAGCACAGTCTTTACATTGCATGCGTAGCAGACATCTTAAGTCTATACATTGCATGTGTTGCAGACGAGCATAGTCTACACATTGCATGTGTTGCACATTCACAATGTCTATACAACGCATTTGTCGCAGGCACAGCAAGTCTGTACACAGCATTCCTCGCAGGCACAGCTGTTTCATGCATTCATATAGTCTACACATTGCACGTGTTGCACATTCACATGGTCTATACATTGCATGTGTCGCAGATAGCATAGTCCATACATCGCAGTTCTCGCAGGCTAGCAAGTCTGTACACTGCATGGCTCGCAGGGTAGCAAGTCTATACATTGCATGGCAAAGTTCAAAGTCAATACATTGCTGCATTGCTTGCATTTGTGAAGTCTATACATTGGCTGTTGTCTTGCAGCATTAACCCAAGTCCATACATCGGTTGCAGCACTGCACGCACACTCAAAGTCCATACACTGCATTGTGGCATGCACACTAGCAAGTCTGTACATTAGGTATCTTTACCTACGTTGCAACTCGCAAGTCTATACACTGGTATATTTTACCTACGTTATATTCTCGCAAGTCTATACACTGGCATCTTTACCTACGTAGGACTTGCAAGTCTATACATCGTGCAGTCTGCACGTTGTGGGTAGCAAAGCCTGTAAAACGGTGTGTCAGCAAGTCTGTACATTGCTCACCGTCTCACTGAGCGTCTCAAGTGGACACCAAGTGTGTACACTGCCATCTTGCAGCACAGCATAAGTCTATACACTGGACCGTCTCTCTTAGCGTCTTGTGCATGAGTCAAGTCTGTACAGCCTGTGTTCAGCAACATCAAGTCTGTACAACGCATAGCTGCACGCATGACTAAGTCTGTACACTGGCATCTTGCAGCGTTAGCACAAGTCTATACAGCCTGTGTGCTTCATATTGCCAAGTCTATACAACGGCTTGCAGCACTCAAAGTCTGTACACTGGCTGCAGCAGGCTCGCACACACTAAGTCCATACATTGCACAAAGTCTGAACATTGGTATCTTTACCTACGTCTAAGTCTATACATTCTTATAGGCATTGTGCATTGTTCAAGGCGGAGTCTGTACATCGTTATGTTGTTCTTGTGCCGTAGCAAATCTATACATTTCTTACGCTTGGCATTTGACGCCCACCAACAGTGGCGTCACTTGTGAAACAAACGTCTTGGTGTAAGGCGTCTTTCTGTTAAGCATGACTTCATCAACTCTATACATTGTCTGCTTGCATAACACAGAGTTTGTACATCCTTTCAGCATGTCAATGCATTCACTTCCAATGTATATACTTTGCTGTCTGCAGCTGAACATGCATTTCACTCTAACTCTGTACATGCCATACATGAAGTCTATACATGCTACTGCTTAGCATTCACTGAGTCTATACATGCTCATAGTCTGCATACGTGAAGACTGTACATGCTTCAGTGTCACATTCACTAAGTCTGTACACGCTTCAGTCTCGCATACACGAAGTCTGTACACGCCTTACAATGCCACAGTCCTGCATGCGTGAAGTATGTACAAGGCCAAAGCACTGCATATATGTAGTCTGTACATGGCATTGTTCTGCATTCACCAAGTCTATACAATGCCATAGCCACGCATTCATAAAGTCTGAACATTGCATTGCTTCGCATTCATGAAGTCTGTACATCGCTTCTGCAGTGCCTTCATTAAGTCTGTACAAGGTTTTAACCTTATACTGATAACTCTGTTCGAATGTCTGACAGGGACACTTTGCAGAGACTGATGATTGGCACGTGATCCGAGGCTGGAAGGACTGACAGAATGGTGACACGTGTACTGAAGCATGCTGAGATGCTGCCACGTGTTCAAGTCATTGGGCGGGAACTCAAATGCCACACGCCCAATTCCTGCTGCTCTATATATATGAAGCTTCTTCCACCTGAAGAAGAGAGATCGTGAGACAGAGAGCTCTAGCAGAAGAGAGACAGAGAAATAGCAAGAGTAGAAGAAAAAGAGTAGAAGAGCAGAGCGCCTGCACGATCTAGGAGAAGAAGAAAGAGAGTGAAGAAGAGAAAGAGAAAGAAAGAGAGATAGAGTGAGAAAGAGAAAGAAAGAGAGACTGAGTGATCTGAAGAAGAAGAAAGGCAGAGAGAAGCTTCGTTCTGAAGATCTGTCTTCACTGGACCGTGGATCAAATCCAGGCCAGTCAGCTCATTCTGAGCCACATTGTGCTTCATCGTTTACATCCTTCCGATTGCTGTTGTCTATGTTTTTCCTTTCCATTTTACACCATTTCTTCAAGCTGTTAGTCAGCGGATGCAGTGGAGGATTCCACTGGACGGGCAAGCTGTAATCCCCAGCGGTTGCAGAGAAGGTTCTTCTCTGGACAGCAAGCTGTGTTGCTCAGCAGGCGAGGTGGATACCTCGGACAGCAAGCTGTGTTGCTCAGCGGTTGCAGAGGATCTGTTCCTCTGGTCGGCAAGCTGTTAAGCCCAGCGAAGCTGTGTATCAGCGGTTGTAGGCAAGCTGTGATGCCCAGCTGTTCAAGCTGTGAGTCAGCGGAATCCACACTCGGTTTGAGTGTGGGGTGGATGTAAGTCTGCTGGACCGAACCACCTAAAAATCATTGTGCAGTGGTTTAATTTCATATTTTCTTCCGCTAGATGAATGTTTAGGCTCGATATGCTTTCACATGTTCATTGAGCTATTTGACTGCACATTTACTACTTGATTGAACACCTTATAGTAGTTTAGATTCGTTAGATCTGAATCTGTTTTTGCCTCAGCTTCTTTGAGTGTTCTAAGTTTTAGTCAGGAGGTAGTTTTAATTGGGTGAATTTTTTAAGGGGAGATTCATTCACCCCCCTCTGAATCCCTAGCACCGAACCCAACACTTGGTATCAGAGCGGGTTGCTGTGCATAGGATCTAACAATCCGCAGCAGATCCTGCATTTCTGGTTGGTGCATTACAGAGTGGGTTTCCTGTGTTCTGTGTTTTGTTTCACCGAGTTAGTGTCTTGATTTGCTCTTTTGATTTCAGTGCATTTATCATCTCTCGATGGGTCGTCCTCTTGTTTTTGATGGTTCTAACTTAAATAGTTGGCTAGGCGGCCTATGTGTTTACATAGACTCAGTTGATCCAAATCTGTGGAGTCTACTGTCTAAAGGCCCACACAAATTACCTCATGATGAGACCAAGTGGTCTAGAGAGGACAAAATAAAGAACCGTGATAATGTCATAGTTCTTAATATCATGAGAGCTGCTATTAATACTGACATATATCCTTTTGCGCTCAGGTGCACTTCTGGAAAGGAGATATATGACAGAGTGATCTCTGATCAACTGCATGAGGATCAATGCTTAATGGTCAACCGGGGAAATGATGATGAGGAAACCTCATCCAAGGTAAGCTCTGAATCAGAAGAGATTTCAATTGATGAATTATGGGATATAAATGAGGAACTTTCTAATAGATGTGAAAAATTGAAATCTGAAAACAAAAAGTTGAAAAAGAAATGTGATAAAATAAATTTGAAAGCTTCCTGTGAAAACTGTCCAAATCTGAAACAATCTTATGATGCATGTATGCTAGATGTTCAGAACCTTAAGAAACAAAATGATTCTCTAAAAATTGAAAAACAAACATGGTTGGACAAAATGTCAGAAATTGAGAATCAGCTGAATGATAAGAAAAATGAGCATTTAAAAGACATGCAAGAGTTGACTGAAACAAATTCTGTAATGGACAAACTAAAGCTTGAAAATGTTAAGGGTCAAAAGGAAATTGAAGATCTCAAGGCTAGTTTGAATAAAGTCAGCAAGGAAACAATGCATATTTCTGCTCTAAGAGAACGAAATGAAGATCTTTATAATGAAAATGAATGGATGAAGAAACAAATTATCTTGTTTAAAGAAGATCACAGAAATTTGCTTGCTGATAAAATCAAAGTGGAGGAAAGAGAAGATGAACTAATTGAAAAATTGGAGCTTATGTCTGGAAATGGAAAATGTAATGAAGGAGTCATGAAGCTATCTGAAGAGAACAAAGAACTGAGGGAACAAAACAAAAAACTGATGGTTTTAAATACTGTTTTCTCACAGAGGTTTCTGACTATCGAAAAAGAGAAATCTATTTTTAAGGAAGCTCAACCTCAAAAATTTGAGAAGGAAAACACTGAACTGAAAGCTGAAATTGAAAAATTAAAGTGTTTAAACACTGGCTTATCTGAAACACTTCTCACATTAAAAAAGGGAAAATTCACTTGTGATGGAGAATCACAAAGGGTGATCAGTCTAGAACAAGAAATTGAGAAGTACAAAACTGCAAACAAAGTTCTAAGCGAATGTGTAAATTGCAGTGAACAGGAGATAGCCAGTTATGAGCTTCACATTGCTAGCTTGGAAAGTAAAATTCATAATCTGGAAAACTCAGTATCCAAGTCTGCTAAAAATGAAGGAAAGATAAAAGCTGTCATGAAAGATAAGAATGACAATTCAAGAAAGGGGATAAGTTGTAGTTCTGATGTTAAAGAAACTACTAAAAACCAGCTATACACTACTTTTGTGCAAAGCTCTGATGTAGCTGGTACCTCAAGTCAATCCCCAAAATAAAATAAAAATAAGAAATCACCTTCAAAATCTATTTTTCAGTTCAAAGCCCAGAAAATTGAAAAGCAAACAAAACCTGTTGAGAATAATCAGAAATTGAAAAGAAAGAGTCAAACAAAGAAGGCAAAGAATATTTCTGGTTATACCCTGAAATCTGTTAGCTCTGCTGAATCTGATGGGTCAATGCAAAATGCTCATGCCTCTTGTACTCATTCGCATGCATCTAGGAATTCATCTGATAGAAACCATGTCTGATGCTTCTTGCTATTACTGTGGTAAGCATGGTCATTTCATGGATGCATGTTTCATCATGAAACAAGATGATAAACTGCATGCTAAATCTTCTGATCATCATGGGTACAAAAGAAACAAACTTAAGTTCAACCAGCACATCACATGCTTCAATTGCAACAAGCCAGGTCATAAGGCTGTTGAGTGTTGGTCAGGGAATTACAGGAATAATTCTGGATCTAGAAGTAAGCATGTTAGGTGCTTCGAGTGTGGCAAGTATGGGCATGCAGTCAAGGACTGCTGGTATGCTCAGGGAAATCACTCTAATTCTAAATTTGTCAAATTCCCTGCAAACAGAAATGATTTTGGTAGGAATAAATCTATTTTTAAAGAAAAGATTCCTGCATGTTTTGAATGTGGATGGTAAATCAAAGGTTCATGCAAGCAACAGAAACTTTCATGCTAAATCACATAGGTTACATGACTATAACAATGTTCACAAAAAGAATTCAAGGGTTGTTATATCATGTAGATATTGTGGTAAATTTGGCCACTCCATGACCAATTGTCATCTGATGGACTTTGATGACAATATTGCTAAGAAATTGTTTAGAACACCTGTTAGGGATAATACAGGACCCAAGGCTGCTTGGGTTCCTACAAGATCAAAATGATTGTTTTGCTGCAGGTGTGCCTTGGAATGAATAAAGGGGGATTAATAAGCCAAGGCACTCAAGAATGAAACCCCCAGGATTGCACTATTCAGGTCAGTTCTGAAAAACTGTGTTTAAATTTCATCATCTGAAATTGTTGAAATGCTTGTCTGATTTCTGATGTCTTCTTCTTGTCTAGCTGATCAGTCTGCATTCCAGACTCAGCTACTGAATTTAATTCTGAACATATCTGATGCTCTTCTCACATGTTTGTGCATGTACTTTATTCTGAGCTAATTCATGTGTTGCACTGAGGTTGAATGATTCATTTAAATGCATATAGACAATGCATGTGTCCATCAAGGAAGTCATTCAAAGCATATAGAACTGCTTTGCACTGCATCTCTTTGCATAACCCTGGTATATTAAATGGTAAGTTACTAAAGGGTAGATGTAATCTATCTGGAGGTTCTTACTATGTGTGAGATGGTCCTTGAGACCAAGCTCTCCGCCAAGTACCAAGGGTCATGTCTTCATTTAAAAGCAGTGTAATGAATATCATAAAATTTGAAAAATCTGAAAATTTGAAATGAAATTGATGCATTTGGTAAATTCTCTCTCTGATTGAACAAGCATGAATTCTCCTTGAGCATATTTTAAAATCATGAGCAGTGCTTCAATTGTATTTCATGCACTTAGTCAGGGGGAGTTTGACTGATGTTGCATATGAAGAGTAGTGCAGTTGAAAAACCTAAAAAGAAATTTCATTGCATCTAGACAGGGGGAGCATTTAGAATTGGTGTTTTGATTGTCACATTTTGAACACCTCTTGTCTAGTAATTGATCAACTCTCATCTGATGTCATATTCTCTCTCTTGAAAATGGATTCTGCCTTCTATTCGTTGAGTTGTTAAAGAAGAGTTTCCTTCAACTCTCTTCATGATACTACCTGTCAGCTGATCTGTCTGAAATCCAGACTCAGCTACTGTTTGCTGATATACACTCTTCTAATGCTATTCCTTGCTATGTGTTGCACTACCAGCTTACACTCATCTTCACATTCTTCTTAGCTGGTGTGACTGACTTAATTCTATTGTTGACTTGTTGGTCAGTTATTCTTTCGATTTGATCTGAGGAACACAAATTGCATGTCATACAATCTAGTCTGAATCATGTAGAAATTTCTATCATATAGGTTTAAGAATAACCACTGAATCAGACTGATATAAGAATTATGTATTCTCAGATTTGTACTTAAATTTCTTGAAAATATCTGAATGATAAGATTTAATGAACTTTAACCACTTGTGTCATGAAAACCTTAGACTCTCTCATCTGATATCTGAAAATTGGAAATCAAGGCTACTTTGGTAGAGATACATAGAGTGAGTACTGTGGTTAAACATTAACTTGAGAAATGTTGACTAATTGAAAAACTGTGAATTCAGAGCAATGACTTGGTCACTGAGAAACTGAGTTCTTCATCAATGAAATAAAGTAACTTATGTCATGAAGTGCCATAGTTATCTCTGGTAAAAATTTATTGAAAAACCTGACAGAGCAATGGCATATTTGTGTCAAGTAACTGGGGAGTCTGGCCTCTGATCAAGGTGTCTCTTCACGTAAAAAGACATTTGTATTGCTAACTCTGGTCTCAATGTTGAGAGGCAATGACAGTTATCACACTGAGTAACTGGGTCACTTCACCTAAGACGTGTTGTGCCTCATGTAAAAAGGTGTTGATAAACCCAAATTGCACAGGTAAAGTAAAATATGTTTCAAATAAAAATATTTTGCAAAATCTGTCAATTCATGCTCCTGTAAAAAGTGTTTAATCTCAATACTAATCTGTGCAACTCTGAAAGTAGTCATTGAGATCTTGTGTGTAAGATGAAGATGATTAGTCATGGTTATTATCTGGTTATTTGGTTCACCTTTATTAAAACTTGACTTCAGATATGAGTATTGAATTTAATTGACAAATTGGTATACATCATAATTAAATCAGGTTGGTCAAGTTACAAATTCATAACCCTCTATGATAAGAGAGTCCTTTCATGTTAAGACTTATTGTAGTTATGCATGCTCTACAATCCCTCATGATCTGCTTCATACCTTGGTATCAGTCCTTCTTGGTATCAGTTATCTGACCATACAAATGTGAGATGCTACTCCCATTATTACCTTGTTCACTTGCAGTCTTCTGAACTTCAGAATCCTTATGGTGATGGATTTCAGATTGATTCATTGGTTAACCAGAGTTCATTTCTGTTCTTCAAGAGAACTTCTGGGTCATGTGTAGTTAAGGGGAGAGTAGTCATACATTCATGTTGATAGGGGAAGTTTCAGCATTGCATAAAAGCTCCTATATCATCTCCTTCAACAGTCAATGATCATTCCATCCTTTTTGCTGTTGTCAAAGGGGGAGAAACTTTTGTGAGTCATCATTTGCATACATGGTGCATTACATGCTCATTATTTCTGAAAGAGCCATTCCATTGTGTATCTTCATATTCATCATGATGAATCTAAGGCAATGACTCATAATATTGCCATCATCAAAAAGGGGGAGATTGTTGTGTCCCCTGTGGCTCTGTGGTTTTGATGATGACAAATGTTATGGGGTTCTGTGGTTTTGATGATGACAACTGTTATGGCTCATTATGTATTGATGATCTAATCCTGATGAAATATGAGGAACTGTCAGAACAGGTTTAAGGATGACTCACACTCATGAAGTCAACCTATGTCAAAGTCAAATCTCTGACAGGTACAGTCAATGCACAGTTAGATCAGGTAATGTTCTATCTAATCTCAGATCTGTGCATATGTTAATTTTTATGTCTATACGGTCTATACATTCATGCATAATCACTCTCAGCACAGTCTTTACATTGCATGCGTAGCAGACATCTTAAGTCTATACATTGCATGTGTTGCAGACGAGCATAGTCTACATATTGCATGTGTTGCACATTCACAATGTCTATACAACGCATTTGTGGCAGGCACAGCAAGTCTGTACACTGCATTTCTCGCAGGCACAGCTGTTTCATGCATTCATATAGTCTACACATTGCACGTGTTGCACATTCACATGGTCTATACATTGCATGTGTCGCAGATAGCATAGTCCATACATCGCAGTTCTCGCAGGCTAGCAAGTCTGTACACTGCATGGCTCGTAGGGTAGCAAGTCTATACATTGCATGGCAAAGTTCAAAGTCAATACATTGCTGCATTGCTTGCATTTGTGAAGTCTATACATTGGCTGTTGTCTTGCAGCATTAACCCAAGTCCATACATCGGTTGCAGCACTGCACGCACACTCAAAGTCCATACACTGCATTATGGCATGCACACTAGCAAGTCTGTACATTAGGTATCTTTACCTACGTTGCAACTCGCAAGTCTATACACGGGTATATTTTACCTACGTTATATTCTCGCAAGTCTATACACTGGCATCTTTACCTACGTAGGACTTGCAAGTCTATACATCGTGCAGTCTGCACGTTGTGGGTAGCAAAGCCTGTACAACGGTGTGTCAGCAAGTCTGTACATTGCTCACCATCTCACTGAGCTTCTCAAGTGGACACCAAGTGTGTACACTGCCATCTTGCAGCACAGCATAAGTCTATACACTGGACCGTCTCTCTTAGCATCTTGTGCATGAGGCAAGTCTGTACAGCCTGTGTTCAGCAACATCAAGTCTGTACAACGCATAGCTGCACGCATGACTAAGTCTGTACACTGGCATCTTGCAGCGTTAGCACAAGTCTATATAGCCTGTGTGCTTCATATTGCCAAGTCTATACAACGGCTTGCAGCACTGAAACTTTGTACACTGGCTGCAGCAGGCTCGCACACACTAAGTCCATACATTGCACAAAGTCTGAACATTGGTATCTTTACCTACGTCTAAGTCTATACATTCTTATAGGCATTGTGCATTGTTCAAGGCGGAGTCTGTACATCGTTATGTTGTTCTTGTGCCGTAGCAAGTCTATACATTTCTTACGCTTGGCATTTGATGCCCACCAACAGTGGCGTCACTTGTGAAACAAACGTCTTGGAGTAAGGCGTCTTTCTATTAAGCATGACTTCATCAACTCTATACATTGTCTACTTGCATAACACAGAGTCTGTACATTCTTTCAGCATGTCAATGCATTCACTTGCAATGTATATACTTTGCTGTCTGCAGCTGAACATGCATTTCACTCTAACTCTGTACATGCCATACTTGAAGTCTATACATGCTGCTGCTTAGCATTCACTGAGTCTATACATGCTCATAGTCTGCATACGTGAAGATTGTACATGCTTCAGTGTCACATTCACTAAGTCTGTACACGCTTCAGTCTCGCATACACGAAGTCTGTACACGCCTTACAATGCGAGAATATTGGCACGTGATCCGAGGCTGGAAGGACTGACAGAATGGTGATCCGAGGCTGGAAGGACTGACAGAATGGTGACACGTGTACTGAAGCATGCTGAGATGCTGCCACATGTTCAAGTCATTGGGTGGGAACTCAAATGCCACACGCCCAATTCCCGCTGCTTTATATATATGAAGCTTCTTTCACCTGAAGAAGAGAGATCGTGAGACAGAGAGCTCTAGCAGAAGAGAGACAGAGAAATAGGAAGAGTAGAAGAAAAAGAGTAGAAGAGCAGAGCGCCTGCACGATCTAGGAGAAGAAGAAAGAGAGTGAAGAAGAGAAAGAGAAAGAAAGAGAGATAGAGTGAAAAATAGAAAGAAAGAGAGACTGAGTGATCTGAAGAAGAAGAAAGGCAGAGAGAAGCTTCGTTCTGAAGATCTATCTTCACTGGACCGTGGATCAAATCCAGGCCAGTCAGCTCATTCTGAGCCACATTATGCTTCATCGTTTACATCCTTCCGATTGCT
This sequence comes from Amorphophallus konjac, assembly GCA_022559845.1. Classification (NCBI taxonomy): domain Eukaryota; kingdom Viridiplantae; phylum Streptophyta; class Magnoliopsida; order Alismatales; family Araceae; genus Amorphophallus; species Amorphophallus konjac. The sequence goes on along the minus strand of CM040129.1, from coordinate 94,707,808 downwards.
GTTGTCTGTATTTTTCCTTTCCATTTTACACCGTTTCTTCAAGCTGTTAGTCAGCGGATGCAGTGGAGGATTCCACTGGATGGGTAAGCTGTAATCCCCAGCGGTTGCAAAGAAGGTTCTTCTCTGGACAGCAAGCTGTGTTGCTCAGCAGGCGAGGTGGATGCCTCGGACAGCAAGCTCTGTTGCTCAGCTGTTGCAGAGGATCTGTTCCTCTGGTCGGCAAGTTGTTAAGCCCAGCAAAGCTGTGTATCAGCGGTTGTAGGCAAGCTGTGATGCCCAACTGTTCAAGCTGTGAGTCAGCGGAATCCACACTCGGTTTGAGTGTGGGGTGGATGTAAGTCTGCTGGACCGAACCACCTAAAAATCATTGTGCAGTGGTTTGATTTCATATTTGCTTCCGCTAGATGAATGTTTAGGCTCGATATGCTTTCACATGTTAATTGAGCTATTTGACTGCACATTTACTACTTGATTGAACACCTTATAGTAGTTTAGATTTGTTATATCTGAATCTGTTTTTGCCTCAGCTTCTTTGAGTGTTCTAAGTTTTAGTCAGGAGGTAGTTTTAATTGGGCGAAATTTTTTAAGGGGAGATTCATTCACCCCCCTCTGAATCCCTAGCACCGAACCCAACACTTGGTATCAGAGCGGGTTGCTGTGCATAGGATCTAACAATCCGCAGCAGATCCTGCATTTCTGGTTGGTGCATTGCAGAGTGGGTTTCCTGTGTTCTGTGTTTTGTTTCACCGAGTTAGTGTCTTGATTTGCTCTTTTGATTTCAGTGCATTTATCATCTCTCGATGGGTCGTCCTCTTGTTTTTGATGGTTCTAACTTAAATAGTTGGCTAGGCGGCCTATGTGTTTACATAGACTCAGTTGATCCAAATCTGTGGAGTCTACTGTCTAAAGGCCCACACAAATTACCTCATGATGAGACCAAGTGGTCTAGAGAGGACAAAATAAAGAACCGTGATAATGTCATAGTTCTTAATATCATGAGAGCTGCTATTAATACTGACATATATCCTTTTGCGCTCAGGTGCACTTCTGGAAAGGAGATATATGACAGAGTGATCTCTGATCAACTGCATGAGGATCAATGCTTAATGGTCAACCGGGGAAATGATGATGAGGAAACCTCATCCAAGGTAAGCTCTGAATCAGAAGAGATTTCAATTGATGAATTATGGGATATAAATGAGGAACTTTCTAATAGATGTGAAAAATTGAAATCTGAAAACAAAAAGTTGAAAAAGAAATGTGATAAAATAAATTTGAAAGCTTCCTGTGAAAACTGTCCAAATCTGAAACAATCTTATGATGCATGTATGCTAGATGTTCAGAACCTTAAGAAATAAAATGATTCTCTAAAAATTGAAAAACAAACATGGTTGGACAAAATGTCAGAAATTGAGAATCAGCTGAATGATAAGAAAAATGAGCATTTAAAAGACATGCAAGAGTTGACTGAAACAAATTCTGTAATGGACAAACTAAAGCTTGAAAATGTTAAGGGTCAAAAGGAAATTGAAGATCTCAAGGCTAGTTTGAATAAAGTCAGCAAGGAAACAATGCATATTTCTGCTCTAAGAGAACGAAATGAAGATCTTTATAATGAGAATGAATGGATGAAGAAACAAATTATCTTGTTTAAAGAAGATCACAGAAATTTGCTTGCTGATAAAATCAAAGTGGAGGAAAGAGAAGATGAACTAATTGAAAAATTGGAGCTTATGTCTGGAAATGGAAAATGTAATGAAGGAGTCATGAAGCTATCTGAAGAGAACAAAGAACTGAGGGAACAAAACAAAAAACTGATGGTTTTAAATACTATTTTCTCACAGAGGTTTCTGACTATCGAAAAAGAGAAATCTATTTTTAAGGAAGCTCAACCTCAAAAATTTGAGAAGGAAAACACTGAACTGAAAGCTGAAATTGAAAAATTAAAGTGTTTAAACACTGGCTTATCTGAAACACTTCTCACATTAAAAAAGGGAAAATTCACTTGTGATGGAGAATCACAAAGGGTGATCAGTCTAGAACAAGAAATTGAGAAGTACAAAACTGCAAACAAAGTTCTAAGCGAATGTGTAAATTGCAGTGAACAGGAGATAGCCAGTTATGAGCTTCACATTGCTAGCTTGGAAAGTAAAATTCATAATCTGGAAAACTCAGTATCCAAGTCTGCTAAAAATGAAGGAAAGATAAAAGCTGTCATGAAAGATAAGAATGACAATTCAAGAAAGGGGATAAGTTGTAGTTCTGATGTTAAAGAAACTACTAAAAACAGCTATACACTACTTTTGTGCAAAGCTCTGATGTAGCTGGTACCTCAAGTCAATCCCCAAAATAAAATAAAAATAAGAAATCACCTTCAAAATCTATTTTTCAGTTCAAAGCCCAGAAAATTGAAAAGCAAACAAAACCTGTTGAGAATAATCAGAAATTGAAAAGAAAGAGTCAAACAAAGAAGGCAAAGAATATTTCTGGTTATACCCTGAAATCTGTTAGCTCTGCTGAATCTGATGGGTCAATGCAAAATGCTCATGCCTCTTGTACTCATTCGCATGCATCTAGGAATTCATCTGATAGAAACCATGCCCCTAGGAAATCTGATGCTTCTTGCTATTACTGTGGTAAGCATGGTCATTTCATGGATGCATGTTTCATCATGAAACAAGATGATAAACTGCATGCTAAATCTTCTGATCATCATGGGTACAAAAGAAACAAACTTAAGTTCAACCAGCACATCACATGCTTCAATTGCAACAAGCCAGGTCATAAGGCTGTTGAGTGTTGGTCAGGGAATTACAGGAATAATTCTTGATCTAGAAGTAAGCATGTTAGGTGCTTCGAGTGTGGCAAGTATGGGCATGCAGTCAAGGACTGCTGGTATGCTCAGGGAAATCACTCTAATTCTAAATTTGTCAAATTCCCTGCAAACAGAAATGATTTTGGTAGGAATAAATCTATTTTTAAAGAAAAGATTACTGCATATTTTGAATGTGGAAAACTTGGCCACCGTGCTTCTGAATGCTGGTGGGCAGGTAATGGTAAATCAAAGGTTCATGCAAGCAACAGAAACTTTCATGCTAAATCACATAGGTTACATGACTATAACAATGTTCACAAAAAGAATTCAAGGGTTGTTATATCATGTAGATATTGTGGTAAATTTGGCCACTCCATGACCAATTGTCATCTGATGGACTTTGATGACAATATTGCTAAGAAATTGTTTAGAACACCTGTTAGGGATAATACAGGACCCAAGGCTGCTTGGGTTCCTGCAAGATCAAAATGATTGTTTTGCTGCAGGTGTGCCTTGGAATGAATAAAGAGGGATTAATAAGCCAAGGCACTCAAGAATGAAACCCCCAGGATTGCACTATTCAGGTCAGTTCTGAAAAACTGTGTTTAAATTTCATCATCTGAAATTGTTGAAATGCTTGTCTGATTTCTGATGTCTTCTTCTTGTCTAGCTGATCAGTCTGCATTCCAGACTCAGCTACAGAATTTAATTCTGAACATATCTGATGCTCTTCTCACATGTTTGTGCATGTACTTTATTCTGAGCTAATTCATGTGTTGCACTGAGGTTGAATGATTCATTTAAATGCATATAGACAATGCATGTGTCCATCAAGGAAGTCATTCAAAGCATATAGAACTGCTTTGCACTGCATCTCTTTGCATAACCCTGGTATATTAAATGGTAAGTTACTAAAGGGTAGATGTAATCTATCTGGAGGTTCTTACTATGTGTGAGATGGTCCTTGAGACCAAGCTCTCCGCCAAGTACCAAGGGTCATGTCTTCATTTAAAAGCAGTGTAATGAATATCATAAAATTTGAAAAATCTGAAAATTTGAAATGAAATTGATGCATTTGGTAAATTCTCTCTCTGATTGAACAAGCATGAATTCTCCTTGAGCATATTTAAAATCATGAGCAGTGCTTCAATTGTATTTCATGCACTTAGTCAGGGGGAGTTTGACTGATGTTGCATATGAAGAGTAGTGCAGTTGAAAAACCTAAAAAGAAATTTCATTGCATCTAGACAGGGGGAGCATTTAGAATTGGTGTTTTGATTGTCACATTTTGAACACCTCTTGTCTAGTAATTGATCAACTCTCATCTGATGTCATATTTCTCTCTCTTGAAAATAGATTCTGCCTTCTATTCGTTGAGTTGTTAAAGAAGAGTTTCCTTCAACTCTCTTCATGATACTACCTGTCAGCTGATCTGTCTGAATTCCAGACTCAGCTACTGTTTGTTGATATACACTCTTCTGAAATATTCCTCTATGTGTTGACTCTACACCAGCTTACACTCATCCTTCACATTCTTCTTAGCTGGTGTGATAGACTTAATTCTATTGTTGATTAGTTGGTCAGTTATTCTTTCGATTTGATCTGAGGAACACAAATTGCATGTCATACAATCTAGTCTGAATCATGTAGAAATTTCTATCATATAGGTTTAAGAACAACCACTGAATCAGACTGATATAAGAATTATGTATTCTCAGATTTGTACTTAAATTTCTTGAAAATATCTGAATGATAAGATTTAATGAACTTTAACCACTTGTGTCATGAAAACCTTAGACTCTCTCATCTGATATCTGAAAATTGGAAATCAAGGCTACTTTGGTAGAGATACATAGAGTGAGTACTGTGGTTAAACATTAACTTGAGAAATGTTGACTAATTGAAAAACTGTGAATTCAGAGCAATGACTTGGTCACTGAGAAACTGAGTTCTTCATCAATGAAATAAAGTAACTTATGTCATGAAGTGCCATAGTTATCTCTGGTAAAAATTTATTGAAAAACCTGACAGAGCAATGGCATATTTGTGTCAAGTAACTGGGGAGTCTGGCCTCTGATCAAGGTGTCTCTTCACGTAAAAAGACATTGTATTGCTAACTCTGGTCTCAATGTTGAGAGGCAATGACAGTTATCACACTGAGTAACTGGGTCACTTCACCTAAGACGTGTTGTGCCTCATGTAAAAAGGTGTTGATAAACCCAAATTGCACAGGTAAAGTAAAATATGTTTCAAATAAAATATTTTGCAAAATCTGTCAATTCATGCTCCTGTAAAAAGTGTTTAATCTCAATACTAATTTGTGCAACTCTGAAAGTAGTCATTGAGATCTTGTGTGTAAGATGAAGATGATTAGTCATGGTTATTATCTGGTTAATTGGTTCACCTTTATTAAAACTTGACCTCAGATATGAGTATTGAATTTAATTGACAAATTGGTATACATCATAATTAAATCAGGTTGGTCAAGTTGCAAATTCATAACCCTCTATGATAAGAGAGTCCTTTCATGTTAAGACTTATTGTAGTTATGCATGCTCTACAATCCCTCATGATCTGCTTCATACCTTGGTATCAGTCCTTCTTGGTATCAGTTATCTGACCATACAAATGTGAGATGCTACTCCCATTATTACCTTGTTCACTTGCAGTCTTCTGAACTTCAGAATCCTTATGGTGATGGATTTCAGATTGATTCATTGGTTAACCAGAGTTCATTTCTGTTCTTCAAGAGAACTTCTGGGTCATGTGTAGTTAAGGGGAGAGTAGTCATACATTCATGTTGATAGGGGAAGTTTCAGCATTGCATAAAAGCTCCTATATCATCTCCTTCAACAGTCAATGATCATTCCATCCTTTTTGCTGTTGTCAAAGGGGGAGAAACTTTTGTGAGTCATCATTTGCATACATGGTGCATTACATGCTCATTATTTCTGAAAGAGCCATTCCATTGTGTATCTTCATATTCATCATGATGAATCTAAGGCAATGACTCATAATATTGCCATCATCAAAAAGGGGGAGATTGTTGTGTCCCCTGTGGCTCTGTGGTTTTGATGATGACAAATGTTATGGGGTTCTGTGGTTTTGATGATGACAACTGTTATGGCTCATTATGTATTGATGATCTAATCCTGATGAAATATGAGGAACTGTCAGAACAGGTTAGAAGGATGACTCACACTCATGAAGTCAACCTATGTCAAAGTCAAATCTCTGACAGGTACAGTCAATACATAGTTAGATCAGGTAATGTTCTATCTAATCACAGATCTGTGCATATGTTAATTTTTATGTCTATACGGTCTATACATTCATGTATAATCACTCTCAGCAAAGTCTTTACACTGCATGCGTAGCAGACATCTTAAGTCTATACATTGCATGTGTTGTAGACGAGCATAGTCTACACATTGCATGTGTTGCACATTCACAATGTCTATACAACGCATTTGTCGCAGGCACAGCAAGTCTGCACATTGCATTCCTCGCAGGCACAGCTGTTTCATGCATTCATATAGTCTACACATTGCACGTGTTGCACATTCACATGGTCTATACATTGCATGTGTCGCAGATAGCATAGTCCATACATCGCAGTTCTCGCAGACTAGCAAGTCTGTACACTGCATGGCTCGCAGGGTAGCAAGTCTATACATTGCATGGCAAAGTTCAAAGTCAATACATTGCTGCATTGCTTGCATTTGTGAAGTCTATACATTGGCTGTTGTCTTGCAGCAATAACCCAAGTCCATACATCGGTTGCAGCACTACACACACACTCAAAGTCCATACACTGCATTGTGGCATGCACACTAGCAAGTCTGTACATTAGGTATCTTTACCTACGTTGCAACTCGCAAGTCTATACACTGGTATATTTTACCTACGTTATATTCTCGCAAGTCTATACACTGGCATCTTTACCTACGTAGGACTTGCAAGTCTATACATCGTGCAGTCTGCACGTTGTGGGTAGCAAAGCCTGTACAACGGTGTGTCAGCAAGTCTGTACATTGCTCACCATCTCACTGAGCTTCTCAAGTGGACACCAAGTGTGTACACTACCATCTTGCAGCACAGCATAAGTCTATACACTGGACCATCTCTCTTAGCGTCTTGTGCATGAGTCAAGTCTGTACAGCCTGTGTTCAGCAACATCAAGTCTGTACAACGCATAGCTGCACGCATGACTAAGTCTGTACACTGGCATCTTGCAGCGTTAGCACAAGTCTATACAGCCTGTGTGCTTCATATTGCCAAGTCTATACAACGGCTTGCAGCACTCAAGGTCTGTACACTGGCTGCAGCAGGCTCGCACACTAAGTCCATACATTGCACAAAGTCTGAACATTGGTATCTTTACCTACATCTAAGTCTATACATTCTTATAGGCATTGTGCATTGTTCAAGGCGGAGTCTGTACATCGTTATGTTGTTCTTGTGCCGTAGCAAGTCTATACATTTCTTACGCTTGGCATTTGACGCCCACCAACAGTGGCGTCACTTGTGAAACAAACGTCTTGGAGTAAGGCGTCTTTCTATTAAGCATGACTTCATCAACTCTATACATTGTCTACTTGCATAACACAGAGTCTGTACATTCTTTCAGCATGTCAATGCATTCACTTGCAATGTATATACTTTGCTGTCTGCAGCTGAACATGCATTTCACTCTAACTCTGTACATGCCATACTTGAAGTCTATACATGCTGCTGCTTAGCATTCACTGAGTCTATACATGCTCATAGTCTGCATACGTGAAGATTGTACATGCTTCAGTGTCACATTCACTAAGTCTGTACACGCTTCAGTCTCGCATACACGAAGTCTGTACACGCCTTACAATGCCACAGTCCTGCATGCGTGAAGTATGTACAAGGCCAAAGCACTGCATATATGTAGTCTGTACATGGCATTGTTCTGCATTCACCAAGTCTATACAATGCCATAGCCACGCATTCATAAAGTCTGAACATTGCATTGCTTCGCATTCATGAAGTCTGTACATCGCTTCTGTAGTGCCTTCATTAAGTCTGTACAAGGTTTTAACCTTATACTGATAACTCTGTTCGAATGTCTGACAGGGACACTTTGCATAGACTGATGATTGGCACGTGATCCGAGGCTGGAAGGACTGACAGAATGGTGACACGTGTAATGAAGCATGCTGAGATGCTGCCACGTGTTCAAGTCATTGGGCGGGAACTCAAATGCCACACGCCCAATTCGCGCCACTCTATATATATGAAGCTTCTTCTACCTGAAGAAGAGAGATCGTGAGACAGAGAGCTCTAGCAGAAGAGAGACAGAGAAATAGCAAGAGTAGAAGAAAAAGAGTAGAAGAGCAGAGCGCCTGCACGATCCAGGAGAAGAAGAAAGAGAGTGAAGAAGAGAAAGAGAAAGAAAGAGAGATAGAGTGAGAAAGAGAAAGAAAGAGAGACTGAGTGATCTGAAGAAGAAGGAAGGCAGAGAGAAGCTTCGTTCTGAAGATCTGTCTTCACTGGACCGTGGATCAAATCTAGGCCAGTCAGCTCATTCTGAGCCACATTGTGCTTCATCGTTTACAGCCTTCCGATTGCTGTTGTCTATGTTTTTCTTTTCCATTTTACACCATTTCTTCAAGCTGTTAGTCAGCGGATGCAGTGGAGGATTCCACTGGATGGGTAAGCTGTAATCCCCAGCGGTTGCAGAGAAGGTTCTTCTCTAGACAGCAAGCTGTTGCTCAGCAAGCGAGGTGGATACCTCGGACAGCAAGCTGTATTGCTCAGCGGTTGCAGAGGATCTGTTCCTCTGGTCGGCAAGCTGTTAAGCCCAGCGAAGCTGTGTATCAGCGGTTGTAGGCAAGCTGTGATGCCCAGCTGTTCAAGCTGTGAGTCAGCAGAATCTACACTCGGTTTGAGTGTGGGGTGGATGTAGGTCTGCTGGACCGAACCACCTAAAAATCATTGTGCAGTGGTTTGATTTCATATTTGCTTCCGCTTGATGAATGTTTAGGCTCGATATGCTTTCACATGTTCATTGAGCTATTTGACTACACATTTACTACTTGATTGAACACCTTATAGTAGTTTAGATTCGGTAGATCTGAATATGTTTTTGCCTCAGCTTCTTTGAGTGTTCTAAGTTTTAGTTAGGAGGTAGTTTTAATTGGGCGAATTTTTTAAGGGGAGATTCATTCACCCCCCTCTGAATCCCTAGCACCGAACCCAACACCGGGGGCACTCTGACTATAAGCCATGCCACGTGGCACCCAGTGAAAAGGCCAGGGGCCCGCCCAGGGACGCCTTCTTTTAACCCTCCAAGGTCAAAGGGAGACCCAAATAGGTCAACCATAGGCTCAGGAGGCCCGCAGTACGCGTGTACGGCTCACACTCGTGTGTTCGGCATTCTGTCGAACACCTTGTAGGCGCGTATAATTCAACCCTTCTACACCAACCCACGGGCCACCCCGTGATTCTAGTATGCTAATTGGGTCCTACAACGACCCGCCAGCAAGCCGGGGCCACCCCTGACCCTCAGACACGTGGCAATAGGCCACTCAACTTTAGCGCTCGGGCCAACCCAAGGCTACCCTGCCAACCCATTGTACACTACGGCACACAATACGAGGCGAGGCCCATGGGCCCAAGGTGCCTCCTCCCAGCCCCTATGGACTTCTACCCTCGGCCCTAGGCCCAATCTAAGGCCCGTCGGTCACCTACGCGGCCCATTCGACAACCCGGGGTGTGTCGGGAAGTTGCCCGAACACCTTGCGAGTGGCTACCATGACTCAAAGAACAGCGGCCCCCATGGGCCATTTCAATATCCCGGAACTCCGTATCCTTCAAAGGATATCCCCAGACGGTGAAGGAGGACCCCTAGGGGCCATCCCTTGGGGTTGCGGCTCGCCCGGGGCCAGTTCGCCCCAGGGCATGGCCGAGCCCCCGGGGAGGGCGAACTCCCCGGGGGGCCGTGCCCTCTCCTTAGCTCGGAGGCCCGACCGCCCTCCCCAGTCCCAGTTCGTGCAACTCTCAATCTCGCGGTCCGAGGTTCGTGCAAAGTTCGTTCGTCGTACCCGTACGTGGAAGAACTCGCGAAGATGAAGCCCTGGGATTACGTTAGTCACAATACCCGCGTCCCTCGCACGCACGTGGCAGGTCAACCAGTATCCTTCTAGTATCCTCCTGTCCTTTTCTTATTAGCCAATCTAGGAAGAAAAATAACCAAAAATCCAATTTTATAGAGGTGGGACCACTCCCCCCTCTCTCTTCCAACCCAGTCCGCCCAAACCCTCCCAGGAGGGGGGGGGGGTTTAGGCGGACCAGCCTGGCCCCCTAGGCTGGTCCACCTAAACCCCTTGGATAACTAAAAAAAAATATTTTTTTAAAATAAAAAATGGACCTGTTTTCTCCGCCCAAACCCCCTCGGGGGAGGGGTTTAGGCAGACCAACCTGGCCCCCCAGGCTGGTCCGCCTAAACCCCATCAAAAATTTAAAAAAAGTTTTTTTTCCTCCGAAGAGGGGTTTAGGCAGACCAGACCAGCCCCTTGGGCTGGTCCACCTAAACCCCATCTCCCACACTTCGATACACACACAAAAAACACAAAAAAACATATAAAAATAAAATAAAAATGGCATTATTTGGAGGGTTTACCCGGACCAAGTTGAACCCCCAACTTGGTCCGCCTAAACCCCACCCCCCACCCCTTCAACTTCCTATAAATTGCCCCCCTTACAAGCTCAAGGATGCATGCATGAAGCAACACAAGAATCCACATATAGACGAGCAAACTCCCCTGGCCTAACTGTCACACCCTCGGACCCCCAAGGCCTTCGGCAAGGGTCTGGAACATAAGAAGATAAGTAAGCGCGCGGTTGGCTTGCTAGTCGGCTCACGCACGCCGAGGGTATGTCCCACGTACTCCCCTCACGCGGTGTTTAGCCATCTCACACCAAGCCCACCTTCGCCGCATGTAAGATGACTACGCCAACGGCAAATACACCCGCATCCCAGGTCCGCCCGTGTACGTTAACTTACGACGGTGACGAAGGGCACTTCATAATGTCACGCCGGGCCCCGACATGGAACCGTGTGCCCACCGTTCACCTTCTAGTCGGCCGTTGGCCCCTCGGATTAACAAATCAAGTCTAGTCGGACCTCTGGCCCAGGAATCATAGTCCCGGGGCCGACCTCGACTCTTCGACATGACAACACTCGCCGTCCGAGACCGCGTCCGGCCTCCACCTCGAGCCGCGTCCGGCCTCCACCAGGCACCAGTCCATGTCCACTCTGGCCACCAAGGCAGTCGGACTCACACCACCTCCTCTGTAAAGAGTCCCTGTAAAACACGCTGATATCCGCTTTGTCAGGCATTGACCCGGGGATCGACCCACGCGTCGGAATTGTCCCGCGGCTTGCGCCCGTTGTACTTTGGCTTTCTAGGCCCATATGTAAAGCCCATGTGGCTCATCATCAAGCTAGTAAAATACAAGCATCCGCATTCGGGCCCCCTGCTTCCTACCTACACCACTCGGCATCCGTGCCTGACACCCTAACCCCAGTAAACACACCCCTCAGTCTAACGCGCACCCATAGCTGCTGAATGCCCCCAGCTCTCTACCCATGACTTCAGACTTATATACAGACTTTTCTTCAGCTCAGAACGAAGGTATTCAGATTCAATCCGATGTAAATAAACACAAGTTGCTTGCGGCCGGTGGGGAAAGACGTCCAGTACATGATTCCCGCAATCGCCTACGCACTCGCACCCATGGAACCTCTTCTCTCCACGTGTCGCCCGATCGCCCAAGCCCATGTGCCGCCCCCTGGTGGCGCTTCCCCGGTCAACCCTTGGTTCTATGAGTGATTGTCGAGAAATCGACTGGCACGCCCGCACCCTATCCGATTAACCCTTATCCCGACATTTCCGTGCCATTCGACCCTTTTTCGACTTTCCGTGAAATGAGAGTGTCCGATACCGCCGTGAGAGGCATGCAACCGTAAGGAGGATACCCGAGATATATCAAACTCCCGTATTTTTCTTCCCCGCTGTATCCCTTCCTTCACCCCTGTAATCGGCATAACAAAAACCTGTGCGAACAGAGAGGATGGCACGCCCGGTGGGACGTCTCCCACGTTCCTTCTTTTTGCTGAAGAAAAGTCTGTGCCAGCCCTGAAGCCTTGGTGCCCTTTCCCTGTCCTTGTAGGAGAGGCAGAGGAGGGCACTCGTGTGAGCATTCTCCAGCAGCTTTTGGTCCGCGTTCTGATCGTCGAACCGCGCCCGGTGACTGTCGGCAGCACTCAGCGCTCCAGGAACCTTGGTGGCCGTCACCTACGGTCCCAACGTCATTGCCCCACATGCTCGGGTGGGCTACTTGGCGACGCCGATCGCTTTCGACAGCTTCACCCCTGTTATCGGATCACCCTACTTCTTGGGCGTGGTCCCCGTGGCTGCTCTTCAGCCAGCTCCAGTTTCTCCATTGGCTCCTGCGGCCAGTGTGCCACATGCATCTCCAGTTCCGGTGGCCCACCTGAGTGCCGGGCACCGGACCACCACCACTGGCCCCTTCAGGGCCCCCAGATCAACGCCGGCCCGGGTAAGCGTTAGCTCCCGGGGCCAGCCTTGTCCAATCTCCAACACGGGCCCCGTGCCCCAGACTTCGGTCACCTTCTCAGCATCTTCCTTGTGTTCCCAACCCCGAGCTGCAACCAAGCCGGCACCCAACACTGGCTCCCTTCCTCGGGTTCCCAACCCCGAGCCGCAGCCAAGCCGGCACCCAATATGGGCTCCCAGCTCCAGGTCCACGGCTTCTCAGCATCTTCCTCGGGTTCCCAACCCCGAGCCGCAGCCAAGCCGGCACCCAATACGGGCTCCCAACCCCGGGTCCACGGCTTCTCAGCATCCCCCTCGGGTTCCCAACCCCGAGCCCCGGTCAAGCCGGTACCCAATGTGAACGTGTCACATAGACATTTTAAAGAGAGGGAAAATATTTAAAAATGGAAATATGGGAAAATGTGCTAAAATATGAGGGACATGAAGGAAAAGAGGATGAGCATGAGATGCTCTATGGAGGGTGATCGCCAGAGGGGTTACCTCAAAAATACAAAGATGATCGCATGTACCTTGTATGAAGCGAGTGAGATTGCAAGTTCTTCCCTCCTCCTTCTACCGGTCGGCCGATGAAGGGGGTTTATTGCTTGATTACCCTTGCAAGAAAACACACAAAATAAACAAAGATGTGGATTAGCCAAAGATGTGTAGTATCAATGCTCTAGAAATATAGAATCAATCAAATTGGGCATGAACACACCTTGTGTGTTTTGGTTTTAAAACCCCTTAAGAAGGAGTAACAAGGTATGGGATTATGTGAATGCAATGATATGCAAAGTAAACAAATGAATGACGTGCTGAGAAGATCTCTAGCAAAGTGCTAGAAGAAGGAGGCGTAGGATGATATACTAATAACTAACAGACTAAAAGATTAAAGAGGGAAACTCCATGTTGCTGTGTGTGCAGCAGTAGAGGGAGGAAGAAAGCAAGTAGCGGCTGCTGCAGGATGAAGAAACGCCGCTGTGGGAGGAGAACGTTTGATGAAGAAGACCACTGTCGGGAGAAGAACGTTTGATGAAGAAGACCATTTGATGAAGAACCTGCAAAAAAAATAAAACCCTCCTCTCTCTCTATTCCGCAGGCAAAAACTCTCTTATTCTTCTTCCTGTTCTCTTGTTCTCGTTGTTGTTATTGTCCTCTTGTTCTCTCTCACGCGTGAGGGATTCAAAGGGTATTTATAGGCCCAAAATCCTTGCATCAATGGGATTAAAACAAGGCAGTCGATCCTCCAGTAAGAATCCCTCTTACCAATCAAACACAAAGTGTAAAATGGGGAAAGGATCACTACTGGAAGGTAGCAGGGGAAATGGAGACGGAAGTGAAAATGACGAATTGACAAGGGGCGTTAATTGAAATGACAACATCCACACAGTCGTTAATTCCTGGATTTATTTATGGCAATAAAGGACTTTCCTAATTTAAAATTGACAAATGACGGATGTTTGAATGGGCGTCAAATAATCAACGCCCCTCATCCGGGCGTCAATTCTTTTAGTTTTATTTTCTTTAGGATTTGTAAAACCCAGGAAACAACGCCTGTTTGAACAGTCGTTTATTTGTGAAATCACGACCCCCATCAGGTTGTCAGTTAAATGATGCCCTTCCTCCAGGCGTTAATTACAATTGTTATGGAAAATTAGAATTGTCATGAAAAAACTACCAAATGATCAGAAAAACTTCATATTAAGCCAATATTGAAGTCCGCTTTGGGGCGTCACGTGGTGACATGAGATTTACTCAACATAGCATCGATTTTGGCGTGTCTACAGCTGCCCCGCCTTGGCGTCTGCTTTGCAAGGGAGTGAGACGGAATGAAGCGAAAGTGCAACAAGCGAAATGAAGTAGGAACGAACTGATAAGTAGATTCCAAGGTGTGATGTGACACGCCTCTGACACTAAGAGTTGGAAATCTTTCCGGGATTTTGAATGAAACAACTTCGGATGATTACGAGAAAGCAATGATTAGCTGGACGAAGGAACTAAACTAATAAATAAAATGTGCGTGAGGGCACGGAAGGAAAGACACCATTGGAGAGCGGTTACCAGCCAATGTGGACGTGCTACAACCAAGGTGGGTTTGCAGGAAAATAAAATGAATGTGAGATAATGACCCAGCGAACAAATGCTTTCAAGGAACCAGCCTGAGCGGCTTCAAGGAGAACATAGTACTTGATTTTGGAATGGAATATCTCATGTCAACTTAGTTAAGAGCGAGCGGCCCTCATTATTGACGTAATATGAGGATTTTCATCATTAAAGCTCAAAGTCCTACATGATGCATGCTGGGCTAAAAGAAAAAAATTAAAACAAACTAAAATGGAAAATAATCAAGGATAATATTGTTAAACCATCCAGACTTGGTCAGGAATCCAGATCTCTAAGCTGACACTAAGGCGAAGCCCGTTTGTCCACGCATCAACTCAGAAAGTGGAACCGTCGTCCCAAACCTTAGTGACCCAACGGCCTATCCGTGCGATCAAGATTCCCCTAGAATTATCACGATTTTTGATGAAGGGGAACTCAAATTCCAGGTTCATCAGAACCACAAGGTCCTTGACATGCTATAACAGAGTAAAATACAATATAGTAAAAATGCATACATGAAAGATACAAGGGATGGAATGATATTACCAGTGGAGTGCAAATCATCTCAAGACCTGCATAACCTGTGCTTCTCTGTGCTCCAAAAATTATTAGCTCATCAAAGAATCAATAAAGCTCAAAATATGATCATAAGTGCATAATACAATCAACTTCATCAAGATATAATAGCACTTAAGTTCATGAATAATCATAATGCTGTAAAGCAGCTCAAAAGTGTAAGCTCAAGAAACGACGACGCTTCATAGAGACGTTATAATTATAAATGATGGCAACCAAGAGGGCGTTAATTACAATCACCATTCGATTTGGAATCGGATTGCAAATGACGCCCGCCCGAAAGGCGTTGAATAAATGACGACACAAATAATGTCGCTAATTAATGAAATGGCGCCAAGACATATGTCGTCAATTAACTATCTCACTAGCTCTCCGTTCCCTGCTCGGAAACAAAACTCCAGCGACTTAATTCTCACACAAACTGTGATTATCTAACAATGGCTAATGCTTCGAAAGTTATAAAAAGGATGCATCTTCTGCTACCCATCAAACGACTGAGAACTGTAGTCGAGTCTTCAATCAGAGAACTGAAGATCAGTATAGCAAGCACCGCAAGACTGAAAGAAAAGATGGACAAGAGGATGATGATGCAGAGGCCTTCGAAGAAGCCTAGGATGGGATTTCCTAGGATCTCTAAAGCTGCAAGCCACATTAGCGGGAGAATAGCTAAGGGCCAAGTAAGTTCGATTTTATTTTGAAGCTTTTTATTTCATTCTTCATTTTCTCTTTAAAATTCTGATTGCATTCTCTTCTCTTCTTCTCTTTTTTTTCATTTTTTTCAGGACCATCCAAATATACCCGGTCCAATGAGGTTTTTGAAGATCAAGTGGCTCCCCTTACTCTTCTCTAAACTCTCTTTAGATATGAGGTCTTTTCTTAGTAGATGGCACCTACTTGGCCTTGTAACCCATGCTACCCACTATGATGATATCCACCTAGATTGGGCCTCCATAGGAGCACTTATAGAATTATGGCATCCAAACACTCATACTTTACTCTTTCCTACCTTTGAAGCCACTATTCTCCTAGAAGAAGTAGAGATGCTCTTTGGGTTAAGAAAGATGAAGCAAGGAGAAGAGTCAAAGATGGCTAGTATGACTAACCCAATAAATGCCCATGACATGCTTACTAGCCTCATACCAAGCCCAAATCTAGTGAACCAAATCAAAGCCCATAAGGGAATCAATCTTCTAAAGTTAGCCTCATGGGTATACAAGAATATGGATAAAGCCCAAGAGGATGAGGATTTGTTGGAGAGAGTAATGAAAGGCTTGTTATATGCATGGTAGGAGCTCTACTCTTCCTTCAATGGAAGACCACCTAGAGGAATGCCACTTGAGTGCCATAGCTAGCATTTGGGAAGGAAAAAGGATAGGTCCGGCGGTGCTAGCCAACCTATACAATGGACTCACTTCGGCTTCCTTGGGACAGCCTCTCTATGGGTCAATGTTACTTCTCTCTTGTTGGGTGGACCTCCACCTAAAGTTTGATCCATGCCAAGAAACCCAATCGGCCTCAAAAATCTTTTCTAAGAGCCCTCTCCGATATATGACGGATTCTCTAGGCTTATGTGAGAGGGTGACAAATCGGGTGCCAAAGCTCAAGAAGAGAAGTGATTGGAGGAACTACTTCAAGACCATGCCCAAGAGCGGCTTCACTTGCACACCGGGGTTCCTCAAGACCCAAGAGCTTCACTCAAGACTCTCCTCCGGCATCGAGCTACGACTAATCGGCGGGACCGACTTCGTCCTCTATAACGCTCACCGGTGCCTCCCACAACTTGGACTACCTCGGCACACCTTTGAAGAACCTTCTCACCTTCCACCACTCAAGAGGAGGGAACTAGGCTCAAGTGGAGATCAAGAAGAAGTCAAGACCATCATGGCACAATGGAAGGTTGGACTACTACATAGGTCCAAGCAACATGTTGAAGAGGAAGAAGACAAATGCAAATCATATGTAATAGCACTTAGAAGGATAAGGCCCATGGTGGCTCATTGAATGTAACAATGCTTTTCTTTGATGAAATAAAAGAATCTTTTCTTAATTGAGCCAAAAAAGTATGTTATATGACCTTTGTCTTCCAATTCAATATGATTATGTCTGATAAAACTGAGCTTCGGGTTTTCTGTACTGAGAAGCGCCTCCAAACATGGTGTCATTTCCATAAACAGCGCCCGCCAACACGTCGTCAATCTCTATGAATAAATTTCCCCGAAAATCAATAAAACCCACAATTGACGCCCTTGCAAACTGGCGTTAATTAATCCGCGCCCCAGCTTAAGACGTTAATTGATTTAACTTCTTTAAAATTTTTTCAAAATATACCCTTCAATTTTTTACAAATAACGCCTTGACCAACGTTGTTACTTAACAAACTAATGCCTCCTCTAGTGACGTCAATTCTAACTCATAATCATGACTTTCAATCACATCAATCAAATTCTTATTAATGCGCGTGACGACGGTGCAAGTTCCCATGCAAAGTTAAATAGTGACCGAAACCATGTCATCAGATCCTAAAACCACGCCTTGATCAAAATCGTCAATTACGCGAGTGACGACAGCAATTAGGACGTCAATTCTTTTCGACCGTTAAACCCTATTTCCCTCTTCTCTTCTCTTCTCTTCTCCTTCCTTCGTCTACTTTCCCTCTTCTGCAACCAAACCCTAACCGAGCCCCCATTTCTCTTCCATCTCATTTTCATTCTCTCTGTCTCTCGAACCCATGGCGGGTCCTGGCAAATGGCAAAGGGTCTCTGCCCCCGAGGTGGTTGACCTTGGCGACGACGCACACGCCGTGGAGGAGGAGGCTTCTCCCGCGATGGCCGAAGACGCTCCGGCGGAGCACGGTGGAGATGAAGAAGTCCAGGGAGAAGAAGGAGAAGGTGAAGAAGAAGAAGACGAAGAAGAAGATGGTGATGAGGATGATGACGACGATGAAGAAGATGAGGGCGAGGAGGAAGAAGACGAAGAAGGAGGAGAAGAAGAAAGAGAGGAAGGGGAAGAGACACCGGCGGCGGCCCCTCGACCACGGCGACCACGGCAGTCTTGGAACGCCTTCAGCCATGGTAGCCTCTCCGTGGGGGACTCCTAGCACCAGAACGAAGCAAGGTAGGTGACCCTACCCCAGCCCTTTCATTTAATTTTCTTTTCTTTTATTTATCAATTTTCCATAGCCCTCGGTGAAGGGAAGAAATGTCGAACCTGTGACACAGTAAAATGACGCCCCCGTGGGTGCCATCAATTCAAACAATGCCCCACCTCAGGTCGTCAATTCAAATTGTTTTTTTAATTTCTGAAAATGGATAATTCATGAAACCACGCCCTGCAGCATGCCGTTATTTCAAAATTATCATGCTTAATTTTCATATGCTGTTATTTTCCATGCCATTTTTTTGATTTTTGATATATCTTTCTATTTTTATTTCCATTTCATACACTGTTTATTTTAAATCACCGTAGAAAACAACGCCTCCCACCGGGTCGTTAATTCAACATACAACGGCCACAGTGGTGGTCATCAATTAAAAATTCCATAATGGTAATTGGCAGGACAGAAAATAATCTTCAAAACAGCGTCCCCCACAGGGGCATCACTTAAACAAACAACGACCCAGGGTTGGTCGTCAATTCAAATTATTCATTAAATCACCAAAAACACATTCTGAAATAGCGCCCCCCACAGGGGCGTCAATTAAATAATCAACGACCGATGATAGGTCGTTAATTCAAACAGAGAACAAACAACAAATGAATATCCATGAAACTCATATCAAACTGCTCTTTTTGTTGGCAGGGTTTGATGAGGACTAGGATCTCTTGGGTCCAGGTTCGAGCTGCCTACTACGGGCTCCCAGATTTCCAGAGGGCTAGGATAGAGGCTATGGGATTCGGACCCTTCCTTAGTATAGAGCCTATGAGACCTGACCTACCCCTGATTCAGGTGCTTAGGGAGAGATGGGATAGGACTTGCCGAGCATTTCTGATGCCGTGGGGTCACATGGTTCCTAGTCTAGAGGATGTTGCTAGGATCACCGGGCTGAGGGTGGATGGCGAGGCTGTGAGCGGGATCACCCTACCCGACTATAGCGAGTTGACACAGAGGCTGCTAGGGTTAGAGACGATAGCAGGGACACCCAGCGAGTGCAGGACCATCTACCGCACCGACCTTACCATTGCTATGGGGTTGGGTGATTCTAGACAGAGGTCGAGGGAGTCTCTGGAGCAGTTCTTGCAGAGGCTGATTGGGGGAGATAAGGCCGTCTACTGCCAGGACCCGGTTGAGAGAGAGAGAGAGCATATCGAGATTTGAGGAGATTCCTTTTCCTGATGCTTGGGAGGCTATTGCTTGGTACGAAGGGCGACATCATCAACTGTCGATTCCTGGGGATCCTCGAGGACTTGGAGAGCGTCGACAGATACGCTCAGGGAGATGCTCTGCTAGTGCACTTGCTGGCCGACCTGTCCACGGGGACAGGTCGAGAGACGACTGTCAGTGGTTTCTCACCTTTCCTTCAGGTATGCATTTTTTCTCTTTTTCTTTTTCTCTTTTAATGCATGTGAATGCTTTACTAATGCAATGGATGGATACAGGTGTGGAGTCACCTATACATGCCGATGGGGCGTGTCGACCTTCGACCTGGAGATGAGGGATCTTTCCCACTGGCGCGACGCTGGCTACCAGTCGTGACCGGAACGCGCGCCACTCGCCTACGAGCTGCGAGTTTTACGACGGGAGTTCCGTGACTACCCCGCCTCACTGGTATGCATGCTAAATATGATGCAATTCTTTTATGAAATATGTATGAAATGGTATGAGATATGATGATATGCATTTTTATGAATGCAGGTGGTGTGGAGACCCTAGGAGGGCATGACCGACGAGGGCCAGCCCTGGGTCATAGCGGGCCGACCTCGCTTCGGGCATGAGCTTTGGGTTCATTGCCTGAATGAGATTGAGCCGCTACGGCTTAGGCTGGTGATGAGGACCCTCGGCCTGCACCAGGAGTGGGTCGAGGTAGGAGAGCCCCGAGGGATAGGAAAGAAGACCTGCGGTCACATGAAGGCGACCGACTGTAGAGTCCGGTTCCCTGACCAGTACGCTGACTGGCAGCGCGGCGGGACCCGAGTCACTTCCCAGGTCGTGGAAAGCTCTGAGTACCTCCAACGCTATTGGGAGGTCTACGCCGGCCGACCCCAGATGAGGGTACTAGGGGTACGTATGAATGCACTTTCTTTTAATTAATTGCAAATGTTATATGTCTATTATGCGACTGATATGTGTGATGAATGCAGGATGCACGGGACATAGCGGCGATGGACATGCAGGTCCACCTCCACAGCCTGGAGGCCCAGCTGGCCGCCACACGGGCAGACCTACAGACCCTGGTGAGTGTTTAATTATCTATATGCAAATGATTTCCTGAATTATTGATGATTAGCCACTGACAATCACAATGAATGCAGCGTGCCCAGCAGGGAGCAGCAGTGAGAGAGACCGGAGGAGCCTCCAGCTCGAGAGGGCCTAGTGCAAAGATGACTGCACTAGCAGAGCAGCTTGCCGGAGCGGTGGCACGGGCCGAGGCGACAGAGCGCGACCTCGCCACACGGGTAAATTCAAACTCAAACTCAAAATGCACTTGATTATATCATTATGTGTGCTTATAAAAAATTCATTCTTGCAGACTGAGGAGCTCCGAGCCTCGCTCACCTGCATCGAGGCAGGACAGCGCGCGATGGCTACCCGGGTAAGTTTATAACAAAGATTTTATTTCAGTTGTTTATGAAATTGAATTAAATGTGGAACTGATGATTTGTTTAATTGATTGCAGATCACAGAGCTACAGGCGGCGCTTACCCAGGCTGCACTAGCCGGGACGGAGCTGGCCATCCGAGAGCAGTGAGTCACAGAGCTCGAGAGGGCCTTTAGGCGGCGAGAGGAGCTACCTCAGGACG
This sequence comes from Amorphophallus konjac, assembly GCA_022559845.1. NCBI lineage: Eukaryota > Viridiplantae > Streptophyta > Magnoliopsida > Alismatales > Araceae > Amorphophallus > Amorphophallus konjac. The sequence continues at coordinate 94,686,763 of CM040129.1, read as the reverse complement.
TGGCAGAGCTGAGGGTCACCCTCGACAAGGAGCGTAGGGAGCGTGCCCGAGAGCGAGAAGAGCACATGGCGGAGTGATCTCGAGAGAAAGAGGAGCGGAAGGAGGAGCAGGCAGCGCGTGAGCAGGATCTCGCGGAGCTGAGAGCACAGCTAGCCGTCACATAGGAGCGGCTACGGGCGACAGAGGAGCGCCTCCAGCGAGGCCGGGAGCGGGCGCGTGCTGCGGGGTACGCGTTTACCAGTTCTACTTTCGTGGCGGGTTCCTCTCTTCGACAGAGGAGCGAGGCAGAGGAGCAGGCTCAAGCTCCATCTACTTCCCGGGGGTCCATGCCCCCTCCACGGGTGCCTCGTCGGGATGACGATGGTGAGGTAGAGAGTAGGAGAGAGGAGGGTGGAGGCGAGAGCTGAGAGAGAGACTTACTTGTACTCCTCCACCTTCACACTTGTACTCAGATATTCATTGATATATATATATATGAGATTTTTGTTACCTGAGTTACTTTGAGCAGTTGAGTAGTTGAGCACTTGTGTACCTGCCTTTGCTTTCGCTTTCTTTCCTTTTGCCCTTCTTCGTTCTCGTTCGTTCTTGCCATGTAGTTCACACTTAAACAAACAGATTAATCCATCTGTTCGGCTTGGCCCCTTGCTCAATAAGCAAGGGGTTGTCACTTCTTTGACCTTGTTGACGGGTCAAGGGGCCAAGCCTCTAATTAATAAAGGCGGATATCAGAAATATATAAGGAATGTAGCATGCAAACAAGCAGATGTCAACTTAAAATAAAAGATGTCCACACAAAATGCAATCAAGCATATGAGATGGAAAGCAGCACGCTTAATTTTTGTTCTTTTCCATTTTATCTTTTCTCTCTCTTTTTTTCATTTTTTTTTCGTTTTGAAAATGACGCCCTCGCACACAGGCGTTGATTAAAAAAATATTTTTTTAATTAAAATGACGATATTGACAAAGCCGTGAATTTATTAAATGACGCCCCCTAAGCGGGCGTGAATTGAAAAAACTATTTTTTTTATTTGTTTTCTTTATTGGAAAATGACGACGTAGACACTGTCGTTAATTATGAAATGACGCCCTAAAGTGGGGCGTTAATTATAAAAACATTTTTGGGGTTTTTGTTTGAGACTGAGCATAGCACAAGGGTTTTAAACCTTACACAATCACCATCTTAAATTCATTAATCTTTCTTAAAAGATTTTACAAAAGGGTCAACGTGCTTATTGACTTATGCTTTTACTCATATTCTCTTGCGGCCCATCCTTCTTAGTCGGTCTTGGCCATCCTTTGAGCTTATAACCTACCATGGAGGGAGAAGAGAAGAATAAGTTGAGGAAGCTCACGGGAGGTTTCCGAGATCGGGGAAACTTTCCTCCCTGCCCTAATGCCGTTGGGGTTCGGTCTTCGGCTTAGGAAAATTTGTTGCTCTTTTGCCCTTATTTCTACATGCTTACGACCAGGGTTTTCCCTGCGGGGACTTTGCCCTCTTGACATGCTTTTTTGTTGGTTTTCCTTCTTTTTTATTTGCAAACAAATAAAGACCTAATTGTACTTGGACTTTAAGTATTTTGTTCCCTTTTGGGCCCTGACTTCCACCTACTAGGGCGGCGGGCAGGTTTGGTTAGCATTCTTTGGCTCGTACTCCCTCTCGTGAGCCAGAGAGAAGAGAATTGGTAAAGTTCTTATACTCTTAGTTTGGGTCTGACTTTCCTCGAATTTTGGACCGCTCGAGTTTACGAGTAAGCGTGCGGGAATTGACCCCCAAGTTAAACTATCAAGACTGAAGAATGAATTAAGTATTTTGATTTTTCGGGCTTGTGGCCTATGCACTATGCCAACCTGCAATTTTTAATCATTTTTTCTTTTTTTTCTTTTTACTTTTTTTTCTTTCAAAGACTTAAGGATAGTATTTCTTCAAATAAAGTCCATTCCAAGGGTGAGCTAGCTCTTCCCCTTCAGCATTAGTCAATTTGTAGGCGTTACCAGGATAAACATCTTTTATTACAAAGGGTCCTTCCCAATTAGGTTGAAGTTTTGAACGAGGTCCACCTGGTTTTACAAAGATTCTTTTAATTACCATCTCACCGATTTTGAATTTTCTCTCAATTACTTTCTTTTGGTAAAAATGTGAAAGCCTATTTTGATAAACACGCGCATGCTCAACGGCGGCCAAACGCTTCTCATCTAGGAGTTCCAATTGAGCAAGGAGAGATTCGCGACGCTCATCAATGGGGAGCTCCTTGTCCAATTGTACTCGTAGAGAAGGGATAAGAATCTTATAAGGGACTACCACCTCCATTCCATAAGTAAGGGCAAAAGGGGTTTGCCCAGTAGGCGTGCGAATGGAAGTGCGATAGGCCCAAAGAGCTTCAACCAATTTTTCCTGCCAATCCAAAAATTTATTAGCCTCTCACGTTTTCTTGATAATTTTATCAAAGTTTTATTAGTTGCCTCTGCTTGGCCATTGCCCTGTGGATAATAAGGAGATGAATGATGCAATGCAATGTTATACCTGTTGCAGAGGTCTTGAAGCTCTGAGAGATGAATTGCGGTCCATTGTCGGTGACGATGGTACTCGGGATGCCGAACCTTGCGATGATGTTCTTCATTATAAATTTGCAGACGGTTGACGCTTTTATCTCCGCGTATGCTTCCGCTTCCGCCCACTTGGTGAAGTACTCCGTGGCCGTGAGTATAAACGATTTTGGCTTCGTGAGGAGGTTCGAATCACCAAGAGGTCCAATGATATCGAAAGCCCACATGGAGAAAGGCCATGGGGAGACATAGGATGGAGTGAAGAAGCAGGAGAATGAATTTTGTCGGCGTGCAGTTGACACTTAACACACCTTCGAACATAGATAGAGCAATCCTCTTCTAGAGTGGGCCAATAGAAGCCTAGCCTAAGGATTTTCTTAGCTAGCATCTGGCTATTCACATGACCACCGCATACTCCAGAATGTGCCTCTTCCACAACCTTCCAAGATTCGTCATCATCCAGGCACCTTAATAAAACTCCGGTGAGACCTCTTCTATAGAGCACACCTCCAACTAAAGTGTATCGCTGAGCAACTCTTCTAATGGCTTTCTTCTCTTCAGCCGTGGCCTCCTCAGGATAGGATTGATCCTGGCAATACTTAGCAATTTCATAATACCACGGCTTTTCCTCATCATCCAATTCTTCCTCTAAATCCATTAACATGATCTCCTTATTCTCAATGATTCCACCTTGCTTAACCTTCTTGAGCACCTCCTCCTTAATACTAAGAAAGCTGGATCCTTGATAGCTGGAGTGAGACGCTTGTGAACAATAACGGAATGGAAATCTCTTTCGGGAGGAAAACCAAAGAAGAAGCAAGAGAAGCAAGAGCATCAGCTAGAATATTCTGATCGCGAGGAACATGGACAAAGATTAATTTGGTGAAAAGCTTGGCATAAGCAGAAGTCAGTTCCTGGTAGGGTTTGAGTTTAGGATTGAGCGTGCGACACTTGGTGAGCACTTGGCGAAGAATAAGCTGACTATCACCTACAATCCGCAATTGGGTAACACCGAATTGGTGAGCGGCCTCCAGTCCGGCCAGAGAGCCTCGTACTCAGCTATATTATTTGTAACTGGAATGCAAGCTGAGAGGCGAGTGGAATAGTGATACCCTCAGGTGATAGAAGAACAATGCCAATCCCTTTCCCTTTTGAATTCAAAGCTCCATCAAAATGTAACGTCCACATCGAATCGGGCTGATTGACGGACATTAGTTCCTCATCTGGAAACTCTGAGCGAACAGGGTCAAATCTGGGGAGAGGGTGGTGAGCGAGGTGTTCTGCTATGGCATAGCCTTTAATCACTTTTTGCTGAATGTAGATGATATCAAATTGAGAAAGGAAGCTTTGCCATCGTGCTAATCGGTCGGTGAGGACGGATTTTTCAAGAAGGAACTTGATTGGATTCATACGAGCGATGAGATGAACCTCGTGAGCTAAGAAATAATGCTTAAGTTTCTGAACTACCCAGACTAAAGCAGCACAAGTCTTCTCCATGGCTGAGTACTTCTGCTCACAGGGTTGAGAAGCTTGGACAAGTAGTAGGCTGCTCTTCCTTTCCTTCTTCATCCACTGGGCTAGAACAGCACCTACAGAGTCATCCAGAACAGAAATATAAAGAACAAGCAGTTTGCCTGGAACTGGCGGCCTCAGGACAGGAGGATTTGAGAGATAATCCTTCAATCCGTCAAAGGCTGCCTGACACTTGTCATCCCAAATAAACTTGACTCCCGACTTAGTAAGCTCATAGAACGGCCTACATCTTTGTGAATGCTGGGAGACAAATCGGCGAATAAATTGCAACCTCCCGATCAGTCCTCGAACTTCTTTCAAATTCTTGGGAGGAGGCATTTCTCTAATTGCCTTCGCCTTGTTGGGATCAATCTCGATACCCCTTTACTGACAATGAATCCAAGTAACTTTCCTGATGAAACACCAAATACGCACTTCTTGGGGTTCATCTTGAGCTTGTATTCTCGTGATCTCTGCAAGACTTTGGCCAGAACCCCGGGATGCTCAATCCTTGTTCTTGATTTCACTACCAGGTCGTCACATACACCTCTATATAAATGTGGATCATATCATGAAAAATAGCCATCATAGCCCTTTGATAGGTGGCTCCAGCATTCTTAAGTCCGAAGGGCATGACCACATAACAATAAGTTCCCCATGGTGTAGTGAACGATGTCTTTTCTTGATCTTCTTCAGCCAAACGAATCTGATTATATCCTGAAAAGCCATCCATAAAGAGAGAGTCTCATATCCTGCCGTATTGTCAATCAAAACATCAATATGAGGGAGGGGGAAGTCATCTTTAGGACACGCACGGTTGAGGTCCCGAAGTCTATGCAAATCTGACCTTTCCATCTTTCTTCATGACTGGGATAATGTTTGCCACCCAGTTAGGATAGAGGACGACTCTAACGAATCTAGCTTATAGAGCTTATCGACCTCTTCTTTCATTTTTAATGCCATGTTAGGGTGGAAACGTCTCAATCGATGTTTGACCGGAATGGACCCTGGCTTAAGTGTAAGTCGATGTTCAACGAGCGCAGGGTCTAGTCCAGGCATATCTTCATAACTCCACGCGAACGTGTCCTTGTATTCTTGAAGAACCAAAATAAGCGCCTCTTCTTCGAGGGCTGGCAATTTCTTGCTAATGAGGACAATCCTAGGGTCTTCCTCAGTACCCAGATTTATTTCTTTGGTAGGCTCTTCTACTGAGGCTGATGGTTCATCGAATCTTCTCATGCCACTAGCAAAAGCATCAGCCTCATCCTCATATTCTTCATAATCTTCATCCCCCTCTTCAATAGGGTCTTCATCATTCATAATCTCATAAACACCAAAACCCTCATTAAAAGCACAAGTACCTTCATATTCTATTTCTGGCAGGATAATCGGATTCTCCAGAAATTCGGGAAGAGCTAAGCATGCCTGGCACCTTCTAGCTAAATCTAGCAAGAATCTACGGGGAATCTGCCTACCCTTGGATTTCTTATGTGAAGCTACCCCAAAAGTCTTATTAGAAGAAGGGGAGAGGAACAAGATGACAAGCTAGACGAACTACCCCGACCTAAATGAGGTGGAGGAGAGAAGACGAAGATGCAATGGATACAGGAGGGGATACAGGGGAGCCTCCTCGTCGGAGGAGAAAAGAAGGTCCACTAATGAACCTTGAAAGAGCGGCCCTTGGATCGGGGCGCGCTCCGAAGCAAGATAGGAGGTCTCTTCAAAAGAGATGGAAGACTGGGGAGTTTGAATTTTGGGTTTTTTTTTCATTTTCAATAATGAAGCAATGAGAGGAAGGAATAGGAGGTGGTGTTGAGATTGAGAGATTTGCGAAAGATTGAATAAGTGATTGCCCTCGCGGGGGCGTGATGGAGAGTTTAGAAAATTGCTTGAGGAGCAAAGGGGGAATCGGGGGGAACACTTGAAGCGAATCTAGAGAAAAGGTTATCAAGACCGCGGGCGGTCTAGGGATATCTGAGCAAAACATTTTATCAAATAAATGGACAATAATTGTTGGATGGATGGATTTAAGAGAGAAAAGGCCGGTCCACAGCCTATCCACATTGAAGCCTTCTTCATACAGCACATCCGGCTCTCCGGTATCTATGTAGTTGCTTAACAGCTGCCTTTTGTCAGTGATTACTGCTGGCTTTTCAATCAGCTCATGAATCAATGGTGGCCATTCCGGATCAGTTGGCATAAACAGTCGGCTCAGAGCAATGGTAATATCGTTCATGTCGAACCATCTGTACCAGTCACATTCGGGGTCATCCATCTTTCTTCTTTTATCTGGCCGTAAGGACTCCAGGGCCTTATATGTAGCCAATGGGGCTATGTGGCGAGCAAACTGCCTTGCATGTACATCTTGACAGTTCAGCATGGAAGTAACTAGCGTGGTTTGCTCATCATTATGAGTGCCCCCTTTCACAAAGTGTGTTTACAGGGTCCATGTAAGAGGCCGCCGGTCTGTTTTAAGGGTGGAAGTCATGACGGCCCATGGCCCTTCTTCATTTTTGTCTTTGCTTGGCCCTTTGTACCCTAGGCCACCCCGGGGAATCATCTTCTGGTGTCTGACAGGTTTGACTCTGCCTTGGAGATTAATGCCCTGGCCTTTACTAGTCTTATACCCCATTTTCATTAAAATGTTCCATCCAGGTGTGTTTATCAAACCCTTTTTCTTCTTGCCTTTGGATGGCTGTGGTGACATTTGCGTAGTAGGAGGGGTTGAAGGAGACGGCCTTGCCAAGTCTTGCCGCAGATCGGCAACATCCAAGACCGACAATATGGGCCTATTAGCCGGCCACATTGAAGGAACTGAGGTAGCAGAATGTATGTCGTCAGTTGGCAAAATGGGCATGCTGGTAACTTTGATAATGCGCCCTTTATGTGGAAATTTTATGCATTGATGGTTCGTGGAGGGCACAGCATCAAGTTCCTGAATGTAAGGACGGCCCAAGATGCCGTTGAATGTCGGGTCCATGTCTAGAATATGGAAATCCACTGTGACTGAAACTGGACCCAAACTAACTTTTAAAGTGATCATCCTTAGAGGCAGCTTCTTTGTATTGTCGTAGGCTGTGACAGTGATTGTAGATGGCCGGATCTGACTCTCCGGAATGCCACACATTTTCAAAGTACTTGGTGGCAAAACATTAATTGATGCCCCGTATCAACCAAACATTGCTTCACTGCCACTTTGTTGATGTCAATAGTAATGCATAATGCATATTTTCGGGCCGGCTGCGGGGCCAATTCATGTTCATAAAAAGTGATGGCCGGTTGATTGCTGGCTGGACTTAAAACTGCAGTGACTTGTTCAACTGGGATATCTTCATTTACCATTACTTTCTGCAGATATTGCTTCAGGGTCAACTGATGTGTGGTGGATCTTCTAATCAATTCTAGAATAGAGATTCGGGCCGGTGTTCAGTCCAAATGCTTCAATAGATCATACTCCGTGCCTGGTACAGACTCTTGTTCTTGTTCTCCTTGCTCTTGTACCGGCTCCTGCTCCCGTTGGGGAAACACTCGGTGGAACATCCGTCCACTACGGAGCACCATTGTTTTCGGTGCCTCTGTCATGCCTGGAGTAGGTAAAGGCGTAGAGGAGGTAGAGGGAACAGTGGAAGGCGTGTTGGATGCTGGGGCAGGGTTGGTAGGATGTGGGGTTCTTATAAGGGGCCTCGCCGGTTGAGGGTCATCGGAAGGTGGAGGTGGAGGCCGGGTGACAAGGAGGGGTCTCGAAAGCATGGTGGTGGTAGGCAGGGTAGGTTGTGGTGAAACATGGGGGAAGACGATTGCCGGCGAGGGGTGGATAAGGAGGGGTCTATTTAGTGGGGGGTTTTGAGGTGAAGGAGAATTTATAGGTTGGCGTAAAAGAAGGGGCCGTGAAGGAGTAGGGTCAGAGTTAAGTGATCGTATGAGGGGACATGGCGGGTGGGAGGAGGGTGCGGGTTGAAGTCTTCTTATCAATTGTGGTGGTTGTTGACTTTGGTTAATAACCCCAGCAGAGGCGTGATCTTCATGCCAACCCTACCCTCTCTCCACTTCATGGTTTAAGGTGACAGGGTTTACCTGTTGGTTTTGAACCGGGTGCTCTGGTAGCAGATTATTAAAAATCCCCATACTTGGCTGGGGTGTAGGAGCTTGCTGTTGTTGTGGAGGAGGTACTACTGGTTGCTGAGGAGGTTGCTGAGCCTGTGGTTGCCGAGGAGGCCTTCGTGCCTTTAAAGTAGCGATGAATCTCCTCATCTCGTCCCAATCAATATCACCTTGATCATTCATATCATATATGTAATCCTTGAAGTGAAAACAATGGTCGATGTTGTGCCCTGGCTGCTGATGAAAAACAATACCGAGAAGTGTCTACATTAGCCGGCCACACCATCCTTTCTTTAGGCAAAGTGAGCGCATTGGCGCCATGAGGGCGTTGAAGATATCTGGTAGACTTTCAGGTAACGGAGGGTATTGGGCCCTTCGGGGACCCAATGGTCTCTTGGTTGTTGCGGTTGTTGTGGTGCATAATTGGCTGGCGGGGGTACCTGGTGGTATTGTGGGGGTTGATTTTGCGGTGGGAAGTGAGGTTGTTGTTGCTGTTGAGGAGGAAGAGGCCGAAGGTCGGAGGAGGATTGTGTTTGGCTGGTGGACTTGGTTTTGGAAGGAAGGCTATTGTGATCTCTGGTTCGGAGGGTGGCGGAAAGGTGTGGAGTTGCCAAACGCGCTCACCTGCTCATTAATAACAGTGCCTTCGGTAGTGGCGCCAGTATTGCCGACATTGACGTTCTTCCTCATCATCTTCGGTCTTGGTTCAAACATGCCCATAATGGGTGAATCTTTCATCTGTGTCTGTATGTATCTTGCTCTTTCATAAAGCTCTTCCATGGTGCTCAACTTATTCATGGCTAGAATATGACGGAATTGCGGAGTGGAGTTTGATATAATCATCTTCACTTGCTCCGTTTCCGACAGTGTGTCTTTCAGTCTTTCGGCCATGGCTCTCCACCTATCAGCAAATAAAACGAAGTCCTCCTCGGGCTTCATCTTTTCGGCAACCAAATCAGTAACAGATAGTGAGGGACCCACACGGTCCTTGTACTTCTGCAGAAATTTTTGTTGGACTACATCAAAATCACCGGCATCAGTCGGCTCCAGGGAGTAAAACCATTCTAGTGTCGGACCATCTAAAGAGATAAGCCAGAGAAGTCTTGTTATCCTGCCAGAATGATGCCTCATATAAGAAGTCTTTCAAATGGATGTACGGATTACCCGTTCCATTGTACCGCCGAAATTCGGCATCTCAGATGGGGGTAAGTGAAAGACTGGCAGAGTGGGAAGAGTAACTTCGGGAGCGGCCTTGGGTGCAGTGACCTTCTTGAGCTGCTCCTCCATACTAGCAATCTTTTGGAGGAGTATAGTGTGGTTATCAGACTCGGCTGGGGCTGGACGAGAAGAGTATTGCTTCGGCATAGGCCTTCTCAAGAATTGAGGAACAGGAGGTTGTTGAGGCCTAGCAGCAGAGTGACTGGCCGGTTGGGCCGGCGTAGTCATAACAGGAGTTGGTGGGCGCGAGGGCACCCTAGGTGCGACCGCCTGGTCGTTGGGAGAGTTAACAGAGTGGCCACCCACGGCCTGGGGAGGGTTGGAAGATGAAGGGACATATTTCTTTTTAAGGCGGCTTGGGCCGCCTGACGTTGGGAATCATCCAGTTGAGTGAGAGCTTTGAGAAAATCATTGAAGTTGAAAGAAGGGGAGGTGTCCCCATAAGTATTTTGGGTGGTAGGTTGAGCTTGGGAAGAAGGCTCAACCTCCGGAGAAGTAGTGTCCACCATGTGGACCTGAGTGGGAGAGGGAACATAGTTTCCCTCGTAGTAGGCGGATCCTGAGAGGGAACCTCATAAAACGGGTCAGATTGACCCTCCTCGTAACCATCGTAGGTATACCCGTAGTTGGCCATGTTGATGATTTTACCTGAACGGAGTTTCATGCTTAAGGAGAGAAAATATGTCTAATAAGCAAGTGTAAGCCAAAGATAATCACCCAATCAAAAAATACACACTCAAGTTATGATGGACCCAAAATTTTAAGGTTTTCTTTGAGATTAGGTGAGTTTTAAGTATAATGAATTCTCTCCTTTGAAAGTGGGTCCTAGTTGGAGTTTGGGTATAATCTCAGGGTTTAACTAGGTTCTTTCTCTCTCTTCACCAACGTATGGGTCAACTATACTCCGGGTGCTTCAATGGTACAACCTGCCCAGCGTCCGTGTGGGAATCCAAGGGTGCGGGGACTTACGGAGACTTGGTTTAGGAATTTCTGGTCCAATGAGACGGAATGCTCAAAGGAGGGTCCTTCCTTCACCAAGAGGGGGTGAGATCCTAAGTGTGTAGAGAGAGGAGGTCTCTCAAGCCAAATGCCCTAAATGCAGTCTAATGCAGGCAAATCAAGCAGATAATGATCAACAGATAGTAATAGCAATCAACAGGTGAATGAACAGCAGTAACCAGGGTTCTGTGGGCACAGAACAAAATGACGACCTGGCTGAGGTCGCTATATTAACAAACAACAGAAAGTAACCAAAATGAAATAGCGCCTTAGAGTGAGGCGCTGTATGAAGAAATGATGCCTCTGGAAAGGGGCGTCAGATGGCAGTAAACAATATTCGAAATGATGAATAAAAATAATGATAATCCAAATGACACCTTGGAGTAAGGCGCTGAACCAGTGAACGACGCCTCTGTGAGGGGCGTCAAATATGTTGTAAACAGGCAGCAAGAAAAGACGCCTTGGGGTGAGGCGTTAAATAAGAAGGTGACGCCTATGAAAGAGGCGTTGAAACACAGTAACCAGTAATCAGGGAAGTGGCCAAAATCAATAGCAGTCAAAGAAACTGACGCCTTGGTGTGAGGCGTTAAATGTGAAAATGACGCCTCTGTGGGGGGCGTGGATTATAAAAATAATAAAAATGTGGAAAATAAATGGAAACAACGCCTGTTTGAACAGTCGCTGTATGTAGAAATGACGGCGAAAGGGAGGGCGCTATTCAGTTCCAGAGAACCGAATGCCCTGATAACTGACAGAAATCAATTTTCCTTTCTAAGAAAAATGCTATGGATACCTCAAAAATTGGCTAATCCAGTGGGGGGTGTGCACGTGGTGCACAAGGGGAGTGTGCTACGTGGAGCACGAAGGAAGGGCACGCGAGGGTGCCGAAGGGAGGGGCACGCGAGGGCGCTGAAGGGAGGGGTAATCAAACTAAAAATAAAAAGCGTCCCACCGTGATCGCCAATTTGTGAATGTGTCACATAGACATTTTAAAGAGAGGGGAAAAGATTTAAAAATTGAAATAGGGGAAAATGTGCTAAAATATGAGGGACATGAAGGAAAAGAGGATGAGCATGAGATGCTCTATGGAAGGTGATCGCCAGCGGGGTTACCTCAAAAATACAAAGATGATCGCATGTACCTTGTATGAAGCGGGTGAGATTGCAAGTTCTTCCTTCCTCCTTCTACCGGCCGGTCGATGAAGGGGGTTTATAGCTTGATTACCCTTGCAAGAAAACACACAAAATAAACAAAGATGTGGATTAGCCAAAGATGTGTAGTATCAATGCTCTAGAAATATAGAATCAATCAAATTGGGCATGAACACACCTTGTGTGTTTTGGTTTAAACCCCTTAAGAAGGAGTAACAAGGTATGGGATTATGTGAATGCAATGATATGCAAAGTAAACAAATGAATGACGTGCTGAGAAGATCTCTAGTAAAGAGCTAGAAGAAGGAGGCGTAGGATGATCTACTAATAACTAACAGACTAAAAGATTAAAGAGGGAAACTCCCTGCTGCTGTGTGTGCAGCAGTAGAGGGAGGAAGAAAGCAAGTAGCGGCTGCTGTAGGATGAAGAAACGCCGCTGTGGGAGGAGAATGTTTGATGAAGAAGACCACTGTCGGGAGAAGAACGTTTGATGAAGAAGACCATTTGATGAAGAACCTGCAAAAAAAATAAAACCCTTCTCCCTCTCTATTCCGCAGGCAAAAACTCTCTTATTCTTCTTCCTGTTCTCTCGTTCTCGTTGTTGTTATTGTCCTCTTGTTCTCTCTCGCGCGTGAGGGATTCAAATGGTATTTATAGGCCCCAAATCCTTGCATCAATGGGATTAAAACAAGGCAGTCAATCCTCCAGCAAGAATCCATCTTCCCAATCAAACACAAAGTGTAAAATGGGGAAAGGATCACTACTGGAAAGGTAGCAGGCGAAACAGAGATGGAAGTGAAAATGGCGACCTCACAAGGGGCGTTAATTGAAATGACGACATCCACATAGTCATTAATTCCTAGATTTATTTATGGCAATAAAGGACTTTCCTAATTTAAAATTGACAAATGACGCCTGTTTGAATGGGCTTCAAATAATCAACACCCCTCATCCGGGCGTCAATTCTTTGAGTTTCATTTTCTTTAGGATTCGTAAAACCCAGGAAACAACGCCTGTTTGAACAACCGTTTATTTGTGAAATCACGACCCCCATCAGGTCGTCAGTTAAATGACGCCCTTCCTCCAGGCGTTAATTACAATTGTTATGGAAAATTAGAATTGTCATGAAAAAACTACCAAATGATCAGAAAAACTTCATATTAAGCCAATATTGAAGTCCGCTTTGGGGCGTCACGTGGTGACATGAGATTTACTCAACATAGCATCGATTTTGCCATGTCTACACCCGACACGGGCTCCCAACCCCAAGTCCACGGCTCCTCAGCATCCACATCGGGTTTTCGACCCCGAATCCCGGCAAAGCCGACTCTTGACACGGGCTCCCAGCCCCGAGTTCGCAGCTCCCCGCATTGCTCTCGGGGCCCCGGTCCCGAGCTCCAGTTGAACCGGCTCTCCCCGTGGGTCTTCTACCCAGGGGGCGAGGTTCCTCTGTTGTGCCTCTTAGGCACAAGCATGTGCTATGTTGCTTTGATGATAGCAATGCTATTTGGTTTTGATGATAGCAAGACAGTGAGTGCATTTGAGTGCATTTGATATTGTATTTTGATGATAGCAATGTTATTGTGTTTTGATGATTGCAATAAACAAAGTGCATTTCTGTGCATTCTTATTCTTGAGCATTTTGCATATGATAGCAACATGAATGATGATGTTTAGCATTGATGGCATTTGTTCTTTATATATATGCATTGCATTCTGTCAGATATCATGTCTCTGCATGTATCTACAGTCTGAACAGTAGTGGGTCGACCCACCCTTGCTGATGCGTCGACCCATCAGAACATTGATTGTTTGGGTAGCAAAGTCTATACACTGCAGGGTAAAGCCCAATGTCTAGGCATTGCTGCATCGCTTGCATTTCAGAGTCTATACATTGGTTTTGTCATGCACATAGACTTCCAAGTCTATACATTCCTGCATTAGTGTGCTTCACGCTTTGTTCATGGCTGAGAGTCTATACACTGGGCTTGAAGTGTATACATTGAGCATCTCAATGAGCATCTCATGTAAGTCCATACATTCATAGTGCATTGCATTGGCTAAGTATATACAGCATCTTAGGCTAAGTGTGTACAGCGTCTTAGGCAAAGTATGTACAGCGTCAACGCATTTCACTGGCTCATGTTATAGCGTCAACGCATTAAGTCTGTACACTCGACTCGCCTTTGAATTGGTCAAGTGTGTACACTCCTTCACTGTAGCTTTCACGTTTCCAAGTCTACACATCGTGAAAGTCTATACACTCATCACTTACCTTCGTTCAAGGCAAAGTCTATACACTGGGGTCTTTCCCTACGTTTCTTAGGCAAAGTCTGAACATTCGGTTCTGAAGCCTGAAGTCTATACACTCCAGCCTATTCCTACGTTCAAGGCTTCAGCTACACATCAAGTCTATACATTGGGCTTCACTCATTCAAGTCTATACATCCACAGTGGATCTTCAAGTCTGTACATCCACAGTGGAACTTCGAAGTCTGTACACCGCTTGAGCCTCAACAAGTCTGTACATCGCCTTAAGCGTCTCAAGTCTATTCATTGGCTCAAGCTTCCAAGTCTGTACACTGGTTCAAAGTCTACACAACGCCTCTTTGATTCTAAGTCTTTACATTCGTTTTAAGGCAAAGTCTGTACATTGCCTTTGTGCTTCAAAGCCTGTCGATTGAAGAGTCTACACATTGGTTGTTCACACGTTCCTGCAGTCTGAAGTCTCTACATTGCTTTCGCCTATTTTTCATCTAAGTATCATAAAGTCTGTACGTTGCTTTAGCCTTTACCTTCACAGCAAAGTCTATACAATGCAATGCATAAACTTAGAACTGATGACTTCGTTTCATCTGTCTGACAGGGACTGAAGAGGCTAATGAACCCCTTAAAGCAAGAGGGCTGAAGCCATCCAATTTCCGCTGCTGGAACACACCAATGCGTCAACGCCTTGATCAAGTGGCGTGAACGCAGTAGTTCAAACAATCAAGAAAGAAGCTTGTGGATTACTCTGGTGCGTCAACGCATTGATCAAGTAGCGTGGACGCAGCAGTTCAAGTATCCCTTATTGCAGCCTCTGGAGTACATTGGCAGCATCGACGCTGCAGCTCCATGCGTCAACGCAGCATGCTGAGAGCGTCAACGCAGCACGTCTATCTGCTGAAGACCTGCTCACTGGAACGCATCAATGCGTCAACGCCACGGGTTGGAAGCGTCAACGCAGCAGTTAAAAAGGGTTGAAGATCTCTGAAGGGTGCGTCAACTCCTTGGAGCAAGTGGGTTGACGCCATCTAACTCCAGTTGCTGAGCGTACTGATGAATGGGCACGTGACCTGAAGCTGGCACCTGACACGTGATCCGAGGTGGGTGCTGAGCACGTGATCCGATGAGGAATCATCTGGACGGAAGGCATGGGAACCACACGCCCTATCTCCCTAGCTGCTGCTGCTGCTACTATATATACGAGTCTTCATCCTCTGTAGAAGAGTGATCGTGATCGAAGCCTGGGAGCAGAAGAAGAGAAGAAAAAGTAGAGAGCAGAAGCTGAGAGAAGAAAAAGAGAAAAAGAAGAGAGAGCTTCCACGATCCAGCAGAAGAGAAGAAAAAGGGAAAGAGAGAAAAGGAGAACAGAGATCGAGAGAAGAAGAGAAGTGCAGCAGAGCAGAAAGAGAAAGAGAGAGAGTGAAGAAAGAGAGTGAGATCGAGGGAGATCTGTTCTTGATGGACCGTGGATCAAATCCAGGCCATCCAGCTCTTTAAGAGCCACATTGTGCTTCATTGCTTACAGCTTTCCAATTGCTGTCTTGTTCTATTTTCTGTTTTCTATTTTACATCTTTGTTCAAGCTGTTAGTCAGCGGATTGCAGAGGTGCTCCCTCTGGACGGCTAAGCTGTATTACCCAGTGGTTTGCAGTGGAGGATTCCACTGGACAGCAAGCTATGTTGCTTAGCGGGGCGAGGAGGATTCCTCGGACGGCAAGCTGTGTTGCCCAGCGGATGTAAGGCAAGCTGTGATGCCCAGCTGTTCAAGCTGTGAGTCAGCGGAATCCACACTCGGTTTGAGTGTGGGGTGGATGTAGGTCTGCAGGACCGAACCACCTAAAAACCCCTCTTGCATTGTGGTTTGATTGCTTATGGTTTGCTTCCGCTAGATGTTTGCATAGGGGCGCTCCAAGTGTTTGATCACAGGTTCATTAGATGATTTGATTAGATTTTGTTCTAAGTGTTTAATCTGTTGAGTGAGTGAAATTCTAATTGAGCGAAATTTTATATTGGGTGAAAGTTTTTATAGGCTATATTCATTCACCCCCCCCCTCTGAATACTTGCACCGAACCCAACAATTGGTATCAGAGCGGTCTCTGACTTAACAGATCTAACAATCTGCAGAGGATCCTGCTAGATTTTTGGTGCGTTTTCAGAGTGGGTGTATTGTGCTCGTTGTTTTGTTTCACCGGTTTAGTGCTTTACCTTGCCCATCTGGTTTTGCTGCATTTCCTGTCATTTGTTTTAGTGAGTTGAATCTGTTTGCCATCTGTCCAAATGGATCGTCCTCCAATTTATGATGGTTCTAACTTTGAAAGTTGGCTAGGAGGCCTAGCTGTGTATGTAGATTCCATTGATCCCAAACTATGGAGTTTGCTATCCAAAGGCCCACATCGATTACCCAAAGATCAGACCAAGTGGTCTAGTGAGGACACCTTTAAGAACCGTGATAATGTCATAATTCTTAATATCTTGAGAGCTGCTGTTAATACTGATGTATATTCTTTTGCTCTCAGGTGCAATTCTGGAAAAGAGATATATGACAAAGTTATCTCTGCGCATAACCAACAGAGTGATAGTTGTTTGATGGCCAACCGGGATAATGAAGATTCCTCATCCAAGGTAAATTCTGAATCTGAATCCGAAGAGATTTCAATTGATGAATTATGGGATATGTATGAGGAACGTTCTGAGAAATGTAAATATTTGAAATCTGAAAATAGAAAGCTGAAAAAGAAATGTGATCAGATTAATTCGAATGCTCATTGTGAAAAATGTCAAGATCTGAGAAAATCTCATGAAATATGCTTAGCTAATCTGAATGTGAGTAAGGAACAAATTTCTGTTTTGGAAAATAAAAATCAGGAACTCACAGACAAGATTTCTGAACTAGAAGATAAGCTGAATTCATTAGGAAATGATCAAATCTTAACTAATGAACTAGTTCAGAATGAACTAACTAGAAAGGAGAATGAAGAGCTGAAGCTGCTTAATTCTGCTATATCTGAGAGACTTTTAATATTTGAAAAAGGGAAGAATTCAGTTGAAAATGAATATGAGAGAGTGAGTACATTGATAGAAGAGATTGATAGCTACAAAGCCATAAATGTCTTACTTAATGAAAAGATCACAGATTCTGAAATGCTCATTTCTTCTCTCAAAAATGAAATCACTGAATTGAACAATTCTCTGTCTGAGTCATTTAAAAATAAAGAAAATCCAAAGGCTGTTTCTAAGAAGAAAGTCTCTGATGGAGGCAGTAATCAGGAAGAAAGAAAAAGACAGCACACAACCTTTGTGCGTAGCTCTGAGTTAGCTAGCACTTCAGGCTCTTCTTCAAATATGCATGCTAATCAGGAAAATAAGAAAACAAAGGAGAAAAGAAAAGTTTTGAAAAAGAATGATAACGATCAGCATGCTAAGAAAGTTCAGGCCAACAAATCTAGTGTCAAAAATGTCAAATGCTTTTACTGTGGAAAGTTTGGCCATGAGATGGCTGATTGTTTTGTGATGAAGAAGGATGAATTGAAGTATGATAGAATTCATGCTAGGAAGCCTACTGTGAAGAAACCTTCTTCTGCTCACATCAAAAGGCATCAATGTTTTTATTGTCATAAAATAGGTCATCTCATGCATGATTGTAGACAAATGAAATTAGATGATCTATCTGCTGTTAGAATGCATGATAAACTGTTCCATGCTAAAAATCATGCATCTCATAAAAAGAACATTCAATGTCTTCATTGTGGAAAATTGGGCCACATGGTTGAAAATTGCTGGCATGCTCAGGGAAAGAATTCTAACTCTGAATTTATTAAATTCCCTGTACACAGAAATAGATTGAATTTTAAATCTAAAAAATTCCCTGATCATTATGATGCTGATAGAAATAAATCTGATTTTAAAGGAAAGACACCT
Organism: Amorphophallus konjac; assembly: GCA_022559845.1. Classification (NCBI taxonomy): domain Eukaryota; kingdom Viridiplantae; phylum Streptophyta; class Magnoliopsida; order Alismatales; family Araceae; genus Amorphophallus; species Amorphophallus konjac. The sequence continues at coordinate 94,669,055 of CM040129.1, read as the reverse complement.
GTATGCTTTGAATGTGAAAAATCTGGCCACCGAGGTTCTGAATGCTGGTGGGCAGGTAATGGTAAGTCAAAATTTCATGCATATAACAGAACATTTCATGCTTATGATCATAGGTCTCATGCTGCTGTTGACATGCACCATAGGACCAGAAAATCTGTTATATCATGTAGATACTGTGGAAAGTTTGGTCATTCCATGAATAATTGCTATCTGATGAAATTTGATGATCATGTTGCTAAGAAAATGTTTAGAACACCTGTTAGGGTTAATTCAGGACCCAAGACTTCTTGGGTTCCTGCAGGATCAACTTGATCTTATCTTGTAGGTGTGCCTTGGAAGCTGATGAATAAAGGGGTTAATGATCCAAGGCACTCAACAGAAAACCCCAAGATCCTACCTATCAGGTCAGTTCTGAACTTTGTTTTAAATTTCATCATCTGAAAATGCTGTTTGTCTGCTTTAACTTCATCATCGATAATTGTTGTTTTTGCTTGATTGATTTGTGATGATCTCTTCTTGTCCAGCTGATCAGTCTGCATTCCAGACTCAGCTATTGAGTTTTACTTTGCATATATCTGATGCTCTTGCTATATGTTGAACTGAATTTGAATGCTTCTTTAGTGTATACAGTTGATGCACTATATAGACTTTATGTCAATGCATTGCATGCTTGTTGTTAGATGCATAAACTTAAATTGATTGCATAATTGCCTCATGTTTCATTATTGCATAGTCTGCATGTAGAACAGCCTAGTGCATAGCATAATCTTTGCATCATGATGTCAGGGGGAGCTGAGAGTTTTTCTGTTCAATTCATTGAATCCTTGCTACTTCTCACTGTCCCCATCTAGTTCTTTCATATCTTTTGACATCAGATGCTCCAGGAACTCAATGCCTATTGCTATCATTTCCCTAACCTTCACTGAACAACAGTTCTGTTTCTGGTTTAGTACATTGAGTTGTGATTATTTCAATTGTTCTTTTATAAGAATCACTCTCACAAATTGAAAAGAACTAAAGGTTTAACCTTTATAAATTGAAGAGTCAAATGTCTGCCTTCAGAATCTGAGATAAAAGAAAAACTTTTATAGCTCTTAATCTTTGTCTCATGGTAAGATTAGAAAAAGTTTTTGTAATGCCTAATGTGTTGATCTGGAAATTTCTAGAAAAGGTGAATAAGAGTGTGTACTGTTTTTCAAACAATCACTCTAAAAGAGATAAGGGCAGCAGTAAATAAGATCATAAATGCTATGAACTGAACATAGTGACAGAGCAATGGCTGAATTGCACTGAGAAATTGTGATCTCCTCCAATGAAGCAGGAGAACTCATAGTCATGAAGTGCTTCAGAATATCTCTGTTCAAAGGGTCAAATCTATAGGGGGAGTTCTCACCAAGTAACTGGGGGTACTGGCCTCTAATCAAGGTGTACCCTTAATGTCAAAAGTGAAGACTATTCTTTGTGGGTTTTGATCTGAAATAGGTCTAGTAGTTTATGCCTAGTAACTGGGGGTACCTGCCTCTGATCAAGGTGTACACCTAATGTCAACAGCATAAATGCCACTGATCTATTTACTTAGTTCAGGTTCTGAAAAATTCAAAAGTGAAAATCAAACTGCTGTAACCTTTCGAAAAATCAAAAGTCAATGAGTGAAAATTATTTTTATCAATACATGTTCAAGTTGCCTCTCTTGAATTTCCTTGTTTAATCACAAAAGGGTATTATTTCTGACTTATCTATTAATACCATGTGCCCTAGATTCATTGCTATAAATGGAGTCTATAAACTCTTTTTCAGGGGTCAGGTGTTTTACTCTAGATTTATCACTGTTAAACCTGAATTTTTGAAAATTGTATGTTGCTGATTCTTATACTTTAACAGTTGTTTATAATCATGCTTCCTTTCTGAACCTATGATTCAGCTGTTGTCAAGTGACCCTCCTACCTTCTCTTCCTTGTTTATCTGTTCATATTCCTTCTCAAAGGGGGAGCTATTATTTAGGGGAGAAATAATTCAGGGGAGTCTTACATTCAGGGGGAGAATGTTCTAGAGGAATTTGCATGCATAATGCACTTTGCACTCTTGTTTTTACTATTTTTCTCTTTTTGATCATGTCAAAGGGGGAGAAAATCTTGTGTGTGACTCACTGTCACATTGTGTTGCCATCATCAAAAAGGGGGAGAATGTTGTGCCTCTTAGGCACAAGCATGTGCTATGTTGCTTTGATGATAGCAATGCTATTTGGTTTTGATGATAGCAAGACAGTGAGTGCATTTGAGTGCATTTGATATTGTATTTTGATGATAGCAATGTTATTGTGTTTTGATGATTGCAATAAACAAAGTGCATTTCTGTGCATTCTTATTCTTGAGCATTCTGCATATGATAGCAACATGAATGATGATGTTTAGCATTGATGGCATTTGTTCTTTATATATATGCATTGCATTCTGTCAGATATCATGTCTCTGCATGTATCTACAGTCTGAACAGTAGTGGGTCGACCCACCCTTGCTGATGCGTCGACCCATCAGAACATTGATTGTTTGGGTAGCAAAGTCTATACACTGCAGGGTAAAGCCCAATGTCTAGGCATTGCTGCATCGCTTGCATTTCAGAGTCTATACATTGATTTTATCATGGACATAGACTTCCAAGTCTATACATTCCTGCATTAGTGTGCTTCACGCTTTGTTCATGGCTGAGAGTCTATACACTGGGCTTGAAGTGTATACATTGAGCATCTCAATGAGCATCTCATGTAAGTCCATACATTCATAGTGCATTGCATTGGCTAAGTATATACATCGTCTTAGGCTAAGTGTGTACAGCGTCTTAGGCAAAGTCTGTACAGCGTCAACGCATTTCACTGGCTCATGTTACAGCGTCAACGCATTAAGTCTGTACACTCGACTCGCCTTTGAATTGGTCAAGTGTGTACACTCCTTCACTGTAGCGTTCACGTTTCCAAGTCTACACATCGTGAAAGTCTATACACTCATCACTTACCTTCGTTCAAGGCAAAGTCTATACACTGGGGTCTTTCCCTACGTTTCTTAGGCAAAGTCTGAACATTCGGTTCTGAAGCCTGAAGTCTATACACTCCAGCCTATTCCTACGTTCAAGGCTTCAGCTACACATCAAGTCTATACATTGGGCTTCACTCATTCAAGTCTATACATCCACAGTGGATCTTCAAGTCTGTACATCCACAGTGGAACTTCGAAGTCTGTACACCGCTTGAGCCTCAACAAGTCTGTACATCGCCTTAAGCGTCTCAAGTCTATTCATTGGCTCAAGCTTCCAAGTCTGTACACTGGTTCAAAGTCTACACAACGCCTCTTTGATTCTAAGTCTTTACATTCGTTTTAAGGCAAAGTCTGTACATTGCCTTTGTGCTTCAAAGCCTGTCGATTGAAGAGTCTACACATTGGTTGTTCACACGTTCCTGCAGTCTGAAGTCTCTACATTGCTTTCGCCTGTTTTTCATCTAAGTATCATAAAGTCTGTACGTTGCTTTAGCCTTTACCTTCACAGCAAAGTCTATACAATGCAATGCATAAACTTAGAACTGATGACTTCGTTTCATCTGTCTGACAGGGACTGAAGAGGCTAATGAACCCCTTAAAGCAAGAGGGCTGAAGCCATCCAATTTCCGCTGCTGGAACACACCAATGCGTCAACGCCTTGATCAAGTGGCGTGAACGCAGTAGTTCAAACAATCAAGAAAGAAGCTTGTGGATTACTTTGGTGCATCAACGCATTGATCAAGTAGCGTGGACGCAGCAGTTCAAGTATCCCTTATTGCAGCCTCTGGAGTACATTGGCAGCATCGACACTGCAGCTCCATGCGTCAACGCAGCATGCTGAGAGCGTCAACGCAGCACGTCTATCTGCTGAAGACCTGCTCACTAGAACGCATCAATGCGTCAACGCCACGGGTTGGAAGCGTCGACGCAGTAGTTAAAAAGGGTTGAAGATCTCTGAAGGGTGCGTCAACTCCTTGGAGCAAGTGGGTTGACGTCTTCTAACTCCAGTTGCTGAGCGTACTGATGAATGGGCACGTGACCTGAAGCTGGCACCTGACACGTGATCCGAGGTGGGTGTTGAGCATGTGATCCGAGGAGGAATCTTCTGGACGGAAGGCGTGGGAAGCACACGCCCTATCTCCCTAGCTGCTGCTGCTACTGCTATATATACGAGTCTTCATCCTCTGTAGAAGAGTGATCGTGATCGAAGCCTGGGAGCAGAAGAAGAGAAGAAAAAGCAGAGAGCAGAAGCTGAGAGAAGAAAAAGAGAAAAAGAAGAGAGAGCTTCCACGATCCAGCAGAAGAGAAGAAAAAGGGAAAGAGAGAAAAGGAGAACAGAGATCGAGAGAAGAATAGAAGTGCAGCAGAGTAGAAAGAGAAAGAGAGAGAGTGAAGAAAGAGCGTGAGATCGAGGGAGATCTGTTCTTGATGGACCGTGGATTAAATCCAGGCCATCCAGCTCTTTAAGAGCCACATTGTGCTTCATTGCTTACAGCTTTTCGATTGCTGTCTTGTTCTATTTTCTGTTTTCTATTTTACATCTTTGTTCAAGCTGTTAGTCAGCGGATTGCAGAGGTGCTCCCTCTGGATGGCTAAGCTGTATTGCCCAGCGGTTTGCAGTGGAGGATTCCACTGGACAGCAAGCTGTGTTGCTCAGCGGGGCGAGGAGGATTCCTCAGACGGCAAGCTGTGTTGCCCAGCGGATGTATGGCAAGCTGTGATGCCCAGCTGTTCAAGCTGTGAGTCAGCGGAATCCACACTCGGTTTGAGTGTGGGGTGGATGTAGGTCTGCAGGACCGAACCACCTAAAAAACCCCTCTTGCATTGTGGTTTGATTGCTTATGGTTTGCTTCCGCTAGATGTTTGCATAGGGGCGCTCCAAGTGTTTGATCACAGGTTCATTAGATGATTTGATCAGATTTTGTTCTAAGTGTTTAATATGTTGAGTGAGCGAAATTCTAATTGAGCGAAATTTTATATTGGGTGAAAGTTTTTATAGGCTATATTCATTCACCCCCCCTCTGAATACTTGCACCGAACCCAACATCCTCAACACCCTTCTCGGGTCTTCCGACCCGAGCCCAGACTACACCGGCACCAACCGCGGGTCCTCGACCCAGGGGTGTCGGCACCTCAGCACTTTCTACAGCGTCGCCTCCGGGTGCAAGAGTGTCATCTCAGGCATCGACGACACTCCTATAGACGCGGGCGAAGGCTGACACCCGAGTTACCCAGCCATCGACTCCCAACACGGGTTACATATCCCGGGGGCCGATCCCGGCACTTCAGACTGACAGCTTCACGCTGTCGATCGCTCCAGGCTGGATTTTCTCCGCCTACCATCTCGGGGCGGAGTCTTCCTCAGCTCCTTCAAAGAAGTGTCGCCATGGCCGTAGAGGCAGATGGCTTGCTGCTGCAACCAGCAACTCCGGCAAGACAGTTCTTGCCGGCGACCTGCAGATCCGTCTCGACGGGGGTGAACCAATCATACCCCAGGAACGGACCACTCCCACCATCCCCACCTCCAATCATTTTGACCTCTTGCGGCAAACACAAGAGGATGGGGCGAAGCTCAAAGGAGAGGGTTCCTCGGCGGAAGCCCGGGGGCACCCACCGCAGCCCGACACACGGCCTCCCAAGATAACTCGTCGAAAAAATGGCGACAAGGGAGATCAGCAATCTAACTTGACGAGAATCTGGGTCACCCCAGAAGAAGCTCAAGCTGTTCAAAGGGCGAGTATCAGAAACCCCTTGCGAGCACTCAGACGCGGCATCAGATGGGATGCGACTGGCCTCACAGTAGCATCGTCTGACGACGCCCAGTCATCCAATGTCCCCCGCACAAGCAAGCGGAGGCAAAGGCGAGCCTGCTCCCAGGCCCTCCCGCAGCCTGTCCCAGGCTCTCCTCCGACTGATATCGGGAGTGAGCCCCCTCCGCAACGCATTTCGATCTTTGATAGACTAGGGACACATATCCGCCCAGAGTGGCACACGCGTAGGAAGCGGACGGCCCGGTTCATCAATGACGCGGTTCGAGTGTTCGCGTGTTACACCGACGGACACCAGCCAGACATCCAGTCTGACGACTTGAATCAGCCTCTGTCCCACTTCAGGAGGCCACGCCACCAGGCTCTGCCGCCTCCTCCAATAGGTCATATCGGTACTTCTGCTGGACCGCAGGCATCGGAACGTGTGGAAGAAGTCCTGGTGAACGACCGTGATCTCCCTATCAATGCAGAGCCGGTCAACAACGACCCTCCTGCGAACGAGGCTCAAGAGGTGACCCTCGACACTCTCATGAAGGAGAACCATCATCTGAAGGCCCTCCTGCAGGATCTCCTCCAGGAACGGGACCTTCATCCTCAGCAACCTGTTAGGCCCCAGGCCGAGGCACCGGTACCCCCGACGGCCAGTGATGCTGCCAACACTTCAGCGTCGATTGCCCGAACCCCGTTGGCAACTGGGTTTGGCATGCCTCCGATCGAGGCCCAGCCATGAGCCTCCAATACGCCAATGCCGGGAAATCTCCTGGCACAACGCCAGATGATCGAGCGCATCATCGAGACAAAGCTCGCCTAGTATGGAGAAGGGGCAGTCACCGTAGATCTCTATAGTGTACCCTGCCCGCTTCACCACCAGCTGAAAAAGCTTCCGCCAAATTACTCCAAGCCCCCGAAGCTGCAAAATTTCGACGGGTAGGGGTCACCACACGAACACTTGGCCTACTATGTTATGGCCATGGGTGAGTTAGTGCTAGACGAATCATATCCCCTCCGCTACTTCGCCACTTCACTCACGGGAACGGCCTTCCAATGGTATTCCCGCCTAAAGCCCAACTCAGTCATCGACTGGGCCGATCTCCAGAAGAAATTCCTCGACCGCTTTCAAACGGCCGAGCGAAAGGTCTCCCTAGCCGAACTATGTTCTCTCCGGTAGAAAAAGGGCGAGGGTGCCCTCGACTTCATCAAAAATTGGCGAGCCCTCAGCATGAGGTGTGTCAATCCACCTCTCCAAGAAGATGCCATCACCATATGTCGTCGAGGTCTGGCGGCCGAGGTCAGCGAAAAGCTTCTCGGCACCAATATCAAAGGCTTCGACCAACTCAATTCGGCGGTCGCAGAAATAGAGATGTTCTTCGCCGATAACCCGAGTTATACTGCAGCCAAGGGTAAACAAGCATGAGAACGCCAGCCTGGTAAGGAGGTGAATATCATAGAGTTCACCCCTGCCGCCAAGGCCAGTAAGGGGGCCGAATCCAGTGGCTCTGACAAAAAGCCAGCGGATAAGCCAGCTGCTCCCTCCTTCTCGAAGCATATGAAGACACCCTTCTCCTTTAAGAAAGAACATACAAAGATGCTCTTCAACCTCTACATGGCCCAGAAGATTGTCGAGCTGCCCAAAATCCGCAAGCCAGACGAGGCCCTGAAGACCGACGATCCCAGTTATTGGCTGTATCATCGCATGCTGGGCCACTCAATTGAAGATTGCTACGTCTACAAAACTCAGGCGCAGAAGCTGATCCGAGATGGCCTCGTCAAAATGAAGAGCAGTCTCGTTGATCCCCCACAGCCACATACGTGGGCCAGGCTAGCTAAGGCAGCACACGTGGCTCACCCCTCAGCCAATGTCATCAACATGACGGCCGCATTTTCTCTTTCTGACGATGAGTCAGAGGAGCCCAGCGTTGCTCGGAGGGGACGTTCGATCTGGTATCCAGGGTGGAGGCCTTGGCATGATCAGAGACCTCTCTCCTTCCCCAGGGAGAGAACCTGACGACTCTTCGATATCCTCATCGAGAACAGGCAAATCATGCCTCGCGACTCGCCTGCCGACTACACCCAATGGGATCGTAGTCACCCCTAATACTGCCCCTTCCACGCTAGAATCTGTCACCCGATCGAGTCCTGTGATGAAGTTCAACACCTCATCTAGGAACAGATCCAATGGGAGCAGATCGATGCGGAAGGAAACTTCATGTCGCTCGTCAGGCTCCGGCAAGATGTCGAAGAAACCCTAAGCATCGCCAGGGATGTGCCAGAGCGGCCAGACTCCCCTCAAGAAAATGGGCACGGGCTGCCTTACCAGCATCCTCCAGAATGGCTCGAGTTCCGGACTGACAACCGAGAGGCGCTCGAGCGATTGCGGAGGCGTATAGAGCAGGATGCCAATCAAGAGACGGAGCCGACTGACTTCTCGGTCAACGTCATCCATTCTCTTGCTCTTCCGGCCCTTGGGGGCTCTCATTCATCATCACCTAGCCAGCTTGTTGTGCCCCTTGTGCCTTGATGATGCAGTGATGTTTTGATGATAGCAACATTAGTGTCATCACTTGGTTAATCTTTAATTGAGAGCTTGATCTGTATGCCTTATGCCTTGATGATGTTTTAGCTGATGTGCATAAATTGTTTTGTGCATGATTTAAGGTCTGTTTGCATTTCCCTATTTGCATCGGTGCATGCTTCTCTGCTGATATGTTTATGCTGTAGTTCATTGTGCATGTGTGCATGTCTGCACATTCCTTAGTGGCTAGTCTGTACAACCTCCGGTTGATTCATTCGATCAAGTCTATACAGCCAGAGCCGGTGTTCTTCATGCATATATAGTCTGTACAGAGTTTTGCCTAGATTGCATTAGTCAAGTCTGTACATCGCCCTAGATTGCATTATCAAGTCTATACATTCTTTAGCTCAGTTCGCAGCTGAGTCTGAAGTCTGTACAACCTATGTTCTTCATACATCATGCACTAGCAAGTCTGCACATTGTCACAAGTCTACACAATCTATTTGTGTGCATCGTCTCATGTTGCGTCTCAGCAAGTCTATACATTCATCGAAGTCAGTCTGCACAAAGTCTTTACATTCATAGAAGTCAGTACAGTCTATGTGTGTGCATCATGCTAAGTCTATACATTGCACTGTCTCACTTAGCGTCTAATGCTAAGTCTATACATCAGTTTTCCTTGCTTCATGTGCAAAGTCCATACATCGCTGCATTACACACGTTCGAAGTCCATACATTGCCTTGCTTCATGCACTAAGTCTGTACATCGGTAAGTCTGTACATCGGACCAAGCCTTTGTGCATTAGCGTACATCGGCAAGTCTGTACATCGGCAAGTCCATACATTGCCTTGCTTCATGCAGCTGAACTGAGCAAGTCTATACATTCCTTATCTTTACCTACGTTCAGAACGTAAAGTCTATACATTGCTCTGTCTCACTTAGCGTCTCATGCTAAGTCTGTACATTACGTGCACTTTACATCGGTCAAGTCTATACATCGGTGCATGCATCATTCAGGTCTATACAGCCAGTGTCTCACTTAGCGTCTTTGTGCATGCACATTTAAAGTCTGTACAGCTTGTGTTTGCAACACAAAGTCTGTACATTGTCTAGACTGCATACACCAAGTCTATTCATTGCCTTGCAGCATGCACGCACACATAGTCTGCACATTCATAGCTGTTAAGTCCATACACTTGTTGCTGGCAAGTCTATACATCGCATAGCATGCATGTGTTCAAGTCTATACATTGCTGCTGAACGCAAGTCTATACATTGGTTGCTGCATTGTACGCACACTCAAAGTCTACACATTGCATGTTAGCATGCTCGTACACACTAAGTCCATACATGAGCAAAGTCTGCACATTGCTGTCTTTACCTACGTTCAAAGTCTGCACATTGTTTATACATTGCACGCAGAGTCTACACATTCGTCTGCATGCCTGTGCATCCATTGTTGTTGTGCATACTTTGATAGATGTAAAGTCTATACCTTGCTATCTGCATTTGTGCACTCCTTCGATACAAGTCTATACATTGCCTCATGCATTGCACAAAGTCTGCACATTGTGTGTTACTATGCTCACACATCATTTGAGTAAGTCTGCACAATGGTGCACGCTGAGTCTGCACATTGTTGCACGCTAAGTCTGCACATTGTTGCACGCTAAGTCTGCACACTAACAGCATGACAATACATTCAACTTTCAATGTGCATAATTCACCATATGCATACTGCATCATATGCCATCAAGTCTATACATTATCTCGCACACACCCACTAGCAAGTCTGCACATTGGTTGCACATTGCATAAATTAAGTCTGTACATGCATTAGCTTTGCATTCACAAAGTCTGAACATGCCATAGTCTTGCATACATGAAGTTTGTACATGCTTCAGCGTTGCTTGCATGAATTAAGTCTGTACAGGGTTTTACTGTCTTAAGCTGATACTCCCTTCGACTGACTGACATGTGCTTATGCTCGAGGAGATTGAGAAGGGCACGATATCCAAGAAGCCAGGATCGTGACACGTGTACTGAAGCTTGCTGAAATGCTGCGACGTGGTTAGGCGTTTGGGCGGGAGATGTGGAAGACACACGCCCATCCTGCTGCTCTATATATATGAAGCCTCTTCCATCAGAAGGAGGCTGATCGTGATAGAAGAGCTCGAGCAGAAGGAGAAAACAGAGAGAGTGCCTGAACGATCCAGAAGAAGAAGAAGATAACAAAAGCAGAGAGAAGAAAAAGGGAGAGAAGAGAAGAGCAAAGAAGAGAAAGAAGAGAAAGAGATTAGCAGAACAAGAAGAGAAAGAAGTTGAGGAGAGATAGTGAGATCGAGAGAAGAAGAGAGCAGTCTGAAGATCAGTCTCTACTGGACCATGGATCAAATCCAAGCCAGTTAGCTCTCTTTGAGAGCCATATTGTGCTTCATAGTTTACAGCATTCCTGTTGCTATTGTCTCTTGTTTTTGCTTTCATTTTAAACCTTTCTTCAAGCTGTTTGTCAGCGTTTTGCAGTGGAGGATTCCACTGGACGGCTAAGCTGTATTACCCAGCGGAGCAAGCTGTGATGCTCAGCGTTGCAGAGGTGGACTCCTCTGGACAGGAAGTTGTGATGCTCAGCGGGATGGAAAGCTGTGAAGCCCAGCGGTTGTAGGCAAGCTGTGAGGCCCAGCGGTTCAAGCTGTGAGTCAGCAGAATCCACACTCGGGTTTGAGTGTAGGGTGGATGTAGGTCTGGAGGACCGAACCACCTAAAAATCCTCTGTGCAGTGGTTTGATTTCTTATATGCTTCCGCTAGATGAATGCATAGGGACGATATGTTTTGATTGCACACTGTGTGTTTGATTGTGGTATCAAGAGTCCTTTGACAGGATTAGATCTAAAGTTTAATTCATTCCTTTAGGCGTTAATTCTTCTGTTGTGAGCATTAGATTTTAATTGGGAGAAATTTTTAAAGGGTAGATTCATTCACCCCCCTCTGAATACATAGCATCGAACCCAACACTTGGTATCAGAGCGGGTGTCTGCACAGAGGGTCCAACGACCTGCAGATTCGATCTTGCTGTATTCGGTGCTTTTTTCGCTTCTAGTACATTTCTTGTCAATTGTTTGTGTGCATGAATCTGTTTGTCATCTGTCCAAATGGCTCGTCCTCCGGTTTATGATGGTTCTAACCTCAATAGTTGGCTAGGAGGCCTATGTGTGTACGTAGACTCCATTGATCCCAAACTATGGAGTCTACTATCTAAAGGCCCACATCAGTTACCTCATGATGAGACCAAGTGGTCTAGAGAGGACAGAATAAAGAACCGTGACAATGTCATAATTCCTAATATCTTGAGAGCTGTGATTAATACTGATATATATCCTTTTGCTCTCAGGTGCACTTCTGGAAAGGAGATATATGACAGAGTCATTTCTGCTCATAACGAACATGAGGATAGCTGCATGATGGCAAACCGGGGAAATGATGATGAGGAAGTCTCATCCAAGGTAAATTCTGAATCTGAATCTGAAGAAATCTCGATTGATGAATTATGGAATATAAATGAGGAACTTTTTAATAGATGTGAAAAATTAAAATCTGAGAATAAAAGGTTGAAAAAGAAATGTGATCAGATAAATTTGAAAGCTCCCTGTGAAAATTGTTCTAAACTGAAAGAATCTTTTGATGCATGTTTGATGGATGTTTGCAAACATAAGGAGCTGAATAATTTAAATTGAAAATGATGAACTTACTTCCAAGATTTCTGAACTAGAAGATAAGCTGAATTCATTAGGAAATGATCAAATCCTAACTAATGAACGGGTTCAGAATGAGCAAATAAGAAAGGAGAATGAAGAGCTGAAGTTTCTAAATACTGAAATGTCTGAGAGACTCTTAATGCTAGAAAAAGGGAAGAGTTCTTTTGAAAATGAGTGTGAGAGAGTGAGTACATTAATAGAAGAGATTGATAGCTGCAAAGCTATTAATGTAATACTCAATGAAAAGATCACAAACTCTGAAATGCTCATTTCTTCTCTCAAAAATGAAATCACTGAACTGAACAAATCTCTATATGAGTCTTTTAAGAATAAAGAAAATCTGAAGGCTGCATCTAAGAAGAAAGTCTCTGATGGAGGCAGTAAGCAGGAAGAGAGAAAAAGACTGTACACAACCTTTGTGCGTAGCTATGAGTTAGCTAGCACTTCATCTTCTTCTTCAAATATGCCTGCTAATCAAGAGAATAAGAAAATAAAACAGAAAAGGAAAATATTGAAAAAGGATGATAACAATCAGCATCCTAAGAAAGTTCAGGCCAACAAACCTATTGTCAAGAATGTTAAGTGCTTTTACTGTGGAAAGTTTGGCCATGAGATGGCTGATTGTTATGTGATGAAGAAGGATGATCTGAATGTTGATAAAAAGCATGCTAGGAACTTTTATGGTAAGAAACACTCTCTTGTTCAAATGAAAAGAATCCACTGGTTTTATTGTCATGAGATAGGTCATCTTATGCATAATTGTAGATTAAAGAAACATGATGATCTCAATGCTAGAAAATTACATGATAGGAATGTTCATGTTAAAAATCATGCAAATCATAAGAAGAACATTCAATATTTTCATTGTGGCAAATTGGGCCATATTGTTGCAAATTGTTAGCATGCTAAGAGAAGAACACTTAACTCCAAACCTGCTAAAATCCCTGCAAAAAGACATGTAGTCTATGAGAATTTTAACAGAATGAATTCATCATGTTTAGAATGTGGAAAGTATGGCCACACAGTCAAGGACTGTTGGCATGCCTAAGGAGGTCATGTTAATGACAAAAAATTAAAATTCTATGCCAAAAGATCTGCAAGTCTTTCATGCTTTAACTGTGGCAAGCTAGGTCACAAGTATACTGAATGTTGGTCATCAGGATATAAGAAACAAACTGTTCATGCATACAATAGAACTGTTCATGCTTATGCACATAGGTCTCATACTGCTGTTGATATGCATCATAGGATCAAAACTTCTGATGCTTCATGTAGATATTGTGGCAAATTGGGTCACTTCATGACCAATTGTTATCAGATGGATTGTGATGATAGCATTGCTAAGCGACTGTTCAGAACTCCTGCTAGCTGTCATGTCAGGACCCAAGACATCTTGGGTGCCTATTTGTGCAAAATAGTTTTCTAACTTGCAGGTGTGTCTTGGTGGGAGAAATAAAAGGCGTTGAATTAACCAAGGCACTCAAGAATGAAAACCCCATGATTGCACCACTCAGGTCAGTTCCAAAACTCTCATTTTAATTCTCATCATCTAAAATTGTTGATTTGGTTGTTTGATCTCTGATGTCTTCTTCTTGTCTAGCTGATCAGTCTGCATTCCAGACTCAGCTACTGATTTTAAATTTGCACATATCTGATGCTCTTCTCTTGCCATTTATTGCACTATGTACATAAGATGCTAGATGCACTTTGCACCGAGTTTGAATGATTCATTTAGTGCATACAGTCGATGCATGTGTCTAATGTCTACATATATCATTTGCATGACTATTAAGGAAGTTGTTCAATGCATATAGGATTGCTTTGCACTGCATATATCATTTGCATAACCCTGGTACATTAAATGGTAAGCTACTAAAAGGCAGGGAAATCTGCCTGGAGGTTCTTACTATGTGTGAGATGGTCCTTGAGACCAGGTTCTCCGCCAAGTACCAAGGGTCAAGTCTTCATATAGAGCAGTGTATTGCATATCATTAAATTTGAAAATCTGAAAAAGGATAAAATGTTCATGACTTGGGTGCATAAACTTGAAATGATTGCATACTTGCTTTATGTATCATTGTTGCATAGTCTGCATTTAATTAGTTGAAAGCATTGCATAGCATAATTGTTGCATCTTGGTGTCAGGGGGAGCTGAGAGTTAAGTTCAGTACATTGAATCTTTTTCACTCCTCTTAGTCCCCACTCAATTCATTCATATTCTTTGACATCAGATGCTCTTGGATCTTAATGCCTATTGCTATCATTTCCCTATCACTTTCACTGAACAACAGTATTGCTTCTGGTTTAGTACATTGAGCTGTGGTTATTGCAATTGTTCATTTATAAGAATCACACTTGTAAATTGAAAGGAACTAAAGGTTTAACTTTTATAAATTGAAGAGTTAAGTGTCTACACTTCAGAACTTGAGATAAAAGAAAACCTTTATAGCTCTTAATCTCTGTCTCATGGTTAGAATAGAAAAAGTTTTTTTAATGCCTGAATGTGTTAAACTGGAAATGTCTAGAAAAGGTAAATAAGAGTGTGTACTGTTTTTAAACAATCACTCTAAAAGAAATCAGGGCAGCAGTAAATAAGATCATCAATGTATTGAGCTGAAAACAGTGACAGAGCAATGGCTGAATTGCACTGAGAAACTGTGATCTCCTCCAAAGAAGCAGGAGAATTCATAAGTCATGAAGTGCTTCAGACTACCTCTGTTCATAGGGTCAAATCTATAGGGGGAGTCTTCACCAAGTAACTGGGGGTACTGGCCTCTGATCAAGGTGTACCCTTAATGTCAAAGGTGAAAATTATTCCTTGTAGGTCTTGATCTGAAATAGATCTAGTAGTTTATGCCTAGTAACTGGGGGTACCTGCCTCTGATCAAGGTGTACACCTAATGTCAACAGCATAAATGCCACTGTCTATTCACTTAGCTCAGTTTCTGAAAAATTAAAAAGTGAAAAATAAACTGCTGTAACCCTTTGAAATCAAAAGTCATTGAGTGAAAATTATTATTTTTTAATACATATTCAAGTTGCCTTTCTTGAACTTCCATGTTTAATCACAAAGGGTATTGTTTCTGACTTATCTATTAAAACCATGTGCCCTAGATTCACTGCTATAAATGGAGTCTATAACTCTTTTTCAGTGGTCAGCTGCTTTACTCTATCTTTATCACTGTTAAACCTGAATTTTTTCAAGACTATATATTGCTGATTCTTATGCTTTAACAGTTGTTTATAATCATGCTCACCTTCTGAACCAATGCTTCAGCTGTTGTGTAGTGAGCCCTTCCTTATTCATGTTCCTTCCCTCCTACCTTTTGATTATCTGTTTCATCCATCCATATTCCTTCTCAAAGGGGGAGAAATAATTCAGGGGGAGTTATACTTTCAGGGGGAGAATAAGTTGTTCTAAGGGAAATATGCAATGTATACTGCACTTTGCACTCATGTGTTTCTTTCTTTTTGATCATGTCAAAGGGGGAGAAAATTTGTTTGGTGACTCACTGTCACTTTGTTGCCATCATCAAAAAGGGGGAGATTGTTGTGCCCCTTGTGCCTTGATGATGCAGTGATGTTTTGATGATAGCAACATTAGTGTCATCACTTGGTTAATCTTCAATTGAGAGCTTGATCTGTATGCCTTATGCCTTGATGATGTTTTAGCTGATGTGCATAAATTGTTTTGTGCATGATTTAAGGTCTGTTTGCATTTCCTTGTTTGCATCGGTGCATTGCTTCTCTGCTGATATGTTTATGCTATAGTTCATTGTGTATGTGTGCATGTCTGCACATTCCTTAGTGGCTAGTCTGTACAACCTCCGGTTGATTCATTCGATCAAGTCTATACAGCCAGAGCCGGTGTTCTTCATGCATATATAGTCTGTACAGAGTTTTGCCTAGATTGCATTAGTCAAGTCTGTACATCGCCCTAGATTGCATTATCAAGTCTATACATTCTTTAGCTCAGTTCGCAGCAGAGTCTGAAGTTTGTACAGCCTATGTTCTTCATACATCATGCACTAGCAAGTCTGCACATTGTCACAAGTCTACACATTACAGTCTGTTTGTGTGCATCGTCTCATGTTGCGTCTCAGCAAGTCTATACATTCATCGAAGTCAGTCTGCACAAAGTCTTTACATTCATAGAAGTCAGTACAGTCTATGTGTGTGCATCATGCTAAGTCTATACATTGCACTGTCTCACTTAGCGTCTAATGCTAAGTCTATACATCCGTTTTCCTTGCTTCATGTGCAAAGTCCATACATCACTGCATTACACATGTTCGAAGTCCATACATTGCCTTGCTTCATGCACTAAGTCTGTACATCGGTAAGTCTGTACATCGGACCAAGCCTTTGTGCATTAGCGTACATCGGCAAGTCTGTACATCGGCAAGTCCATACATTGCCTTGCTTCATGCAGCTGAACTGAGCAAGTCTATACATTCCTTATCTTTACCTACGTTCAGAACGTAAAGTCTATACATTGCTCCGTCTCACTTAGCGTCTCATGCTAAGTCTGTACATTACGTGCACTTTACATCGGTCAAGTCTATACATCGGTGCATGCATCATTCAGGTCTATACAGCCAGTGTCTCACTTAGCGTCTTTGTGCATGCACATTTAAAGTCTGTACAGCTTGTGTTTGCAACACAAAGTCTGTACATTGTCTAGACTGCATACACCAAGTCTATTCATTGCCTTGCAGCATGCACGCACACATAGTCTGCACATTCATAGCTGTTAAGTCCATACACTTGTTGCTGGCAAGTCTATACATCGCATAGCATGCATGTGTTCAAGTCTATACATTGCTACTGAACGCAAGTCTATACATTGGTTGCTGCATTGTACGCACACTCAAAGTCTACACATTGCATGTTAGCATGCTCGCACACACTAAGTCCATACATGAGCAAAGTCTGTACATTACTGTCTTTACCTACGTTCAAAGTCTGCACATTATTTATACATTGCACGCAGAGTCTACACATTCGTCTGCATGCCTGAGCATCCATTGTTGTTGTGCATACTTTGATAGATGTAAAGTCTATACCTTGCTATCTGCATTTGTGCACTCCTTTGATATAAGTCTATACATTGCCTCATGCATTGCACAAAGTCTGCACATTGTGTGTTGCTATGCTCACACATCATTTGAGTAATTCTGCACAATGGTGCACGCTGAGTCTGCACATTGTTACACGCTAAGTCTGCACACTAACAGCATGACAGTGCATTCAACTTTCAATGTGCATAATTCACCATATGCATACTGCATCATATGCCATCAAGTCTATACATTATCTCGCACACACCCACTAGCAAGTCTACACATTGGTTGCACATTACATAAATGAAGTCTGTACATTCATTAGCTTTGCATTCACAAAGTCTGAACATGCCATAGTCTTGCATACATGAAGTCTGTACATGCTTCAGCATTGCTTGCCTGAATTAAGTCTGTACAGGGTTTTACTGTCTTAAGCTGATACTCCCTTCGACTGACTGACAAGTGCTTATGCTCGAGGAGATTGAGAAGGGCACGAGATCCAAGAAGCCAGGATCGTGATTCGTGTACTGAAGCTTGCTGAAATGCTACCACGTGGTCAGGCGTTTGGGCGGGAGATGTGGAAGACACACGCCCTTCCTGCTACTCTATATATATGAAGCCTCTTCCATCAGATGGCGGCTGATCGTGATAGAAGAGCTCGAGCAGAAGGAGAAAACAGAGAGAGTGCCTGCACGATCCAGAAGAAGAAGAAGAGAAGAAAAGCAGAGAGACGAAAAAGAGAGAGAAGAGAAGAGCAAAGAAGAGAAAGAGATTAGCAGAAGAAGAAGAGAAAGAAGTTGAGGAGAGATAGTGAGATCGAGAGAAGAAGAGAGTGATAGGGTGCAAGGCCCGGATACAGAGGGGGGGTGAATGTATCCCTCTTCAAATATCGCCCAATTAATACTATAATGCTCCAATATGCGGAATAAGAATAATTGATGAAATATACTGAAAATACTAAGACGGATCTCGGCAAGACAACACAATTGAATTAGCCCTCACACGATCCTAAGCAAGCATCTAATGCGCATCAATGAAAAGAACACAAGTACAAAAGTAAACCACAAGTGAACACTAGGATTTTTTAGGTGGTTCAGTCCACAGACCTATGTCCACCCCTCACTCCAAACTGGAGTGAGGCTTCCACTAGCAGGGCTAGAACAGCAGACTCAGTCTGCAACAAATGCTGCCAAACAGCTTGAACAGGGGAACAACCTCCCCTCTTCCTCCCAACCGGAGGGAACCACTAGTGACACCCAGTCACTAGCAAACCAGAGACGCAAGTCTCTCTTCCTCCAGACCAGGAGGGAACACCTAGTCTTGCAACCCACAAGACCAAAACAGGAGACGAATCTCCCTTCCTCCAAACCAGGAGGGAACCCACAAGTGACTCCCAGCCACTTGCAACCTAGAGGTCTTGGACCTCCCTTCCTCCCAACCGGAGGAAAACAACCAGTGTCATCCAGTCACAGGCAACCAGAGACGCAAGTCTCTCTTCCTCCAAACCGGAGGGCACCCGACCTCACACTAGAGGAACGGAAGAACAACTAGTGAACAGTTAAAAGGAGAAAACAAAAACCGCAGCAACTAAAAGCTGGAAAAATGAAATGCACAATAGCTCTCGTAGGAGCAAACTGGGTTGGATCTGATCCAAGGTCCAGTGAACAATGAAGCTTCTCTTCTTCTTCACGAGCTCTCCATCTCTCTCTTTCTCTTTTCCTTTTTTCTCTTCTTCTGCTCTCTCACTCTGGCTCTCAGCTTCTTTCTTCTTCTTCTTTTCTTTCTTCTGCTCTTTTCCTCTCTGCCTCTCTGCAGCTTTTTTCTTCTATCTCGATCACTCTCTTTCTCTATCGGTATCGCCCAGTCTCTTTTTCTCTTGATCAGTCTTCTCCAGATGGAGGAGGCTTCGTATTTATAGCAGCAGCAATTAGGGCATTATCCTCGGATCACGTGCCAGGTGCCAACCTCGGATCACGTGCCACTTATCAGCTTCTCGAAGGATGTACATGTCAAGCAATCATAAGAAGATATCAGATGGACGTACAGACTTGGTTCAGGCTGTTAACAAAGTGTGTACAGGCATGATGCAGCTTGAGTGTATAGACTTGAAGGGTGATAACGAGTGTATAGAGTTGAAGCCTTGGAAACGAGTGTATAGACTTGAAGCCTTGGAAACGAGTGTATAGACTTCGTCTTGAAAATGAGTGTATAGACTCTGAATGAGTGACATGCGACAGACAATGTGCATACTTGTTTTGAACCATGCACAATGTATAGACTTGCAATACCATGAAGGCAGGCTGTATAGACTTGAGGTAATGAGGTAATGCATGCAGGTGACAATGTATATACTTGCGAATCTGGGGGGTCGACCCATCTAGAAGGGGGGGTCGACCCACTTCTGTCTAGACTATGCTGTCTGATGTATAGACTTGATGGAGATAACGATGTACAGACTTGCTCTTGCGAAGGCTGTACAGACATTGAATCAAGTAGTGTATAGACTTGATAAATGACAGAATGCAATGCTGTATGAACTGACATATGACAGAATGCAATGTTGTATGAACTGAATGTCTGCTAATGCAAGATAGCACATTCATATGCCCAAAGTAGAAATATAATTCAGACACAGATTCATGATATGCAAAGCCACAGATTCATGATATGCAAAGCTGTAGAACTGACATTATATATGCCCATAGCAAGACAGTCAATCAGATGTTCATGATATGCTATCATCAAAATCATAGAGTTGAAAAACATGTCACAAAAGATCAATTAACTCATAGTGTTTGCTATCATCAAAATCACAGGGGCACAACAATCTCCCCCTTTTTGATGATGGAAACACTATGAGTCACACTGACTCATGTCAAACTATTCTCCCCCTTTGACTTCATCAAAAATAAAAATAGTTTGAGATGAGAGATACAAGCATACATGATATGAATAAAGAAAAATACTCCCCCTTTGACTTAGTCATTTAGACATGAAAGACACAGAGGCAGTTAAACAATGAAGCTCAAATTAAGACAATGTTTCAGATGCATGCTCTCCTATACCAGCCAGATAAAATCATGCACAAATCAAGTCTATGACGCAGATGTTAATCTATCCCTTAAAGCCAGAATAGAGTTGAGGTATGACAAGAGGAGATAAGCATCTATCAGCAAAAGTACATAGGCACTCAAGGATTACCATAATCTGTAAGCACAATGAATGAATTGAGGAAGACAGATTTTCATTAGCACACCAAATTCATAAATCTTTGTAAACAAATTTTAGATTCTTCAATTATAATAGATTATGAATGAGTTTAAACTTACCATCATGATTTAAGAGTGATGTATTCAAAGTTTTTCAAGAAAAATTCAATACTCATATCTGAAACACCTTTTAATAGAAATGAACCAACAACTCATCTGATATTCATGTTTAACCTCCTTCCATCTTACTCATTTAAATTCAATGACTCCTATGTAAGTTACACAAGATAATATTGAGAATAAACAGAAATAAATGAGACTGAACTAGTCTTTAGATTTTTAGAATTTTCTATTGATCAGCACTCATTTTTTCTGAGCAAGTTTGGTTCAGTCAACACCTTTTTACATGAGGCACAACACGTCTTAGGTGAAGTGACCTAGTTACTCAGTGTGACAACCATATTACCTCTCAAAGAGAACTGAGTTAGCAATTTGGAGTGTCTTTTTACATGAGGAGACACCTTGATCAGAGGCCAGAATCCCCAGTTACTCAACACAACCATGCTATTGCTCTGCCAGATTTTCAAACATTTTTATAAGAGAGTTAACTATGGCACTTCATGACATGGGCTTACCCCATTTCTTTGACAGAGAACCCAGTTTCTCTATGACCAAAGTCATTACTCTTGCATTAAATTTTTAAGTGTTTTCAGAATTTTCAAACAATGCTCAGTTCACTGAAATGTTTAAGAACAATACCTCCTATATGTATCTTAACCAAAGAAAGCCATGTCTTTTAGAATTTCAGATTTCAGAAGGTTTTGCATGAAGTTCATGAGACAATTTGTTAAGATCTATTAAGCATAATGATTCAGATATTTTCAAGTCTTTTACATCAAAACCTATTAAATACATTAGTCTTAGATCAATTTGATTCATCAAAACATTCTTAAGCCAGTATAATAGAAGTTTCTTCTTTTCAGAATATGTCTGATTTATGTCTACGGTGCACTGACTAAAATCTTTCCTCATTCAGATGAATCAATGACATTGTCAGGAAATCAGTGGAGTCAACAAAGCATTTTTATTGAGAGATTAGCAAAAAGCAATCATGATGAGACAAGGAGTGAATCATTAGAACAATGCAGTTTTGAAATCAATAGTTGAGTCTGGAGTTCAGACAGAACAGCTACATAAGTGTAGACAGCAGAGAATTCAAGTGAACCACACATTTGCCAAGAATGGATCAGATAGCTAGACAATGAGAGTTCAAGAGATGAAGAGATGGAACAGGAAAGCTCCCCCTGACTAGATGCTACATATATACAACAAAGCATGAGCAGCAGTATGGTTAATTAAGAATGATTGAGCTCCCCCTGACTAAGTGCAGTGAGTCAATTCCTTCCCCCCTTTTTTTTATTTTCAAAATAAGAGATATGCAATGCATTAACTCCCCCTAACTAAAAACACTGAAGACCAGACACAACAATCTGAGTTAGAGAGGTTCGGTTGACTAGACAAAGGCATTTTGCTCCCCCTATCTATATGCACAGAAAAACACTTGTTTTTGAATTTTTCAAAATAAATCCAGAGCAGTTAACTATATGTATGCAAAAATATGCAATGTTTGCCATGAAGACTGAACATATGACTATGTGACTCATGCTCATTCAGACTGCCCTATTAAGTTAAATGACCCATGGTACTAGGCGGAGGACTTGGTCTAAAGACCATCTCACACATAGCAAGCACTTCCAGACAGATTTCACCTGCCTTTTAGTAGCTTACCATTTGATATACCATAGTGGTCATGAATGACAGTGCAATATTGACAGTCCTACTTGCATCAGATTTTCAATGACTGTATATCTAATGTATGTATATGCAATTCACATATATGCACACACAGCTCAAAGTGCAAACAAGTAATTCCATGAAGCTCAATGCAAGTGTCAAACAAGTAAAGAGGCATGTATGCATGAAACATGATATGAAAAAAAAATATGACAATTATGCATGGACAGTTCGTACCAGATATGCAGTTATCGAAGATTCACAATTTCAGATATGCAATTTAAGACAAGTTTTCAGAACTGACCTGAGTAGTGCAATCCTAGGGGTTTCATTCTTGAATGCCTTGGTTTATTTACCCCTCTTTGTTCATTCCAAGGCACACCTGTAAAATATTGATCATTTTGTTCCTGCAGGGACCCAAGCAGCTTTGGGTCCTGCCTTACCCCTAACAGGTGTTCTAAACAATTTCATAGCAACATTAGCATCAAATTTCATCAGTGAACAGTCATCCATAGAATGTCCAAATTTTCCACAGTATCTACATGAAATGGCTGATTTTTGGTTCTTATGATGCATATTAACAACAGGATGATGTTTATAAACATGTTCATAAGATTTTTTGTTGTATGCATGAACAGTTTGATGCTTGTTCTTACTCAGCCAACATTCAGCAGATCTATGGCCTGACTTCCCACAGTTATAGCATGAAACTTTCATAAATGTTTTTGCAGGGAATTTGACAAAATGGGGGTTAACAGAATTCTTTTGAACATACCAACAGTCCTTGACTATATGCCCATTTTTCTCACATTCGAAGCATCTGATTTGCTTACTTTTAAAATCATTTTTACTCCAAGTGGATCTAAACCAGCACTCAGCAGCCATGTGCCCAGGCTTATTGCAGTTGAAGCACACAATGTGCTGACTAGAATTGTGTTTAGATCTATATGGACCATGAAAATGAATGGAAGACCTGGCATGCAGTTTATTGTCTTCTTTCATGATAAAACATTCACTCATGAGATGACCATGCTTCCCACAATAATAACATGAAGCATCAGACTTCCTAGCAGCATGGTTTCTATCAAAAGAATTTCTAGAATGTGATGTTTCACTACCATGCTCATCTTTTAACATTAATCTGCAATCTTCCATTACGTGACCCACTTTTCCACAATAATAGCACGACCCCTTTTTAGTATGAGTGTTTGAGAGATCATGTGAATTGTGTGCAGCAGTCTTTGTACCAACTGGAGTGGTTTTGTCCTTTTTCTGTAGGTTTTCATCCTTTTTTAATTTTTGAGTTTGTCCTACAGTTTTGGGACTGACAGTGGGTTTTTGTGCAGTGAATTAAAAAACAGAAGGAGCAGAGGTTGTGTTCTGATTAGAAGCTTTGACAAAAATAGTAGACGTTTTATTCCCATTACTCCTTTTGTTTGTCGGACTGTAACACAGTCCCTCTTTCTGAAAGCTAACATTATTTCCAAGAAGCTTATTCAGATTGTCCTTTCCTTTGACAACTTTTGATAGAGAATTTTTCAAATCTTGAATCTCAGAGTTTAAGACAGTAATATTAGCTTCATATTTGGACAGATCTGTTTCACATGAAATGACTTGTTGATGCAAGGCATCATTTAGACTTTTGAGTTTTTCTACTTCCTATTTTAACTTTGTTTCATTGTCAGCTTCAGATAGAGACTTGTTAAGATCATCAATTTCTTGTTGAAGGGATGTGATAGTGAGCTCATAGTTAGCTATCTTCTCTTCACAGCAATTGACATTTCCACTCAACATTAAGTTGATGGTTTTTAGACTCTCAATTTCTTGTTCAGCATTCACCAACCTATCAGAATTATCTATGCTCACACACTTACCTTTTTCCATTGTCAATAACCTATCTGTCAGCTAGGTGTTTAGATGTTTCGGTTTGTTGATTTCTTCTTTCAACTTATTGTTTTGCTCTGTGAGTTCATCATCAAGTACCCAATCATCCGATGAAAACTGACATTCATAAAATATTTATTGTTGTTTTTCAGATTGAAGTTTGTTGAAATTTTTCTGAAGCTCTAAGTTTATTACTCTCTCAGCCTCTAGTTTCTCAGAAATCAAACTATTTACTTTTTCAAGATTATTTGATTTGTGTTTAGATTCTTTGAGCTGGTTTTTGAGTATTTCAATTTCAGATTTCATGTTTTCCAATTCAGAGTTGACAAGCTCTAAGTTTCTCACCAGTTCTTCATTTTGAACAACATCATTGTTATGACCCTGATCATCATCAATTAAACTATGCCTCTCCTTTAGTTTAGCAATTTCACAAACAAGCTCTTGATTCTCCTTTTTGTGTAAATCAATTTGTTTCATAAGAGTTTGTTTTTTAGATTTCAAATGATCAAAATCTGAACTAATAGAATCAAAATCTGTTAACTTTTTTCTAAATATGTCATTTTCAATTTTCAGAATTTTAGGGCTTTCACCTCGAGATTTAGCATCCTCATGTTTCTTTAGCTTCTTTATCAGTTTTTTATTCTTCTTCTTTAGTCTTTCATAGGATTCTAACAGATTGGCATAGGCATCTTCCCAGTCGTCTAAAGTGTAACTAGAGAAAGGATTGGTTACCTCTTCAGCATCTTCGGATTCATCTTGATCACTGCCATGGTTGCTCTTGTCAGCCATCAGGCAGCTGTCCTCAATTCTCCTCTGAGCTAGCTTCAGCTTATCCAGAATGTCCTTAGCGGACCTGTAGTCATAAAAACAAGAATGTAGAGCCTTGTCAGTAGCTTCTTTCATTAATTTCAAAACTTTCTGATTCTCTCCATTTCTTGATCTGTGATTGTTAGTCCATTTGGACTCTTTCTTTGGCAGTCTGTGAGGACCATGTGAGATTAACTTCCACAAATCCGGATCCATCAAATTCACATAGTTATGTAGACTGCTAACCCATGAGTTAAAATCAGACCCATTGAAAACCGGTGGAGAAGCCATGAAGGAAAATCAATCAAGCAATTTCAAAACTGTATGCAGAAGATAGAAATGCACCGAAAGCCAGCAGGATCCTCTACAGATCGTTGGATCTGGAAAGTCAGAGACCCGCTCTGATACCAATTGATAGGGTGCAAGGCCCGGATACAGAGGGGGGGTGAATGTATCCCTCTTCAAATATCGCCCAATTAATACTTTAATGCTCTAATATGCGGAATAAGAACAGTTGATGAATTATAGTGAAAATACTAAGATGGATCTTGGCAAGACAACACAATTGAATTAGCCCTCACACGATCCTAAGCAAGCATCTAATGCGCAGCAATAAAAAGAACACAAGTACAAAAGCAAACCACAAGTGAACACCAGGATTTTTTAGGTGGTTCGGTCCACAGACCTACGTCCACCCCTCACTCCAAACCGGAGTGAGGCTTCCACTAGAAGGGATAGAACAGCAGACTCCGTCTGCAACAAATGCTGCCAAACAGCTTGACCAGGGGAAACAACCTCCCCTCTTCCTCCCAACCGGAGGGAACCACTAGTGACACCCAGTCACTAGCAAACCAGAGACGCAAGTCTCTCTTCCTCCAGACCAGGAGGGAACACCTAATCTTGCAACCCACAAGACCAGAACAGGAGACGAATCTCCCTTCCTCCAAACCAGGAGGGGACCCACAAGTGACTCCCAGCCACTTGCAACCTAGAGGTCTCGGACCTCCCTTCCTCCCAACCGGAGGAAAACAACCAGTGACATCCAGTCACAGGCAACCGGAGACGCAAGTCTCTCTTCCTCCAAACCGGAGGGCACCCGACCTCACACTAGAGGAACGGAAGAACAACTAGTGAACAGTTAAAAGGAGAAAATAAAAACCGCAGCAATTGAAAGCTGGAAAAATGAAATGCACAATAGCTCTCGTAGGAGCAAACTAGGTTGGATCTGATCCAAGGTCCAGTGAACAATGAAGCTTCTCTTCTTCTTCACGAGCTCTCCATCTCTCTCTTTCTCTTTTCCTTTTTTTTCTTCTTCTGCTCTCTCACTCTGGCTCTCAGCTTCTTTCTTCTTCTTCTTTTCTTTCTTCTACTCTTTCTGCTCTTTTCCTCTCTGCCTCTCTGCAACTTTTTTCTTCTATCTCGATCACTCTCTTTCTCTATCATTATCGCTCAGTCTCTTTTTCTCTTGATCAGTCTTCTCTAGATGGAGGAGGCTTCGTATTTATAGCAGCAGCAATTAGGGCGTTGTCCTCGGATCACGTGCCAGGTGCCAACCTCGGATCACGTGCCACTTATCAACTTCTCGAAGGATGTACCTGTCAAGCAATCATAAGAAGATATCAGATGGACGTACAGACTTGGTTCAGGCTGTTAACAAAGTGTGTACAGGCATGATGCAGCTTGAGTGTATAGACTTGAAGGGTGATAACGAGTGTATAGAGTTGAAGCCTTGGAAACGAGTGTATAGACTTGAAGCCTTGGAAACGAGTGTATAGACTTCGTCTTGAAAACGAGTGTATAGACCCTGAATGAGTGACATGCGACAGACAATGTGCATACTTGTTTTGAACCATGCACAATGTATAGACTTGCAATACCATGAAGGCAGGCTGTATAGACTTGAGGTAATGAGGTAATGCATGCAGGTGACAATGTATATACTTGCGAATCTGGGGGGTCGACCCATCTGGAAGGGGGGGTCGACCCACTTCTGTCTAGACTATGCTATCTGATGTATAGACTTGATGGAGATCATGATGTACAGACTTGCTCTTGCGAAGGCTGTACAGACATTGAATCAAGCAGTGTATAGACTTGATAAATGACAGAATGCAATGCTGTATGAACTGACATATGACAGAATGCAATGCTGTATGAACTGAATGTCTGCTAATGTAAGATAGCACATTCATATGCCCAAAGCAGAAATATAATTCAGACACAGATTCATGATATGCAAAGCCACAGATTCATGATATGCAAAGCTGTAGAACTGACATGATATATGCCCATAGCAAGATAGTCAATCAGATGTTCATGATATGCTATCATCAAAATCATAGAGTTGAAAAACATGTCACAGAAGATCAGTTAACTCATAGTGTTTGCTATCATCAAAATCACAGGGGCACAACAGAGAGCAGTCTGAAGATCAGTCTCTACTGGACCGTGGATCAAATCCAGGCCAGTCAGCTCTCTTTGAGAGCCATATTGTGCTTCATAGTTTACAGCTTTCCTGTTGCTGTTGTCTCTTGTTTTTGTTTTCATTTTAAACCTTTATTCAAGCTGTTTGTCAGCGTTTTGCAGTGGAGGATTCCACTAGATGGCTAAGCTGTATTGCCCAGCGGAGCAAGCTGCGATGCTCACCGTTGCAGAGGTGGACTCCTCTGGACAGCAAGCTGTGATGCTCAGCGTTGCAGAGGTGGACTCCTCTGGACAGCAAGCTGTGATGCTCAATGTTGCAGAGGTGGACTCCTCTGGATAGCAAGTTGTGATGCTCAGCGGGATGGCAAGTTGTGAAGCCCAGCGGTTGTAGGCAAGCTGTGAGGCCCAGCGGTTCAAGATGTGAGTTAGCGGAATCCACACTCGGGTTTGAGTGTGGGGTGGATGTAGGTCTGGAGGACCGAACCACCTAAAAATCCTATGTGCAGTTGTTTGATTTCTTATATGCTTCTGCTAGATGAATGCATAGGGACGATATGTTTTGATTGCACACTGTGTGTTTGATTGTGGTATCAAGAGTCCTTTGACAGGATTAGATCTGAAGTTTAATTCATTCCTTTAGGCGTTAATTCTTCTGTTGTGAGCATTAGATTTTAATTGGGAGAAGTTTTTAAAGGGTAGATTCATTCACCCCCCTTTGAATACATAGCACCGAACCCAACACAGCCAACCCCAGCCACTTCGGCCATGCAGTGGCGGTCTTGGCGGGAGCTAAATTCTCTCCCTTTCCCTGAAGAAGACACCGCCAGGCACCTCCGGGTCCTTATCGGCTGAGAGGACGTTTTGGTGGGGGAGACGATGACAAGCTCCATAGCTCTCTCTCGTCCTCCTCCCGTCCTATCTCCGCCTCCGGCAGCCGTGGATAGGAAGGGAAAGCAAAAGCAGGGTGAGGCCCCGCCTCAGCCTCGTCGCATCTCCTCAACGAATGGGCCGTCGGGTCCTCTCCACCTAGCTGTTGACACAATCCAAAGTACAAAGAAGGCATCTTCGGAGTCTTCAACGGCTTCGATTCAAGTGGCGGGCCCGCCGCCACAAGGCTCATCCAGTCCGCAGAGTCGGGACAACCGTGCAGAGCAATAATGTCTTGCGACACTGTCAATCATCGCCAGACCCAGCCCTCAGCATGATCACAAAGGTGAGGCTAAGGAGCAGGACAACCAGCATGTCTCTCACCCCGCTCCTCAACAAAAGCCGTCGCCACCACGGCTAAGGCATCAAACCGCGCACACGTCTTCGGACGCCAGCACCAGCATACCGACTTCCCGTAGGCTCCCGTCGCCACTGCGGGTAAGGCATCAAACCACGCATACATCTTTGGACGCCAGTCCCAGTATTCCGGCATACCAGGAATTGCCGCTCGAGGTAATCAAGCAGGCGATTAACGCCACCTTCCAAATACAACAAGTGGAAGGTGCCTGGATCGAAATCTGGGTAAAGAAGAGTCATCGACCTCGCCCAGCAAAGACACCAGCTGGGAGATATCCTCACCAGGATTTATCAACTCCGGCCCCAGCACCTCTCCCTCCTACTCCATTGGAGACTGCTATTGCCAAGAGACAAGAGAAAAATAGGAGGAAGAACCTCAGAAGGCGGCTCAAGAAACAAGCTAAGCAAGCAGCCGCCCTGTAATCTCCGGCTGAGCCAACGCCTCTCCAAAGGCTCCAGCGGCTCATTGATGACCTGGAGGAATACGTTCCTCCTCGTCCTACCGGGGCTCTCTCACTCGATAGCTACATCCCGTGGGAAGAAATACAGAAACGAGCCCGCCTCAGAAATTAGGTCCAAGAGATGATCCAAAAACTCAAGAACGGCGAAAGACTCGTGATCCCGGATGAGCTCTCCTTGTTCTATAAAGACAAGGAGATAACCACAGAGCAGTTGGAAGAAATGCTTCAGCATTGCACCTGCAACATGGTGGCCATCCCACCTCCTGACAATATCAACGCTTCTCGACGGGGCGAGCCAGTAGCCTCCCGGACAAGACAAAGAACTACTACTTCTCTTGGGCTACAGCCAGCTCCAGAACACACCGGCCGCGGCCGAGGTCGTGGCCAGGGACGCGGTAGAGGCCATGGGAGAACGCCCGAGTTACCCCTCTCTCCGTCCACTTTCAACCCGGAGCGAATCATCCTCTTTCGAGGAGAGGAACCGGCTCCCATTCCGGAAGTAGAAATTCGGAAAGGACCCGGTATCTTTGATCCTTCCGACATTGAAGAGGCTACTGCTAGCCTCCCAGCCTCTGCACCAGTACCAACTTCTACGACAGAGCAAGCGGGACCGTCCGACAAGGATGAGCCAGCCCGCCAGTCACTCCCAGAAGAGCCATCATTGGCTTCCCTGTTTCAGGAGTCCGCTGGCGATCAAAATCAGTCTGATCCCGGTGGTAAGGGCAAGGCAGTGCAACTCCCTGACGGGGAACAACACGGCAGCTCGCAGAAGGCTCAGCCTGACATACTACCCTCCTTGGAAGATGCTCGAGCCCGAGCTGACCGAAAGGTCCTCCACCAGATGAAGCGTTTCCCCGCCAGTATTTCAATTTGGGAAGCCATCGCTTGGAGTAAGGATCTAAGGGAAACCCTTATCAAAATACTCCAAGAGCCGGAAATCTATGAAGCGCATGCCGCGGAAATGAAGGCGACTGCCTATGGAGCCTTCTCGACCGCCATCTCCTACATGGAGAAAGACATGCTGCTTTCCCCTCCATGCGACAACCGTCCTCTCTACATGAAGGGGAAGATCAACGGGCATGATGTGAACCGGATCCTGGTGGATGCTGGTGCCACTGTCAACATCATGCCACACAAGACATTCAAGTCTCTATATCTGACCCCATACATCCAGAAGGTTCAGGCGGTCAAGATATCTGGCTTTAACCAGAACACCGAGGATGTCCTAGGCCGGGTGGACGTCGATCTGGTGCTCGATGATTTCGCCTACAACGCGACATTCTACATCATCAACACCAACACATCTTATAAGATGCTACTGGGTAGACCCTGGCTCCATGAAAATTGGGTTGTCCCATCGACTCTCCACCAATGCATCAAGTATGCCAAGGATGGAGAGCAACATAAGGTCTTTGCAGACCTATCGCCGTTCACACCGGCAGAATGCAACCTGGCCGACGCTGCGCTCTACTTCAAGAGGATTAGTCTGTACCCTGTGATCAAGAGCAAAATCAACGGCTGGCTCTTAGAGGAAGACGATGATGATCTCTTCTCTGTCAACGAAGAAAAGGCCAAGCTTCACCGGCTGCGCCTCGGCTCCAAGTCAACCCCAGATCGCCCCGAGAGACGCCAGATCGACTTCGAGGCTAATCTTATTAGCCGAGCTATCGGTAAGAATATATACTTGCCACCAGACTCCATCCAACTTCCATGTGCATCCGAGGAGCACAGCGTCGAGTCGCTGACAACCTTCATTGTCACCTTCAAGCGACAACGTCGAAACAAGAAGAAGGCTAATAGGGACAAACCCATCATCTTCTATAAAGGAGACATGGTCCCTCAAGCCCCGCCAGACGACGACTTCGGCTGGTCTAGGCAAGTCGACGATACTCCTGAAGCAGTTCAGGTGTGGGGCGACATGTCGCCGCATATTCAAGAAATGTGTTTAATGCAACACATTCCCCTGTGGCAGATGTCTTCACAACAAAGATAGTTCCGTCAACTGTGGACCCCTTCCCAGGTCCGGGGGTAACCCCCGTCCTTCTACAAGGATACTAGGGGACTTGGCTACGACCAAGACCCGAACTTTCGCATCCACTATGCAGTCAACGTCATAGGCTTGGCGCAACCAACCAACGACAGAGCTAGAGTCGAAGCCAAATTCGATAGCTCCAGGGATAAGGAAGAGGAAATTCTGATCCCGATCCCCGTCAAAGCCGACACCCCAGCTCAAGCCGTCGAGAGACTTTCCTCGCCT
This sequence comes from Amorphophallus konjac, assembly GCA_022559845.1. Taxonomy (NCBI): domain Eukaryota; kingdom Viridiplantae; phylum Streptophyta; class Magnoliopsida; order Alismatales; family Araceae; genus Amorphophallus; species Amorphophallus konjac. Next base: position 94,637,809 of record CM040129.1, on the reverse strand, counting down.
CCCTGCCAAGACAAAGAGGTAGGAGAAGCTTCTCAGGTCTCTCAGCCAGTCGAGGGATCCAGTTCAATAAACCCTCCTGAGGGGGGGGGGATATCGTTGGTCCTAGCTGCGAAGGATTGTCAGCTTCACCAGGCAAGCCCGGGGAGACCTTCAGTAACTCCAGTGGATGACTGTCGGCCAAAAGCCGGTGGTCCGGATCAATCCTCGATGGACCCCAGTGACAACCCCTCTCCAGTCCCTTCAATATCAATCGGTGGCTTCGAGAATCAAGAACTACACGAAGTCGACACCGATGATGAGGATTTCATCGACCTTCAACCTGCTCCTCCCGAGATAGAGGATGGTGGCCAGGCGACCGTCGACGATCTCGTGGAGATCAACCTGGGCGAAGATAAAGCCCCTCAGCCAACATTCATCAGTGCTCTCCTTACCGAGGCAGAGAAGCGGGATTACAAGCAACTCCTGCTTGAATACAAAGACTGCGTCGCTTGGACATACAAGGAGATGCCAGGGCTAGATCCCTCCATAGCGGAGCATGACCTAGCCATTTCTCCCTCAGTTGCTCCGGTCAACCAACCACAGCGACGCATGCGCCATGAGCTGGAGCTCCAGGTTTAGGCCGAAGTCCATAAAATGCTGGAGGTCGATTTCATCGAGCCGTGCATCTACCCAATTTGGCTCGTCAACATAGTCCCAGTCAAGAAAAAGAGTGGTCAAGTCCGCATCTGCGTCGACTTCCGGGACATCAACAAAGCCTGTCCGAAGGACGACTTCCCAGTCCCAATTACAGAAACAATGGTCGACATGACCACTGGTCATGAAGCTCTGTCTTTCATGGATGGGTCGTCCGGTTATAACTAGATCCGGATGTCCCTCAAAGATAAGAATCACTCAGCTTTTAGATCCCCCAAGGGGATTTTCAACTACAAGCGCATGCCCTTCGGTTTGAAGAATGCCGGTGCTACTTACCAAAGGGCCATGACCAAAATATTCAACGAGATACTGCACAACACCGTCGAATGCTATGTTGACGACCTCGTCATCAAGACTAAAAGGCATGAGACCATTTGCGCGTCCTCCGCCAAGTCTTCGAGCGTCTCCGACAATATGGGCTTAAAATGAACCCCATGAAATGCACCTTCGGCGTATCCAGCGGCAAATTTCTCGGCTTCATCGTCAGGTACCGAGGAATCGAGGTGGATCCCAGCAAGATCAAAGCGATCTGGGAGCTTCTACCACCCAGCAACATCACTAAACTTCGGTCTTTCCAAGGGAGGCTGACCTACATTCGGAGGTTTATCTCTAACCTCTCCGATCGATGCGCGCCTTTCAGCAAGCTGATGAAGAAAGACGCCCCGTTCACATGGGACACGGAATGCCAGGCGGCTTTCGAGCAAATCAAGGAGTACCTCCTTACTCCCCCAGTCCTGGGGGCACCAGTCAAGGGTAAACCCCTCATCCTTTACATTGCCGCCATGGACGCTTCGCTGGGAGCTCTGTTGGCGCAAATCAATGAAGAAGGTAAAGAGCAACCCCTCTATTACCTCAGCCGAAAGATAATCGGTGCCGAGTACCGCTACTCCCCTATGGAGAAGGTTTGCTTGGCATTGGTGTTCGCAGTTAAGAAGCTGCGGCATTACCTCCTATCCCATCAAGTCGAACTTCTATCCAAGCACGACCCCCTGAAGTATCTCCTTCGGCGACCTCTCCTCTCAGGCAGACTGGGGAGGTGGGCTCTCCTGTTGATGGAGTACGACATTACTTATGTCCCCAGAAAATCAATCAAGGGACAGGGTATGGCTGAATTCTTGGCAGCCCATCCAGTGCTAGACGACTCACCCTTCAACTCGGAGCTCCCGGACAAGGAGTCCCTTGCTGCTCAATCGTAACAACCAGTTGAACAGAGCAGAGATGTCTTGCATTATTGGCAGCAAAACTCTCTCACAACCAGCGTGCTTTGCTCGGAGCTCTACTTTGACAGTGCTTCCTGAGGGATCACCCGGAGCAACCAGGATCCAGCCACCACGGCAGGTGCCGACATTATTTTCCTGACTCCTCATGGCGGAGTTTTGTGCAACTCTTGCGCCCTTATGAAGTCCCTGACCAGCAACGAAGCTGAGTATGAAGCTCTACTCATTGGGCTCCAGATGGCTCTCCACATGGGCATTAAATGCCTCAGAGCCTACGGGGACTCCCAGCTGATAGTCCAGTAGGTCCTCGGCATTTATGACATGCAGAAGCCAGAGTTGGTTCTGTACCATACCGCTGTCACCAGATTAACCCAGAAGTTCTATTTCTTCAAAATAGATCATATCCCCAGAAGCAACAACGCTCAGGCGAATGCCTTAGCAAAATTGGCCGCGGCCATCAAGCTCCCGCCCGAGGGCGAGGTCGACATCGCCATCAAGCATAGAAGGCTGATGCCGAGCTCCCTCGAAAGTAACATCGGCCTCACCGTTGACGAGGTCCACAACCTTGACCAGAGCACGCCTCCCGAAAAAGGCGATTGGCATACGCCCATCATCCAATTCAAGAGAGGGTGGCTCCCCCCTGACCGAGCTCAAAGGGTTCAACTACTCCGCCGAGCAGCCTCCTATGAGTTGATTGGTGACTCCCTGTATAGGCTCGTCCACGAGAAGGACAAGTCAATTCTTCTGAGATGTGTCTCCCTCGCCAAGGCACGAACTGTCATGCAGGAGGTTCACTCCGGATTGTGTGGTGCGCACCAGGCCGGAGACCGAATGAAGCACAACATCAAGCTCAAAGGCTTCTACTGGCCGACCATGTACGTGGACTGCGTCTAGTACGCCCGTACATGCCATCAATGCCAAGCTTTCGGCCCAGTACCTAGAAGGCCTCCTAACCCACTGCGTCCTACAGCCCCCACTTGGCCATTCGCTGAGTGGGGCATGGACATTGCGGGGCCTTTCCCACCGTCTTCCAAGGGCCATAAATACATCTTGGCCGCCACTGACTATTTCTCCCGCTGGGCGGTGGCTCTCCCTTTGCGAGAAGTCACCGGCGAGGTGGTTGCTAGATTCGTCTGGCATAACATCATATACCGATTCGATACTCCCAGTCGCATAGTGTCCGACAACGGGACACCATTCAAGAATAAGGCCGTATACCAGTTAGCGGCCAAATTCCACATCGACTGGAGAACCTCTTCGGTCTACAACCCTCAGGCTAATGGTTTAGCGGAAGCCTTCAACAAAACCCTCTACAATATCCTGGCTAAGATGATTAGCCATCGGAAACGCGACTGGGGTGAGAAGGTCTTCGAAGCATTGTGGGCCTATCGGACGGTCTACAAGACCCCTACAGTGTGCTCGCCGTTCTCCCTAGCTTACGGGACAGAAGCAGTTATCCCCATCGAAGTCCAGTTAGTCTCTTATCGCGTAGCAATCCACACTGGCCTTGCCGGGCCTGACAAAAGTGAGTACCAGAGAAGGCTAGAAGAGCTCGTCAATCTAGAAGGAAAGTGACTCGAAGCCTATAAACACCTACAAGTATACCAGGCCCGCATGGCCCGGGCCTATGATAAGCTCGTCAAGCAGCGAGCTTTCAAACAAGGCGACCTTGTTATGATCAAGGAAAAGGAAGTCATGGCAGGATGCTCCAGCGGAAAACTCTAGCCGAACTGGCGAGGTCCATACATCATCTAGAATGTCTGTGAGGGTGGGGCCTGCACGGTCGTTGATCACAAAGGTCATAGACCGTTCCCGCCTCTCAATGGCAAACATATGAAGCTATACTATGCACCAGAGCACGAGTTCACGCGTCAGGCAGGCTAAGGCGCACGTCCCACCTGCCACCAGTGAGGTCGGTCCTTCCCCAGGAAGGATCTAACCGGCCAGTCCTCCCAGTCTACAATTCCCAGTCAACCAGCCCGCCCAGTTCCCTAGAACTGCCGCCAGGCATCCGCGGGGACTAACCTCCTGCCCTCATTCCCGTCACTACGGGAGCACGGGCACTTCTACACCAGTACCAGTCTAGCCGTCAGACTCCCAAAAAAAATAAGAACAAAAAAATGGGGTTAAAAATAGAGATACCCCGACAGACCCAGACATCCTCATCACAAGGGGGTGACTGGGGGCAAAAAGGTCAGTAACCCGGCTGAGGTGGTAACCCGAAAGGGCACCTCAGGTAAAATTGGGAAACCCCCCTGATGAGGACATCAAAGTAAGAGCACTAACATTTTAATTTACATTTGTGTCCTTTAGTTTATTTTTATATCCTTGGGAAAGTATGTTTACAATTGTAAGGCTTTATAAGCCAATGTGTCATTCCCTAGGATTGTTTGGGTTTTTATGCAAATTGTCAGTAGGTCCATCAAGGGGGCCCTCACTCCTTCCCCATTGGTCCACATAAGCCATATGGGTCCATGTGGGGCTGGTCAAAGTCCTAGGTGGCCTTCTAGATGCTTTGACAAGTCAAGGGAGACAATGTGTAAAAAAAAGTCAAGATTCCAACCCATAAGTCCAAGGGGCGCCCCCCCCCCTTAATATTTCTTTAATGTGGTTCCAAACCACATGGGAAAATAAGATTTGACCTCCCTCTTTTACCCCTCCTAATTCTAGATCTAGGGTCATTTTGAGTCTTTTTACATTTCATACAAATATGTTGTATTTCCATTTTATGTGAATTAATGAGAAGAAAATTGTTGAATTGCCAAAGGCTTGGTGCGCCCCTCCCCTCTCTTCCTCTGGTTTCTCTCTTCTTCCTCCAATCTCCAGGGTATAGAACCCTTCTATCTTCTCCTTAGCCCCTCTGAATTCTACTTCTGCCGCCGCCGCCATCGCACCGCCATCGCGCCGCCGTCTTCATCGCTGGAATTCTATCTACATCAAGATAGAACCCTACTCCGTGATTTTTATCTTTCCATCAGGAGCTTAGATCGCAACCAAACTTGGAGGGTGAGTCATCCACGTTCACCCCAACCTCCACAAAAAAACTCCAATCATTTACCTTTTGTTTGCTATTTTTTCATTTTCATATATTTCCACCTTCCAGTTCTATCTTCTGTTCAGATCCTATCACAGCAACCCTGTGTTTCCAGGTTTCGACCCCCTTTCTCTTTTCTTATTGAGTCACCAATTTTATTGAGTTATTTTTATCTAGTACCTCTTTCACAAATTTCCTTGTGAATTTAGGATCCCGTTTATATTTTCAAAAAAATGACTTTCAGATCCCAACTCAGTCTGTCTGTCTCTGTCCAGATCCGACCACCCAGCAGTATAAAATACCTTTCCCCACCCAAATCTCCACCAAATCTGTCAAAAAAATTATCTCTGTTTTCCTTGTTTCCACCTCTACAACTTTTGTGAAGAGTCCAAGTTCCAGATCTGAGGTTTGAGGCATCGCCAATGCCAACTCTCAGGAAAACTTAGTTCTATCCTGAGATTTCGGGTCCTGTTCAACAGCAACTTGTAAAATCGATTAAGGCCAGATCCGAGAAATTCAAAATTATTTCTCTGGCCCTACAGCGAAGTATTTTGAAAGATCTTTCCAACGGTACCTCTTGTGCGTCGATCCGACGTCGGGAGTGATCGTAGCAGCAGTTTTCGCCGGGTCACATGCTGTAAGACTGAAACTGTAGATCCGTGGGTAGCTTGGTCAACCATTGAAGATCGGAGCCAACTCGCCCTCCAAAGGGTGAACCAGCGTACCGCCGTCCCAGGGAGGGCCTCTCCAGGAGCCAACGTCACAGTGGTACCACTCCGGGCCCACTCGGACCCGCCGATGAGCACGTGGGCCCCACGTTCGTGAAGACGCGTGCCGCTAAAGCTACAAAAAAAGCTGCCCGTCAACCCAAGTTCGGTCCTCCTGGGCCCCATTTGTAGCCCGTTACCTCCCTGCGTGAAGTGGGCAATAAAATTCACTGTTGTAATTAACTTTTAACCGTTGTTACCGGGAGTTACCGTACTTGGCCAGGAACATCTTCCCACGCCCGGAGCGTGGAGGTAAACTCGCCCCCTCTCTTATCGCATTTGCTTACCTCTTATATTTTTGAATACCGCTGCGAGTGTTAGGTTTCTAGCCCGATCATACTTTATCACCATTGCGAGAGTGAGTGAGTGTGCCGTCCCGTGACTCAATCCGAGTTAACGTGGAAAGGCCGATACCCGAGACTCATGGCCGGTTTCTCAACCGCGCCCGGTCCCACGTCTTCCCTCACTTAGGGGCTATCACGAGCTAGAGTCCCAGGTCGCGTGTCCGTCCCGCATCACCCTCGACGTGAAAACCTGCAAGGGCGCGTCGGAAAAAGGTAAAGGGGGGTCAGCTCTAGCGAAAACTCGAAAGGGTGGTAGAGCCGATAACGAGAAAATCTTCTTCTCCCTACCAGTCAGAACGGTCTTCCGCCTATTCCTTGGTAGAGCGTTAGCCTCATCCAGAGCCAGTCTCCAATCTATTTGCACTGCTACGGCACAAACCCTCCAATCCCCAAATGGCCCTGTATTACTTCCACTCAGTTTGGCCAACCTTTGGCCCTTGCTTCGACAACACAGGTCAACCTGTCCCTGTGACAGTCAATCTCTCAATCACCATCCCAGTAGACTTACATCCCAGCACATTCCCAGACATTTATCACTCTCTTCCCCTACATCCTACATCCTTCGTAAATCCAGAGCCTTCAAGTTCATTATAATCCCAGTTCTCCCCATACAATCCCTGATCCACCGGCCATAACTCCAGTCATATCTTGCCATGACAAAATGATCCTTCGCCACCATGGCGTGAAGATTTCTAAAACAACTCTTGTTAATAACTGAACAATATCTGGCTACCCACACCTCCCAGTTTCAGGTTACGTCCCCTGATAGCAGCATGCTATGGACGGCAGTCTCAAAAAAAATGGGGTTAAAAATAGAGGTACACCGGCGGGCCTGGTCGAATCCATTACAGGGAGCCGACTGGGTGCAAAAATTGCCACTAACCCAGCTGAGGTGAAAACCCGAAAGGGCACCTCAGGTAAAATCGGGTAACCCCTCGGTGTGAAAACACGCAAGGGCGCACCGGAAAAAGCTAAAGGGGGCCAGCTCTAGCGAAAACCCGCAAGGGCGTTTGGGCTGGTAAAGAGAAAAGAAAAAACTCTTCTCCCTCTCTACTCTTCATTTAGCCGTCGGCCATGACACGTCCCGGTGGCGAGCTCAACATCACTCCACGACAATGATGGCCACTACACCCCAGGGGTGGGTCATCTCTGTTGAGTACGGACTGAATAGATCTAGAGGGGGGGTGAATAGATCTTTCCCCCTTTTTCGATTTAATATCTATTGACTAAATGAGTTGCAGGTGATTGACGAATTACAGAACTAATGTTGATATCAATGAAGAAAACAAACACATAGAGAAGCACGCACACACATAAGCAAACCACAAGATAGGATTTTTAAGGTGGTTCAGTCTCTTCCCGAGACTTACATCCACCCCTTGCTTAACTCAAGCAAGGCTTCACTTATGAGAGCCTCTGATCTCAATCCAAAACACAAGACACCGCTGTCACACAGCTTGTTCCTGCTGACACACAGCTTGTACCAGCTGACACACAACTTGAATCCGCTGCCTCACAGCTTGACACTTGGTGTAAGGATGAATAGAAATGATGAGAAGGTGGGATGATGCAACAGGACTGAATATAGACTTTTGTAACAAAGTAAAGAATTCAGCCTGGGACTTAATCACATAAATAACAAGAGTAGACTCCCTGTAGAACTTCCAATCGGATGCCCTCAGCTGCTTTGCTGCTGGAGGTCGCACAGCTTCAAGCCCAGTCTTCCTTCTGCAGCAATGAGAATGCCTTTAGTCTTCTGCAGATTTCTGGTTGATGGAGAGCCACTTCGTCCTGTGATGTAGGTGTGTTTCTTAGCTTCTGTTCTATGCTCTCTCTGTGTGCTTTTCTCCGCGATCAGTTGCCTTCTACTTTTTATGCAGATACTTTTTCAAGCCTGAAGCTCTTCCCGCTCAAATTCCAGATCGAGCGTCAATCTGCTAGAAAGCAGGGAGAAGGTTAAATCCGATCACTACAATAAGTTTGACCGCTTCTAAGCAAGATTCTCTCCTTGATTCCCGTGCGGAATCTCATCATTTGAACTACCCAACAACCTGCAACAACAATCTGCAGGTTTTAAGGAACCAAAACAGAATTCGGTTAGAGTTCGGTTCTGGACGCTATAACACCCGTGGTCGACCATGACACTGTCCCTGGTCGACAACGAGCAGTGTCCTGATGGCGGTTTCATTCTGGCTGACACTCGCGTCCCCCGTGGTCGACCACAGCCTTGTCGCTGGTCGACAAGGGGCAAATTCCAGATGGCCGTCAGTTCTGTCTGATGCTCTGTCTGTTCTGTGGTCGACCAGAAGTGGGGCTTTGGTCGACAGCCAAGGCACATGCAGAAGACGGATGACTTGAAGTGTTTCTGGCTGGGTTCGTTGGTCGACCATAACCACTTCCCTGGTCGACAAGCGGCCTTTGACACTTCTTCTGATTTGTTGATTCCACTTGGATTTCAGTGGACCTGAAATTACTTAACTTATCAGAAGTAACTTGAACTATCAGATTTATATTGAGTTAATCAAAAACATTGTTTGTCATCATCAAATAGTCATGAGTCCATTACTTTGAAGGAACAATCAAACCACTTGTATTTGTTATGAAACAAGATAGAACTTGATTAATCAAACATATCCTATTGTCATCATCAAAACCAAGGGATGCACAACATTCTCCCCCTTTTTGATGATGACAACCATGAGTCATTGTGACAAACAACAGATTATAGAATTCATTTGATATTGCATTCAAGGCTATCATAGCACAGATTTCATTCAGACAATTCGTTTGATGTGCCTTTCAAAAACTATAGCACTAATTACATGAGTGACTCAAAAAGGATAAAGACACTAAGGACACGTAGACAAAGTAAACTTGACATCTAGACACACATCTAGACACACAACTAGACACACAATGACACATAAAGTCCTATCTCCCCCTTTGTCAACAGCAAAAAGAAGATCATTTAAACAATCCCTCTAAGGAGGATGAGGAAGTCTCTGGCTTCACGTTCTCTTCCATGCGATCCAGCTTGTCAACAATGTGGGCATAAGAGAGCCTAAGCTTCTGGATCTCGGAGATAGTAGCATTGTGATACTTTTCATTCTGCTTGGTTGTGAACTCTATGCGGTTTCCCATTTCTTCTGACACTTGACCTAAGGTGCCAACTAGTCTGTTGAACCGAGAACTAGCATGGTCAGTGTGTTTCTTTTGCTTGATGAACCTGGCCTCCATCTGTTGTTCCAGCCTTTGGACTTTCTGCTCCAGGCGCCCGGTGGCAGCATTCATATTCTCTTGAAAGGATTGGAATTGGGTGGTGAGAGAGGACAACTGAGATGCTATCTGGAGAAGCACTCCGTGAGACTCAGTGTTGGAGGTGAAGGATGGTGGTGGAGCAGAAGTAGATGGAGTGGAGGTAGGTGGACCATCACGATGCAGAAAACGAGCGGTCAGGATTTAATCAGCATAACTCAAATTTTTGGAAGATATTAAAGTGTACTCCCTTTCTTTAATAGAACACTTATGGAACCTTTCCACCCTTATGCAAAGACCACCTTGTGACCAAATAGAGTGGGTCTTGTGGTTCAATGAATTTGAAAGTATTGCACCAATAAATTGACTCCCCATATCCAATTTCTTACACATGGCTCCTTGAACTTATAATATATTTCAAGAGATAATTTTACTAACTATGCTAGCTGAACAGTGTTTTGTACTTTTATTTGCATGCTATGCTTTAGGTCAACCATTTTCTCTGCCTTTGTGATAACTTTAAATTTTTCTTTTTGAATCATTTGAGAGCTGTGGTCAGGTTTATCACATGCTTTTCTACACGAGGAGACACGCTTTTTACACGCCAGAAACCCCGGCTACTTAGCATGCCTAACCATTCCACTAATGACTGGGACACACCTTTTATCCGTGAGGATATACGTTTATCAGACGCCAATATCCCCAGTTACTCAGTATGCCCAATCAATATTTTTGAAAGCAGCAGAGTTAGATTGGATCTTCATGACACACTTGTCTCCCATCTATTTTTCAGCCAATTTTTTGCTTTGAGATGGAGAACAGTAGTTTCTCAGAACTCAATCCATTGCTCTACCAAGAAGGCAGAATTATGGCGTATTCCATGTACATACATGTTATATTTGAGTTTATTTTTACTGTCCAACACAGACACAGGTAGAGAAACAGTCTCATTACTAAAAATCATAAGTCCTCAAAATCTTGTGACAGAGTCATAGTTATGGTTTGAATTTATTGCAGTAGTACAGTTCAAATTCTCATTACTACACTCAACCTCTACTCTTAATGATTACCTTGGTGATTTTATTGAAAGATATGGTTAGGTTTTTCAATGTTTTATCAAGGAATGAGTTTACACTTTTTCTCCCCCTCAATTTGTGAGTCCTTGCTGAAGATAAAAAAATGTTGGCCATGAAGAGATATAGAGACACAAGGGATGGGAAGTATGGATAAGGATGAATGAGTGAAGAATCTGAGCACAAAAGTTCACTTAGTTCAGAGGATTTCCTAGCAGAGCCAGCAGCCTTTTTAGATCCATTTTCCCTTGTTCAGATCCTCTGTCGACCATAGAGTTGCCTTTGGTCGACCTCTGTGCTGTCACAGAAGCTGCCTGATGAGTAGTCACCTGTGGTCTGCTTTCTGACAATTCTGTTGTCGACCATGGGACCGCCTGTGGTCGACAGCTGCGAAGTCACAGAACCAACTATTTCCTGTCCTGATGCCTTGGTCGACCAGCGCCTTGTCTGTGGTCGACCACAAGAGATAATCCGTAGTAGAACCAGGATTCTGCAGAACTTGCTGAAGTAGCAACCGACACTAGACCTCCAAACTCAAAACTTGACCAGTACTAGAGACCTAGTTGACATAACTTAGTACAGAAATGACAGAATCTATACAGTGAACACATGAATATGATTATTTCAAGAATTTTCAGGAGAAATTCTACAAATTCCTAACTCCCTTCTTAGAGTTGAAAATCTGTCATTGTTAAGGGGTTTTGTGAAAATGTCTGCCAGTTGTTTTTCAGTTTCTACAAAATGAAGCATGAAATTTCCTTTGGAGACCTCATCTCTTAGAAAGTGATGACGGATCTCAATGTGTTTTGTCCTAGAGTGTTGAATGGGGTTTTTAGACAAATTAATAGCACTAGTGTTGTCACAGAAAATAGGTGCACATCCAAGATCTACATTGTAGTCTTGGAGTTGATGTTTTATCCACATAACCTGTGTACCACAGCTCCCTACTGCGACATACTCAGCCTCAGCAGTGGAGAGTGCCACAGAATGCTGCTTTTTAGAAGCCCATGATATTAAACATCCACCTAATATTTGACAATAACCACTAGTACTCTTCCTATCAATTTTGCAACCAGCATAATCAGCATCTGAATATGAAATCAAATCTAGTTTGCAGTATGTAGGATACCATAAACCCAATTCTTGGGTGCCGGCAAGGTATCGAAGGATACGCTTGACAGCCCCTAAATGTGATTCTCTAGGGCTAGACTGATATCTAGCACACATGCATACACTAAACTGAATATCTGGCCTTGAAGCAGTTAAATATAGCAGGGACCCGATCATACCTCTGTATTTCTTGGCATCTACCATGTTACCTTTTACATCAGCTTCCAATGTTGCATTTGTACCCATGGGTGACTCGATTGGTTTGCAGCTTTCCATGCCAAACTTCTTCAACATCTCCTTTATGTACTTGGATTGATTTATGAAGTATCCTTCTCTACATTGTACGATCTGCAATCCAAGAAAAAACTGTAAATCACCCATTAAACTCATTTCAAACTCATTGGTCATTAAGTTTGCAAATTCAGTACATAAAGAAGCTTCGGTAGACCCAAACACAATATCATCCACATAGATTTGTACAACTAGTATATGCTTACCTTGGGTCTTGGAAAACAATGTTTGATCAATTTTACCTCTTATGTATCCCTTCTTGGTGAGGAAGGAGCTCAACCTTTCATACCAGGCCCGAGGAGCCTGCTTTAATCCATACAAAGCTTTATGCAATTTGAAAACATGATTAGCAAGTTCATCATTTTCAAATCCAGGGGGTTGTTCCACATAGACTTCTTCTTTTATTATTCCATTTAGAAATGCACTTTTTACATCCATTTGTTGTAGTTTGATTCCATGAGATGCTGCAAAGGCTAACAATATCCTGATGGCTTCTAATCTAGCAACTGGAGCATATGATTCTTCAAAATCAACCCCAAATTCCTGGTTGTACCCTTTAGCCACCAGCCGAGCCTTGTTTCTCATTACAACCCCTTCTTCACTTAGCTTGTTTTTATAGACCCACTTGGTTCCAATAACGGGGTGAGATGAAGGTCTAGGGACAAGACTCCACACCTGATTTCTTTCAAATTGATTTAGTTCTTCATGCATAGCATTTATCCATGAGTCATCTTTTAATGCTTCCTCTACTGATTTGGGCTCTATTTGGGACACAAGTGCAAGCTGATCTAGTTCATTGATTTCTTTTAACTGAGATCTAGTCTTCCTAGGATCATGAATTCCACCAATGATGTTTTCTATGGGATGATCTCTAAGAAGTCTTAAGTTCTCAAGATTGTTACCTGAGATGCCTTCTCCTTCGGGTGGAGCATTAGTAATACCTTGATCTCTTTCCTGAGATTGTTCTTCTTCATTTGGTTCTTCGTTGTCTTCTAGAAATTCCCTATCTTCTTCTTCCTTGCTGACCTGCTCATTTTTGCCAAGATCATTAATTTCATCAAATGTAATATGAGGGGATTCTTCAACAATTTGATCTTTGGTGTTAAAAACTCTATAGGCTCTTGATCGGTCGGAATAGCCCAAGAATATTCCTGGATCACTCTTCGGTTCAAATTTGTCCAAGACCCTTTTATCATTGTTATGAATAAAGCATTTTGACCCGAAAATTCTAAAATGAGCTAGGGATGGTTTCTTACCTTTGAACATTTCATATGGTGTATTTTCACTAGCCGGTCTTACCATTGCTCGGTTTACAATGTAGCATGCTGTGTTGACTGCCTCTGCCCAAAATCTCCTTGGAAGTTTAGCTTCAACCAGCATGGTTCTAGCCATCTCGACAAGAGTGCGGTTCCTTCTCTCCACAACTCCATTTTGTTCTGGAGTCCTTGGTGAGGAAAATCTGTGGGTTATGCCCTTGTTTCTGCAGAATAAGTCAAAGTCAGAATTTTCAAACTCCCCCCATGGTCAGATATGATTGTACACACTTTGGACTTGCCATCCTGCTTCATTCTTTTGTAGAATTCCTGAAACTCAGAAAAAGCATCACTTTTATGAGATAGAAATATTACCCATGTGAATCTAGAGAAATCATCAACTAGTACATAACCGTATCTCTTACCACTAAGACTAGCAGTTCTTGTTGGGCCAAAAAGGTCCATGTGCACAAGTTCTAGTGGTCTAGAAGATTGACTTTCAGTTCTACCTTTGAATGATTTTCTTGTTTGCTTACCTTGGGTACATGATTCACATACTTTGACATTTTGAGCAAACGAAATTTCAGGCATACCAAGAACCATTTTATTCTTCACAAGTTTATGCAACACCCTATAGCTAACATGCCCTAGCCTTCGGTGCCACAGCCAGGTCAGGTCCTCTTTCTTGGCGGTTAGGCACAGGTTGGAGTGGGCTGGATCATCCAAGTCTATTATGTAGACATTGTTTACTCTCTGGCCCATAAACTTGACTGTATCTGAATTTGGTTCAATAATCTTGCAGATCTTGGAGTCAAATATTACTTTATGGCCTTTGTCGCAAAGCTGACTGATGCTCAGCAAGTTATATTCCAGTCCATCTACCAGCAGTACATTTTCAATACTGTTTGAGGAGTTCTTACCTATTTTACCTGTCCCGATGATCTTACCTTTGTTATTTCCTCCAAAGGTCACATAACCTCCATCTTTTGAGCTTAGTTGGGAGAACTTGGTCTTGTCTCCCGTCATGTGTCTTGAGCAACCACTATCTAAGTACCACTTATTGTGCATGGCTGCCAGACATTCCTGCATCATGAATTACACAGAAATTTTTGGACCCCAATGGTACCCGGGTCCAAGATAACTTGTAAAATTGTGAAATTGCTGTAACAATCCTTTGGGAACCCAGATTTTGTTAGAGCAGTTTAATTTTTCGTCTCTGAACTTGTTCAGATTGGGTGGCTTTTGTTCTAATGTTTCTTTAATCTGAATCCACCTTTTTGATTTCCAATTTTCATTTTGTTTCACCTGAGAAAATCTGTGGTTTCTGTTTGCGTGTCTGGTCATGGTCGACATCTGGTGTGTCTGTGGTCGACCATTGCTTTTCCAGAAGCCAGCGCTTGTTCTGGCAGTTCCTCTGGTCGACATCTGGTATGTCTGTGGTCGACCACTGCTTCTCCAGACGCCAGCGCCTGTTCTGGCAGATCCTCTGGTCGACAGAGGAGGGGTCGGTTGTCGACCAGCCTGTCTCCAGACACCTTGTTTTCCAGATTTATGTCCTTTAACTTGATTTAGTACTTGGTTTGTTTGGTTATTTCTGTGAATTTGAGTTTCTTGTCTATTATTTTTAAGCTTATGTTGATTGACTGTTTTCTCTTTAATGTTTCTCTCTTCCTTGGTGACATTATTCCTTTTGGAGGAGCATTCAGCTACATCCTCTTGTTTGTCTTGATATAGATTGATTAGGGGCCCTTTTCCTTTTGAGTCAGCAATCCCAGTTACGGTTTTTATTTGGAATTCCTTTTTAGCCGTAGGATTGTATCCTAACCCTTCTTTTTGAAAGTTTACTTTTATTCCCAAGACAGCATTTAAGTTTTCTTGACCTTTAGTCATTTTTTCCAAGGTTTCCTGTTTGTTTTTCAGTTCACTCTGGATTCTTTCTATTTCTTCCAGAAGTTGACAGTTTTCCTCCTTGAGTGAGTTGTTTCTTTCTTGAGTTACCTTAGTTTGCTGTTCACTTTCTTGAGTCTTTAATTTTACCTCATCAATTGTGTTTTTCAGTGACTCATTTTCTTCTAACAGCCCTTTGACATTTTCTTCATCTGTCTCGTATTGTTTCAGCTTATTTTTCAAGGTGGTGATTTCTAATTCTAGTTCAGTTCTGTTGGCAAATGGGTTGCTGTCATTATTGACCTGATTAAGCTTTTTCTTCAAACTCTTATTTTCCTTTCTAATTCTTTCATATGCATCAAGTAAGTCTGAGTAGACTTCTTCCCAATCTGAGCTAGAAAAATCTTGAAACGGAGGGATTACCTCAAGATCATCGCTATCTCCTTTGGCCATCAAACAGATGTTTCCTTCTTCTTCCTCGGAAGTTGTTTCCTCCTTACTGCTTTCCTCCTCCTCGCTCCATGTGCTTATCATTGCTTTTGGTTGCTTGCCTTTCCACTTGAAGCTTGATTTCTTAGGAGTCTCTGGACATTCAGCCTTTATGTGTCCTAGTTTCCTGCAGTTGTAGCAGACAAGTTTGTTAGATGAAGTTTTATTTTTATCAAACTTAAACTGAGATGACTTTCTTACCATGCCCTTAGGATTCCTGAATCCCTTACCTTCCTTCCGCAGAAACCTTTTGAATTTTCTTGTTAACATGGCTAGCTCACCAGTTTCCTCACCTGTGCTAGATGAGTTATCAGTGTCAGATAGTTCAGAGGTGCCTATTTTAGTTTTTAGGGCGAGCTGGTTCTTTTTCTTGCCCTCATCTTCTTTTCTTTTCAGATTGACCTCATAGGCCATTAGGGATCCCACTAGTTCATCCACAGTCATAGTGGTGAGGTTCTTTGAGTCCTCAATTACTGTGGCCTTGGTATGCCACATAGGAGTGAGGGATCTTAGGATCTTCCTCACTAATTCCTGTTCCTTGTAGGTTTTCCCTAGACTCTTTAAACTATTCGTTAATTGCACTAGTCTAGCATACATTTCAGAAATATTTTCGTCAGTTTTCATTCTAAACATTTCATATTCTGAAACTAGCATATTTGCTTTTGACTCCCTTACCTCTGAAGTACCTTCATAGATTACTACTAGTCGATCCCACATTTCCTTGGCCGTTGCACATTGTGAAACTCGTGAGAACTCCGTGGGGTGTAGTGCGCATTGCATTACGTTCATGGCTCCCCAGTTGATGGTTGATTTTCTGACCTGTTCTCTGGTCCAGGTATCCTCATCTTCGGGCAGCTCGTAGGGTCCTCGGCTTACTACTCTCCACATCTCATGATCTTGTGCTCTCAAGAACACCTGCATACGATTTTTCCAGTATGAGAAATCATTTCCATCGAAATATGGTGGTCTAGTTACTGAGTGTCCCTCAGCCATTAGACTTCTAGAGTTCAGTCCGGCAGGCCTCTCCTGGTTGTTAGACCACATTTTTGGAGAGTCTGGCTCTGATACCACGTGTTGAGTACGGACTGAATAGATCTAGAGGGGGGGTGAATAGATCTTTCCCCCTTTTTTCGATTTAATATCTATTGACTAAATGAGTTGCAGGTGATTGACGAATTACAGAACTAATGTTGATATCAATGAAGAAAACAAACACATAGAGAAGCACGCACACACATAAGCAAACCACAAGATAGGATTTTTAAGGTGGTTCAGTCTCTTCCCGAGACTTACATCCACCCCTTGCTTAACTCAAGCAAGGCTTCACTTATGAGAGCCTCTGATCTCAATCCAAAACACAAGACACCGCTGTCACACAGCTTGTTCCTGCTGACACACAGCTTGTACCAGCTGACACACAACTTGAATCCGCTGCCTCACAGCTTGACACTTGGTGTAAGGATGAATAGAAATGATGAGAAGGTGGGATGATGCAACAGGACTGAATATAGACTTTTGTAACAAAGTAAAGAATTCAGCCTGGGACTTAATCACATAAATAACAAGAGTAGACTCCCTGTAGAACTTCCAATCGGATGCCTTCAGCTGCTTTGCTGCTGGAGGTCGCACAGCTTCAAGCCCAGTCTTCCTTCTGCAGCAATGAGAATGCCTTTAGTCTTCTGCAGATTTCTGATTGATGGAGAGCCACTTCGTCCTGTGATGTAGGTGTGTTTCTTAGCTTCTGTTCTATGCTCTCTCTGTGTGCTTTTCTCCGCGATCAGTTGCCTTCTACTTTTTATGCAGATACTTTTTCAAGCCTGAAGCTCTTCCCGCTCAAATTCCAGATCGAGCGTCAATCTGCTAGAAAGCAGGGAGAAGGTTAAATCCGATCACTACAATAAGTTTGACCGCTTCTAAGCAAGATTCTCTCCTTGATTCCCGTGCGGAATCTCATCATTTGAACTACCCAACAACCTGCAACAACAATCTGCAGGTTTTAAGGAACCAAAACAGAATTCGGTTAGAGTTCGGTTCTGGACGCTATAACACCCGTGGTCGACCATGACACTGTCCCTGGTCGACAACGAGCAGTGTCCTGATGGCGGTTTCATTCTGGCTGACACTCGCGTCCCCCGTGGTCGACCACAGCCTTGTCGCTGGTCGACAAGGGGCAAATTCCAGATGGCCGTCAGTTCTGTCTGATGCTCTGTCTGTTCTGTGGTCGACCAGAAGTGGGGCTTTGGTCGACAGCCAAGGCACATGCAGAAGACGGATGACTTGAAGTGTTTCTAGCTGGGTTCGTTGGTCGACCATAACCACTTCCCTGGTCGACAAGCGGCCTTTGACACTTCTTCTGATTTGTTGATTCCACTTGGATTTCAGTGGACCTGAAATTACTTAACTTATCAGAAGTAACTTGAACTATCAGATTTATATTGAGTTAATCAAAAACATTGTTTGTCATCATCAAATAGTCATGAGCCCATTACTTTGAAGGAACAATCAAACCACTTGTATTTGTTATGAAACAAGATAGAACCTGATTAATCAAACATATCCTATTGTCATCATCAAAACCAAGGGATGCACAATAATCTCCAGTGCCAGTTCCGGTTCTAGTTCCCAGTTTCGGCTACAACGCCTTCACAGGCCAGCCGCCAGTTTCCAGTCCTAGTTTCGGCTACAACATCTTCACGGGCCAGCCGCCAGTTTCCAGTTCCAGTCACGGCTACAACACCTTCACAGGCCAGCCGCCAGTTCCCAGTCCCAGTTTTGGCTACAACGCCTTCGCAGGCCAACCGCTCAGTTCCCAGTCCCAGTCACGGCTATAACGCCTTCACAGGCCAACCGCCAGCTCCCAGTGTCAGTCCCGGCTGTAACGCCATCATTGGACAGCCACTCGGTTTTCGGTCAAAGCCTCGGCTACAACACCTTTGCAGGATAGTCTTCCAACCACCAGCCCAGGTCTTGGCTGTAACACCTTCTCAGGCTAGCCATCCGGCCCAGTTCCAGTTCCCAGCCATCACACCTTTCCAGGCCACCCAGCTGGTTTCAGCTCCAGTCCCCACTTCCAATCGCAGTTCCAGTTCCAATTTCCAATCCTTATCCTTGTCCCAGTCCTGGCCATGGCTGTCACGTCTTCCTAGGCCACCCAGCTAGCTCAATCCCAGTTTCCCAGACACATACGAATCCCATTCTTTGGCTAGTGGTATAATGCTAGCCAATGCTCCACCAGCCAGCTCAGGGTCAATATACCCTCCAGAGTCACCTCTACAACCTTAAACCATGTAAACCACCCTGTTCTTATGGGCCTACATTGGTTCCATGGTATCCAGGCTTTCACCCTTTAAGGGGATTGGCCCCCACATATAGCCCTTGCTTTCCCCTACTTCCCAGTGCTCAGCCTCCAGCCTCTAACTCCAAGCTCCTTAAACCCAGTCCCTATTATCCCTTATCACTCATAACGATGCATCGTAGAACAAGCAAGCATGACTAACAATAAATGGTCGTCAGTTCACGCGCATCACTCCATTCCATCGGAGAAGGGAGGGAACAACCCAGTAAACAAAGGATCTGAAGTTTGTCATTAATACTCTGTAAAAGGAGCCCAAGACATGCCCTTGGGGTAACAAAATCCATACACTCCAGACATCAAAAAAAGGGGGGAAGAAGAAGAAAGGGAAAGATACAATCAAGTCTCAGGCTCAGCCCCCTCTAGCGCTGCAAGGTGAGAGTCCGCGGCTGCAAGCTCCTCCTCCAAGGTGGACAAAAGCTAGGCACTGGCTCCAGCTGTCATCTCAGCCACCTGCCACTCAGCTCGGATGCACTCGGCGACTGCCTGCTGCTCCTCCCAGGCCTTTCTCAAGGCCTCAACCCGGCTCTCCACCTCCCTCAACTGTGCGGCTCACTCCTGAGATGCCAACGCAGTCGCCTCGGTGTGACTCCTCGTCTCAGCTATGGCTGACACGAGCCGAGCCCGCTGCTCCTGTGCCTCTTGGATCGCCGCTAGCCTCTGAGCCCTCTGCTCCTGAACCTCGCAGAGTTGCAGGTACTCGACCCAGATCCCAGCTAACCCAGACATCCAGAGCTCGCGTGAGAATCTGAGTGCGTGGTAGCCCTGGGTGCACTCCCGCAACCACTGTCTCAGGTCCTCCGGGGAGGGAAGAGGCTCGCTCTGTCAGTAGCCCCGCGCCCGCTGGAGTAGGGCGGCGCCTGCACTCACCTCCAGCAATGGCTCTGGCGGAGAAGCGAATGTAGGCCACTCGACCCCTAAATCCAGGGAGGGGTCTCCGGACACAACCAACACTCCAGTGGAACATGCATAGTTTCGAAAAATACCAAAGGGAGTAAGCAACACAGGAAAAACTTCCTTCGACAAACAAGGTGAAAAACCTGAGAAAAAGAAGGAGACCAGTCTTGGCTCCTCACCTAAAGCAAATCCAACTGTCCTGATGGCATCATCTGTCGGGGTCGGGGAGGGCAACTGCACTTCCGCCTCAACAGCGTCTAAGGCCGGGGTCGGAGAGGGCAATGATTCCTCCACCGTCCGGTCATCTCCAGCAAGCACAGGTGGGACAGGGGGCTCCTCCTGCCCGCCCTCGTCAGGAGCCGGCGTACGCTCCTCTTCGGACTCTGACACTGCGGGTAACCTGAGAACGTCAGCACTCTGCCTTATAGAGCTAACAAGCACCAAATGAAGACGGGAAGGACCGCCGTATACCTCCAGAAGTGGTCCTCGTCGGAACCTCCCTACTAACAGAGGCCCCGGAGGACGAAGAGCTCGAGCTCGAGCCCTCCTCTGTCTCCATCTCTGAGCCACCGTCATCTGGAGAGCTTGACGAAGCCCCCGACGAACTCCCAGAAGTGTCCGAACCGGAAGCTCCTACAAGCCAACGAAGCAAACAAGGTCATCACAGGGCCCAGCTTTGTACAAGGATGACTCTTCAGCTAAGAGTTGCAAACTAAAAACTCACCAGTCAAAGCACTCCCCTCCGAAACTTTTTCGATGTCGACGATCTCCTCGTCGCCCTCAACCGGAGCCACTTCCGTGGGCCCCTCTTCTACCACCTCAACCCCGTTACGGGGTAGCTCACCCTCTTCTAGAGGCGAAGATACACCTGTAAATAATGTCAACAGGATCTCAGCACTAGAAGACAATCAACACAAAAGGCTTAACAGAAATGATTAAGTCCCCAGCTACGTACCTGAGGGTCCCATGCTCGAAGACCCGACCAGTCCCACAGTGCAGTCCGACACTACGGCTGGCAGGGAAACATGCTCCACCCCCGCCAACAGCTGTGGCAACAGGCTAGACACTTCTTCAGCCATGGGCAGCATTGAAGCACTCCTCCCTTCAGGCTCCCCCTCAAAGGAGGGAAGGGACACTGATGGGCCAGTACGGACCTGCTCCTGAATCATCTCCAGAGTAGCGGCTGGAGCCTCACCTGGCAAATGACATCATAAAGCTAGTAAGTATCGGCATCCCCACAACTATACAATGAAAGGGCTATGCCCTCCGCAGCGATTCAGTACTTACCCAAGCCATCCTGGGTCGCAGCGGGCTCCTGCCCGTCAACAGATGGGGGCACCTCGCCTCGCATCTCAGAGGGAGCTGCGGTCTCTAATGCCCCGGCCGCCTCTGCATGATGCCAGCAACTATGTCAACTCTCAAAATCAAGTACGGCCATAAACACAACATGCTCGGTCCCAGAATTATTTACCTGGCTGAGCATCCTTTAAAGCCTTCCATGGCTCAAAATCGGGGAAGCTCTCAACATTGGGGGCGGTCTCGTCCATCAGACGAAGGAGCCCCTCCATATCTATCTCATAATCGACCCCGTCGTCAGGAAGTGGGTTGACCTCCTGAGGTGGCGAGAAGGCCGCGTCATCCCCGGTCTCCAGTGGCGCTGTGAAAAGTAAACCCAATTGCACAAGGTTAGCCGATCGTCGAGGCTGAATCAATAAAAAGCAAACGGGCAGATACAACACTTACTCAGAGCCGGTTCCGCCTCAATATGCTCCCTGGTAGCGGGTCCCCGAGAGGACTCACCAACCTCCCTGACTCTGGTCTCCACCCGGGGGCGTTTCCTCCGGGGCTGGAGGGCCCCGTCACCATCCCCAGAAGACGACCCCGTGGAGGGGCGATCCCTGTCTGTCGTAGAACCTGCCAATAAACACAACCACACAAGATCTCTCAACCAGGTACCCTAAAAAACAACAAAGTGGGGACAACAGGCTAATGAAGAGGTCCTACCTGAAGCCACAAAGGGGGTTAACGGCAGAGGAACCAACTGCTCCGGCTTCAAGCCCACGACCCGTGCGGCCTTCGCGACCGCTTCCTTCACGTCCCTCAGAGTGTAGGTGCACTCGATAAGGGACACGAGCTCTACGGGTCCAGTCGACCCGATCGCATGGGCGATATGACACCTCTAGTCGTCGAACGCCGTGTCTGCAAAGCTCCCCTCAGGGAGCACTCGATCCAGTGAGCCCCTCTGTTCAAACCCGCAGTCAGCTAGAAACTGGGTCCACCAAGTCCTCGACGTCCCGGGTCGAGGTGCCCTGGCTCCAGTACCTCCAAGCACCGCCCGCGCCTACCGAAGGGGCTTCATTGCCCCATTGCCGCTCCGCCCCACGGACAGTGAGCCTCAGCTCCCTCGAGGCGCCTGCTGCGCCAGCCGCTCCACCTCCCGGCGGATCCGAGACAAGCGAGTCCACAGGAACCCGTCATCTAGTGCGATGAGGGGTAGATCCTCCCTCAGGAGGTGGTCTCCTCAGCTTTCCAGACCGCCGAGGCCTTCTGCCGATACTGGTGGCTGTGCTCGAACCACCACCTGGCATAGTGGACGTCGAACTCTCCCCTGCGTCCCGGCGTAGGTGTCGGTAGTCGCTCCGGCTCTCGGTGATAGTAGAAGTCCCACCACGTCGCGGCTAGCAAATGTGTGTTTCGGCCTCTATACTGATGACCCGCCAAAGGGAACTCCTGGTTCAGCTAGATCCCCTGGTCATACCCAAAGATCGAGCGAACCTGTGCTGGTAGTACGGCTCTAAGAAGCTCGTCACAGATCGGTGTAGAGGCAGTACCGCTGGCCGGGTGCTCATCACCCACTCTATGTACAATGCCACGTCCGGCTCTTGCTGATAAGGACGGGCGCAGGCCGCCCCGCCATTCGAAGGCACCAGAATCAGGTGGGTGGTGAGGACACGCGCCGCATCACTCGACAGAGCACACGGAGCACGTCAGCATCTCTTTGGCTAGGCGACTACGGCATCGACTAGAGGATCTTTCTTCTCATTTGAGGCCATGATGGGCCTTGGTTTAGTCCCTGCGTGGACACTTTTATTAGTGGTGTGGACCTCTGTAGGCCAATTGGGGCCAATTAGGCTTTACTTGAGTCTTTTATGCTTATTAGGTAGTAGTTGGGGTTATTAGGCCACTTCCTTGGTTCAAGCCTTGGCCCATTGGGCATGGCTGCCCAACCTTGGCTTGGCCCACCTGGAGATGTGCGCCCCCATCCTTAGGGTTAGGGTTTGGGCGCCCCCCTCCCCTCTTTCCCTCCTCTTGGAAGGTGGCAGCCGCCCCTCTCCTAGATTTTAGGAAGAGGGGTGCGGCCCCCCCTTTCCGTCCCCTTTCGGTCACCCCCCTCCCTCCTTTGTCCGCCCCCATCCCCCAATCCACTCCTAGATTCTAGGAGTGGTGCGCATTCCCCCTTTCCCCCCTAGCCCATTGCGCATTCCCCCTTTCCCTTGTGGCTAGGGTTTCAAACCTAGCATTTCCCCTCCCCATATAAAAGATCTCATGTAATTTTTGGAGGAATTAATGAATACATGAACTATTTTGATTGAGCAGCCATTGGCGCAGCCATTGGCGCAGCCACCCCTTGGAGAGGGCGACCCTCTCTTCCTCCTCTGCTCCTGCGACGGGAGCAACCCCGGGGTGCGACTCCCCATCCCCTCGGTGCGACGCCGAGGTTCTTCCTCCCTTCTACTTCGTCTCCGGTTCGAGTTCGCGTGTTCCAGATTCGGCCCCGAGTTGCAGCGGCGTCCCCATCCGGTGCGGATCGAATCCGAGGCCCTCCTTTTTTTGGTGGATACTTCTACGAGTCGGCAGCGCGTGGGCTTTGGTTTCGCCTCGATCCGAGGTCGGCACCACCCGTGGCGAGTTTTCTCGTGAGCTAGCGCAGGAGCCTCCCTCTCTGCGCGCCCAGATCCACCCTCCTTCTTGCGAAAATCCCACAGGACGGAAAACTCCGAGTTTGGAGCTGATTTCTTCAGGGTTTGTACCTCTCGTCGTCCTATTTCCAACGCCGCCAACCTCGTCTCGTTCCGACGTCCGAGCTGTTCGTGGCGTCCGTTCCCGTGAGGTCGCGCGGGTCTGCCCAGTCCACCCGGTGCCAGGACAACCGGCGATTTCCAAAGTTCACAGCGTCCAACCACGACCAGATCTGATCGAGCTCTTTGGTCCGGACCTGCTGCTCTGCGTCCCCGATGTCCTCCCACAAGAGGGGCCTCGATCGCCTACCGGAGCAGCGAGTTACCATTTTCCCCGCTCGACAGCGCAGTTCTGGGAGCAGATTCCTTGTCCCCACTTGCAGGTGCGGCCGCGGCTTCCACGGACGGAATCTAAGCACGCCTTTTGGCCGAGGCTTCCTCCTGCGACCTAACTACATGCCCTCGCTGACGGCACCCCAATCAGACTCCGTATCCATTCGTGGGAACGTTTACCACCGAGTCGCGCGTTGCTGCGATTCTGCCGATCGTCATTCGGACCCTCCTCGTGGCCAACCCTTCACCGAGTGCCGCCCGTCAGCCCGTGTAGCGGCCACCCCGAATGGAATTGTTGTAGCCTGTTATCTCCCTGCGAGGAGTGGGCACCATTGCTGGCTTGTACCTATTCTTTCATTGTGTGTATCGGGGTTGTCGGTCCCGGCCGGGGTTCCTTCCCCACGCCTAGGCGTGGAGGTACGTGCGACGCTCCCCCCCCCCCCCCTTGGCATTTTGCTTTACTAGTATGTGATCTTGTATGCCGCGTGAGAGTGTAGGGATCCTAGCTAGCATTCAACACCGCGAGATCGTGAGTGAGAGTATCCCATTCCGTGGCCCTAGTCGAGCACCGAGCTCGGACTAGACTCCTATAGTTGCGCGTCGGCTCCTTTGCCGCTTTGATCCACTCGCTTCCCTCATAGGGACGACCGTGGACTTGGGTTTCTTGTTGAGAGACGCCTCTCTTCGGAGGAATAGTACGGAGGTCGATCTCTCGGCTTGCCTTGTCTCGTGTGAGTGCTGGCCGCACTTGGTCTTCATCATAGGTTTAGTCCATTTGTCAGTTCCGTCCCGCATCAAATTTGGTATCAGAGCTTAGGGAACCAGTTTGTTCTAACAAATTGGGGTCTTAGGTCATTCGAGTCTTTAGGTTGTCTAGGGTGCTATTGAGGCCTTAGAGTTATCTAGGTTGCATTGAGTCCCTTAGTTCATCTAGGTAACCCACCATTGCATTGTAATGTTAGGTTTGTGTCTAGTTAGAGTTTTGTCCTTGTCTCGTTGAGTCTTGCATGTCCAGCTGCCGACCAACCCCATGGTGGTTCCTCGAGCCCACATGTCAGATTAGTCATCCCTATTGGCCCGATTCGATGCTCTTATGGTACGACCCCTAAGTGTCGCCCCTACCACTCAGTCGTCGGGAGACCCGATCCCTATACCGATGACCGAGTCATTCCAGCGCCCTGTCATGTCCACTGCCATCCTACCTAATGGGAAGCATACGGAGATCGACTTCATCAGTAGGGTGTCGTCTAACTGTGTCTCATAAGACATTATTGAGTCACTCTCTAAGACTGGGGAGATTGTTCTCCGTGATGGTTTAGCTTTTATCGAGTTTCAACGGTGGTTTGGCCCCGTTAAATATTCCGATGGCGCTTGGTGCAAGATCAGCACACTTGCTGGTCCATGCATCATTTTAGGGCGAACTTGGTTGGAGGAAAGAAGTGCGACCATCGACCTGGATAGGAGGACCTGCACCTTACACCCATCTCACCTTCCCGGTGAGTTTGTCTTCCATGACGGCGTTACGCCGACCACCTCCATGTCATCACCTGGGTTTGTTCCAGTGAGTTACGAGGCTGAACAGGAGTTGATTGAGGAGTACCTAACTGAGGTTGAGGAGTTAGGGAGTGATCCCCTCCACATCATAGAGGAATCTGTTTCCCCTCCCGAGAGAGAGGCTTCACCCTTAGACCCTCATATAGAGACATTCTTACCTTCCGAGGGTGAACTGGTCATTGGTGAGTCTTTAGCTAGCTGGCTAAGGGAGGGTCCACTTCTAGATGTCTCCATTCCTTGCTATACACCCATGGGACCAGCCCTCCCAATAATACCCCTTAACTCCTTTCACACCACTTTTCGGTCCTTCTGCTTTCTTGAAAATGTGAAGGACTTCCTTAGGAGTTTAGATTATCAATGGGAGTTGACTTATATGTTGACCTTAGGGTCTGACCAACCCTATAGTCATAGCTTTACACTCCCTGCTTTGGGGTCTATTACCTCGGTCTACACCATAGGACATATCACATCCGAGGCCCTTTTATTATTTCCCATACCCGTGGAGGTTGATTTTGTCCCCGCTTATGGTTTCACGGTCCCGAGGGAGGAACCTTGCCTTCCTTGCCTTCCTCATGAGCCTCTTGCCCCATACATGAGAGTGCCTGAAGGTGATTATCTGCACCTGGGCGAATGTCGCACATGGGCAAGTATAGTGAAGGGACCTGTCGGGAGGGGTCATCATTTCTTTGACCCTTTCGATCCCCTCCCTAGTGAGCCTCTCGACCCATATTCTTTTCCCCACCTTGTCGAGGAGGTCCACTATCATACACCACCTAGGCCTTCTAGTCAACACCTCACCTTACCGGCATCCAGATGCCCGAGCTTAGGAGGCCAGGGACACATGTCTCTTCCCCATGTTTCTTCATGTCCACCATCATATAGGGGTTTGTCTCATATAGGGAATGTCATGAGTGAGTTTGGGCAATTTAGTCCCCATGAGTCTACCACATTCCGTAGGACACCCATGCATGATAGATACAACTTTGGTTGTCCTGGTCCTCCCCGTGTTGTCCAATCATGTAGGAGTCATAGGCATGCTAGGTCTGTGTTTGGATGTCCAGGACCACCACTGCATTCACATAGGTATGAGTCAACACAGCTAGTTCGGAGTCTGCATCATCACCACCTCGAGGCCAGCAACGCACGTTATAAGGATCTAGCTGATGCGCATCGACGCACCCGTGAGTTCCAAGTGGGAGAGTACGTCATGATCAGGGTTAGACCTGAACGGTTCCCTTCGGGGGCCATGAAGAAACTCCAGGACCGCGGTGCAGGACCCTTCCGAGTTCTGAAGCGAATAGGGTCGAATGCGTATGAGATTGAGCTACCAGACGACTATGGGATCAGTTCGACGTTCAATGTCTCTGATCTGGTGGCATATCGGGATCCCGCGGTGATTCCCAGTGAGCTTTTTGGGCCTACCCCTCCTGTTGAGAGTATTACACCATCTGAGCGTCCACCTCCTCCAGCCCCATTACAGACACGCGAGCATATAGATTGCATACTGGATGAGCAGGTGACCACGACCAGGAGTGGAGCCTACCAGCGCTTCCTAGTGCGTTGGAGAGGGCGCCCTGCGACAGACGACGCCTGGATCACACGTGGAGAGCTGGAGAGGATCGACCCGGACCTGCTGGAGCGCTACTTGAGCGACCATGACCCTTACTCGACGGGGTCGAGTTCTTCCCACCCGGGGAGAATTGGTGAGGACACGCGCCGCATCACTCGACAGAGCACACGGAGCACGTCAGCATCTCTTTGGCTAGGCGACTACGGCATCGACTAGAGGATCTTTCTTCTCATTTGAGGCCATGATGGGCCTTGGTTTAGTCCCTGCGTGGACACTTTTATTAGTGGTGTGGACCTCTGTAGGCCAATTGGGGCCAATTAGGCTTTACTTGAGTCTTTTATGCTTATTAGGTAGTAGTTGGGGTTATTGGGCCACTTCCTTGGTTCAAGCCTTGGCCCATTGGGCATGGCTGCCCAACCTTGGCTTGGCCCACCTGGAGATGTGCGCCCCCATCCTTAGGGTTAGGGTTTGGGCGCCCCCCTCCCCTCTTTCCCTCCTCTTGGAAGGTGGCAGCCGCCCCTCTCCTAGATTTTAGGAAGAGGGGTGCGGCCCCCCCTTTCCTTCCCCTTTCGGTCACCCCCCTCCCTCCTTTGGCCGCCCCCATCCCCCAATCCACTCCTAGATTCTAGGAGTGGTGCGCACCCCCTTTCCCCCCTAGCCCATTGCGCATTCCCCCTTTCCCTTGTGGCTAGGGTTTCAAACCTAGCATTTCCCCTCCCCATATAAAAGATCTCATGTAATTTTTGGAGGAATTAATGAATACATGAACTATTTTGATTGAGCAGCCATTGGCGCAGCCACCCCTTGGAGAGGGCGACCCTCTCTTCCTCCTCTGCTCCTGCGACGGGAGCAACCCCGGGGTGCGACTCCCCATCCCCTCGGTGCGACGCCGAGGTTCTTCCTCCCTTCTACTTCGTCTCCGGTTCGAGTTCGCGTGTTCCAGATTCGGCCCCGAGTTGCAGCGGCGTCCCCATCCAGTGCGGATCGAATCCGAGCCCCTCCTTTTTTTGGTGGATACTTCTACGAGTTGGCAGCGCGTGGGCTTTGGTTTCGCCTCGATCCGAGGTCGGCACCACCCGTGGCAAGTTTTCTCGTGAGCTAGCGCAGGAGCCTCCCTCTCTGCGCGCCCAGATCCACCCTCCTTCTTGCGAAAATCCCACAGGACGGACAACTCCGAGTTTGGAGCTGATTTCTTCAGGGTTTGTACCTCTCGTCGTCCTCTTTCCAACGCCGCCAACCTCGTCTCGTTCCGACGTCCGAGCTGTTCGTGGCGTCCGTTCCCGTGAGGTCGCGCGGGTCTGCCCAGTCCACCCGGTGCCAGGACAACCGGCGATTTCCAAAGTTCACAGCGTCCAACCACGACCAGATCTGATTGAGCTCTTTGGTCCGGACCTGCTGCTCTGCGTCCCCGACGTCCTCCCACAAGCGGGGCCTCGATCGCCTACCGGAGCAGTGAGTTACCATTTTCCCCGCTCGACAGCGCAGTTCTGGGAGCAGATTCCTTGTCCCCACTTGCAGGTGCGGCCGCGGCTTCCACGGACGGAATCTGAGCACGCCTTTTGGCCGAGGCTTCCTCCTGCGACCTAACTACGTGCCCTCGCTGACGGAGCCCCAATCAGACTCCGGATCCATTCGTGGGAACGTTTACCACCGAGTCGCGCGTTGCTGCGATTCTGCCGATCGTCATTCGGACCCTCCTCGTGGCCAACCCTTCACCGAGTGCCGCCCGTCAGCCCGTGTAGCGGCCGCCCCGAATGGAATTGTTGTAGCCTGTTATCTCCCTGCGAGGAGTGGGCACCATTGCTGGCTTGTACCTATTCTTTCATTGTGTGTATCGGGGTTGTCGGTCCCGGCCGGGGTTCCTTCCCCACGCCTAGGCGTGGAGGTACGTGCGACGCTCCCCCCCCCTTGGCATTTTGCTTTACTAGTATGTGATCTTGTATGCCGCGTGAGAGTGTAGGGATCCTAGCTAGCATTCAACACCGCGAGATCGTGAGTGAGAGTATCCCATTCCGTGGCCCTAGTCGAGCACCGAGCTCGGACTAGACTCCTATAGTTGCGCGTCGGCTCCTTTGCCGCTTTGATCCACTCGCTTCCCTCATAGGGACGACCGTGGACTTGGGTTTCTTGTTGAGAGACGCCTCTCTTCGGAGGAATAGTACGGAGGTCGATCTCTCAGCTTGCCTTGTCTCGTGTGAGTGCTGGCCGCACTTGGTCTTCATCATAGGTTTAGTCCATTTGTCAGTTCCGTCCCGCATCAGTGGGAGTCCCTGGTAGCACTGTCAAAGGGAACACCCTCCTCGCCCCTGCCGGGCAAGTAACACAAGACTCTCCTCGCTTCCTCCAGCTGTACGACCGCGTCCCCGTCCGGCTACCTGGTGAAGCTGAACAACAGCGGTGTTGCCTGGTTTGCCACGGACCCACGAGACACCAATCCTAGAAACAGTAGGCCAGCCCACGCACTGAGGTAGTGGGTCGCCAGGCTCCACTCGCGTGGCATCGGGTGTGCCGCCAGTACTCCCAGTCCTTGGTAAACATTGGCCAGAGCCGCCGGAGCTAAGGCCAGCCTCCGTCCCTCCACCAGTTGGCACGCATGCCACAACATGTCCACCCTCAGCTGGCCATCCTCCCCGTGGGGGACTGCTGCAGGACGGACCACGAACACGACTCGAATGAGGAATGTCGTCCTCGGACTCTAGGTGAGCTCGTGATTGTCCATTAACGAGGGAAGCGTCAGACGTGCACGGTTGAGAAACCGGCAAGAGCTAGGGTGGTCAATTCGGACTTTCGTGCCCGGAACGGGTCACGGGACGGCTTCGCTCTCTCTCGCAGAAGCGGTGATATGAAAATATATAGCAAGCTAGGTCCTAAAACATGCTCTCTAGCAGCGGCATATAAAGCATATATGGAAATAAGTGAAATGCCAAGCAAGGAGCGAATACGATACCTCCACGCTCCCGGCGTGGGGAAGACGGACCCGGCCGAAAACCGTGCTCCCGGAACAATTAATACACAATAATGACAGCAATGACTCACTGCCCACTCCACGCAGGGAGGTAAAGGGCTACACAAATGGGCCCGGGAGGACCGAATTCGGGTTGACGGGCGGCTTCTCGCATCTCTTCGGCAGCACCCGAACTTGTGATTGTGGGGCCCACGTGCTGTCCGGAGGGGCCGTGTGGGGCCCGGTGGCACCATTGTGGTGGGGACACTTGGGAAGCATTCCCTGGGCTGACAACATGCTGGAACGTCGACCGGAGGCCGGGCGGCTCCGTTCGGCACCGGTCGGAATAACCGGCCACGGATCTGTCGGTTCTATTTTCCGGCGCGCGCTTCGGCGAGAACGGACGCTGCGATCAGCCCCGATGTCAGATCGACACGAAACTAGCGCCGTTGGAAAGCTCTCTGGAAGTACTTCAACCTAGGCCTGGAGATCGGACCTGGATCTGCACGGATCTGGGCTTTATTGAATTTTTGAGTTCCTGTTGTACAGTATCCGAACTCTCAGATTAGCAGGTAACTTGTCTGCGAACTGCCGTTGACCGCGAGATAGATATCCGATCCAGCTCCTGAGCTCTTCACAAACGTTATAGGATTTTGAACAAGGAAGATGACAATATTTTTGTTGGACTGATTGGAGGTGGCTACGAATTTATATAATTTTTGTACTAGACAGAGATCGGATCTGGAAACAGGTGGACAGCACTGTAGCTAGCTCTGAGAACGAATTTTGAAAAATAGGTGGAAGGCTGATAAAAAATCAGGAAAATTCATGGAGTGAGGGGACGATGGGTAGAACATATAATAAAATTGAGGGTTCTTGGAAAAATCAAAAGAATGGTCGGAGGGGGGAATTACAGGGGTGTTGTCACACAGATCTGAAACTGGACAGAACTGGGAGACAGAAATACATGAAATTTAAAAAATAGTAAATGATGGAATTTGGATGGGATTTTTTTGTGGAGGTGGGGATTGAAGATAGGAACACACAATAAAAGTTTCAGACCAAGAAGACGTCATGGCTGATAGCAGGAATTTCGAGAAGGAGCACCTATTGGCTGAAGATAGAACTTCGACGGTGGCTCGATGGCGGCTCGTTGGCGGCACGAACGGCGGCGGCACCAGATGAAATCTGAGATTGAGGGGGAGGAGATAGAAGAGATCCACTCTAGAATTGGGGGTTGGAGGAGATGAACACCAGGGGAGAGGGGAGGGGCACAAGAAGCACTCTTGATTTTCCAACAATTTTCTCTTCATTAATGCCAACAAATGGAAAATACAACCTTTTATATGCTATGTATCTAATCA
This sequence comes from Amorphophallus konjac, assembly GCA_022559845.1. Classification (NCBI taxonomy): domain Eukaryota; kingdom Viridiplantae; phylum Streptophyta; class Magnoliopsida; order Alismatales; family Araceae; genus Amorphophallus; species Amorphophallus konjac. The sequence continues at coordinate 94,606,423 of CM040129.1, read as the reverse complement.
AATGTAGACCCTTGGATCTAGGGATGGGGAATGGAGGGCTGGGATGAAGTGTGGACAACACACAAAAAATATAATTAAATAAAAGGGAAGGGGGCGGCCTATTGACCAAGGGAGGGGGTTGGTGGCCAACCTTTGGAATGTTGACCCCTTTGTCTCCCATGTGTCCATATGACTAGTCCAACCTTCTAGATGTCCACCTAGGATGGTTGACTAGCCCCACAAGGTGACATGGACCAATGGGAAAGGGCTGAGGGCCCCCTAGCTGGACCTAATACACAATTGCACAAAAACCCACACAATCCAAGGGAATGACGCATTTGCTTACAAAGCCGTACAATTGCGCATATACTTCCCCAAGGATATGAACACAAACTAAAAGGACATAAATGCAAAAGAAAAGGTACATGCTCGGCGTCGATTCTCATCAACTCTCCCCGGGTGGGAGGAACTCGACCCCGTCGAGTAGGGGTATGGATGCTCGAGTACTCCGGCGGATCCATCACTTTGCCAAGTAACGCGGGTACGCTCCACTCCAAGTGATCGTCACCTGCTCATCCCATATATACTCAATATGCGCGAACTGCTATGGGCTAAAGGTGGACACTCCGGGTGGGGCACTCTCAAAAGGGAAGGAAGCAGCTCAAAGACTCACTAGGAATCACTGCTGAGTCCCTGTAGGTGACTGATCCGGGTATAGATGTAGAACCGATCCCATACTCATCGAGTGAGTCCAATCGGCTCTTACTCATAAAAGAATGACAACGAGCTTGCACAAGACACATGCAGATAGATATACCACACAAAGAAAAAGCACACCGACTCATCTATGACCCTAGACACACCTAATGTTAGTCCGACCCGTACATGGGTGACGGCGGACCAGGACACCCGAATGTGTGCCATGCATGCATCTGACGTAACCGATGGTCGACATCATGCGGAAATCCTAGACCTCCTAAGGTGGGCCATGCATGCATATGGGATGTGGATGTGGGAGGGCCAAGAGTATCTCCCCTAGATGATGGTGTATCTTGTAAGGGTACGGGCTTGGTGGGCATAGACGACCCGGCCCGTGGGGAAGGGGTGTGGTAGCGGACTCCCTCGAAGAAGTGAAGTGAATATGAAGGGTCTAAGGATCCACTAGGGAATGGGTCAAAGGGATCAAAGAAGATATGACCCCTTGTGGTGGGTACCCACAAGTCACGGTCCCACGTAGGGATGTAAATGGATCGGATTTGGTTCGGGTAGACTAATACCATACCCTATCCGTCAAAATTTTACAAATACCATACCCGGATAGTACCCTATTATTTTCGCGGGTATGGATATATCCGCGGATATCCGTATCGCTCCATAAAGCATGAGTCCACATCCACATCCAAAGAAATGTGAGATTTATGAGAATTAGAAAAAAAGAAATTCGGTCAATTCTTTACTTTCTAAAGTAATTTTTATGTTTTATAAAAATGTCCTTACATTTTTAGCAAGAAGTCTAGACTCACAAACTCAACAAGACGGGCAATGGATTGAATTCATGTCAAAATCATAGGCTTAATATGCACAATAAGTTATTAAGAGCGGGTTCGGATCGGGTATGGGTTCGGATGCACTAAATCCATACCCTATCTGAATATGAAACGGGTTTTTTAAACATATCCGAACCCGAATCCATATCCGTTTATTCGGGTATTACCCGACCCATCACGGGTCGGGTGATGCGGGTAATCGGGTTTGCGGATATTTTTGACATCCCTAGTCCCACGTGTAGAAGTTTTGAAGGTGTGGATAGTCACCTTCTTGAATTGTGACGGGTGGGACGGGGATCGTAGGCAAGAAGTATGATTCCTCCCTCGGACAAAAGGGTATGAATTCAGGCTCGTCGGGTAGCGGTGTGAGCGACGTCACGCGGTTCGGGGAGCGGAGAAGACGCGGAGCGCGCGGGCTCCTCTTTTTGTTTGGTGCAACACAGAAATAAGAGAAAAGAGAAGGGGCCACCACGGGAGATTGCTCCGGCGGGGCGAGCGGGACAAATTTAATATAGCAAGATATGGGGGTTAAACGGCCATACCGGGAAGTGACTCGCCGCGACCTCGGGGGACGGGAATGGTGCAGAAATTAAATAGCAAGAATTGAAACGGCCATTGGGGAAGCGACTCGCCGCGGCCTCGAGAATATGAGCAGATAAGAAGATAGCAGAATATAAAGAGAATATAAAGAGCGGGAATTTAAACGGCCATTGGGGAAGTGACTTGCCGCGGCCTCGAGAATATGAATAGATAAGAATATGACATGATATAAAGAGAATTTAAACGGCCATTGGGGAAGTGACTCGCCGCGGCCTCGAGAACATGAATAGATAAGAATATAACATATAAGAACGGGAATTTAAACGGCCATTGGGGAAGTGACTCGCCGTGGCCTCGAGAATATGAGCAGAATATAACAGAATATAAAGAGAATATAAGAACGGAAATTTAAACGGCCATTGGGGAAGTGACTCACCGCGGCCTCGAGAACAAGATGTGATCGCCAGGGGCCAAAAGACCCCAAAATGAAGAAAGTGATCGCGCCTACCTCAAGAGCGGGAGATGGCGGGTTGCTTCTTCCTCCCCCTTCGGCCGGCCGACGGAGAGGGCTTTCCTTGGGTACCCTTGCAAAACAACGACAAACAAGTAACAAGTGGATTAGAAAGATGAAGGTGTAGTATTCAAATCCTTGCGATAAAAATGATGAAATGATGGCAAGACACACACCTGGTTGGTGTTATCTTTTAAACCCCTCTCGGACTCGAGTAGGAGGAAAATGAGATGATGGATGCAAGAAGTATATAAGAAGAGGCGCCCTTATGAAGGGGGATAGAGGATGCAGTATGATGAATGTAAAGAACTATGGAGGAAAAGGGGAAGAAAAGGCTTATTGGATGAGCCGAGGGTGAGATCCGGCGGAGCTCCGGCAACGTAGGGACGACGTGGAAGCGCGGTGGATGAAGACGACCTTCCTCTCGCGAGCGTGGGCACCCGAGAAGTCGGCAGAACCTCCACCTACAAAAGACCCCACGGGTTAGAAATGGCTCCGTAGCCTCTGGGCTCCGGCAGCCTATCGGATCTCTTCGAAGCTCCTGCAGAACTGAGGGGGTGGGCCTCTATTTATAGGGCTCCGGAGGGTGGAGGCGTCCAGGACCCTGGACACCTCCATCAGGGCCGAACTAATATTTTATTCTATTTTTATTTATTTTTTTGGAATATTTTTGTGGAGGCGTCCAGGGCCCCGGACGCCTCCAACAGGTCCACCGAACCCGCCGACGGCCGCACGCGGTTTGGCACAACGTGTGGTTTTGTGAGCGGCGCCTCGTGATTTTGAAATGGCGCGTCCAGCAGGCTAGACATCTCCATAATTTAGATTTTTTCACACACGACAGACCGTCGTTCGGTGGGCGGCGCCCGTGAGGGAGTTGATGGAGGCGTCTAGGGGCCTGGACGCCTCCATAAATATATATTTTTTATTATTTTGTTTTGTTTTTATGCCAAAGCTGGCATTTTAATTTTTTATACTTGTTTTTATGGAGGCGTCCAGGGGCCTGGACGCCTCCATTAATATATATTTTTTATTTATGTTTTGTCTTTTATGCCAACTGGCATTTTACACATTTTTTTATATTTGTTTTTTGGAGGCGTCCAGGGTCCTGGACGCCTCCATTAATATATATTTTTTATTTATTTTTGGGCTTTGAAAAACAAATAAAATAAATTAAAAGAATGGGGGCGTCCAGGGGCCTGGACGCCCCCATTAAGACCCACCCGGGTCCTCAGTTCAGGCGTTGGCGGCCGCCCGGCAGACACCCTTCTTGATTCCGGAACCTCCTGATGCGTCTGACTTGTGTTGATGCCGTCCGAATGCCGTGACGAGACGATTCCGGATGCCGGAAAAGGCAGAAGAAGACCCAAGAAAAGGAAGTATTTAAGAGATTCGAAATGCGTAAGCCGTCGCGGGGCGTTGTATAGTAATATGAGACTTTCTCAGGAGACGTCAAGAATGGCGTGTCTACAGCTGCCCCGCCTTGGCGTCTGCTTTGCAAGGGAGCGACACGTAGTGGAATGGTATCGAAGTGGAGTGAAATGAAGTGGGAGCGGACTGATAAGTTGATGCCAAGGTGTGATGAGACACGCTTTTGACGTTACTGTCTGGAATCTTTCTTGAAGTTTCAATGAGGCGACCTTGAAGAAGGTCTTTCAAATATTGACGATTGCTTGGACGGAGGTCAAATAAGGGAGGGTGAGATGTGCGCTCAGGCACGAAACAAAAAGAGACCAACTTCTCGGTGTGGAAGCACCTGGGTCATAAACCTGCAGGTTTCACCTTTGGGGAGCGGTTACCAGCCAACGTGGAAGTGCTGCGGCCAAGGTGGGTCAAACAAGGTAAAAAGGAATATCTGAGGGTCTGTCCAAACAAGGGTCTCCTTTTGGAAGAGCAACGTAGGGCCGTTTCAAGGAAACTCAGTATTTCATTCGGAGTGGAATATCTCATATTTGTAGGAATTGAAGCACAACGGCCTTCGCAATCGAATCACTTGAATGATCTTCCGCAATAAATCAAAGTCCTATATGAATGCATGCTGGGTTAAAATAAAAATTTAAAACAAACTAAAATAGAAAATAGCCAAGGATAATATTGTCAACTTGTTAAGAACGGGTCAGGATACCGATCCGGTGAACCGACACTGGGCTGGGGCCCGTTTATCCGCGCACCAACTCACTGAATGGAACCATCGTCCCCATGCTACCACAAGTTAACGGCCTATCCGTACAACCCAAATTCTTCCGGGATCATCACTGTTTTTGTTGAAGGGGAACTCAAATCTCAGATTTGTTCGGGCCGCAAGGTCCTTGACATGTTCTAGTAGCGTAGGTATCGTATACTATGATGCATGACATGGTGGGACCAACCATTGAAAGGTGGGACAGGAGACAGGACAAAGATGTCCGTTAGTAAAACCTGCACAGACTAGTAAAGGTTAGCAACATCAGAAAGTAGCAGAATCACAGCAGAATCGCACCACAGTACAAAGGAGATCCAGACAAAATCTTGACAATGACCACTGATGTGACATGTTCCGTCCTGTAGCGATCTTCCCTTCCTATAAGAACTCCCCTTAGGCTAGTTCATTCAAATGCACCAAGGTGGGTTTTGGAAGCTCAGGAGAGGAAGAGAGGAGAATCTAGAGATTTCAGGATGGAAGGAGAGTCTTCCCGCGTTATGAAGAGGAGCAGGCCTAGCAGCGAGATCAGGCGACTCTCGACCTCGAGGGTCATCTGAGTGGGACGATCATGTCGCATATGGTAAGCTGATTCTTTTCAAATTTCTCCACGTGAGCCTTCTTCTTACTTCCTTCATTTCTTCTTCTTTCTTTTCTCTTCCAGCCATATCCACTCTTCCCAGGCCCGAGGAAGTTTTCCAAACTGCCATGGCTTTCAAAGCTAACTTCCAACATCTCCATCGGCATGAGGGCCATACTCTCGAAGTGGCATCTGCAGGGGCTCCTTATTCACGCCAAACACTACGAGAAGATTCGTATGGACTGGGCGGCTATGGGCGCACTAGTGGAGATCTGGCATCCCCAGACCCACACTTTTATCTTCCCGACCTTCGAGGTGACCATCCTCCTCGAGGAGGTGGAACTTCTGCTCGGATTGAAGAAATTCAAGAGTGACGGGAAGGTGAAGGCTATGCGGATGCTGACACGGGGGACTTCCGAAAGCGTCCTTGGAAGCTTCATGCCGCCCGACGCAGCCAGAAGGTGCGTACTCAAAAGGGGATTGATCTGCAAAAGCTCGCGGAGTGGGTCATGGACGCCCTGAGAGGGTCACCAGACGATGACTATTTGAGGAATCATGAAGGGGTTCACCATTTGTCTGGCGGGTGCTCTCTTGTTTCCTTATACCGACAACATAGTGGAGGAGATCAACTAAGTGCCATCTGCGGATCTGGAGTGGAAAGAGGGTGGGACCCGCGTCTTGCCTATCTTTACAGCGGCCTTACTGCCTCGAGCATGGGTAAGCCTCCTTTTGGTTGCGCACTTGTCTTGAATTGCTGGCTTGATTTGCACTTCAAATTCGACCACCGCGAGGGAATGCCAACTGCTTCGAAGCTCTTCCAACAAAGCCCTCTTCATCACATAGCCGACGTGTTAGGCTTCAGTGGTACTGTAGTGAACCGCGTTCCGTGGCTGAAGAAACGTGAAGACTGGCGGTCTCACTTCCGCACCGTGACACAAGGCTTCTTCACATGCGCACCGGCATGTTTGCTTTCGCTTGATCTCCTCATGAGGCCTTCTCCTGAAGTTGATCTTCAACTGATTGGCGCGACCGAGTTCATCCTTTATAACGCGCATCGATGCTGCCTCCAGGTCGGCATTCCACGCCATTCGTTCCCACTACCGACTGGCATCGTTCCTTTGAAGAAGAGAGAGTTGGGGACTGAAGCGGATGCGAAGGAAGCGAAGGCCATTAAAGCTCCCTGGAAGACAAGTGTTGCGGGAAAGGCCTTAGCGCACGTGGGGGAAGAGTGCGAGCTGTGGAGGGCTTATGTAACCGAACTGGGGAAGTTAAGGCCTAAGGCGCCTAAGCCCCTGATGTAGTTCACTCTGCTTTTCTGATGGAATAAAATCTGGCATGGATGTTTCGGACCCCCGTCCCCTTAATTATTATTATCTTTTTTTGTGATTTTTCTTTTTCTTTGCATTTTTATTTTGTGCTTGGATTATATACATACTCTTATCTTTTTTTATTTTATTATATAATTTTTTTTGAAATTTTTATTATGGGGGCGTCCAGGGGCCTGGACGCCCCTAATTTTTTATTTATATTTTTTTTCATTTTTTTTTGTTTTGGGGGCGTCCAGGGACTTAGACGCCCCTATTTTTTATTTTTTTTATTTTTTTTAATTTTTGTTTTGGGGGCATCCAGGCGCCTGGACGCCCCCACCTTTTTTGAATTTTTAAAAAAAATTTTAAAAAAAGGTGGGGGCGTCCAGGCGCCTGGACGCCCCAAAGAAAGTGAGTTCTATATATATGGGGGGGCGTCCCCCCCTTTGCTCATTTACTGTTCATTCAAACGACCCAGTCAATCCAGACGACCCATTCTTCATCCCAATGGAGCAAGGAGGCCCGAGCCAGGGTGGAGAGAAGCGCAAATGACGGGCTCGTCGTCCGAGGAGGCTGAGGGATGATGCCGAGGAGGCTGCTGCGGCGGAGGAGATTGCCGCGGAGGAGGAGGCTCCTCTTTTGACCGTGGAGGCTGCAATGGATGCTGGCGACGCGGCAGAGGACGATCACGACCCGGTAAGCTCTTTAGACTTCCATTCTATTGGTTCACTGGGCAAAAAGGGCGGACGAGAGGCTGTGTGGAGAACGCCGGGGGTGAGGGAAGGAGGCGTCCAGGGGTCTGGACGCCTCCACATTTTTTTCTCTTTTATTTATTTATTTATTTATTTACGTAAATAATAAAAATAGAATTAAAAATAAGGAGGCATCCAGGACGGGGGACGCCTCCATGATAATATATATATTTTTTTATTTATTTTTGTTTTGGTTTTTGGGCTTTTCTAAAAATAAAATAAAGAAAAAGTAAAGGAGGCATCCAGGGTGTTGGACGCCTCCAACCAAAAACATAAATATTTTTTAAAAAATAAAAATAAAATAAAATACATAAGTAGTATATACAGTGTTATTGTTTATTACTATTCATGATGCTGATGTGTTCTTTGTTGGTTTTATGGTGTGCAGGGTGTGATGAAGGGCCGGATCAGCTGGTCCCTGGTGGTAGCAGCATACCGTGGGCTGCCAGACTTTCAGAGGGCGCGTGTGGACGCCATGGGCTTTGGAGCCTTCCTCAGGATCGAGCCCTTTCGGCTCGACCTTCCTCTTATCCAGGCATTGAGAGAGCGGTGGCACGCACCGAGCCGGGCGTTTCTGATGCCCTGGGGGCACATGGTGCCGACACTTGAGACGTGGCTCGGATCACCGGGCTACGAGTGGACGGAGAGGCGGTGAGTGGGGTCACCTACCCCGACTACCGAGAGAGTGCCCTGGACCTGCTGTGGTTAGAGACGAGCGTGACTGATAGAGACAGCAGGGTAGTTGGCCGAGTGGAGATTATGGAGGCGCTCGGATTCGTCGACCCGCGCCAGCGGGTTAGCGAGACTGGAGCGGAGTTTCTGGCACGACTGGAGGGAGATGCCCGTGCAGCTTTCACTCAGGACCCGAGCGACGGGAGCTGGTGGACCTAGACCTCCGGAGGTTTCTTTTCTTCTTCTTGGGCCGCCTTCTGCTGGGGACGAAGGGGGATGGCATCCACTGCCGCTTCCTCGGGATCCTGGCGGACCTTGACAGAGTGGGGCACTACGCGTGGGGAGCGGCTCTGCTTGCCCATTTGATTGCTGATCTCTCCCAGACTTCAGAGAGGGAGACGACAGTTAGTGGCTTCGCACCTTTTCTCCAGGTACACAATTTATTTATGCATTTACCGTAGTTAAATATGCAATTACTCGTGCTAATGATGTATGATGGATGCAGGTGTGGAGTTATTACTACTTCCCTATGGGGAGGGCCAGGCAGGGGAACAGGAGAGCCGTTCCTCTAGCGCGACAGTGGAGGCCGGTCGTGGTAGCGGCACCACACAGCTACCAGCTGGCGTCACTTCGTCGGGAGCTGAGCGAGTATCCCGAGGCCATGGTATGATGCGTATGATTTTTTTGTGTTTTTTATGCATGTGACTGAATGGTAACTATCATGATGTATGTATGGTGATGCAGGTGGTGTGGAGACCCTACCTGGGCATGGGCGACGCTGGCCAGCCTTGGGTTGTAGCGGGTCTTCCTCGTTTCAGGCGGGACGTGTGGGTCCATTGCCTGAACGAGATCGAGCCGCTTCGGCTGAGGCTGGTTATGAGGACGTTGGGGCTAGCCCAGGAGTGGGTTGATGTAGATGAGCCGGCCCGCATCGGGCGGAAGACCAAGGGGAAGGCAAAGATTGTGGACTGGCGCACGCGCTTCCCAGCACAGTACCAGGACTGGCAGCAGGGCGGGGTCCCAGTGGTGTCCCATGTACAGGACAGCACAGACTACATGAGACGGTACCGAGCTACGTACGGGGACCGCCTCTCCTTGGGTGGTATGGCAGGGGTAAGTGAAATGAAACTGCTTCACCCTTCTATATGTATATGCATGTGGCACTAACTTATGTGCAATGCAGGATGCTCGTGACAACATGATTGCCGACCTGCGGGCCCAGCTGGCAGACGCCAGGCGGCAGTTAGTGGCCATCCGACAGGAGTTGGAGATCCTGGTGAGTCTATGCAATGCATTTTTTTTGTGACCTAGATTTTTGATGCTTAGCCTTTGACTGACGTTTGCCCCGTGTTTCAGCGGGCCCACCAGACAGCGGCAGCCGGGACGGCTGGTGGAGCGGGTTCCAGTTCGCGGGGCCCTCCTCCGGAGGTTTCTGCCCTCCAGGAGCAGCTGGCGTATGCGGTGGCTCGGGCTGAGGAGGCCGAGCGTGACCGCGAGGCTCGAGTGAGTGCTTGCTTGGCCCTGACCCTCTTCTAGCTGCTTTCCTTCTATCACTGTTCTCTTACGGTGCATGCGTGCTTTGACAGGTGGCCGAGATTCGGGAGGCCCTGGCCCGTGCTGTTCGTGCTGAGCAGGAGCGCGATGCCTGGGTGGCAGAGCGTGACGCCCGGATTGCGGAGCTAGAGGAGGAGCGGCGACGGGAGGCTGAGGAGCTTCCTCGCGACGTAGTGGATCTGCGGATCGCCCTCGAGCTGTCGAGGAGAGAGGCGATGAGGGAGAGAGAGGAGAGGGAGAGGGATAGGGAGAGCGTGGAGAGAGAGAGGGAGAGGGATAGGGAGACCCTAGAGAGAGAGAGGGAGAGGGATAGGGAGACCATAGAGAAAGAAAGGGAGTACAGGATGGCAGAGCGATATCGAGATTGGGACGAGAGGAGAGCTCTGGTGGCCCAGGTGTCGGAGCTCCGGCTGAGTCTTGGCACGGCGGAGGGGAGACTTCGGGAGAGTGAGGAGCGGTATCAGAGGGCGAAGGAGCGCGGGGCGCGACTTCGTCAGTCCGGTTCCTTTTCTGTGGGCAGCTTTCTAGTTTCTTCGGCCGAGCAGCGTCGCCGCACCTTGGAGGCTGGCATGGTGCCACCTGGAGAGGCGAGCACGGCTTCTCAGGGTTCGCAGAGGTCGCAGAGGCCCCCTAGGGATCCCCGTCAGAGGAGGGAGGAGAGAGATGACCAGGAGGGTGGTGGTGAGAGTTAGAGAGTTGTTTGTACACCCCACCGTCCTCACTGTATGATGTACTTTTGACTGTTTGTATGAAATGGATTTCGTGTGGTTCCTTTTGTCGTGTGCCCTTTTCCTTCCTGCACTTTCTTTCACACCACGTTGTTCACGCTTCACGGGACTTTGCCCTGGACAGGAGGGAACTACTTTGCATGGAGGGTTTTTTGTTCCCTTTTTTTTTTCGCTTTCTTTTGGGCGCGTCCAAGCGCGAGGACGCGTCTTAATCCTCGAATTCAAATTTAAAGCGACGGGTGGCCTTTCTTCTCCGTGCCTTACCCGCAAACGAGCCCGCCTTCCGCCGAAACTTGCTCGCCCGTCTTTGTCTTCTTCCCCTCGATCGATGGAGTTCGGCGGTCTGGACCACGGCGAAGGTGGAGAGGGACGCGGGACCCCTCGCCCAAGGAGGGACGCGCCAGAGCACGGAACGGCGTCTATGGAGGAGGAAGGGCCGCTTCGGGCCCCCGAGGGACCCGAGGGGCCCGATGTCGCGGAGGGAGGTGAACACGGTCTGGTAGGTGCTTGGTTTTCCCCCTCTTTGATCCATTTTGAGTTTTGAAGCAAGCCGTGCGAGGGGGGAAAGGGTTCGGCGAGTGTTGCACTTAAATGATGGACGCGTCCTAGACAGGGGACGCGTTCGTTTTGACTGATGTGGGACCCCTTTCTTGGTGTAGGACATGGCGAGGAACCTGGGCTTGGCCGATGAGTGGGCGAGTGCGGACGAGCCGAGCCGCGTCAGGAGGGAGAGTCGCGGCAAGGCGAGGCTCGTGGACTGGCACGTATGTCTCCCTGGACAGCAAGGGAGTGTATTGGTGCAGGACAGCGCCGACTTCCTGCGGCGGCAGAGAGAGAGTTATGCGGGGCTTCCCCAAGCTGGGGACACGTGTGGCATCGGCGGCTCGCGCGCCCAACTGTCAGAGGCTAGGTGGCAGCTGGCCGTCGCTCAACATGAGCTGTCGCTCCTGGTAAGTTACGTGCCGCACTTTTATCTTCAGATTTTGGAGTTTCACTGACGGCCGTTGTTTATTTTGTTCCAGCGTGCCCAGCAGACAGCGACGGCGGGGATGATTGGTGGCGCATCTTCCAGTTCCTCGGCCCCTTTTCTCGAGATTGCCTCCCTCCGGGAGCAACTTACCGATGCGGTGGCCCGCGCGACCCGGGCGGAAGAGGAGCGTGATGCCTGGGTGGCGACTGTAGCAGAGCTGCGACATCGCGGTGAGGAGAGACCTTCTCAGACATCCTGGAGTTAAGGGTTCTTCTGCAGATGATGAGGAGAGAGGCAGAGAGAGAGAAAACCGAGAGAAGGTCCGAGCGACAGCGGGATCAGACCGAGAGGAGGGCCTTGGAGGCCCAAGTGAGGGAGCTCCAACTGGGCCTTCAGGCCGTCGTGCAGAGGCTAGGAGGGATGGAGACGCGCTACGAGAGAGCGCGAGAGTTCGGGGAGCGACTGCGCCAGTCTGGTCGCTTTGCCGCTAGTGGCTTCTTTGCCACGCCAGGGGAGGAGCAGCGAGTCATTGCTGTGGAGCCGGCGCCACGAGGCGAGGCGGGTGCTACTGCACGGGGATCCCAGAGGCTTCTGAGGGACCCTCACCTCAGGGGAGAGGAGAGGGACGCCTAGAGGGACGAGAATGAAAATAATGGCAAGAGTTGGCGAGCTAGTGGACCCGCCAGCTCTCTATGATTGTGATGTTTATGACAGCTTATGTAGACTAATGAATGGAGTGATTTGATTTTCTACTGCTTGTTTGTTCTCTTGTGCGTTCCTTCTTCCCTACACTTCTTCTCCTTTGCACTGTTTCCATGTGATGGGTCTGCCGAGACTCCACCCCAAGCGGAGAATCGCGTCTTGTGACCATTTTCCACGGGAATCTACCGTCGAAGTCAATAATGACGGTCCTAGTCCCTTTTCCCGGATGCTGTGTCAAATTTTGCGGACGTCCTCCAAAACATGATAGGGTATCCCTAGACAACATAGGGGGCTAGTCGTCATATTCTTCGTCCAATCAATCACCCTGTGCGAGCGGTGAAGTGACACACAGGATCGCATGGCAGGTGCCTCATCACGAGGGCTATCATTAACAGGTGATGGAGGCAATCTTGGCCTGCACTCCTTCCATTTCTATAAATTCGTGTCCCTTTTATCCTCCCAGGTATATCGAGAGCTAACTCGAGGAGCACAAGTTCTCACGGGAGAGGAGGAGTTCAAAATTCCGAGAGTTGGATGGAGGGCGAATCTTCCCACTCCTCGAAGAGAAGCAGGTCCAGTGGTAGTAGTTCCAGGAGGCTTTCGGACCTCGAAGGGCACTTCAGCGAAAGGGCCCAATCACAACTCGTAAGCCAAGTTTTCCTACCCTTTTTCCATTCTTTTTCTTCCTTTCTTTCTGACCAAACCTCCTCTCCATTCCCTGCATGCGTAGAGTGTGATGAAATCACAGATCTCATGGGAGTTGGTAGTGGCAGCATACCGAGGTCTCCCAGATTTTCAGAAGGCCAGGCTAGACGTGATGGGTTTTGGCACCTTTCTTCGGATCGAGCCGATCCAGCTCGACCTGGTCCTGATCCAAGCCTTGTGTGAGAGATGGGACCCAGTGAGTCGGGCATTCCTGATGCCCTGGGGGCACATGGTGCCCAGCTTGGAGGATGTGGTCCGGATCACAAGCCTGAAGGTGGAGGGCGAGGCAGTGACCGGGGTCACTTATGCGGATTACCGAGAAGGTGCCCAGAAGTTACTGGGTTTGGACCTAGATGGTCGGAAAAACAGGTCGGTAGCTAGGGCGTCCCTCATGGATGCATTAGGGCTCACCGACACTCGTCGGCGGGACGATGAATCCTCAGAAGAGTTCATGGAAAGATGGAGATAGGATGCCGTGCCGTGTACTGCACAGACTTCGGCAACTGGGAAAGATGCAACATAGATTTGAGGAGATTTCTCCTCTTCCTTTTGGGGAGATTGGTACTGAGCTCGAAAGGGGACGGTATCCAATGTCGCTTCCTGGAGCTGCTATCAGACCTTGAAAGAGTAGGGTACTATGCCTGGGGAGCCGCCATGCTGGCACACTTGTTTGCAGGCCTGTTCCAAGAAGCGGATCGTGAGATGACTGTGAGTGGTTTCACACCATTCATCCAGGTATTTTTGGTTTTGCTTGTTTTGTATTTTTTTTTGTTTTTGTAAGGTACTAATGACCTGCGCCGAGCAGCTGTGGAGCTATTATTACCTCCCCATGGGGAGAGCTCGACATTGGCGCCCCGCGATGGTGCCGCTAGCCAGGCGGTGGGAACCCATCATGAGTGCGGCACCCCTAACGTACCAACTGATGGTGCTAAGGCGGGAGCTACAGGAGTTCCCTGCAGCAATGGTAAACTGGAGACCCTACTTAGACATGGTCGATGCCGACCAGCCGTGGGTTCTAGCAAGTCGTGCCCAGTTTGGACGAGAACTGTGGATGCACTGCCTGAATGAAATCGAGCCGCTTCGGCTATGATTAGTTATGAGGACTTTAGGACTGGCTCAAGAATGGGTGGATTCAGCTGCGCCACCTCGTGTCGAGAGAAAGACGCGGGGACCGGCGACCTGTATTGACTGGCGCGTGCGGTTTCCTGAACAGTATGAAGACTGGTAGCGGGGTGGCACGATTGTAGAATCACATGCGTGGGATAGCGAGGACTACATGCGTCTATATAGCACAAAGTACGCAGAGCGGCTCTAACCCCGGGGACTTGTGGAGGTAGGTTTCCCCTTTTTCTCTTTTCTTCTTTCTCCTTTTTTTGGTTTTCTGGTGAAAATGATGACTTGTATGGCTGCAGGATATCCGTGATACGTTGATAGCGACTTTACGAACTCGCATGGCAGAGATGGAGCAACAGTTGGGTGATGCCCGCGGAGCTACGAGCGCCTTGGTAGGTGTACAGTGCATTCCTAATTAAAACCCCAGATTCCAGATGTTGGCTGCTAATTCACACGGTCGTAGCATGCCCAGATTGGCGCGGCTTCCCCAGCGATGGGAGTAGGTGGTGCCTCTTCCAGCTTGTGGATTCCCACCTCAGAACTTGACTTGCTTCATGAGCAACTTGCTCACGCCACGCAGCGTGCTGCGGAGGCAGAAGGGATGCTCTGTATACAGGTAAAAGTTTCAGTGTTGAGTTCTCTTTGTTTACGCCTTATCGCGTATCTGAGATGGTACACTCGGCAGGAAAAGGAGACGGAAGAAGCGCTTGCCCAAGCTGCGCAGAAGGAGGCTAGGATAGCAGAACTGGAGAGGGAACTGCGGCGTCATCCTGATGACGACTCCTCTAGGGATGCCGTGGAACTGAGGATCACTCTCCAGTTGGAGAGGGAAGACCGCGAGAGAGAACGTGCAGAGAAAGAAAGAGACGCAGAGAGATAAAGAGCCAACAGATTGACTGAAAGGGAGGAACGAAGGGCCATGGAGGCCCAACTATTCGAACTCCGAATCAGCCTTGGTCTTGCTGAACAGTGGCTGAGAGATGGTGAGGAGCGCTACCGAAGAGCACGAGAGCGTGGCTTTCGTGTTGGTAGCTTCTCTGCTGCTTCCGTGGATCAACGCCGGGATGTGGGAATAGGAAGGGGAGTACAAAGCGGTAGGAGTACCGCTTTTCGTAGTTGGGTAGTACCTTTGAGAGCATTGTGCCCGGAGAGTAGTGGGACGAGTAATGCAGAGAGAGAGGGCGGAACTTGATGTAATTTTTTATTTTTTGGAATAAAATACAAGGTTCGGTTTGTTTGGTTTTCATCTTTGCTTCTGTTGCCTGAATCCCTGCACACATCACTGAAACAAACAAATCAGAATTTCTGTTCTGACTTGGCCCCTTGCTCAATAAGCAAATGGTCACTGTGACTGTCCTTGATAACTGGTCAAGGGGCCAAGCCTTTATTTAACGAAGGCAAGGGAAAGATGCGGTGATGATAAATGCGACAGGCAAGCACACGAATGCAAGCGGTATTAAAAGTGAGATGCTGCACGCAAATGCGATCATGCAAAATTGATTTGTTTTCTTTTTTATATTTGGCATTTTTTTTGTTTTATCATAAAAAAGATTTTTTGTTTGCAAATATGTACATTTTCTCTTTTCCATTTTTTTGTTGTTTTTATCATTTCAATTTTTTTGTTGCTAACGCCCGGCAAGCACCCAAATGGCACCTAACCTACGTGAGAACAGGGGTTTCTTACTAACCTCCCAGGTATCCTAAGTGCACATCTAGGTTGATTTGGGCCTCTAGACCCCTCGAATGATGATCCCGCCGGCTAAGACTTACCCTGATGACAATACCGTCATGCCATGCTTAGGCTCCCAGTTGCTTCCGACCACAGGGATTCACCCAAAAGATGTTTGAGGTAAATGATTTGCCCGACCCGGGTCTATTTCCTCACAACTCTAGATGGTATATGATGGAACACCCTGGAACCCTAACGACCAACCGCGCGACGCTGACCCGGAATCAGACGCCGTCGCACCCATAGGTGACGCGCTTGCATTGGCCTAAGCCCGAGGTTAAACAAGAAGACATCAAGGTGGTAAACAGGGGTCTTGACCAGCCAGAAACACGGAGACTCCTTCGCAGCGATAGCTTTTGCTTTTCAAAGTAGGCAACCAAATGTGTATATTAAAATAAGGTCGCAGACCCTGGGCAGTTTTCACCTTTCAGAAACTCCATCGAACCTTCATCTTTAGAGGAAGAAGGAAGAGCGTGGGGGGATAAACCTCCTGAGAGGATCGGCAAAATCGTTAACCCGGCGAGCGAATAAGGGCCCATTAACTCTTTCCTTTCGGACAACTTCGGACCAATTCTCGAGCATTTACATTCCACGGCCCCTTTTGTGGATTCAGACTTTTGCTTTGAGGGGTTCCGTTTATTGCAACAGGCACGGTCACGACCAGGCTTTTCTCTTGATTTTGACTTTGTATTTCTTTTTGTGAGGGAGATATAGTCGTTTGACGTTTGTGGGCTCCCTTTTCGTATGCCTACGGGGACACTGCCCTCTTCTCGTGCTCTGATCGATGCTCGAGGAAATGGATCCTACTCTTGCCTTTGGGGTTTGAGTTTCGGTTTCTCATGCTCAGCGTTTTAAGGGCGCCGACTGTCTCATTTGGTCGAAGAGAAAAGAATAAAGATTACAGCTTCCGGAGATCTTCTGGGTGACGCTCCACCGTAGGTGATGCTACCGACTTTTTTGAATAAAATACATAAGTGAGCACATGTTAGCTTCCTTCGAGCGAGCATAGGCCGACGTGGCCGGACAGGGATCTCCACGGTTCTGGCAAACCAAGACCCGGTGCCTACCAAGCCTTAATGGGCCCTATCCTAACATGAAGGTTAGATGCAGGAACTTAACTACATGGTGACTGCCAGGCATCGGCATTTTGAATTTTCCATATTTTTAGTGGTTTTCGGTATTTCTTTGTTTTTGATGTTTTTTATCTTTTCATCATTTTTTTGTTTGTTTTGTGCTAAGGGTAGTATTTCTTAAGATAAAGCCCATTCCAAGGGTGGGATAACTCGGTCCCTTCGGCGTTGATTAGCTTGTAGGCGTTGCCAGGGTACACGGCTTGAATTACAAATGGTCCTTCCCAATTGGGTTGGAGCTTAGAACGCGGCCCTCCAGGTTTGACAAAAATTCTTTTTACGACCATCTCACCGACTTTGAATTTTCTCTCAACGACTTTCTTTTGGTAAAAGCGAGCGAGTCTATTTTGATACACACGCGCGTGTTCGGCAGCGGCCAGCCGCTTCTCATCCAAGAGTTCCAACTGGGCGAGGAGTGAATTACGACGATCGTCGAGGGGAAATTCCTCGTCCAATTGTACCCTGAGAGAAGGGATCAGAGTCTCGTACGGGACTACCGCTTCCATACCATAAGTAAGGGCAAATGGAGTCTGCCCGGTGGGGGTACGGATTGAAGTGCGATAGGCCCATAGGGCTTCGATAAGTTTTTCTGGCCAGTCTGAAAACTTACTAGACTCGCAGGTTTTTTTGATGATTTTGAGCAATGTTTTATTGGTGGCCTCCGCTTGGCCGTTACCTTGTGGGTAATAAGGCGATGAATGATGCAATGCAATTGCGTACCTTTTGCAGAGGTCCTGTAGGTCCTGAGAAATGAACTGTGGCCCATTGTCGGTGACGATCGTGCTTGGGACGCCGAATCTGGCGAGGATGTTCTTTATGATGAATTTGCAGACTGTTGACGCCTTGATTTCCGCGTAAGCTTCAGCTTCGGCCCATTTGGTGAAGTATTCCGTCGCAGTAAGGATGAAAGATTTCTGCTTGGTGAGGGAATTGGGATCACCTAGGGGACCAATGATGTCGAATGCCCACATGGAGAAAGGCCACGGGGAAGATATTGGATGAAGTGAGGAAGATGGTGAATGGATTTTATCGGCGTGAAGTTGACACTTGACACACCTACGGACATAGACAGCACAATCTTCTTCCATAGTGGGCCAATAAAAGCCTTGGCGAATGATCTTCTTGGCGAGCATCTGACTATTCACGTGGCCACCGCACACGCCCGAGTGCGTCTCCTCTACACATTTCCAAACCTCATCGTCACCAAGACATCTTAACAGAATACCAGTAAGGCTTCTCCTATAGAGTAGACCTCCAACCAATGTATATTTCTGAGCCACCCTTCTTATGGCTTTCTTGTCCTCTGTGGTGGCCCCTTCAGGATAAGACTGATCTTGGCAGTATTTGACAATTTCATAGAACCATGGTTTCTCTTCATCAGCCAGTTCTTCTTCGGCCTCTGCCAACATGATCTCCCTCTTCTCAAGGATATCTTCCTGCAGGATCTTTCTTGCTATCCTGTCTTTGATGTTTACGTAGGAAGCATCATCGATTGCAGGGGCGTGAAGTTTGTAGATGGAAATGGACTTAAACCATCTTCCTAGAGGGAACCTTATGGATGATGCCAATGAGGCGAGGGCATCGGCGAGAATATTCTGATGACGAGGGACATGAACAAAGATCAGTTTGGCGAACAGTTTGGCAAAGGCAGCAGTGAGTTCTTGGTATGGCTTGAGTTTGGGATCGCGAGTGCGATATTTAGTGAGCACCTGGCGAAGGATGAGTTGACTATCACCTACGACTCGCAACTCAGTGATACGAAAAGAATGGGCGAGTTCTAGGCCAGCTAGAAGAGCTTCATATTCGGCTATATTGTTGGTAACTGGAAATTTGAGTTGGTATGCCAATGGGAATGTGAGCCCTTCAGGTGACAGGAGGGCGACGCCGATTCCTCTCCCTTGAGAATTCAGAGCTCCATCAAAATATAGCGTCCACATTGGCTCATCTGATTGGTTGACGGACATTAGTTCCTCATCTGGAAACTCTGATTGGACGGGATCGAACTTGGGAAGAGGATGATGAGCGAGATGCTCGGCTATGGCATAGCCTTTAATCGCCTTTTGCTGGATGTAGGTGATGTCGAACTGAGAGAGAAAACTTTGCCAGCGTGCTAGCCTATCCGTAAGGATGGATTTCTCCAGAAGGAATTTGATGGGATTTATTCGAGCAATCAAGTGGACCTCATGAGCCAAGAAGTAGTGCTTCAATTTCTGCACTACCCAAACGAGGGCAGCACAGGTTTTCTCCATGACGGTGTACTTCTGCTCACAGGGATTGAGAAGTTTGGACAAGTAATAGGTTGCCCGTTCCTTGCCTTCTTCATCAGCTTGTGCGAGGACGGCTCCCACGGAGTCATCCAAGACTGAGACGTAAAGGATCAGAGGTTTTTCTAGTTTGGGTGGAATGAGAACGGGTGGACTAGCCAGATATTCCTTCAACCCTTCAAGACATTTAGAATTCCAGTGGAATTCTACTCCTGGCTTGGTCAACTCGTAGAGAGGTCTACACCTTTGTGAATGTTGGGACACAAACCGACGAATAAACTGCAACCTCCCGATTAAACCTCGGACTTCCCTCAAATTCTTGGGAGGCGGCATATCCCTGATAGCCTTAGCTTTGTCGGGATCTATCTCGATCCCTCTTTTGCTCACAATGAACCCCAGCAATTTACCTGACGACACACCAAACACACACTTCTTCGGGTTCATTTTCAGTTGGAACTCCCTTGACCTCTGCAAGACCTTAGCCAAAACTTCTGGATGTTCCATCCTGGTCCTTGATTTTACCAATAAGTCATCCACATACACTTCCAGATATATGTGCATCATGTCATGAAATATGGCCATCATCGCTCTTTGGTAAGTAGCTCCAGCATTCTTTAATCCGAACGGCATGACCACGTAACAATATGTTCCCCAAGGGGTAGTGAATGACGTCTTCTCCTGATCCTCTTCTGCCAAACGAATTTGATTGTATCCTGAAAATCCATCCATGAAAGAGAGGGTCTCATAACCTGCCGTGTTATCAATCAACACATCAATGTGAGGTAAGGGAAAATCATCCTTTGGACACGCGCGGTTAAGGTCCCGGAAGTCGATGCAAATCCTGACTTTCCCATCTTTCTTCATGACCGGGACAATGTTCGCCACCCATTGAGGATAAAGGACGACTCTAATGAATCTGGCTTTATGGAGCTTATCGACCTCCTCTTTCATTTTCAAAGCCATTTGAGGGTGGAAACGCCTTAACCTTTGTTTTACCGAGACGGTCCCTGGTTTTAGGGTTAAACGGTGTTCGACCAAGGTTGAATCTAGACCCGGCATATCCTCGTAGCTCCATGCAAACGTGTCCTTATATTTCGTGAGAACCTCAATTAATGCCTCTTCTTCGGAGGGTGGTAGGTTGTCACTTATGAGGATGATCCTAGGGTCTTCCTCAGTTCCCAAGTTGACTTCTTTGGTGGATTCTTCTACGGCGGTTGACGGCTCGTCGAATCTCCTCATTCCACTAGCATATGCGCCTGCCGCATCCTCATATCCTTCACCCTCATCGTCAGTGGGGCATTCTTCATCCGTGATCTCGTAGACTCCATGCCCTTCATCAAATGCACAGTCGCCCTCACATTCTATTTCCGGTAGCCGGATGGGATTTTCTAACAACTGGGGGATGGCAAGGAGGGCTTGACACCTGGCGGCTAAATCCAGAAGGAATCGACGAGGGATCTGCCTACCCTTGGATTTCTTCCTAGGTACTACCCTTGGCCTATCATTCCTAGATTGACTTACAATATTTACAGAAGAAGAGGAAGACGAAGAGGATGGTGTAGAATGTACAGGAGAAGACCCCTCAGAGGAGGGGTAGAAAAGGTCGCTCATCGGACCTTGGACGGGTGGTCCGCAGGGCGGTACGCACCCGTGGGAGATGTAGGAGGTTTCCTCAACGAAGATGTATTGTTGGGGAGTTTGAAAATTGACGTTTTTTTTTCGTTTTCATTTTTAATGACAAAGCAGTGAAAAGAGATTGGAGGAGAGAGAAAAGTGGTTATGGCTAGAGGATTGGAGGCTCGTAGAGCAGATCATGATTGAAGACCTGGCGCGGGTTGAAAAGCCCGGGTAGGTATGTAAGTAGAGAAGGGGATCTAGGAAGATCATCAGACAATTGTCTGGCCCAGGAAGAAGATATCAGCAAAGGCTGAGACGAGTGGATGGAGAAGATGGCGGCTAATGAGCCGTCGACGGCAATGTTGAGGACGGATGAAGATCCGTCGATGACAGTGTCCTTCTGGCGAGGACGAGGATAGTTTGGAACCTTGGCAAGAGTGGTAATATTCTCTGGTATTCCAGAGATCAATGGTGGTCCGTCAAGCTGCGGAGACGAGAACATCCTTTCCAGTGCAACGGAAATGTCCCGTATGTCGAACCATTTGTTCCACTCGCATTCCGGATCTTTGATCTTGCCTCTTTTGGTGATCCTCGGACATTTTTCAGCCAAATATACAGCATGTGATCCCCCATATGCTTCTCGTGGGTGATCTCCCATCTGAACAACGGGCCCTCTGTTGAAGTGGTTTGATAGAGTCCATGTGAGGGGCTTCCAATCCGCCTGAACGGTCCTTTGAAGCCTAGGCCAAACCTACGGTTCGGCCTAATTTCCTTTGGCGGTTTGAGCAGACCCTGTAATTGTGCGCCCAGACCTTTACCCTGTTGATAGCCGATGTTCCTCATAATCTCCCAACCTTTGGAGTGAAAAGGGAGACATGATGTTGCGGTTGTCCTGACCGGCTCCTTTGGTGCTAGTGGAACGTGAGATAGATCACGCACGTCCAGCAATGACAATATGGGCCGATGAGAGGGCCAAACAGAGGGCAGAGAGGTGTTGATAGCATCCACTGTGTGAAGGACAGGTGTACTGACCACTTTAATAATTCTCCCATTGTAAGGAAACTTCAGGCACTGATGGTTGGTGGAAGGCACAGCGTCCATGGCTTCGATGTAAGGGCGACCCAGTATAGCCTTGAATGTGGGGTCCATGTCGAGGACATGGAATTCCGTGGGAATTGACATGGGGCCTAGTTCTGCCTTCAGAATAATCATCCCCTGCGGCGGCCTTTTGCTATTGTCATAAGCCGTGACCGTGATCGAGGAAGGTCTTATTTGTTCCTCGTCGACCCCACACAACTGAAGAGTGCTCA
Organism: Amorphophallus konjac; assembly: GCA_022559845.1. Taxonomy (NCBI): domain Eukaryota; kingdom Viridiplantae; phylum Streptophyta; class Magnoliopsida; order Alismatales; family Araceae; genus Amorphophallus; species Amorphophallus konjac. The sequence goes on along the minus strand of CM040129.1, from coordinate 94,584,537 downwards.
TGGAGATCACATTTATGGACGCACCCGTGTCCATAAGACACGGGTTTATGGATACCCCATTAATTTTTATTGAAATGCACAGTGCATATTTTCGAGCCTCCTTGGGAGCGAGCTCGTAGTTGTGGAACATGATGGCCGGTTGTGTGTCCGTTGGGGTCAGGACGGTCGAAATCTTCTCCACGGGGAGGTCTTCATTAACCATGACTTTTTGAAGATACTCCATTAAGGCTGCCTGGTGGGATGTGGATCTTTGAAGTAGCTCCAGGATGGAGATCCGAGCAGGCGTCTTGTCCAAGTGTTTCAATAGATCATACTGTGTCCCAGGGATAGCTCTTTCTGGTTGTTCTCCATCATCCTTCTCTGGCTGAGATTGCTCAGGATTCTGACTGTTGTGGGGGAAAACCCTGTGGAAAATCCTTCCACTCCGGAGCACCATTGCCTGCGGCTTTTGTACCTCTGTGGGGGTAGCAGTGGGTTTTAACAGAGGATTTGAGGGGTAGTGGTGGAGGAATGGTTGATGAAGCAGGGGTGATGACGGGAGCAGGGATTCTGATGAGGGGTTTGTTAGGTGGAGGCATGGTGGAGGTAGAGGGGATATCGCGCGGATTATGAAGGATAAGGGGTCTGGAAGGTGGAGGTGGAGACGAAGTAGAAGTGGGTAGGGCTTGAAGCGGGCAATGATTTTGAGGTGGGTGATGGGTAATGAGTGGTTTTGAAGGCATTAGTGGTGATACGGTGGAGAAAGACGGGGTTATGTATGGTTGACGGATGATAAGGGGTTTAGAAGGCGTAGGGGTAAATGTGGTAGAGGTGGATGGTAAAGTGGGGGAGTGAGAGAAGATGAGAGGGTGTGAAGGCGTAGTGGAGAGTGTCGGTTGATAGGGATCGGGGTACGGATGAGAGGGCGTAATGGTAGTGGAAATGGTGAAGGTGATACTGACGCGGGTTGATGAGAGAGAGGTGCTACCCGGGCAAGGCAAGGGTGTTGCGTGATGATAGGATTGGCGGTAGAAAGAATGGAGGTACTTTCCTGGTGCCACACCTGCTCTCTCCCGACTTCCGGGAAGAGGAGATGGGGTTAACCTGATGATTGGGCTGTTGGTGCTCCGGTAATGGATTCTGGATTATGCCCATGTCGGGCTGTTGTTGTGGGGCCTGCTGAGGCTGTTGTTGTTGTTGTGGTTGCTGCTGCTGCTGCTGTTGTAACTGCTGCTGTGGCCTATGAGGAGGTCTCCTAGCCTTAAGAGCGGCGACGTATCGTCTCATTTCATCCCAATCTATTTGATGTTCATCATTCATATCGTGGATGTAATCTTTGAAATGGAAGCAGTAATCTACTGTGTGTCCTGGCTGCCTGTGGTAGACGCAGTATTTGGAGGTATCAACATTCGGGGGCCACACGGGCCTTTCTCTGGGTAGGGCGAGTTGGTTTGATGCCATGAGGGCATTAAAAATGTCTGCTAAGGTTTCTGGCAATGGTGGATAGTAGGCTCTCTTGGGACCGACCGGCCTCCTTTGTTGCTGTTGGGGACCATAGTTCCCCGGGGGTGGAACTTGGTTGTACTGAAGCGGTGGTTGTTGTTGCTGAGGTTGTGGTTGTTGTTGCTGGGGTTGGCGTAATGGAGGCATATTATCCTGGGGTGGATTATTTTGGGGTGGAGGACGAAGAGGGAAAGGACCTGGTTGGAGGGGAAGTCGGGGCATTTGTGGAGGCCTTGGGTTGACTGCATAGTTGGCATTGTTGACCGCACCCACTTGCTCATTTGTCACGACCCCTTCTGTGGCTCCGCCCGGGACACCAGCGCCTGTCTTTCTGACCACTTTGGGCTTCGTCGACTCAAACATGTTCATAATGGGGGAGTCTTTTAACTGGGTTTGGATGTATCGGGCCCTTTCATAGAGTTCCTCCATTGTAGTAAGTTTATTCATGGCCAGGACGTGTCTGAACTGTGGGGTTGCATTAGACACAATCATCTTCACTTGTTCGGGCTCAGAGAGGGTATCCCTTATTCTTTCCGCCAGAGACCTCCATCTATCAGCATAGCGGACAAAATCCTCGTCGGGCTTCATCTTTTCGGCCACTAGGTCGGTAATGGAGAGTGAGGGACCGACCCTATCCCTATATTTCTGCAAGAACCTTCTCTGGACTATTTCAAAATTCTCGGCCTCGCGGGGCTCCAAGGAATAGAACCACTCTAGCGCGGGACCATCCAATGATCTCCGAAAGAGGTATGCCAGGGACCTCTGATCGTTTTGCCAATAGGAGGATTCATACATGAAATCCTTGAGGTGAATGAAGGGGTTGCCGGTACCATTGTATCTGCGGTACGTGGGCATTTCGGAGGGAGGAAGATGAATGACGGGAAGGATTGGCAAAGCAACCTCCGGGGTGGCTTTCACGTCCACCATTCTTCTCAGATTTTGAAACTGCTCGTCCATGCGATTGAACCTATTGAGGAGCGATTGGGCGAGCTCCTCTGGAGGTGAAGGTGGCACTTGCCACTGGGGGAGAAACTGTCTCCCGGAGACTTGAGGGGGGAACCCGAATGAGAGGGAGCTGTCGGACCGCCGACAGTTGGCCCTGGCTGAAGCGGTGTGTGGGGAACAACGGGAGTTTGAGATTGTGACGGGAACTGGAATGAGGGTGGTTGTTGGCTCGCTTGTCCTTGAAGCGAGGGAGACTGGATGGCTTGTGCCAATGAAGGAGATGGAATGGCCTGCACGGACTCTTGGAGAGGTGCGATGGCCGGAGTTGATTCCTGGGGCGTGGGGGAAACGATTTCCCCTTCAGAATGGCCTGGAAGGCCCGGAGCTGTTCAGAGGTAAGCTCCGTGTTGGCGAGGACGCCCAGTAAGGAAGAGATATCCTGTGGTGGGGACGTGTCCCCGGCAATAACCTGCACCTCATGCGAGGGCTCATGAGAAGGACCCGAGTCCATAGCATAGACTCGCGGGTCGGCTGACAAACCACGACTAGGGTGGTTCTCCTCAAAAGACTCGTGAGCCATGCTCACAGTTTTCCCAGAACGCAAAAACATACACTAGCAAGCAGGTAGCAGAGATTATCAAACAAGTGGATGCCTTTACGCCTTTTTTTGTGTTTTGATTTTGATGATTTTTTTGTGTTTTTAGCGAGATCCGAAGTTCACACAAAATAGGGACCCTAGTTTATTTTTGTTTCACCGCCGTGTCAGCTAGGGTCTCTCGTCTCACCACGAATGAATGACTAACTCCGGGGAACTTCAATGGTACAACCAGCCCAGTGAACGAAGAGGAGATTCTTCGATGTCAGGGACTTACGGAGGTCCCAGTGGAGGAGATTCTAGTCCGTTGAGAGGAATTCTCAAACGGAGAGTCCTTCCTTCACCGGGAAAGGGTGATCCTCAAAAAAATAAAAAAAGGATAGAAAAGAGGGATGGATGCATGCAATGAAATGCTGACAGAGATATGGAGTGGGAAAACAACAGAAATAACAGACATATAATAAACAAACAACCAATCACAACTGACAGTGCTGCCGTGAGCACAACGGGGGCGCGCGCGGGCGCCAAGGTGGAGAGGCACGGATGGTGCCGAACTTGCAAGGGTAGCCGAAAGGAAGTAGTAGAAGTCCCACCATGATCGCCATTCTGTGAGCGACGTCACGCGGTTCGGGGAGCGGAGAAGACGCGGAGCGCGCGGGCTCCTCTTTTTGTTTGCTGCAACACAGAAATAAGAGAAAAGAGAAGGGGCCACCACGGGAGATTGCTCCGGCGGGGCGAGCGGGACAAATTTAATATAGCAAGATATGGGGGTTAAACGGCCATAGCGGGAAGTGACTCGCCGCGACCTCGGGGGACGGGAATGGTGCAGAAATTAAATAGCAAGAATTGAAACGGCCATTGGGGAAGTGACTCGCCGCGGCCTCGAGAATATGAGCAGATAAGAAGATAGCAGAATATAAAGAGAATATAAAGAGCGGGAATTTAAACGGCCATTGGGGAAGTGACTCGCCGCGGCCTCGAGAATATGAATAGATAAGAATATGACAGGATATAAAGAGAATTTAAACGGCCATTGGGGAAGTGACTCGCCCGGCCTCGAGAACATGAATAGATAAGAATATAACATATAAGAACGGGAATTTAAACGGCCATTGGGGAAGTGACTCGCCGCGGCCTCGAGAATATGAGCAGAATATAACAGAATATAAAGAGAATATAAGAACGAAAATTTAAACGGCCATTGGGGAAGTGACTCGCCGCGGCCTCGAGAACAAAATGTGATCGCCAGGGGCCAAAAGACCCCAAAATGAAGAAAGTGATCGCGCCTACCTCAAGAGCGGGAGATGGCGGGTTGCTTCTTCCTCCCCCTTCGGCCGGCCGACGGAGAGGGCTTTCCTTGGGTACCCTTGCAAAACAACGACAAACAAGTAACAAGTGGGTTAGAAAGATGAAGGTGTAGTATTCAAATCCTTGGGATAAAAATGACGAAATGATGGCAAGACACACACCTGGTTGGTGTTATCTTTTAAACCCCTCTCGGACTCGAGTAGGAGGAAAATGAGATGATGGATGCAAGAAGTATATAAGAAGAGGCGCCCTTATGAAGGGGGATAGAGGATGCAGTATGATGAATGTAAAGAACTATGGAGGAAAAGGGGAAGAAAAGGCTTATTGGATGAGCCGAGGGTGAGATCCGGCGGAGCTCCGGCAACGTAGGGACGACGTGGAAGCGCGGTGGATGAAGACGACCTTCCTCTCGCGAGCGTGGGCACCCGAGAAGTCGGCAGAACCTCCACCTACAAAAGACCCCACGGGTTAGAAATGGCTCCGTAGCCTCTGGGCTCCGGCAGCCTATCGGATCTCTTCGAAGCCCCCCCAGAACTGAGGGGGTGGGCCTCTATTTATAGGGCTCCGGATGGTGGAGGCGTCCAGGACCCTGGACACCTCCATCAGGGCCGAACTAATATTTTATTCTATTTTTATTTATTTTTTTGGAATATTTTTGTGGAGGCGTCCAGGGCCCCGGACGCCTCCAACAGGTCCACCGAACCCGCCGACGGCCGCACGCGGTTTGGCACAACGCGTGGTTTTGTGAGCGGCGCCTCGTGATTTTGAAATGGGCGCGTCCAGCAGGCTAGACGTCTCCATAATTTGGATTTTTTCACACACGACAGACCGTCGTTCGGTGGGCGGCGCCCGTGAGGGAGTTGATGGAGGCGTCTAGGGGCCTGGACGCCTCCATTAATATATATTTTTTATTTATGTTTTGTTTTTATGCCAAAGCTGGCATTTTAATTTTTTATACTTGTTTTTATGGAGGCGTCCAGGGGCATGGACGCCTCCATTAATATATATTTTTTATTTATGTTTTGTCTTTTATGCTAACTGGCATTTTACACATTTTTTTATATTTGTTTTTTGGAGGCGTCCAGGGTCCTGGACGCCTCCATTAATATATATTTTTTATTTATTTTTGGGCTTTGAAAAACAAATAAAATAAATTAAAAGAATGGGGGCGTCCAGGGGCCTGGACGCCTCCATTAAGACCCACCCGGGTCCTCAGTTCAGGCGTTGGCGGCCGCCCGGCAGACACCCTTCTTGATTCCGGAACCTCCTGATGCGTCTGACTTGTGTTGATGCCGTCCGAATGCCGTGACGAGACGATTCCGGATGCCAGAAAAGGTAGAAGAAGACCCAAGAAAAGGAAGTATTTAAGAGATTCGAAATGCGTAAGCCGTCGCGGGGCATTGTATAGTAATATGAGACTTTCTCAGGAGACGTCTACAAGCGGGAGAAGTAGAAGAACCTCCGTGGTGACGCAACCCACGGTGCACTCTGAGGTAATGGGCCCGAAGGCCGGATGGGTGAAGCTAAGACTAGCGGGTTGGTCAAAGCCTCACGCCAAAAGATGCGTCAACTTCCATTGTGAATCTAATCCCATGACAAGATCGTCCAATGTGTCAACATGGTGACTAGATCGAAATGTGGTATGGAAGGAGTTGACCGGCACTAAAGGGAGGATGGGGTCCATGGATGGAAAGGGAGGTGGGACCAAGCCATCCTTGAGCCAACTAAAAAGTGGCTCGGCGATGTATAGTGTACCCGTTAGGAATACGGGTGGCTCGGGCCTTGGTGGCTCCAAATGAGATGGTTCCGAATCACGTTCGGACATAGAGGGTGGTGGCATTGGAGCTCTCGAGGGTGAAGAAGCTCTTATCCTTTCCAACAAATCTGAAATCATTTTCTCGAATTCCTCAAAGGAGCGGGTTGGAGTAGGGACCTTGGGGTGGACTCGCTCCTCGTCCCTCGGCCTAGGTGTGGTCCTAGGCTCGGCTATAAGCGGGGCTTCCACTCGGTTGGAGGTACTTGAGGGGGTTGGGATGGGGGTGCCAAGGGGAGGTTGGTTGGAGGTGACTGGGCGGGCCACTAGATTGGGGTCGCCTTGGTGGTCTTGGACGGCGGTGAAGGGGTGGGATTGGGTAGAGGTGTGGCCCGCTTGATTGTGGGTGAGTTGGTGGGGTTGGTGAGTGGTATGACCTCCGTGGTTGGAGGTAGGTGGGCGGGGAAAGTAGGCCCTCCTAAGCGCTTTCTTCATTTCCCACCATGACTCGATGGGCATTAGATTCCTATCCTCCCTCCAATAATTGATGTCCCCCCATGTTTCGGTGGCTTCACCAAAAAGTCACCTTTTGGCAACATGGACTTGCATGGGCCCGTACATATTGTACACCTCGAAGTAGTCGTCCATAATGGCTTCCCACTCTAGGTAGTCACCTGGGTCATCGGACCCGTAGAAGTCCCGGGTTTCGGGCCTAGTGGGGTGATTCGGGTGGTCCTTCCATTTGAGATAGTATCGCCACCATGGATAAGATCCGGGTGTTTGGTAATCCATGGGACACGAGGAAGCTAGAGGATGGCCATGCTGACACTAGTAGATAAACCAACTAGACAATGGACTACAACCCTAGACATGACGACCGAGACTCGGTACATGGCGGAGCTAATCGATCCGAAGATCACTCGCGCAAATGTGCGGCCTTCCCGATAGGCGTAACCTAACATTCGGACAACATCTTTTGATATACCGACTAATGGTATGCAAATGCAACTCCTAAGACCGACTTAGACACTTAGACTTAAATGACACTCTTTTTATTTTTTGTTTTGGACACCCTAGACTCAACTGGCTCTGATATCAAATTGATGCGGGACGGACCACGGACACGACTCGAATGAGGAATGCCATCCTCGGACTCTAGGTGAGCTCGTGATTGTCCCTTAACGAGGGAAGCGTCGGACGTGCACGGTTGAGAAACCGGCAAGAGCTAGGGTGGTCAATTCGCACTTTCGTGCCCGGATCGGGTCACGGGATGGCTTCGCTCTCTCTCGTAGCAGCGGTGATATGAAATTATATAGCAAGCTAGGTCCTAAAACATGCTCTCTAGCAGCGGCATATAAAGCATATATGGAAATAAGCGAAATGCCAAGCAAGGAGCGAATACGATACCTCCACGCTCCCGGCGTCGGGAAGACGGACCCGGCCGAAAACCGTGCTCCCGGAACAATTAATACACAATAATGACAGCAATGACTCATTGCCCACTCCACGCAGGGAGGTAAAGGGCTACACAAATGGGCCCGGGAGGACCGAATTCGGGTTGACGGGCGGCTTCTCGCGTCTCTTCGGCAGCACCCGAACTTGTGACTGTGGGGCCCACGTGCTGTCCGGAGGGGCCGTGTGGGGCCCGGTGGCACCACTGTGGTGGGGACACTTTGGAAGCGTTCCCTGGGCTGGCGGCATGCTGGAACGTCGACCGGAGGCCGGGCGGCTCCGTTCGGCACCGGTCGGAATAACCGGCCACGGATCTGCCGGTTCTGTTTTCCGGCGCGCGCTCCGACGAGAACGGACGCTGCGATCAGCCCCGATGTCAGATCGATACGAAACTGGCGCCGTTGGAAAGCTCTCTGGAAGTACTTCAACCTAAGCCTAGAGATCGGACCTGTATCTGCACGGATATGGGCTTTATTGAATTTTTGAGTTCCTATTGTACAGTAGCCGAACTCTCAGATTAACAGGGAACTTGTCTGAGAACTGCCATTGACCGTGAGGTAGATGTCCTATCCAGCTCCTGAGCTCTTCATAAAAGTTATAGGATTTTGCACAAGGAAGATGGCAATATTTTTTGTGGACTGATTGAAGGTGGATACGAATTGATATGATTTTTGCACTGGAAAGAGGTCGGATCTGAAAACAAGTGGACAGCACTGTAGCTAGCTCTGAGAACGAATTTTGAAAAATAGGTGGAAGGCTGATCAAAAATCAGGAAAATTCATGGAGTGAGGGGACGATGGGTAGAACATCCAATAAAATTTGGGGTTCTTGGAAAAATCAAAAGAATGGTCGGAGGGGGGAATTACAGGGGTGCTGTCACACAGATCTGAAACTGGATAGAACTGGGAGATAGAAATACACGAAATTTGAAAAATAGTAAATGATGGAATTTGGTCCGGATTGTTTTTGTGGAGGTGGGGATTGAAGATAGGAACACACCATAAAAGTTTCAGACCAAGAAGACGTCATGGCTGATAGCAGTAATTTCGAGAAGGAGCTCTTGTTGGCTGAAGATAGAACTTCGACGGTGGCTCGATGGCGGCTCGTTGGCGGCACGAACGGCGGCGGCGGCGGCACCAGATGAAATCTGAGATTTAGGGGGAGGAGATAGAAGAGATCCACTTTAGAATTGGGGGTTGGAGGAGATGAACACCAGGGGAGAGGGGAGGGGCACAAGAAGCACTCTTGAGTTTCCAACAATTTTCTCTTCATTAATGCCAACAAATGGAAAATACAACCTTTTCTATGCTATGTATCTAATCAAATGTAGACCCTTGGATCTAGGGATGGGGAATGGAGGGATGGGATGAAGTGTGAACAACACACAAAAAATACAATTAAATAAAAGGGAAGGGGGCGGCCTATTGACCAAGGGAGGGGGTTGGTGGCCAACCTTTGGAATGTTGACCCCTTTGTCTCCCATGTGTCCATATGACTAGTCCAACCTTCTAGATGTCCACCTAGGATGGTTGACCAGCCCCACAAGGTGACATGGACCAATGGGAAAGGGCTGAGGGCCCCCTAGCTGGACCTACTACACAATTGCATAAAAACCCACACAATCCAAGGGAATGACGCATTGGCTTACAAAGCCGTACAATTGCGCATATACTTTCCCAAGGATATGAACACAAACTAAAAGGACATAAATGCAAAAGAAAAGGTACATGCTCGGCGTCGATTCCCATCAGGGACCACGTACATCGCCAACCAGTATGCCAAGTACGCTGCCAGGTGGGTCACGTCTGGCAGTCTATGGGGGTTCCACCCCTCCTCTGGTGCGTAGATATACCGGGTGTATGTCCAGAAACGCAGCTCCACCTCTGTGTACTCCTCCCAGGGGGTCTGGTCCCTCGTGAACTCCTGGTGAAAGCAAAAAGGTCTGTTGTAGAAGTGGCGAACCCACGCGTTCAGCGGCACCCTGGGAGTCTGCGCAGCCCTCTCTCTCCCAGCCAAGGCTAGGTCCCTCCAAGTCTTCAGCAAATACCGGTAGTTGTAAGAAACTCGGTATCTCCCATGTCCGTCAGTATGGCTACGATGGAGGTCATCCAGTACTACCTCCTCGTACCCCTCGCCGCTGATCGGTAGCCCAGAGATCTTGTACAGAGACCACAGATCTAACGAGGTCTCTCCCTCAGCCGTTGCCACGGTGTTCCACCTGCGGTTGAAGTGCTCTGTCAACGCCTGTAGAAGCCCCGTGTAACAGGGGTACCCGTACAAAGCCGCGGTCACGGCATATCTGATATCAGCTCGGTCTAGCAGCACCCAGTAGTGGTGTACTATGCCCATCAACCACTCAGTAGCTCCCTGGCGGTATTTGTGTGACGAAATTACCGCCTAGCAGCCATACCAGCTAACGACAATCTGTCACAGAATCCCAGATAGAAGATTGTGGTCGTCATAGCCCTCCCCGGCATACTCCAGCCCTGATGGCTTCAGCACTAACCCAGGACTGCCCTCTGTCTCTTCCCGATGGTGCCCGTGCAAATCCCATAAAGCAGGAGCCATCACTCGAGCTCAGACTCCGAACTGGTCCGCTCGGCTGAAGAAGCCCAGGCACTCGGCACTGGGAAACTGACTCTAGCTCCAGTAGTCCACAGAGAAACTCGAAAAGCCACAAAGGATGATTTCGTGCAAACTATCTCGCCCCAACAAGATCGCCCGCTCCAGTCGGCGATGGGCTCCAGCAACCCGAGAGTCACTCTTCTCCATGCCTCGTGGGACAAAGCGCCTGATGAACTTGAAGAAGTGACGGTCCAAATGGAATTCCATGGGAAAGCCGCCGCTGCGATCATAAGTGTAAAGCCCGCCCGCCTCCGACGCGCGGGCCAACCCCACAATTCCAACTCCGCTGCCGCGCTCACCAACGGGGCCCTCCGCCACAGTCGTGTGCCCCCAGTCAAGCTGCTCCACATTAGCCGTGGTAATGACTGGCGGACCCAAAGGGGGAATGAGCCGCTCGGTCCTCCTCACCCAGTGGTCCTCCTCCCGGACCACACGCCTCGGGACCCCCTCGTCCCTACCAAATCGTGCCATGGCTGCAAGACATAACAACAAAAGCAGTCAGCGTTCCAGAAATTCAACACATGCAATACAATAAAGCACAAGTATACGAAGCGTCAAAATACAACTATAACAACTAAGAAGGAGAGGTTCACGGGCCGTTCGCCCTCGTCTCTGCCTCTAACGCACGCCCCGTGGGGGGCATTTGTTGTACTCGGACTATTTCCCGACAAAATACTCAGAAATAAGGGTCTGGGAATTTCCTCGAACACCTTCAAGGCACGGGCTACCCGGCCTCTCCGACAACCCAGTGGGCCCGACCAATAGCCCCAACCCACTGGCCGAGGTATACGGCGGCACTAGCAATCAATCGGGACCACTCCCGACTCATAAGTTGCGGACTTTGCCCGCCTTCTACACAACCTCCCTGGCCATCCCGGGGCCACTCCGACTATAAGCCACGCCACGTGGCACCCAGTGAAAAGGCCAGGGGCCCTCCCCGGGATGCCTTCTTCCAACCCTCCAAGGTCAAAGGGAGACCCAAATAGGTCAACCACAGGCTCGGGAGGCCCGCGGTACGCGTGTACGGCTCACACACGTGTGTTCGGCATTCTGCCGAACACCTTGTGGGCGCGTATATTTCAACCCTTCTACACCAACTCACGGGCCACCCCGTGGTTCCAGTACGCTAATTGGGTCCTACAACGACCCCCCAGCAAGCCGGGGCCACCCCCGACCCTCAAACACTTGGCAATAGGCCACTCAACTTTAGCCCTCGGGCCAACCCGAGGCTACCCTGCCAACCAACCATACAACGTAGCATGCAATACGAGGTGAGGCCCATGGGCCCAATGTGCCTTCTCCCAGCCTCTATGGACTTCTACCCTCGGCCCTAGGCCCAATCTAAGGCCCGTCGGTCACCTACGCGGCCCATTCGGCAACCCGGGGTGTGTCGGGCAGTTGCCCGAACACCTTACCAGCGGCTACCATGGCTCGAAGAACGGCGGCCCCCATGGGCCATTTCAATATCCCGGAACTCCGTATCCTTCAAAGGATATCCCCAGACGACGAAGGAAGACCCCCGGGGGCCATCCCTTGGGGTTGCGGCTCGCCCGGGGCCAGTTCGCCCCAGAGCATGGCCGCGACCCCGGGGAGGGCGAACTCACCGGGGGGCCGCGCCCTCTCCTCAGCCTGGAGGCCCGACCGCCCTCCCCAGTCCCAGTTCGTGCAAACTCTCAATCTCGCGGTCCGAGGTTCGTGCAAAGTTCATCTGTCGTACCCGTACGTAGAAGAACTCACGAAGACGAAGCCCCGGGATTACGTCCGTCATAATACCCGCATCCCTCGCACGCACGTGGCCGGTCAACCAGTATCCTTCTAGTATCCTCCTGTCCTTTCCTTCTTAGCCAATATAAGAAGAAAAATAACCAAAAATCTAATTTTATAGAGGTGGGACCACTCCCCCCTCTCTCTTCCAACCCGGTCTGCCCAAACCCCCCGGGGGGGTTAGGCAGACCAGCCTGGACCCCCAGGCTGGTCCGCCTAAACCCCTTGGATAATAAAAAAAAGAAAGATTTTTTAAAATAAAAAATGGACATGTTTGGTCCGCCCAAACCCCCCTTGGGGAGGGGTTTAGGCAGACCAACCTGGCCCCCCAGGCTGGTCTGCCTAAACCCCATCAAAAATAAAAAAAAAGTTTTCTTTCATCCGAAGAGGGGTTTAGGCGGACCAGACCAGCCCCTTGGGTTGGTCCGCCTAAACCCCATCTCCCACACTTCGATACACACACAAAAAGCACAAAAAACACAAAAAACACAAAAAAACATATAAAAATAAAATAAAAATGGCACTATTTGGAGGGTTTACCCGGACCAAGTTGAACCCCCAACTTGGTCCACCTAAACCCCACCCCCCACCCCTTCAACTTCCTATAAATTGCCCCCCTTACAAGCTCAAGGATGCATGCATGAAGCAACACAAGAACACACGGACAGACGAGCAAACTCTCCTGGCCTAATTGTCGCACCCTCGGACCCCCGAGGCCTTCGGCAAGGGTCGGGAACGTAAGAAGACAAGTGCGCGTGCAGTTGGCTTGCTAATCGGCTCACGCACGCCGAGGGTATGTCCCACGTACTCCCCTCACGCGGTGTTTAGCCGTCTCACACCAAGCCCACCTTCGCCGCATGTAAGATGACTACGCCAACGGTAAATACACCCGCATCCCGAGTTCGCCCGTGTATGTTAACTTACGACGGTGACGAAGGGCACTTCATAATGCCGTGTCGGGCCCCGACAGGAAACCGTGTGCCCATCGTTCCCCTCCCAGTCGGCCGTTGGCCCCTCGGATTAACAAATCAAGTGTAGTCGAACCTCTAGCCCGGGAATCATAGTCCCGGGGCCGACCTCGACTCTCCGGCATGATAGCACTCGTCGTCTAAGACCCGGACCCGACCGATCACCTCGAGCCGCGTCCGGCCTCCACCAGGCACCAGCCCATGTCCGCTCTGGCCACCAAGGCAGTCGGACTCACACCACCTCCTCTGTAAAGACTCCCTGTAAAACACGCGGATATCCGCTTTGTCACGCATTGACCCGGGGACTGACCCACACGTCAGAATTGTCCCGCGGCTTGCGCTCGTTGTACTTTGGCCCTCTAGGCCCATATGTAAAGCCCATGTGGCTCATCATCAAGCCAGTAAAATACAAGCACATGCATTCGGCCCGCCAGCTTCCTACCTACACCACTCGGCATCCGTGTCTGACACCCTAACCCCAGTAAACACACCCCTCAGTTTAACGCACACCCATAGCTGCTGAATGCCCCCAGCTCTCTACCCATGGCTTCAGACTTATATACATACTTTTCTTCAGCTCAGAACGAAGGTATTCGGATTCAATCCGATGTAAATAAACACAGGTTGCTTGCGGCCGGTGGAGAAAGACGTCTAGTACACGATTCCCGCAATCGCCTACGCACTCGCACCCATGGAACCTCTTCTCTCCACGTGTCGCCCGATCGCCCGAGCCCACGTGCCGCGCCCTGGTGGCGCTTCCCAGGTCAACCCTTGGTTCCATGAGTGATTGTCGAGAAATCGACTGGCATGCCAGCACCCTGTCCGGTTAACCCTTATCCCGACATTTCCATGCCATTCGACCCTTTTTTGACTTTCCGTGAAAGGAGAGTGCCCGATACCACCGTGAGAGGCATGCAACCGTAAGGAGGATACCCAAGATATATCAAACTCCCATATTTTCCCTCCCCGCTGTATCCCTTCCTTCACCCCAGTAATCGGCATAACAAAAACCCACGCGAACACCCGCCAAAGCTCCAGCTGCCGTCATTCGCCTCCTACGACGGCACCACCGACCCGGTCGACCACCTGCACGGCTTCGAGTCCCACCTGGTGTTTCACCGGGCCTCAGACACCGTGAAATGCTTGGCGTTCCTCACAACTCTCCGGGAGAGCGCCCGAGCATGGTTCGAGTCCCTACTGACCGGGACGATCTCCTCCTTCCAACAGCTCAAAAGGCTGTTCAAGGAGAACTTTGTGGGATACCGAAAGGTAGTCAAGTCTGCTGTAACCCTGCTCGCTCTTAGGCAGGGGAAGGAAGAAACGCTATGGAACTTCGTCTCTCGCTTCCACGCGGAGGCACTCCGTATCCCCCATCTCGACGTCAGCATCGCCACCACGACGCTTACCCAGGGGACACGAGACCACATTCTCTGGCGCGCACTCGGAGTCGAAGCCCCGACGACCCTTCCGGACCTCCTCACGCTAGCCCAGATGCACGCGCACTGCGAGGAGAACACCACGGCCCTACGTCGGGCTGCCGGGACTGACCAGCCCGACCGGAAGAGAGCCGTCGACCCATCACAAGAGGGCCGAAACAAACGGGAGCGACACGACGGGGACCACCGCGACCGCTCCGAGAAGGAAAGGGGTGGCTATTGCTACTATACACCCCTAACGGCCCCACCCTACCAGATCTTGATGGAGATCCGCGAGGAGCCTTTCCTCAAGTGGCCCCCGCGAATGAAGTCAGATCCAAACTCGCGGAATAAGAAGAAGTATTGCCACTTCCATCGAGACCACGGTCACGACACTCCCGACTGCATCAACTTGAAGGATGCTATCGAGGACCTCGTCCGCAGAGGACTCCTCGACAAGTTCCTTGCCAAGGCCGCCGAGAGACGACAGAAGATGCCTCCCCCGATCGACAACCGGCCCAACGGTAAAGAGATCATGTTGATCTCCGGACGGCCCACTGCCGGGGGAGATAGCGCGAGCAGATGGCGTCGGTACATGACGGCCATTAACACAGCGGACCAAGGCGATGGCACCCCAAGGGAATTTTCCCCCTCGGGTCATCCGGGAGACCCCATAATCTTCTCTGAAGATGACTTGGAAGGCGTCACCACGTCCCATTCTGATGCTCTAGTGGTTTCTGCCACCCTCAACCAGTGTACTGTACGACGCATCTTGGTAGACAATGGAAGTAGACCCGATGTTATTGCGTACGACTGTCTTGTACTCATGGGTGTGGATATGTCACGACTCGCGCCATTGCACACGCCGCTGTACGGGTTCTCCAGCACGACGATCCGTCCGGAAGGGCGTATCTCGCTCCCGATCACGTTCAGGACGGCCCCAAAAGAGGTAACCTTCCTCGCCGACTTTACTATGGTTCGCGCAATGACAGGGTACAATGCCATCATCGGTCGAGGAATCCTGGGCACTCCCTTCTTCCTACCACCAGAAGCTTAAGTTCCCCACCCCATGTGGGGCAGGGGAGGTCTGGGGTGATCAGCGGGAATCCAGAAGGTGCTACCTTATCTCCATCCGCGATCGACGTCCCAAAGAGGTGCCACTGGAGAAGAAGGCGAGGACCGAGGATCCAGGCCCGAGCATGAGCGCGCCAGTGGAGGATCTATACCTCATCCAGGTTGGGGACAACCCAAGCAGAACACTGAAGATCAGCGCTACCCTGACCGAGCACGACAAGCGGGAATACGCGAGCTTCCTCGCAGCCAACCAAGATGTCCTCGCATGGTCCGAGGACAAACTCCCCGGAATTCCTCCGGAGGTCATAACACACCAACTAAGGTTGGACCCC
Source organism: Amorphophallus konjac (assembly GCA_022559845.1). Lineage (NCBI taxonomy): Eukaryota > Viridiplantae > Streptophyta > Magnoliopsida > Alismatales > Araceae > Amorphophallus > Amorphophallus konjac. The sequence continues at coordinate 94,568,824 of CM040129.1, read as the reverse complement.
ACCTGCCGCCCGGTACAACAACGCTGAAGGCACTGCAACCCCGAGCAACAGGCCATCATCAGGGAGCAAGTGGGAGAGAAGCTGCGATCAGGGCTACTCCGACCTACCCAATATCCAGACTGGGTGGCCAACGTGGTCCTGGTGCCCAAGAGCAATGGGAAATGGCAGATGTGCGTGGACTATACCGACCTCAACAAGGCCACGTCCAAAGACAGCTTCCCCATGCCTCGGATTGACCAGCTGGTCGACGCTACGACCGGGCACGAGATGCTGAGCTTCCTCGACGCCTATTCTGGGTACCATCAGATGAGCATGCACCAGCCCGGCCAAGACAAGACTGCGTTCGTCATCGACCACGGCCTATATTACTACACTCGCATGCCGTTTGGACTGAAGAACGCGGGAGCCACCTATCAACGCCTAGTCAACCATATGTTTGACTCGCAGATTGGCCGCAACATGGAGGTCTATATCGACGACATGCTCGTAAAAAGCCTCCGAGCAGCCGAACACTGGCGCGACTTGGCGGAGACCTTCGCTACACTCATAAGGTACAATATGAAACTCAACCCTGCTAAATGTGCGTTCAGGGTGTGGTCGAGAAAATTCCTAGGTTTCCTCATCACTCACCGAGGAATTGAGGCCAACCCCGACCAGATCAGAGCAGTGTTAGAGATGGAGTGACCGAAACGAGTAAGGGACGTACAGTGCCTCACCGGGCACGTCGCCACCCTGGCTCGGTTCCTATCCCGAGCCGCCGAGCGGTGTCTCCCCTTCTTCCGACTGATCAAGCAGGCCAACATGGCACCAGAGAAGAAGGGATGGATCGACTGGGACCAAGAGTGCGAGCAGGCATTCGAAGAGCTAAAGCGCTACCTGACAACTCCTCCTGTCCTCGCCAAACCCCAAAGGGGAGAACAGCTACTCCTGTACCTGTCGGTGACATCCAGCACCATGAGTGCTGTTCTCACAAGAGAGGAAGCAGGAGTCATGAAGCCCATCTACTACGTTAGCCGTGCACTACAAGGACCGGAGTTTCGGTACTCGCGGACTGAAAAGTTCACCCTCGCGCTGATTGCGGCTGCTCGCAAGCTACGGCCATATTTCCTAGCTCACCCGATCGTCGTCCTCACTGATCAGGCCCTCCGACAAATCCTTCAGAACCCTGATGCTTCCGGAAGGCTAGTGAAGTGGGCTATCGAGCTAGGAGAATTCGACATCAAGTTCCGACCGAGGACTGCAATCAAAGCCCAAGCCCTCGATGACTTCGTCGCCGAATGCACCCTACCTGTTGAGGACTCGCCCGAGTAGTCCTCGGGGCCCATCTGGGAGCTATACGTCGACGGGTCCTCCTGCGCTGCGGGCAGCAGTGCAGAATTAGTTATACTCTCACCAGAAGGGTTAGAGCTACAATATGCCCTGCGCTTCAACTTCCCGACCACAAACAACGTGGCTGAGTATGAGGCGCTCCTCTCCGGGCTACGCATGGCGAAACACCTGGGGGCATCAAGCGTGCGAGCATACAGCGACTCCATGCTCATCGCCAACCAAGTCAGGGGGGAGTTCGAGGCCCGCGACCCCTCCATGATGAAGTACTCAGAAAAGGCCAAGGCCAAGGCCAGTGAGTTCACCCACTTTGAAGTGGTCCACATCCCACGCGGAGAGAACGTCAGAGCAGACGCTCTCTCCCAACTAGCGTCAGCCACCGCAGTCTCCCGTTCGAGATCGGTCCTGATAGAGGAATTATCATCGCCGAGCATAGATGACCCGACGCTCCAAGTAAACGCCATCGACTATGAACCCTCCTGGATGGACCCTCTTCTCGATTTCCTCCTTTGGCAACGGCTCCCAGGCGATCATGCAGAGGCGCGGCGCACGCGGGAAAGAGTGGCCCACTTCACCATCGTGGACGGCCGGCTATATCGCCGATCCCTCTCAGCTCCTCTCCTCAAGTGCCTCTTCCCCACGTAGGCCAATCAGGCCATCCGAGAGGTCCATGAAGGGCTTTGCAGAAGCCATGTGGGAGGGCGAGCACTCGCGTGGACGCTGATCCGATAAGGATATTGGTGGCCCACCTTGTAGCAAGACTGTCTCGACTATGTTCGAAGGTGCCCCCAATGCCAGAAATACTCCCACCCACACCACCAGCCAGCTACGCAGCTCCATGCTTTGACGGAGCCTCGCCCATTTACTCGGTGGGGAGTTGATATATTGGGACCCTTCCCCGAAGCACAAGGGAGGAAGAAGTTCCTCATAGTCGCTATCGACTACTTCACCAAGTGGGTCGAGGTTGAACCATTGGGAAAGATAACAAGCGAAGTAGCCTGGAAGTTCATGCTACGCAGCATCATTTGCCGATTTGGGATCCCAAGGGTTCTCACAACCGATAACGGAAGACAGTTCGCGAGCACTGCCTTTCAGAAAAAGTGCTCAGAGTTGGGGATCTGGAACCACTACATCTCGGTGGGACACCCCCAAGCCAACGGGTTGGTGGAAAACGCCAACCGAACTCTACTCCACGGCATCAAGACCCGCTTGGACCAAGCGGGCAATGCATGGATCGATTCAATCTCGAGTATTCTATGGGCCCATCGGACCACCGCTAGAGCCGCCACCGGTGACACGCCTTTTCATCTCGCCTACGGAGCTGTGGCAGTGGTTCCGGTGGAGATGTCCAACCCCTCGCTACGAGTAGGACACTTTGATGAAGCCAGGAACAACCAGGCAATGCGGGAAAATCTGGACCTGCTCGAAGAAGGAAGAGCCAACGCCCAGATAAAATTTATGGCATATCAGCAGAAGTTGGCTCAATACTACAATGCCCGAGTTAAGGAGCGATAATTCTTCCCCAGTGATCTAGTTCTACGACGAGCAAGCGTGGTCGACCCACGGGGAGCCGCAGGAAAGCTCGCACCAAACTGGGAAGGCCCATACCAAGTAGCAGAGACACTCGGCAAAGGAGCGTACAGGCTAGCGACACTGGGGGGGAGAGAGGTACCCGGGACGAGGAACTCCGTCAACCTCAGAAAATACTTCCAGTAAAACATCACCAGCTGTACTCCATTAAGGTAAATAGCCTACGAATAATGAGAAGGTAACCTAAGGGTTTCCTAGAGGCGAGCACTGCTCCCCTTGAAAATGAGAAGGTAGCCTAAGGGCTTCCTAAAGGCGAGCACCGCTCCCTTTGAAAATAAAAAGGTAGCCTAAGGGTTTTCTAGAGGTGAGCACTGCTCCCCTTGAAAATGAGAAGGTAGCTTAAGGGCTTCCTAAAGGCGAGCACCGCTCCCCATGAAAATAAGAAGGTAACCTAAAGGTTCCCTAGAGGCGCGAGCACTACTCCCCTTGAAAACAAAGAGGTAACCTAAGGGTCTCCATAAAGGACGCGAGCCATGCGGAACGCGAGCACGAGGGATCGCCCAGAAAGCACGAACGCGCCAGCAAAGGTACACAACAGTATTGGCTCAAAAAAAAAGAATTTATATTTCTTTAGTCAAAATACAAGCTGTCAGAAGTCGGCAAAATACCCTCACATGGGCCAAATACAAGTACATAAAAAGGCAAAACGTGCTCAACTATGGCGACGTACGACTTTCAACGGCTCACTTCCCTGGCATCATCCTCTGCCAACGATCATGTTGAGTCTCTAAGCAGGCACCTAGTACCCATTTTTGTTCTATGGAAGGGTACCGACGGAGAAGCCTCCTATGCTAGAGAAGAGGGACAAAGCCCCCAGGCCAACAAAGGGCTTCACTGGTGTGAGCAACGTCACGCGGAATGTGGCGGGGAGCGAAGCGCGCTCGTTTTGCTGTAACACAGAAAGAGAGAGAGATAGAGACCACCTGGGAGATTGCTCCGGCGGGGTATGCATAATAGATATGGCGTAATAAAGGCGGGGATTAAATGGCCATAGCGGGAAATGACTCTCCGCGACCTCAAGGGGATGGGGATGGTGCAGAGTTTAAAAGACGGGAATTTAAATGGCCATAGCACCGCCACGGGAGATTGCTCTAGTGGGATATAGGCCTCGAAGAGATGAGCATAATGCAGAATTTAAAGAAAAGAATTTAAACGACCATAGCACCACCACAGGAGATTGCTCTAGTGGGATATAGGCATCGAAGAGATGAGAATAGCGCAGAATTTAAAGGACGGAATTTAAACGGCCATAGCACCACCACAGGAGGTTGCTCCAGTGGGATATAGGTCTCGAAGAGATGAGAATATGGCAGAATTTTAAAGACAGAATTCAAACGGCCATAGCGAGAAGTGACTCGCCGCGGCCTCAAAAATTTGATGTGATCGCGAGGGGCTGGAGACCCCAATAATAAGAAGAGTGATCGCGTTTACCTCAAAAGCGGGAAATGGTGGGTTGCTTCTTTCTTTCCTTTCAGCCGGCCGACGGAGAGGTCCTTCTTTGGTTACCCTTGCGAAAATAGATAAAGAGGAAATGAATCAGAAAAATGGCAGTGTAGTATTAATCATTTGTGATGGAAATAGCGAAATCATGGCGAGACACACACCTGGTTGGTGTTATTTTTAAACCCCTCTCGGACATGAGTAGGAGAAAAATGTTATGATGGATGAAGGATCGTGCAAACGTGCATAAAACAGAAGTGAGATGACAAATGGCGGATGATGCATGCATTAGAAATGGCAAAAGAGAAAGGGGGGAGAGTGGCTTATTGAAGGCGCTGATGACGTGATCCGGCAGAGCTCCGACAGCGTGGGGACGTCGTGGAAGCACGGTGGATGAAAATTGCCTTCCTTTCACGAGCGCGGGCACCCGGAAATTCGGCAGAACCTCCTCCTACAAAATCCACGGGTTAGAAAAGAATCCGGCAGAGTTTCCCTCTCCTCTGTCGGATCTGAAGCCCTCTGATTTCGAGGGAGGGGGGTCCCTATTTATAGGGAAAAAATTTATTGGGGCGTCCATGGTCCTGGATGCCTCAATGTTGAGGCGTCCAGCTGCCTGGACGTGCCCATTATTTTATTTATTATTTTGTTGTTGATTGAGACATCTAGGACCCTTGACGCCTCAATGAATTTCTATTAAAACGGCGCTGAAAGCCATCGATAGCGGGGAAAGCGAGTGGTTTCGACGCCTAACTTTGACTTCTAAAACGCGTCTAGGATCAATGACATCTTCATGATTGGATTTATTCGAAACGTCAAACTAGCCGACCGGAGCGACGCCGCCCACGTGTTGCACGAAGCTCTGAGTGAGGCGTCTAGGGTCCTGGACGCCTTTAAAAGAGACGTCCAGTTACCCTGCCACTTTTAAACAGGAAAAAGAAATATTTAAAAAAATAATAAAATAATAATAATAAATATTTTTATGAAGGCGTCAAGGTACCTTGACACCTCAATATTGAGGCGTCAAAGCAGCTTGACACGTCAAAGATTTTTAATGAAAAAATTCAAAAATATATATAAAAAAATCAGAAAAATAAGAAATCACCAAAATAATTAAAAGTGTGAAGGCAACCTTGGGGTATCATAGTGTAATATGAGATTTACTCACGGTAATGTCAAAAAACGGCGTGTCTACAGCTGTCCCGTCTTGGCGTCTGCTTTACAAGGGAGTGACACGTAATGGAGTGGCATAGAGGTGAAATGAAATGGAGTGGGAGCGGAATGAAAAGTAGATGTCAAGTTGTGATGAGACACTCTTTTAATATTATGGTTTGGAATGTTTTTCAGAGTCTCAATGAGACGACCTTGAAGATGCTCTTTCAAATTCAACAATTGTTTGGACGAAAATCAAACAAGGAAGGGGAAGATGTGCGCTCAGGCACAAGAAGAAAAAAAGGGACCAACTTCTCTGTGTGGAAGTACCTAGGTCGTAAACCTACAGGTTTCACCTTTAGGGAGCGTTTACCAACCAATGTGGAAGTGTTGCAGCCAAGGTGAGTCAAATGGAGTAAAAGTAAAGGAATGTTTGAGGATCAGTCCAAACAAGGGTCTCTTTTGGAAGAACTGCCCAGGACTGTCTCAAGGAAACTCAGTATTTCATTCGGAGTGGAATATCTCATATTATAAGAATTTAAGCACATCGGCCTTCACAATCGAATTACTTTGAATGATTTTTCGCAATGGAATCAAAGTCCTACATGAATGCATGCTGGGTTTAAAGGAAAACTTAAAACAAATAAAAATAGAAAATAGCCAAGGATAATATTGTCAAGTTGTTAAGAATGGGTCAGGATACCGATCCGATGAGCTGATACTGAGCCAGGGCCCGTTTATCCACGCACCAACTCACTGAATGGAGCCATCATCCCCACGCTTTCACAACTTAACGGCCTATTTGTACAACCCAAATTCCTCTGAAATTATCATTATTTTTGTTGAAGGGGAACTCAAACCCCAGATTCGTTCAGGTCGCAAGGTCCTTGACATGTTCTAATAGCGTAAATATCATATAATACAATGCATGACATGGTGGGACCAATCATCGAAAGGTGGCATATGATGGGTCGAGGCGGGATAGTGGTGGCCACTAGTGAAACCTGCACTCATTATTTAGCACAACATTATCTCAAAGCAACAGAATTGCACTTCAATTATCATAACAGGAGAATACACAGTAAAGGGAGAACAAGACAAATCACATTTTGCTAAAGTCAACATTGACGACTCATCATTGATGTGACATGTTTGACTTTTAAGCCCCTTCCTTCCTATAAGTACCTCCCTTGCTCAGCTTAGCCAAATGCACCAAGGAGAGCTTTGAAGCTTAAGGGGAGGAGGAGAAGAATCTTGGGTTCTTCATGATGGAAGGTGAATCTTCTCGCCCTATGAAGAGGAGCAGGCCCAGCAGCGAATTCAGGCGGCTCTTCGACCTCGAAGGACATCTGAGTGGGGTGATCCAGTAGCGTATGGTGAGTTGATTCATTTCAAATTTTCTGTACGACCTTTCATTCATTCTTCCCCTTTTATTTTTCTTCTTCTTTTCCAGCCGTACCCTCTCTTCCCAGGCCCGAGGAAGTTCTCCAAACTGCCATGGCTTTCAAAGCTAACTTCCAACATCTCCATCGGTATGAGGGCCATACTCACGAGGTGGCATCTTCAGGGGCTCCTGGTTCACGCAAGCATTACGAAAAGATTCGCATGGACTGGGCGGCTATGGGCGCGTTGGTGGAGATCTGGCATCCTCAGACTCACACTTTCATTTTCCTCACTTTCGAGGCAACCATTCTTCTTGAGGAGATGGAACTCCTGCTTGGGTTGAAAAGATTCAAAAGGGATGGCAAGATAAATATTATGCCGATGCTGAAGAAGGTGACTTCCGAGGACGTCCTCGGAAGTTTCATGCCGTCTGGTGCCATTAGAAACGTCCAGACTCAGAAGGGAGCCAACTTGCAGAAGCTCACGGAATGGGTCATGGATGCCCTGAGAGGATCGCCAGACGATGATCGTTTGGAAGAAATTATGAAGTGATTCACAATCTGTTTGACGGGTGCTCTCTTATTCCCTCATACCGACAACATAGTGAAGGAAGATCAACTGAGTGCCATTTGCGGTATTTGGAATGGAAAAAGGGTGGGACCTGCCGTTCTTGCTTACCTTTATAGTGGCCTTACTGCTTCCAGCATGGGTAAGCCTCCTTTTGGTTGCGCGCTTCTTTTGAATTGCTGGGTTGATTTACATTTCAAATTTGATCACCGTGAGGGGATGCCCACTACCTCGAGGATCTTTCAACAAATCCCCCTTTACCACATAGCCGATGTGTTAGGCTTTGGTGGTCACATAGTGAATCGCGTTCCGTGGCTGAGGAAGTGCGAAGACTAGAGGTCTCACTTCAGAACTATGACGTAAGGCTTCTTCACTTATGCACCGGCATGTCTACTCCCGCGCGAACTCCTTACGAGGTCTTCCCCCGAAGCTGAACTCCAACTTATTGGCACGACTGAGTTTGTTCTTTATAATGCGCATCGGTGCTGTATTCAAATTGACCTTCCCCGCCGTTATCGGGCACTGCTCCTCTAAGGAAGAGAGAGTTGGGCGAGAAAGATGATGCAAAGGGGGTGAAGGCCATCAAAGTGTCGTGGAAGACTAGCATTCCGGGAAAGGTATTAGTGCATGTAGAGGAAGAACGCGAGCTGTGGAGGGCTTATGTAACTGAACTGGGGAAGTTAAGGCCTGAAGTGCCTAAGCCCCTAATGTAGCTCACTCTGCTATTTTAACGGAATGAATGAGAAGTTATTGTGTGCAAAAGTTTTCTTTCTCTTTTTTTTGTTTTCTTTTATTTATTTTTTTTGGTTTTTTTATGTGTTTTTGTGTGTGGTTTTTGTTTTTTTGTTTTTGTTTTTTTTTGGGACGTCTAGGCGCGAAGACGCGTTCTAATCTTTCGAATTCAAATTTGAAACATCGAGCGGCCCTTCTTCTTCCTCACCTCGCCCACAAACAAACCTTCTTCTCGCCTTGCTTGCCTAGCTTCATCTTCTTCCACTCTTGATCCATGCAGTACGGTGGGCCAAACTGTGGTGAAGGGAGAGGGGGACGAGGAACTCCTCGCCTGAGGGGGGTCGTGCAAGAGCACGGAGAGGCGGCCACGGAAGAGGAAGGGCCTCTTCCGACATTTGAGGGGCCCGAGGGACCCGAAGACGTGGAGGGAGGTGAGCACGGCCTGGTAAGCTCCTTTATCTCCATTCCTTTTAGTTTGGTAGCGAATAAGAGGGAGAAGAGGGCTCGGTGAGTGTTGCACTTGAATGATGAATGCGTCTTCGATAGGAGACGCATTTTTTTGTTTTTTTATTTTTTTTTTTGTTTTGTAATGATGTGGCCCTTCCTTTTGATGCGCAGGGTATGATAAGGATCCCGGGCTTGGCTGATGAGTGGGCGAGTGCGGATGAGCCGAACCGCGTCGGGGGAGAAAAATGCGGCAAGGTAAAACTTGAAGACTGGCGCATACGTCTCCCTGCTCAGTTCCCAGACGGGCAGCGAGGAGACGTACCTATGCAGGGGAGTGCCGACTACCTGCGACAGTGTAGGGAGAGCCAAGTGGGGCTTTTCAACTCGAGAGATAGACAGAGGTGAAAGAAGGGCTCTTTTTTTTTTGAAATCCCGGGGCTTAACCGATGGCTGTTGTTTGTCTGTTCCAGCATGCCCGGCAGGCGGCGATGGCAGGGATGGCCGGCGGGTCATCTTCAAGCTCCCTGTAGATGTGCAAATAATTATGATTAACCCCAAATTGATAAAAGATGGTGATTTTGTTTTAAAACAAGATATCGCACTCAATTAATGATGAAAAAGGGGGAAAATCATATGCAACAACTAAGATCCGTGATCGCCATTGAAGCTAGAAACATGCCAAACAATAAGAGATCAGGATGGGGCATGTTACATACCTCAGAAATCCATAAAGGGGAGCCATGGTCCTGGAGATTAACGCGCTATATCTTCATAGCGCGTTCTCCAGGTCGCGCTAGCTTAGTACAGCGCGATATCAGACAGGTAGCGGGATTTATCTGGTTTCGTTCCTTCCTTGCTCCAAGGCCGGCCAAGGTGCAAGGGCTCCACGTATCAATCTTCTAGTACCTGCAAACAATCATAAACAACAAATATAAAGCCCATTAGATCGAGATTTGAGTATAATCTACCCTTATCCTTAATCAAAAGCATGTAAAAAGGGGGGCTCGATTACCTGGGGGTTTTGGTGGTTTTTAAACCCCTATGGATGGGCAAAAGATAGGTGTGGTGTGTGTGAATGCATGTATCTTGTAAAAGGAGTGTTTTGAAATCAGGATGTAATGCGATGCAAAGATTAAACATCCGGAGGAGAAAAGAAAGATGAAAGAGGAAGAACACAAGGAAAAGCCCTAAATACTCCCTTGAACGTGCGAGGAGCGAGGATTTGTTGATTGTGCACGAAGTATTTCCTCCTCCTCGTCAATAACTCGAGTTGCATCCCCCTCAAACGACGGCCAAAGGGATGAATTTATAGGAAGAAGATCGAACACAAACCCTAGGTCGGAGTTTGATTCAATCCGATGACTCGGCGGCTCAAATCGAGGTAATATTGCCGACTAATTAGGGGGAAAGACTCCTGATAGGTTTAGAAACCTTCCTAGATAAGAAACACAGTCAGCAACTTACCCAATAAGGCCTCTGAATCGAAATAAGGGAGTCCGGCCTGGAGAGGGACTCTGTCTGATAAGGCGCTATACTTCCATAGCGCGATAATGAAGAACGCGCTATGGAGATATAGCGCAACAAGTAAAGGCCCATTAAATGGTATAAAAACGGAGAAAAAACCATTGGGCAGTCATTTAATCAAATGTTGAAGGAGAGTAACACCCAAAATTGATGTCATAATGATCAAATGTCAAACAATAACAATTGATCAAAGGATAATTTGAATTTGACCCACAACGCGCTATGAACAAAAAAAGCGATAAGAACAAATAGCGCGGGAATGCCAGACTCGAGGCGAGATCCAAGGTATGGAATTGAAGCATTGGGCCAAGAAAGGGGAAGAATCCCAGAAAATCAACCAATTAAGGATCAATTGGGGCATCGACTAAGAGAACAAAGAAAATGCTCAATTTATCGGCTAAAAATGGGTGTCTACAGATGCCCCTCTTTGATATCCGCTTTGCAGGGGAGCGAAACGGGGGTGAAACGGAAATAACACGGAGATGACACAGAGTGGTAGTGACGGGGAGATGAAGTGAAAATGTAGTAGAGCGGACTGATAAGTGGATATCAAGGAGAAAAGACACCCATTATAACCGACAAATGATAGGAATGATCCAGAAAACTCCGAGCTAACCACAAGGTCAAGCCGGCACCAGTGATTCCTGCCTAGAATGATAGGCACGGAACAAGAAAAAAGAACTGATCAACCTCTTGTACAAAAGAGGCATCCGCAGCGCGTAGCAACTACGAATTTCACTCAGTTAGTGGAATAGACGCGAGCCCGGCGGATCCATCGACGCCATCGTGCGGTTCACAGCTAATGAGTGGATCAAAAAAGAAGGAGATTGAATCAAAAAAGGTGATAAGCACAATCAGGCAAGGGTCACATCGACCAACGAGATCCAATGCTTAACTGGGAGCAATCTTTCAGATTCGGAATGGAATTAAATTCTTTGTTCGAGAACAAAAGCAAATTGATCCTTTAATTTAGGAAGAAGATTGGGCGATTTATGGATGCAAAAGTGGCATGATGCATGCAGGGCTAAAATAAAAGAAATCATCAAAACAAATGCCAAGAAAGATAAAATACAAGATTCTCAAGGATAATATTGCTAAATCAAATAGACTCGGGTCAAGAATTATCCGCAACCACGGCGTGCGAGATGAAGTCCATCGTCCCCAAATTTATTTTGATCTAACGGCCTATCCGACGATTAACTGCATGTTTCTAGATCATCACTGTTTTTGGTAGAGGGGAACTCAAATCCTGAAACATACAGAGAACCAGCCGGTCCTTGAGATAATAATGTAAATAGCATATAGTAATGCAATAAAAGAAGGGACACAGAAATACTTCCCTGATGGCATGGCATATGTTTTTTTCCTTCCTGCAATCTCAACGTTAGGCACAAGCAAATTCAAGCAAATGCAACCTCAATGTTAAGCAAATTCAAGCGATCTCCATGTTTAAGCAAATTCAAACATATAATCAATCTCAATGTTTAAACAAATTCAAGCATATTCAAACATAAGCAAAAGAACACAAGTTCTCATCATATGTTCTCAAGTCATATCCTCTTTTCTCCCCTCCTTTTTTATTTTTTATCTAATTTAATTATCGCGCTATATGTACATAGCGCGACAGTGTCGCGCTATGAACATGTAGCGCGACCATTAACCGCGGGTTTCAAAACCGTCCCCCCCCCTTTCTATTATTCAAAGTTACTCCTTCCCTCTCCCCAACTCCTCTCTCGCCTTCTCAGCCTCTCACCAGCCCTAGCCCCCATTTGCAACAATCTGATGGCGGGTGGTGCTCCTCGACGCCCCAAACGGCGTGCCACCCGCGTCCGCCAAAGATCGGACGTGGAAGAGGAACGGGCGCCCCCTCCCGCGGAAGAACCCTCCGACTCAGAGGCGACGGTCTCGGCCCGACTCGAGGGAGACGATATGGACATCCACCCAGACGAGGCCGAAGAAGTTGAATGCGTCCCGGCGGCCGAGGAAGTGGCGGCGGAGCCCGTCGGAGGCGCGGCGGCCCGAAAACGCCGGGTGGTAAGAAAATCACCCTAAACTTGTTTTTGATTTGATTTTTTCTTATTTTTTCTTTCTTATGTGATGAAAACGGAAAGGGGAATGCCCCTAAATATCAAAATGTAGGGCAGAATGCCCATAGAACAGATTGCGGGGAACGGGGGTCACCCCCTACCTACAGAAGGGGAACGCGCTATGCCTTCATAGCGCGTTCTTGAAGAACGTGCTATGACGATATAGCGCGACAAATAACAGCATGCAGGTTTCATTTTCTGATTTGCCTTTTGTTTGATGATCACATAAATTGATTATTTCTTCTTTTTCGTTGTGTGCAGGGTGTGGAGGGTGCAGTGCGTGCCCGAATTTCTTGGACATTGGTCCGGGCAGCTTACCACGCACTACCGGAGTTTCAAAGGGCCCGCCTCCGCCATATGGGCTTCGGGGAATTTCTGGAGATAGAAGTGCTGAGGGTTGATGTGGGGCTGATAAGGGCCCTAAAGGCCAGATGGGACACGGGATGCAAGGCCTTCCTCTTCCCCTGGGGTCATATGATCCCGACCTTGGAGGACGTCATGCGCATCACCGGGCTGCGGGTGCACGGATCGGCAGTGACGGGCTACACTTACCCCGACTACCGGGAGATGGCGCGCAGGCTGCTGGGCTTGGAGCTGGAGGGTACAGGCCGGACCTCACTAGTGTCGAGAATCGTCCTGCAGGAGAGTCTCGGCCTATTCCACATACAGAGGGAGGTGGGGGAGACTTCGACAGCTCATGAGAAGAGGCTGGAGGCGGGGGCCAGGGAGAGTTTTACTACTGAGGCAGGCCCACAGGCAGACATGGAGCTGAGGAGGTTCCTCATTCTGCTGATCGGCAAGCTGCTTCTAGCGACCCAGGGCGACGCAGTGAGCTGCCGTTTTCTACCCTTACTGGAGGACCTAGACAGAGTCGGACGGTATGCCTGGGGTGCGGCAGTCCTAGCCCACTTGTTTGACAGCTTCGGCATCTCCTCACTCCAGTCTTCACTCGGGGGGTTCTACCCTCTACTTCAGGTATTTCTCTACACCTCAAACTTGTGAATTATGCACCTGCCTTTTATGTCAATCATATGAGCTACGTTTCAGGTTTGGAGCTACTTATACCTTCCTACCCTCCGACGAGCCTGGGAGGATCGAGGGGACCTACTGCCCCTGGCCAGACGATGGACCCCTACACGAGACGGTCGATCTCTGAAGGACCAGGTTACCTACATCCAGGAGACGTTAGACATGATGCCCCATATAGAGGTAAGATTGAATTTTTGAAATTGAATTTAGTTATGAGTGGAATTAAGGGCAATGATAAATTGAATTATGCAGGTGGACTGGACTCCTTATCAGGGGAGAGCCGAGGTGATGCCCTGGGTGGAGCCGGCCATCCCTTTCTTCGGGAGAGAGATTTGGCTGCATGCCCTCAACCTGGTCGAGCCACTATACCACAGGTTGATCATGAGGACACTTGGGCTTCATCAGGCGGTGGTGGAGTTTCCGACCCAGGTGACGGACCCACGACCTGGACGACGCTTCCGAGGCCTGCAGGGTACAGACGATTGGCGGCAGCGTGCCCGAGAGCAGTTGGCAGATTGGAAGAAGCGTGGCCGAGCAGTCCCTGCAGGAGCACATTCAGATGATGCCTACCTTCAGGCATATTCACAGGCATACGGCAGCCGAGTCTATCAGAGTGCTCGCGGACAGGTATGCCCTTAAATTCAATTGTGGTTGATTATTCAATGTGTGATTAACAATGTGTTCTTGCAGTTCGACATAGAGGGGAGACTGGCCATGGTACAGGGACTCCTCGATTCCACAGTCCGACAGCGCGAGGAACTCCAGCAAACCGTCGATGAGCTGGTAAGCACTTGAAACTTAGAATGGTTCAGATTTGAATTGCAATTAATGATAATGCTTTTCTTTTCAGCGCGAGGAGCTGGAGGCAGTCCGATCCTCGCACGGTGCTTCATCTTCTACACAGCCCGTCTGCGACCACACCGAGCTAGAGGGCCAGCTTGCCAGTGCAGTGGCTCGGGCGGAGGCAGCCGAGGCCTCCCTCCAGGAGAGAGTGAGCAATCTGTTCTTTTAATCTTAGTCTAGGAGTTTTAACAATTATCAATTATTAATCAAGATTTTGGATGCAGGAACAGGAGCTGCGCGTGGCAGAAGCGGAGCTGAGGCGGCGTGATGCAGAGGAGCTCCCTCGAGATGTAGCAGAGCTGCGCCTTCTCCTCGGGGTGGAGAGGAGTGAGAGGCAGAGAGAGAGAGAGGATCGGGATAGAGAGAGGGAGAGATGGGAGAAAGAGAGAATGGAGCGGGAGCTTGAGAGAGTGGAGCTACGCACTCGATTAGGGATCACCGAGCAGCGAGCAAAGGATGCAGAGGATCGCTACCGACGAGGACGTGAGCGGGCCCAGCGTGAGGGATACTCCCGAGCCTACTCGAGCACAGATTACTTAGTTACTTCTTCTGAGCACCAGCGGAGAGAGGATGCAGAGAGGGGAGCACATGGTGACAGGGTTTCGGCTTCCCGGGCACAGATGGCTCCTCCTAGGCCTCCCCGGGGAGGACAGGAGGAAGCTGAGAGTTCACACAGAGGGGGAGACCAGGTGGGTCGAGGGGAGAGCTGAGAGTTTGTTGTATCCATCTCATTTTATACCTTTTGACATGTTATAGTGGAATGAGACAATTCTTAGCACTTGTTGCGGCTTGTGTGATTGTTCTTCATTTTGCGTGCTTTTTCAAAAGGATGCCATCAGAAATAGAATGCAATTTTTTTGGAATTTTTTGTTTGAAAAAATATGCAAAAAACTTTTTATGAGTTTTGAAAATATTTGAATATTTTTAAAAAACTTTTGCAATGTTCAATTTTTTGGCAATATTCTAGTTTCTTTGGAATTTTTTGGCAATATTCAAATTTCTTTGGGATTTTTGGCAATATTCAAATTTTCATGGAGTTTTGGTAATATTCAATTTTTTTGTGGAGTTTTGGAAAAATTAAAATTTTCTGTGGAGTTTTTGGTAAAATTCAAATTTTTTGTGGAGTTTTTGGTAATATTCAAATTTTTTGTGGAGTTTTTGGTAATATTCAAATTTTTTGTGGAGTTTTGGTAAGACATTGCTAATGCAGCATCAAAGGGTGTTTAAACCACTGGCTAGGGGTCCTTGTTCCTCCCCCTTTTACTTAAAACTGCCTAAAGCCGGGCGTGCATTGAAAGTGGTATCCTATAATCGACCACCTTTGATCAACGGTGCCCCTACCAAGGCCATACCCGAGGAACATTCGGTCTTGGAGGGAGAAGAGAAGAAAATTTGGAGATAAGCTTTATGCAAGATGGGAGATATCGGAACTTGAATTCCTTCCAAGGTATTAACCCTCAAAGAGGCGATCTGTTGCGCTGGGGCTTTATGCCTTTGATTTTTAGACCCTCGACATGCATACGACCAGGATTTTCCCTGCGGGGACTTTGCCACTCTTGTCATGTCATAATTCATACTTTTATCAGAATTCCGACTTGATTTTCATAATAACCCTTTTGGCTAGATGTATATCATAAAACTTATATGAAAATTCATATTGATTTTGGGTCAAGACTGCCCCTATTTGAGACTCCTCTCGTATTGGGGATTACCTAGGTTGGTCATCTCATCCGTCAACCTCTTGCCCCTGCATTCGGCCGAGTAAAGAAGAGAAAAGACTTTTAGATATACTCATGGCATGGCCAAGGTAGCAACGATGTTTAACCAAAGAAGCCGGCTAAGGACGCCGTGAAGTGTGTGGAATGCCCAGCTAAGGGTTGCTCTTAACAAGCGGGGAGAGAATGTCGAATTCCCAGCGCGGGGTTCTTATTAACCAAAGGTGCTGCATAGCAAGCCTAAAGACTCTTTTGAGAGTGATTTAATTAAACAAAAGCCTAAGATAAAGGTTTAAAACACCACTCTTAATCTCGTTAAGAAGCACTTGATTTTGAAAATCATGCGTGAAGTAATGAGAAAATGATATTATTAAAATGCATACTTACGCCAATATGTTACCTTGCGACCTTTGTAGAAGCAGCTGCCGCGAGAAGCGATCTTGATCATCGTGAGATTTGTCCTCTTTGGCAGTCAAAAGAATTGGAAGCAAAGGATTTGAAAGTGGCTTAACAAGAGGGAGTGGTGCCAAGACCAGACTCAGACGAATAAGGAGAAAAAGGAAGAGAGGCGAGGGCTAGAACTCCCTTGCTAAGGTGTGGAAACCCTGATCACATGGAACAATCTACAGAAGAAGCGAAAAATTAGGAGGTGGAGTAAGGACTAAATTCCCTAAAACAATGGGAGAAAGGGCAGATGCCCAGAGCAATGGATGTAGAAGAAGTTGGGTCGGACCCAGGATCGGGAGGAATCAGAAGAAGGAATTGGTAGATAGAAAGGGGCGGATCCGGAGGGTCCGGAGGTGGTGGAGGAGAATCCTGATAAGAGGAATCATCCGGAGGCTCCGGAGGGATGACAAAAGAAGGGATGCGATGCCCTGGGGAGAAATAGGGAAAAAGATGATGAAAAAGGTGACGGGACAGGAAGAAGAGAATAAAAGATATGAAGTCCCGGAGGAGCAAGAAGATGAATCGAAAGAAATATAGAAGGTCCGAAGGTTCCGGAGGAATGAAATCAGGAGGGTCGCGATGCCCTGGGAGATGATAGAGAGAATAAGACGGAGAATCCGGAGGTTCCGGAGGAAGGATATAGAAAGGGGTGCGATACCCAAGAGAAAGGAATGAAGGAGGATCAGGAGGAAAATCCGGAGGTTCCGGAGGTAGCAAATGAGCAGGGGCGCGATGCCCAAGAAAGTCCGGAGGTTCCAGAGAAATGAGGTGGAAAGGGACGCGATGCCCGAGGGGAAGGTCCGGAGGTTCCGGAGGTAGCAAATGGAGAGGGGCACGATGCCCAAAGGACAAAGAGAGGGGTGAAAGATCCGGAGGTTCCGGAGGAAGCAAATAGAAAGGGGCGCGATGCCCTGAAAGGACAAGAGAAGGATCCGGAGGTTCCGGAGGAATAGAATCAGAAAGGGCGAGATGCCCAAAGAAGAGGGATAAAATTCCTGGAGGTTCCAGAGAGATAACAGGAAAAGGGACGTAATGTCCCAGGGAGAGTGGACAAAAAGATGAAGATGAACAGGATGAGAAATGCGGAATATCCGGAGGTACCGGAAGGCGGGGAAGATACGGGTTTGAAAACCCGGGAAGCAGGAGGTGCAAATGCATATGAATGCAATAGAATGGACGTGATGAATGCAGTGAATGCATGAACGCAATGAAATGCAAAGAAGATGAGGAATGTGAAGGGTGAGAGGGTGAAATCCTCCTTTTTCCCCTGGGAGTGGCCCATGAAGAAAATGTGATAGACAAGAATATGGATGAAATAATGGAAGGCCTTTTGGCATCAAGATAACTGCCCCTCCACGGCAGTGAAAGTGTATGAGAAATAGCCCCTGCCGAGGCTTCAATGGTGAATGACAACTCCCTTGGAGAGTGCAAAGTAATGGTGTGAGGGAGTTGGAAAATTGGAACATGAAGCATTGCCATGCCCATTAATTGTGGTGTATAGGAAGTGTTGAAGAAATTGGGCATTCGCCCCTTGTATGGAGGAATGGAATCAAGATTTGGAAGAGGGAACAAAGGGTGCCCTGCCTGGTCCTTGGATGGCATCAATTCTTGGCATTCTTCCCTGAGCAATGGCGGTGACTTGGCCTCTGCGACCATGCTCGGCACAATAATCCGGATTGGCATCCGGTAAATGACTTCTTGAATCTTGAATCGCATAACCGTGGCCACATATGTCTTGCCCGGCTCTTGATCACCTTCGGCACAAATACTTGCAGAAGCACTCCCATTCCGAGTAGTAAAAGGAGGTGAAGCGGAGGCGGAAGGCTTTGTGAGTGGTGGAGGTATAATGGAAAGTGTTGGCGTAAGTGGAGGCGGAGGTTCAAACACATCGAGTTTCTCCCTTTGCTTGCAAGCGGTCGGGATTGGCTCGGGTGCAAAAAGTGGTGGATCCTGCTCAGAATTAACCATAGGTAAAGGCGAAAGGCTATGTGGTGGAGGTATGGGTTTTGGGGTTAAAGGCATAATGGTGGGTAATGGTGGTGAAATTGGGTAAGTGGAGGCCGAGGTGGAGGCTAATGGGAGGCTGATTAGGGAAGGTTTAATGATGGGTTCGACGGAGGCTAATGGTGTGGAGGTAGATGGCTTAACGGGTGGAGGTTTAATGGTGGAAGGCTTGGGGGAGGCCAGTGTTGCGGGGGTTAATGGTGTAATAGGGGGAGGTGTAATGTATGCGGCGTCAAGGATAGGAGGAGACTTACAATGTGCCGGTGTGGGTGATTGAAGTATCGACCCATCATCGTAACACCAATTAGTCTCATAAATAGGGATTGGATCGGGGATGGTTTCATCCTGAGCAGGAGGTTCATCGAATGAAAGTGGAGGGAGCGGGAAATTAAGGAAACTCGGAAGGGGTGCCTGCGGAGCTTCATCATCATCGTACGCTGCCTCAGATTCTTCAATTGCCGGCTCTTCCTCGCTTGGAATGCCGAAGTCATAATCATCCATCCTGTCTTTCCATTCATTCTCCATCTTTGTAATTTCGTCTAAAGCGGCATGGAGAGGATTGACTAGAGTAGGAGGAGCCGTGACCCTCTTTATTTGTTCCTCCATCAAAGTAATCTTATCGAGCAGAGTTTGCTGGAGGGGTGTAACATGAACAACAGGAGGTTGGCAGGGCCTTGAAGGAGGAGGGGCCGCATAAAAAGGCCGTGGAGGGGAGTTGACGGGATGACCCGTAAAAGAACCCGGACGGGCCGGATTGCAAGGAGTAAAAGGGCCTCGGGGCCGTGATGGAGGAGGAATAGAAGGAGGCAGGTGTCGGACCACCCGAGGAGGAGTGTGAATAGAAGGGGATGGGTAATGGGCTACCCGAGTAGAATGAACAGGAGGAGATGGGTAATGGGCTACCCGATCAGGATTGGAAGGAGGAGGGGGGTGATGGGCCACCCGTGTAGAATTGGAGGGAGATGGGTGATGGGCCACCCGAATAGAATTGGAAAGAGGTGGGTGATGGGCCACCCGTGTAGAATTGGAGAGAGGGGGAGATGCATGAGATGTACCCTCAACGGCAGCCTTAAGGGCTTGGATCTGTTGAGAGGTAAGATGATCTAATGCATGGATGATTCGAGAGACCTTCTCGTCATTGGGAGGAGACGGTCCCGAGGGAATAGTGGTTCGCAATTGAGGAGGGGGACCATGAGAATGGACATCGCCCATGGGTCGGGCATGACCATAAGAATGAGGACGTGGTCCCTTGAAAGTATGGTGAGAATGATGAACATGTTGAAAGTGAGGATTGTAAGAAGTGCTAGGTTGTGCATCCTCATGAATTGAATTGAACATGTTGTTTTGTTTATCAAAGTAAGGCATAACGCAATCCAAATAATGTGCAAACAATTTGTAAAGAAACACGCAAGTTGGAATGGTTACCTTGATTTTTATTTGTTTGAACCTTGGTGAATTAATGATTTTATACAAACTGATATGATTCACACAAGGGGAGGAACCTAGTTTCAAAATGAGTCACTTCAATGCCAACTAGGGACCCTCTCTCACCATGTATAGGCCAACTAATTCGGGACTTCAAAAGGGTACAACCTGCCCGGCGTCCGTGAGGGAATCCACGGGTGCGGGGACTTATGGAGGCTTGGTTTAGGAACTTCCAATCCAAAGAGATGGAATGCTCAATGGAGGGTCCTTCCTTCACCAAGGGGGTGTGTGGAATCCTAATGTAGAGAGAGGAGGTCTCTCAAACCAAATGCAAGGATGAATGCAATGCTATGGAAGAAAAATCTAAACTAGCACAATAAAAGGAAAATAGATGAAAGAAGTGAATATACAACAGGAAGTATACAATGATGCAACCAGAGAAGATGGCAATCAGAACCCGGACAGAGGATATAGGTGAATATATCCTCTGGTGATTATCGCGCTATATGTCCACAACGCGATCTACAGAAGGCGCTATGGACCCATAGCGCGATAATCGACAGTGGGGGAAGGGCTCAAAATCCAATAAACACACACACTGATGTACTGATAAGCAGGCAACAAGAAGAATGCACGTGGTAGCACAAAGTGTCCCACCGTGATCGCCAATTTGTAGATGTGCAAATAATTATGATTAACCCCAAATTGATAAAAGATGGTGATTTTGTTTTAAAACAAGATATCGCACTCAATTAATGATGAAAAAGGGGAAAAATCATATGCAACAACTAAGATCCGTGATCGCCACTGAAGCTAGAAACATGCCAAACAATAAGAGATCAGGATGGGGCATGTTACATACCTCAGAAATCCATAAAGGGGAGCCATGGTCCTGGAGATTAACGCGCTATATCTTCATAGCGCGTTCTCCAGGTCGCGCTAGCTTAGTACAGCGCGATATCAGACAGGTAGCGGGATTTATCTGGTTTCGTTCCTTCCTTGCTCCAAGGCCGGCCAAGGTGCAAGGGCTCCACGTATCAATCTTCTAGTACCTGCAAACAATCATAAACAACAAATATAAAGCCCATTAGATCGAGATTTGAGTATAATCTACCCTTATCCTTAATCAAAAGCATGTAAAAAGGGGGGCTCGATTACCTGGGGGTTTTGGTGGTTTTTAAACCCCTATGGATGGGCAAAAGATAGGTGTGGTGTGTGTGAATGCATGTATCTTGTAAAAGGAGTGTTTTGAAATCAGGATGTAATGCGATGCAAAGATTAAACATCCGGAGGAGAAAAGAAAGATGAAAGAGGAAGAACACAAGGAAAAGCCCTAAATACTCCCTTGAACGTGCGAGGAGCGAGGATTTGTTGATTGTGCACGAAGTATTTCCTCCTCCTCGTCAATAACTCGAGTTGCATCCCCCTCAAACGACGGCCAAAGGGATGAATTTATAGGAAGAAGATCGAACACAAACCCTAGGTCGGAGTTTGATTCAATCCGATGACTCGGCGGCTCAAATCGAGGTAATATTGCCGACTAATTAGGGGGAAAGACTCCTGATAGGTTTAGAAACCTTCCTAGATAAGAAACACAGTCAGCAACTTACCCAATAAGGCCTCTGAATCGAAATAAGGGAGTCCGGCCTGGAGAGGGACTCTGTCTGATAAGGCGCTATACTTCCATAGCGCGATAATGAAGAACGCGCTATGGAGATATAGCGCAACAAGTAAAGGCCCATTAAATGGTATAAAAACGGAGAAAAAACCATTGGGCAGTCATTTAATCAAATGTTGAAGGAGAGTAACACCCAAAATTGATGTCATAATGATCAAATGTCAAACAATAACAATTGATCAAAGGATAATTTGAATTTGACCCACAACGCGCTATGAACAAAAAAAGCGATAAGAACAAATAGCGCGGGAATGCCAGACTCGAGGCGAGATCCAAGGTATGGAATTGAAGCATTGGGCCAAGAAAGGGGAAGAATCCCAGAAAATCAACCAATTAAGGATCAATTGGGGCATCGACTAAGAGAACAAAGAAAATGCTCAATTTATCGGCTAAAAATGGGTGTCTACACTCCCAGGCTCCTTTTCTGGAGATCGCCTCCCTCCGGGAGCAACCTGCCAGTGCAGTGGCCCGCGCGACCCGGGCTGAAGAGGAGTGTGATGCTTGGGCAGTAACCATAGCAGAGCTGCGGCATCACGATGAAGAGAGGCCATCTCTAGACATCCTGGAGTTAAGGGTCCTCCTCCAGGTGGCGAGGAGGGAGGCAGAGAGAGAGAGAGAGGAGAGGGAGGAAAGAAGGGCCGACCGACAGCAGGATTGGGATGAGAGGAAGGCCTTGGAGGCCCAGGTGAGGGAGCTCTAGCTAGGCCTTCAGATTATGGGGCAGAGGTTAGGAGTGATGGAGACGTGCTACGAGAGAGCACGAGAGTTCGGGGCACGACTCCGCCAGTCTGGCCACCTTTCTGTCGGTGGCCTCTTTGCCACGCCAAGGGAGCAACAGCGAGCCGCTGCTGTAGAGCAGGTATCACGGGGTGAGGCGAGTACGGCTTCACGGAGTTTCGGGAGGCCCCTGAGGGACCCTCACCTTAGGGGAGAGGAGAGGGACGCCTAGAGGGATGAGCGTGAAGGTGCTGGAGAGAATTAGCGAGCTAGTGGACCCGCCTCCTCATTTGCGATGTTCATGACTGTGATGTTTATGATAATTTATGTAGACTTATGAATGTAGTGATTTGACTTCCTGCTGCTTATTTGTTCTTTTGCGCGTTCCTTCTTCCTTACGCTTCTTCTCCTTTATACTGTTTCCATGTGATGCGCTCGACGAGACCTCACCGTGAAACGGGGAATCGCATCTCGCCGCGATCATTTTCCATCAAAGTCAACAATGATAGCTTCTAGCTCCTTCTCCCGAATGACCTTTCAACCTTCCTAGATGACCTCTACAACATGACAGGGCATCCCGGCATCCCTAGACTACGTAGGGAGCGAATCGTCATATCGCACCATCCAATCAATTACCCTACGCAGGCGGTGAAGTGACACATGGGACCGCAGGGAAGGTACTCTATCACGATGGTTATTGTTAAAGCTGATGGAGGCAGTTGGCTTGCACTTCTCTCATTTCTATAAATACCTCCCTCCCTCGTTCTTCCAAGGATATCGAGAGCCAATTCGCAGAGTACAAGTTTCCACGGAAGAGGAAGGACCGAGAGTTCTAGGATTCAGAATGGAGGGCGAATCTTCCCACTCCTCGAAGAGAAGCCAGTCCAGCGGTAGCAGTTCCAGGAGACTCTCGGACCTTGAAGGGCACTTCAGTGAAAGGACCCAATCGCAACTCGTAAAATAAGCCTTCTTGCCCTTTCCCTCAATCTTTCTTCTTTTTTCTCTCTTGACAAAGGCCCCTTTTTCATTTCTTGTGTATGCGCAGAGCGTGATGAAATAACACATATCATGGAAGGTAGTGGTGGCAGCATACAGAGGTCTCCCGAATTTTCAGAAGGCCAGGCTAGACGTAATGGGCTTTGGAGCCTTCCTCCGGATCGAGCCCGTCGAGCTCGACCTCGCCCTCATCCAAGCGTTACGTGAAAGGTGGGATCCAATGAGTCGTGCCTTCTTGATACCTCGGGGGCACGTGGTGCCCAGCTTGGAAGATGTGGTCCGAATTACGGGCCTGAAAGTGGATGGCGAGGCGCTGACTGGCATCACGTACTCCGACTACAGGGAGGCTACTCAGAGGTTGCTAGGAGTGGATCTAGATGATCGTAAGAACAGGTCCATAGCCAAGACGCCTATCATGGAAATGTTGGGACTTACTGACATTCGTTCCCGTGATGATGAGTCCTTGGAAGAGTTCATGGAGAGGACCGAAAGGGGATGCCGTGCCGTCTACTGTGTAGATGCGAGCAATTGGGAAAGGGCCAACATGGATTTGAGGAGATTCCTCTTCTTCCTATTGGGGAGATTGCTACTGGGTTCGAAAGGAGACAGCATCCATTGCCGCTTTTTGGAATTCCTGGTAGACCCTGAGAAAGTGGGGCGATATGCCTGAGGAGCAGCCATGCTGGCGCATCTATTTGCGGGTCTATCTGAAAGAGCAGATTGAGAGACAATAGTGAGTGGTTTCACGCCGTTCATCCAGGTACCCCCTCCCTATCCTTTTCTTTTCTTCTTCTTTTTTTCTTCTTTTTTTTTCTTCTTCCTTTTTTTTTGGTATGTTAAAGACACATGATGGTGCAGTTGTGGAGCTATTATTACCTTCCAATGGGAAAGGCCCGTCATTGGCGCGCAGCGGCGGTGCCGCTGGCAAGGCGATCGTAGCCCCTCATGAGCCCAGCCCCTCTATCCTACCAGTTGATGGTACTAAGACGCGAGTTGCAAGAGTTCCCCGCAATGATGGTGGTTATTATTTTTTTGTTGATTTTTTTATATTTGATGATTTTTTTGAATTTTTTTTATTAAGAAGACGTGTGTGGCCTGACCTAGGTGATCTGGAGACCTTATGCGGGCATGATCGACGCCGATCAGCCATGGGTCATGACGAGTCGTGCCCAGTTCGGGCGTGACCTCTGGATGCATTCTGTGAATGAAATCGAGCCACTTCGACTACGATTGGCCATGAGGACCTTAGGGCTCGCCCAGGAATAGGTGGACATAATTACAACACCACGTGTTGAGAGGAAGACGCGTGGGCCGGCGATCTCCGTTGATTGGCGAGTGCGGTTCCCCGAGCAATATGAAGACTGGCAACGGGGTGGCACACTCGTAGAGTCACGTGCTCAAGACAGCGAGGATTATCTACGCCTCTATAAGGCGATGTATGCAGAGCGACTCCAACCCGTGGGGACTGTGGAGGTGAACACATTTTTTATTTTCTTTTTATTTTCTCTTTTTTTAAAAAAAAATATGTTAACTTATGCCTTGGCCATAGGATGCTCGCGACACCATGATAGCGAACCTGCAAGCTTGCCTGATAGGCACAGAGCGGCAGTTACGTGATGCTCGCGTAACCTTGAGTTCTTCGGTAAGCCTACTTACTCATGATCATAGACCAAGGTTCCTGGTGCTTGACCCTCAATGCCACCTCATGCGTGTTGCAGCGCGCCCATCTTGACGCGGCTTCTTCATCCATGGGGGCGGATGGTGTCTCTTCCAGCTTATGGATCCCCACTTTCGAACTTGATTTGCTCTATGAGCAGCTTGCCTGCGCTACGCAGCGGGCTGCGGAGGCAGAAGGAATGCTTTCCACACAGGTGAGAGTTTCACCATTGAATTTCACTTATTCGCGCCTCCACATATCTGAGATGATGGTTATGGCAGGCAAAAGAGGTGCAAGATGCACTTACCCGTACTGCATAGGGGGAAGCTAGAATAGCGGAACTAGAGGAAGAGTTGCGGCATCGTCCAGACGATGGCTCTTCTCGAGACACCGTGGAGCTGAGGATTACCCTGCAGCTGGAAAGGGAGGATAGAGAGAGAGAGAACGTGCGGAAAGGGAAAGAGACACCGAACGAGAGAGAGCCGACAGATTAGCTGAGAGGGAGGTGCGGAGGGCCATGGAGGCCCAACTGTTTGAACTCTGAACCAGCCTCGGTCTTGCTGAGCAATGGCTGAGAGATGATGAAGAGCGCTACCGAAGAGCACGAGAGCGCGGCTTTCGTGTTAGTAGCTTCTTTGCCGCTCCTGTCGATCGTCGGGGAGCAGAGACGGGAAGAGGGGTACTGAGCAGTAGAGGCACCGCCTTGCATGGTTTAGCAACACCCTCCAGGGTTCCTCGCCTGGAGAGCGGAGAGAGGGGTAACTCTGAGAGAGAGGACGGAACTTAATGTACAACTTCTAGAAGGAAATAAAGTAAGGAATGTTCAGTTTCGTGTCTTCTACCTTCATTCCTACTTTTCAATCCTATACACATTGCTCAATGAAACAAGTCAGTTCTTCCATTCTGACTTGGCCCCTTGCTCAAAGAGTGGGTGATCATTTTGAGACTAACCATGATAGCAAGTCAAGGGGCCAAGTCTTTATCAATTAAGGCAAATGCAAAGATGATGAATGCAACATACGGGCACACAAATGAGAACAAAATGTAAAAATGTAGCACGCAGATGAGATCACACGGATGCAAAATTTTTTCTTTTTTTTATTTTTCTTTTTTTATTTTTGTTTTGTTTTGTTTTGCTTTTTATTTTTGGTGTGTGTGTGTGTGTGTTTTTTTATTTTTTTAATAAAAAAACATTAGAATTTTCTTTCTTTTTTGTTTTGTTATTTTTTGAAGGACACTTATCATCACAGCCGGCATGGTTCTTGGATCAGGGGTGTTTAAAATCGTTCTTAAATAGCCTAATGTAGGGTTAACATGCTCCAAAAGAATTTCCACTTGGGAACTCAACTGACGGCGTCTTCCGAGGGCCACTTCATCACATCACTACCATCTCTCTCTTTTTTGGTTTTTTTTTTTTGGCTAACGTCAGGTGACCATTCTTATGGCACCTGACCTTTATGAAGATAGGGTTTCTTACTAACCTCCCAGGTATCCTGTGTGCACATCTAGAGTGATTTGGGCCCCTAGACTCCTCAAATGATAATCATGCCGGTTAAGACTTAACCTGATGACAAAACCGTCATGCCATGCTTAGGCTCCCAGTTGCTTCCGACTGCAAGGATACACCGAAAGAGTGTTCGTGGTAAAAGATTTGCCCG
The DNA here is from genome assembly GCA_022559845.1 of Amorphophallus konjac. Taxonomy (NCBI): domain Eukaryota; kingdom Viridiplantae; phylum Streptophyta; class Magnoliopsida; order Alismatales; family Araceae; genus Amorphophallus; species Amorphophallus konjac. The sequence goes on along the minus strand of CM040129.1, from coordinate 94,542,410 downwards.
GCCCGGGTCTATTTCCTCACAACTCTAGATGGTATAGGATGGAACACCTTGGAACCCTAACGGTCAACCGCGCGACGCTGACCTGGAATCAGACGCCGTCGCACCTATAGGTGACGCGCTTGCATTGACCTAAGCCCGAGGTTAAAGTAAGAAGCCATCAAGGTGGTAGAGAGAGGTCTTGACCAGCCAGAAACACTGAGACTCCTTCGCGGTGAGGGCTTTTACTTTTCGAAGTAGACAATTATATGTGTGTTTTGCTAAAACGAGGTTGCTTGCCTTAGCGGGGCGCGCCTCTCAGGATTTCCGTTGAGCTTTCATCTTTGAGGGGAGAAAGAAGAGTAATGGGGTAAACCTTCCGAGAGGACTGGCAAAACCGTTAACCCGACGAGCTAATCGGGACCTACTCGACCTTTCCCTTTTGAGCGACTTTAGACCGAACCTCGAACACAATTACGTTGCCCCTTTGTGGAATTTAGCTTTTGTTTTGAGGGGTTTCGCTTGTTGAACTCAGGCACGGCCACAACTAGGCTTTTATTTGACCCCTTTTTTCTTTTTTTCTTTTTCGAGGGAGCCGTAACAATTGGATATGTTGAAATCCCTCTTATATGCCTGCGGGGACACTGGCCTCTTCTCGTGCTCTAACTCAAGTTCGAGGAGATGAATCCTGCTCTCGCCTTTAGGGTAATGTATTTAAGTTCCATTATGCTCAACGTTTTAAGGGCACTAGTTGTCTCATTGGGTCGAGAAAGAAGAGAACAAAGATTACGACTTTTCTGGAGACCTTCGAGTACAGCCCCACAATAGGTAATACCACCAACTTTCTTGGCTAAAACACCTGCGTGTGTGCATGTTGCCTTCTTTTAATGGGCATAAGCCGTCATGACCGGACAGGAATCTCCACGGTTCTGGCAGACCAAGACCCGAGACCTACCGAACCTTAAGGGGTCCTATCTTAATATGAAGGATAAATGCAAAGGCTTGACTGCATGATGATCACCAGGCATTAGTTTTTTTTTCTCTCTTTTTTTTAAGTGTTCCCTCGAGTTCCGTTTTGTTTGATCCCAAAAGTAGGGTGTGGGAGTGTACGAGGTCAACCTTGAGTTAGACAACAAAGACCGAAGAGTGAATTTTCAGCTCCGATGGTCCTCGTACCATGCCAGTTGTTACACCTATCTAAGGGTAGTATTTCTTAAGATAAAGCCCATTCCAAGGGTGGGATAACCCGACCCCTTCGACATTGACTAGCTTATAGGCGTTGCCGGGGTACACAGCTCAAACCACATATGGTCCTTCCCAATTGGGTTGAAGTTTAGAACGCGGTCCTCCAGGTTTGACAAAAATTCTTTTTACGACCATCTCACCGACTTTGAATTTTCTCTCAATGACTTTCTTTTGGTAAAAACGAGAGAGTCTATTTTGATAAACACGTGCATGCTCGACAGCGGCCAGCCGCTTATCGTCTAAGAGTTCCAACTGGGCAAGGAGTGAATCACGACGTTCGTTGAGGGGAAATTCCTCATCCAATTGTACCCTGAGAGAAGGAATCAGAGTCTCGTACGGGACTACCGCTTCCATCCCATAAGTAAGGGCAAACAGGGTTTGCCCGGTGGGAGTACGGATTGAGGTGCGGTAGGCCCATAGAGCTTCGATAAACTTTTCTGGCCAGTCTGAAAACTTACTAGACTCGCAGGTTTTATTAATGATTTTGATCAATGTTTTGTTGTTGGCCTCTGCCTGGCCATTACCTTGTGGGTAATAAGGTGATGAATGATGCAATGCAATTGCGTACCTTTTGCAGAGGTCCTGAAGGTCCTGAGAGATGAACTGTGGCCCATTGTCGGTGATGATTGTGCTTGAGATGCCGAACCTGGTGAGGATGTTCTTCATGATGAACTTGCAGACTGTTGATGCCTTGATTTCCGCGTAGGCTTCGGCTTCGACTCATTTGGTGAAGTACTCCATCGCAGTGAGGATGAAGGATTTCTGCTTGATGAGGGAGTTGGGATCACCTAGGGGACCAATGATGTCGAACGCCCACATGGAGAAAGGCCATGGGGAGGATACTGGATGAAGTGAGGAAGATGGCGAATGAATCTTATCGGCGTGAAGCTGACACTTGACACACCTACGGACATAGATAGCACAATCTTCTTCCATAGTGGGCCAGTAAAAGCGTTGCCGAATGATATTCTTAGCGAGCATTTGGCTATTTACATGGCCACCACACACACCTGAGTATGCTTCCTCTACACATTTCCAGATCTCATTATCATCAAGACATCTTAAAAGAACACCAGTAAGGCTCCTCCTATAGAGTAGACCTCCAACCAATGTGTATTTCTGGGCCACCCTTCTTATGGCTTTCTTATCCTCTGTGGTGGCTCCCTCAGGATAAGATTGATCTTTACAATATTTGGCGATTTCATAGAACCAAGGTTTCTCCTCGTCAGCCAGTTCTTCTTCAAATTCTGCCAACATGATTTCCCTCTTCTCAAGAATTTACCCTTCCTGAAGCTTCTGTAGGACTCTTTTTTGATTCTTAAAAGGTAAGGGTCCTGAACAGCAGGAACGAGGCACTTGTAGATGGTGATGGATTCAGACCATACACCTAGAGGGAATTTAAAAGATGACGCTAAGGAGGTGAGGGCATCGGCCAGAATGTTCTGTTCGCGAGGAACATTGATAAAAATCAGCTTGGTGAACAATTTGGCATAAGCGGAGACCAGCTCCTGATAAGGCTTGAGCTTGGGATCAAGAGTGTGATATTTGTTAAGCACCTGGCGGAGAATGAGTTGACTATCGCCCACGACTCGTAATTCGGTGATATAGAAAGAATGGGCTAGTTCCAGACCATGTAAAAGAGCCTCGTATTCAGCAATGTTGTTGGTGACTGGGAATGTGAGATGAAATGCCTCTGGGATGGTAACGCCATCGGGCGTTAGAAGGACAATGCCAATACCCTTTCCTTGAGAATTCAGAGCTCCATCAAAATATAATGTCCACATTGGCTCGTCAGATTGGGTGATGGGCATTAGTTCCTCATCTGGAAACTCTGATTAGACAGGATCGAACTTGGGAAGAGGATGGTGAGCGAGATGCTCGGCTATAGCATAGCCTTTAATTGCCTTTTGCTGGATGTAGGTGATGTCAAATTAAGATAGGAAACTCTACCAGCGTGCTAGCCCATCAGTAAGGACAGATTTCTCTAGGAGGAACTTGATAGGGTTCATGCGAGCAATCAAATGGACCTCATGGGCCAAGAAGTAGTGCTTCAATTTTTGCACTACCCAAACGAGGGTAGCACAGGTTTTCTCCATGGCCGTGTACTTCTACTCACAAGGATTGAGGAGTTTGGACAAGTAATAGGTTGCCCGTTCCTTGCCTTCTTCGTCGACTTGTGCGAGGACGGCTCCCACGGAGTAATCCAAGACTGAGATATAAAGGATCAGAGGTTTTCCTGGCTTGGGTGAAATGAGAACGGGTGGATTAGCCAGGTATTCCTTTAACCCTTCGAAAGCTTTCTGGCATTTAGAATCCCAATAGAATTCTACTCCTGGCTTGGTCAACTCGTAGAAAGGTCTACACCTTTATGAGTGCTGAGACACAAACCGACGAATGAATTACAACCTCCCAATTAAACCTCGAACTTTCCTCAAATTTTTTGGAGGCATCATGTCCCTGATGGCCTTAGCTTTGTTGGGATCTATCTCAATCCCCCTCTTACTCACAATGAAACCCAGTAACCTGCCCGATGATACACCAAACACACACTTCTTTGGATTCATTTTCAATTGAAACTCCCTTGATCTTTGTAACACCTTAGCCAAAACTCTCGGATGTTTCACCCTAGTTCGGGATTTCACCAATAAATCATCCACATACACCTCCAGATATATATACATCATGTCATGAAATATGGCAATCATAGCTCTTTGGTAAATAGCTCCAGCATTCTTTAATCCAAATGACATGACCACGTAACAATATGTTCCCCATGGTGTAGTGAATGACGTCTTCTCCTGATCCTCTTCTGCCAAACGAATTTGATTATATCCCAAAAATCCATCCATAAATGAGAGGGTCTCATAGACTGCCGTGTTATCGATTAATACATCAATGTGAGGCAAGGGAAAATCATCCTTCGGACACGCGCGGTTAAGGTCCCGGAAGTCGATGCAAATCTTGACTTTTCCATCCTTCTTCATGACCGGGACAATGTTCGTCACCCATTGAGGATAAAGGACGACTCTAATAAACCTGGCTTTGTGGAGTTTGTCGACCTCTTCTTTCATTTTTAAAGCCATCTGAGGGTGGAAACGCCTTAACCTTTATTTTACAGAGATGGACCCTGGTTTTAAAGTTAAGCGGTGTTCGACCAAGGTGGAATCCAAACCCGGCATATCCTCATAGCTCCATGCAAACGTGTCCTTATACTCCTTGAGAACTTCAGTTAATGCCTCTTCTTCAGATGATGGCAAATTATTACTTATGAGGACGATCCTAGAGTCTTCCTCAGTTCCCAAGTTGACTTCTTTGGTGGACTCTTCTACGGCGGCTGACGGCTCGTCGAATCTCCTCATCCCACTATGATATGCGCCAGCCACGTCCTCATATTCTTCATCCTCTTCTTCAATAGGGCATTCTTCATCTGTGATCTTGTAGACTCCATACCCTTCATCAATTGTGCAATTCTCCTCACAATCTAGCTCTGGCAGTTGGATGAGATTTTCTAGCAATTGAGGAATGGATAGGCACTCTCGACACCTACTGGCTAGATCTAGAAGTAATCGACGAGGGATCTGCTTACCCTTGGATTTATTTTTAGGTACTACCCTCGACCCATTATTCCTAGATTGACTAAGCGGTCCTACGGACGAAGAAGAAGCTGAAGAAGATGCTAAAGAATGTACAAGGAAGGACCCCTCAAAGGAGGGGTAGAAAAGGTTGCTCATAGAACCTTGGACGAGTGGCCCGTAGGTCGGGACGCACTCGTGGGAAATGTAGGAGGTTTCCTCAACGAAGATGTGTTGTTGAGGGGTTTGAAAATCGACATTTTTTTCATTTTTAATGACAAAGCAATGAAAAGAAATCGGAGGGGGGGGGAAAGTGATTATGGCTAAAGGGTTGAGAGGCTCATAGAGCAGATCGTGATTGAAAATCTGGCGTGGGTTGAGAAACCCGCGTAGGTATGTAAGTAGAGAAGGGGACCTGGGAAGATCATCAGACAACCATCTGGCTCAGGAGGAAGACATCAGCGAAGGCTGAGGCGAGTGATTGGAGAAGACGATGGCTAATGAGCCGTCGATGGTAATGTTGATGACATATGAATATCCACCGGTGATAGAGTCCTCTTGGCGAGGATGGTTTGAAACTTTGGCAACAGTAGTGATATTCCTTGGCATTTCAGAGATCAATGGTGGCCCTTCCAACTGCGGAGGCGAGAACATTCTTTCTAGTGCGATGGAAATATCTTGTATGTCAAACCATTTGCTCCATTCGCATTCTGGATCTTTGATCTTACCTTTCTTAGTGGCCCTTGAACATTTTTCAGCCAAGCATACAACATGTGATCCCTCATGTGTCTCTTGCGGGTAATCCCCTGTTGTACTCCTGGTTTTGATGATGACAACAGTAAGACTTTGGATATAGACACTTAACCTCCTAATAACTGTTTAATAATTCAAAGGGGTTGCAGGGTGCTCATTGCGTCAACGCCATCAAATGGAAGCGTCGACGCAGCAGTGCAAACTCAAAAAAGAAGCCCCTGGGTGATTTTGTGCGTCAACGCAACGTTCAAGTGGAGTGGACGCATCAGAGCATTGATAGCTTGGGCACAAAGTCTATACATCAGCTGGATCCATTTAGTTTGTACATTGGCATATCTTCTTCAAGTCTGTACATCGGGCACCTTCTTAACAAAGTCTATACATTGCTATTTGCATTGCACAGTCCATACACTTGAAGCTTTTCATTTGATGAAGTCTATATGATGAGGACATCTCCCGGCATTCCCTATGGCACGAGGCGACTCCGACTTCGTGACCCCTTAGAGATGTGGTCCTCATGGCTATCTTTATTTGTTGCTTATGTAGTTTCTTTATTTGAGTCATATCATGTGTAATTTTCCTTTATTTGAGTCCATTATCTAGGTCTTAGAGTTAATTATCCAAGTCTTGAGTCATTTGGACCCTTAGTTGAGGACATTGGGCCCAGTTAGTGGGCTTGGCCCATGGGCGCCCCCCCCTGTCTCTTGGTCTTTTGCATTTATGCACTTTGTTAGGGGGTTTTGTGCAAATGGTCCAACTCTATATAAGGACCCCCCCCTCTCCCATTTGTGACAACTTTTGATGAATTGAAAAATTAAACCCTCAAGTATTCTCTCTCCCTCTCTCTATAGTTCTCTCTCTCTCTCTCACTACTTCTCCCTCTCTCTCTCTAAATTTCGAAATCCCCTCTCTCTCCTCCCTAATCACCCTTCTTTAAGACCCCTCCCCCTTCCCTATACACTCATTCAATTCCCCCTCCAACCCCTAGGTGGAAACCCCTTCTCCTAGGCACCCTTTCATCTTCCCAGGCACCCTTTCACCTTCCCAAGGCCACTCCCCACCCTTCCCAAGCCATATTCCTCCACCCAAGACCCCTTTCCCCTCTCCAAGGGACCCCTTCACCTCCCTAGGTCGTCCATCCCCTTCCCCTCCCTCCTAGGGTCGCACCCCCCTCCATCTCCACCCACATACACCACCACCACCTTAGCCTCCCCTCCACAAATCCATTCCAGCCCGCAGGCAGTTTCTGGCCCCAACTTGCAGAGCATTTTCCAACCCGTTCCAGGAGGATTCGGCATCCAAGCGCTTCAGCAAACTTGTGCATCCACGAGTCTTCTCCGCAGGCGAGTTGGAATCGCTCCGTTCCAAGATCGTGGCCGGCCGCTAGCTCCGTTCTACCGCGACTGCGCACTGGGGGCTCAACCAGAAGGCCATCTCTGTTCGACCTTCGTGCAGCGGCCAAGACTGGAGGAATCGGTCATCAAACTCTTCATAAAAATTCTTCCTCCCCCTGTCAGCTTTCAGAAGCCGAAGACGGAGCATCGTTTGAACGCCGTAAGTGGAAGTTACCATTTTTATACCGCCGGGCGTTCGTTCTGCCTCCTGTCTGTCTTCCCCGACCTGTCCCCCTTCAACGGGACCATCCTGTCCACACGGACTTCAGACAGTGGCGAGGCCGGCTCCGTTGGAAAGTAGACCTCCCCACGCTTCCATCGACACCGGCCGTTTGCAAAACAGAGCCCGGGAGCGTTCGTGGCGTCCTCGGCAATCTGCTGTTCAGAAGCTGAACCTGTGCAGGTCCTGAACAGGGACCCCGTTCGGTCGATCGTGGCAGCCCGGCTCGTGCAGAACGAAAATCCATAAAATTTGAGGCGTACCCCTATTCTGTTACGAAGCCAACGACACTGACCGCGCCTCCGGCAAAATTCCAGAAAGTGTTCTACGGCTACATCAGTGACTGCTGGTCCAGAATCCCAGAACCGGACAGGTTTCGGTATCGACCGCCGGTGTGATAATTAACCAATTTTCCCCACCCCGCTTGGCCGGCTGAAGGCCCCACCCTGCGTGGTGGTAGTGTTTGGTGTAAACTCCATAACCCCCACCCCGAGATCCCCCCTCCTGCGAGAGGCGTAGTTTTGTAATTAACTAACCAGCAGGTCAAGCTACCCCGCCGCGGCGTTCGGGTGCATACCCACGCCTCCCGGCGCGCCCATCGTCTCCGGCCGGGATCGGTGTCTTCACACCGATCAGGTGAGCTTCTGGTCCCTCTCCTGGTCCTCATTTACTTTGCTTAGCTAGTATCGTTTCCTTAGCTCGTTGGCGGTAATTGAGTGCCCGGACTTGATTGTTTGTGAAACCACGAGCGCACCACCGTGGCAAGTGAGAGAGCGCCACCCAAGCCCACGCCCCAGCGTGCTAGCCCGCCCATAAATTGGGTATCCCAGGCCCATTAGGGGTCAGCCATAAGCCCACCAACCGGTGGAAACCTTAGGGTCCCACCCCGGATCCTCGCCGGCATCACTCGGACCCACTGGGAGCGCATGTGCGTCGCGTGAGATAGGTCGCACGGTGAGCCGAATTGAGAGCTTGTATGCTTGTGGATGCATAGGTCTAAGGGTCATTATCATCCTAGGTAGACCGTGTCACATCAAATGGTATCAGAGTCAGGTTTTAGACTTGTCTCTACTAAGTCTAGTCCTAGGGCGCATTGTCATCTAGTTCATGAATCATGGCTACCACATACCCATCCCACTCGGCCCACTACCGGGATCCGATCAACCCAATACTTTGGGACATTATTCGAGATGAGGGTGTTACCTTTGATGGGTCGCATGCTAGTGATTACCTCAAGTGGGAGGCTGCAATGGAAAGGAACTTTGAGAGGAATCGGGTATACGGACACACAAGAGTTTGTAGGGCCAAGGGACAAATTCGGGGTCAAGCCAAGATAGAATTGGAACACATAGAGGCCATAAGAAGGATTGAGAGGCAAGAGCCCATTCACTCGTGGGAAGAGATGACGAGAGAACTTAGGAAAATCTACATTCCAAAACCTTCCTACTCTTCCTACTCACACACCCCTAGCCCGAGGAGCACCACCACTACTCAATCCCAACCCGGCGAACTTAAGACCATCCATAGGACTCCGCCCCCACCACCCCTAACCGATCCCCTCTCCACATTTCGCCACCAACTCCTCTCCCTTAGAACCCAACTGTCCCAACTACCCACCCCTCCACCTAGGCCCCCAAAGACCACCACCCTCCAACCCACAAATCCCTACCAAACCCCTCCACCCCAAAGAGTTGAGAAAGTGATTGAAGTTCATGAAGCTCCCCTTGAATGGGAGGAAGAATTTGAGGCACAATGCCAAGAGTCAAGTCAGGAAAACCCAATCCCCACCAACCTTCCCCAATTAAAACTCACTTCCATAACCCTCACCGTTCAAACCCAAGTGGATCCCGTGCCCACCCCTCCACCTAGGCCCGCACCGGTCACCACCCCGCAACTCACTATTCCCCATGAGACCCATACTCCCCAAACCCCCGTAGCCCCTACTACTACCCCTCCATTATCCCCTATAAGGGATGCCCCACCCAAGATCGACCAATCCAACTGTCTTCACCCAACCCACCTTCCACTTCCAACTACAAACCTACCCCAACCTAGACTCCCACTACCTCCACTTCCAACCCCAACCCAATTCCGACCTTGCTCATCACCTTGGGGGCGCCATGCACCTACCATCACCACCCCACCCCGAACATACTCTCTCACCTCTTTGGAGGAGGAACCCATACCCGACCCCAAAGTGGTGAACACCCCGGACCCAATTCCCAACATGGAGACCACACATGTCCAAATTGAAGAAAAAAACTCACATGGTAACCTTCACCCTACACCACCCTCTCTAGATGGGACCGAGCTTATTTTAGGAGAGACCCTTGTTAGCTGGTTGATGGGTAGCCCAATTAGAGAGATAATGGCCCATGCCTACCCTCCCATGGAACAACACCTCCCCATAGTCCCTCTCTCCTCTTATCACACCACTATCCAATCCTCCTATGAGGTTGAGAGTTGGGATGACCTTCTTAAGGGCCTAGCATGGCAAATAGAGTTGACCGACATGTTGGCCACAATGGCTGACCAACCTAGGAGCGTTGACCTCCTACATCTATGTGTCGGATCCATCACCACAGCTTACACTGTAGGTTGCTACACTAGCGACCTCCTTCTAATCCTCCCTACACCGGATGAGCCTGCTGCTCTCCATGAATTAGAATTGCTTATCTCGGGTAGAGTGTCAAACCATCCCTTCCTGGCTGATCCACCCACCAAAGACTTCGGCCCAATTATTTCTTTAGAGAAGGATGACTCACCGCTACATGAGGACCTGGAGTTCCTCTCCCTAGGGGACCCTTACCATGACCCCTTTGACCCCTTCCTATGGGAGTCTAGACCCCCATGCAACCCACCCCCCTTACCCACCACCCACCCTTTCCTACCCTCACCCACCTTAATAGACCAGGCCCACTCTATTTTCCCAGACCCATTTGACCCCTATGAGAGGAAACTCCCACACCAAGCCATACACATTAGGGATGCCATTTGGGAAGGAATGCATGTGTCTAGACACACCACACCGCTTGACATGATTCATGAGTCGGGTCCATTCATTCAAATCACCCACATGACATGTAAGAAGTATGAGTGGTCTATGTACGGATGTAATGGCCCACCCTCGTTCGTCGCAAGTCTTAGGCATGAGAGAAATATTCAAGGAAGTTCGGGTTCCCCGGTAATTATCACCACCATGCATGATAGATCCATCTATGGTTGTCCTGGCCCACCTAGGTCTATTAGGGCCTACATGGCATGGCATGATAGGTCCCTTTATGGGTTTTCCGGGTCTTCCATCCCCACCCCCTTTGACAAGACGCATAAGCCTCCTAGGTCTACCAAAGTCTGTGTAGCACCACTGCATGATAGGTCCACTTTTGGTTGTCCAGGACCCCCATTATCTCCTAGTGAGTCAACATCCACAAAGATACATGAAAACATCCGCAAGCATATAGGCAAAAGCAACGAGGCTTACAAAAGGCAGGCCGATGCTCATCGTCGTCACTATGAATACCAAGTGGGAGACCATGTGATGGTGAGAACGGAGCGGCTCCTCCCAGGGCCCGCCTCCAAATTGAGGACACGGGGTTTGGGACCCTTTCGGGTTCTAAGACGGGTTGGTACCAATGCTTATGAGCTCGACTTACCTAAGGGCTTTGGGGTTCACCCCACTTTCAATGTGGCGGATCTGGTTCGCTATAAGGGCCCCACGGTGGAACCCAGTCAGGATCTCGAGCCTTTACCCCCCCTTGTGAGTGACCCTCCCGGAGCGAAACTACCACCCCGATTGAGAGGCCGACTTGAGCAAGTGGAGGCAATACTGGATGAGCAGAGCACACTTACCAGGAACAGGGTCTACCAGCGCTACCTCGTGAGGTGGAAAGGCCGTTCCCCGACCGAGGATGCTTGGGTAAGCCGAGAGGACTTGATGCGCCTAGACCCGGACCTGCTGGTGCAGTACGAGAGCCGATTGGACCCCTACTCGACGGGGTCGAGTTCTCCCCACCCCGGGGGATTTGATGAGGACATCTCCCGGCATTCCCTATGGCACGAGGCGACTCCGACTTCGTGACCCCTTGGAGATGTGGTCCTCATGGCTATCTTTATTTGTTGCTTATGTAGTTTCTTTATTTGAGTCATATCATGTGTAATTTTCCTTTATTTGAGTCCATTATCTAGGTCTTAGAGTTAATTATCCAAGTCTTGAGTCATTTGGACCCTTAGTTGAGGACATTGGGCCCAGTTAGTGGGCTTGGCCCATGGGCGCCCCCCCTGTCTCTTGGTCTTTTGCATTTATGCACTTTGTTAGGGGGTTTTGTGCAAATGGTCCAACTCTATATAAGGACCCCCCCCCTCTCCCATTTGTGACAACTTTTGATGAATTGAAAAATTAAACCCTCAAGTATTCTCTCTCCCTCTCTCTATAGTTCTCTCTCTCTCTCTCACTACTTCTCCCTCTCTCTCTCTAAATTTCGAAATCCCCTCTCTCTCCTCCCTAATCACCCTTCTTTAAGACCCCTCCCCCTTCCCTATACACTCATTCAATTCCCCCTCCAACCCCTAGGTGGAAACCCCTTCTCCTAGGCACCCTTTCACCTTCCCAAGGCCACTCCCCACCCTTCCCAAGCCATATTCCTCCACCCAAGACCCCTTTCCCCTCTCCAAGGGACCCCTTCACCTCCCTAGGTCGTCCATCCCCTTCCCCTCCCTCCTAGGGTCGCACCCCCCTCCATCTCCACCCACATACACCACCACCACCTTAGCCTCCCCTCCACAAATCCATTCCAGCCCGCAGGCAGTTTCTGGCCCCAACTTGCAGAGCATTTTCCAACCCGTTCCAGGAGGATTCGGCATCCAAGCGCTTCAGCAAACTTGTGCATCCACGAGTCTTCTCCGCAGGCGAGTTGGAATCGCTCCGTTCCAAGATCGTGGCCGGCCGCTAGCTCCGTTCTACCGCGACTGCGCACTGGGGGCTCAACCAGAAGGCCATCTCTGTTCGACCTTCGTGCAGCGGCCAAGACTGGAGGAATCGGTCATCAAACTCTTCATAAAAATTCTTCCTCCCCTTGTCAGCTTTCAGAAGCCGAAGACGGAGCATCGTTTGAACGCCGTAAGTGGAAGTTACCATTTTTATACCGCCGGGCGTTCGTTCTGCCTCCTGTCTGTCTTCCCCGACCTGTCCCCCTTCAACGGGACCATCCTGTCCACACGGACTTCAGACAGTGGCGAGGCCGGCTCCGTTGGAAAGTAGACCTCCCCACGCTTCCATCGACACCGGCCGTTTGCAAAACAGAGCCCGGGAGCGTTCGTGGCGTCCTCGGCAATCTGCTGTTCAGAAGCTGAACCTGTGCAGGTCCTGAACAGGGACCCCGTTCGGTCGATCGTGGCAGCCCGGATCGTGCAGAACGAAAATCCATAAAATTTGAGGCGCACCCCTATTCTGTTACGAAGCCAACGACACCGACCGCGCCTCCGGCAAAATTCCAGAAAGTGTTCTACGGCTACATCAGTGACTGCTGGTCCAGAATCCCAGAACCGGACAGGTTTCGGTATCGACCGCCGGTGTGATAATTAACCAATTTTCCCCACCCCGCTTGGCCGGCTGAAGGCCCCACCCTGCGTGGTGGTAGTGTTTGGTGTAAACTCCATAACCCCCACCCCGAGATCCCCCCTCCTGCGAGAGGCGTAGTTTTGTAATTAACTAACCAGCAGGTCAAGCTACCCCGCCGCGGCGTTCGGGTGCATACCCACGCCTCCCGGCGCGCCCATCGTCTCCGGCCGGGATCGGTGTCTTCACACCGATCAGGTGAGCTTCTGGTCCCTCTCCTGGTCCTCATTTACTTTGCTTAGCTAGTATCGTTTCCTTAGCTCGTTGGCGGTAATTGAGTGCCCGGACTTGATTGTTTGTGAAACCACGAGCGCACCACCGTGGCAAGTGAGAGAGCGCCACCCAAGCCCACGCCCCAGCGTGCTAGCCCGCCCATAAATTGGGTATCCCAGGCCCATTAGGGGTCAGCCATAAGCCCACCAACCGGTGGAAACCTTAGGGTCCCACCCCGGATCCTCGCCGGCATCACTCGGACCCACTGGGAGCGCATGTGCGTCGCGTGAGATAGGTCGCACGGTGAGCCGAATTGAGAGCTTGTATGCTTGTGGATGCATAGGTCTAAGGGTCATTATCATCCTAGGTAGACCGTGTCACATCACTATACACTAGACTCCAGTTCTCCAAGTCTATACACTAGACTTCAGTTCTTCAAGTCTATACACTCGACTGTAATTCTCCAAGTCTATACACTAGACTTCAGTTCTCTAAGTATATACATTGTTGGTTGCGTTGCAAAGTCCATACACTGGAAGCTCTTCATTTGACGAAGTCTGTACACTGGTCTTTCTGGCACGTTAACACTAAGTCTATACACTTCATTTTTGCAGAAGGGAACAGGGTCGACGCCTGAAGCCTAGAGCGTCCACGCATCAGTAGACGAAGCTTTCACGATTTCTTCTATTGCGTCAACGCCACAAGCAAGCAGCGTCGACGCAGCAGTTAAAGTAGCAGAGACTCTTACAAGCGATGAAGCCCTTCACGAAATCTACCACTGCGTCAACGCCATCAACAAGCAGCGTCGACGCAGCAGCTTAAGACATGCTAGTATAGAAACGTACACGTTCGTGCGTCAACGCCACCAACTGGCAGCGTCGACGCAGCAGTCCAAGAAAGGGACGACTTATCTCTGGCTGCCTTCAATACGTCAACGCTATATGCTGATAACGTCGACGCAGCACGCCTATCTGTTGAAGACTTGATCACTGGATTGCCGGTACCATTGCGTCAACGCAGCAGGCTGATGGAGTCGACGCAGCGGTTAAAAAGATTGAAGAACTCTGATGGTTGCGTCAACTCTCTGGAACAAGTGAGTTGACGCCATCTAACTCCAACTACTGAGCGTACTGGTGCTGGGCACGTGATCTGAGGATAAGGAGAATGCCCAGATGAAGACACGTGTTCTGACAGCTGCTGGATGCTGCCACGTGGTCCGAACTCTTAGGGTGGGAACTATGGAAGCCACACGCACCCTGCTGCTGCTCCAGGTATATAATGGAGCCTTCGTCTTCAGATGAAGAGAGATCGAAGATTGAAGAAAGAGCCTAGAGAATAGAAAGCCCTTTGATCCATAAAAAGAAGCAGTGCAGCAGTGAGAGAGAAAGAGGAAGAGAGCAGAAGAGAAAGAAAGAGAGATAGAGAGTGAGAGAGAGAGCTTGTGGAAAAGAAGGAAGAAACTGATTGAAGATATGTCTTCACTGGACCGTGGATCAGATCCAGGCCAGTCAGCTCCGTTGAGAGCCACATCTGTGTTTTCATCTATTACAGCTTTCGGATTGCTGTGTTATTTTTCGTTTATTGTTTTTCCTTTATTTTTCTGATTATCCTTGGTCTTCCGATTGCCCTGTTAGGGATCGGGTACCTCCTGTTGATTCAGGAGAATGGGAGATCTAATCTCCGGGTTTCAAGTGACAGGTTGTCACTTGTGGGTTGCCCTCTGGTTAGAGGAAGGGAGGCTAGTCCTTCGGTTCTGGGCTTGTGGTTGCAAGTCCAGGTGTCCCTCCTGGTCTGGAGGAAGAGAGGTCTTCAACCTCTAGTTTCCAAGTGGCTCGGAGTCACTTGGGTGTCCCTCCGGTTGGGAGGAAGAGGGGAGTCTGTTCCCCTGGTCAAGCTATGTGGCAGCAACTATTTGCAGACTGAGTCTGCTTGGTTCTAGCATTCGCTAGTGAAGCCTCACTCCGGTTGAGAGTGAGGGGTGGATGTAGGTCTGTGGACCGAACCACCTAAAATCTCTTGTGCCGTGGCTTGTTTGATTGATTTGCTTCCGCTAGATGCTTGGATAGGCACGCCCATGAGTTTGTATTTGAGTTGAAATGAATTAATTCTATTCTGTGTCTCTTTTCTAGCATCCTAGTTTTAATTTGGCCATAATCTGTAGAAGGATACATTCACCCCCCCTCTGTATCCGGGCCAAGCACCCTAACAGTTGGTATCAGAGCAGGTGTCTGCATACAAGGTCCAGCGACCTGCAGATTCGATCTTGCGGTCTTAGGTGCTAATTTGCTTTTAGTGCATCAATATTCCTGTTGCATTGAATTTATCTGATATTTGCTTCAATGGCTTGTCCACCCGTCTTCAGTGGTTTTGATTACAACCAGTGGCACAGTGCTTTACGTGCTTATGTTAAATCTGTTGATCTAGACCTGTGGAAAGTGATTTCACATGGTCCTCATAAATTACCAAAGAAAAGGTCCAAATAGACTGACAGTCATGAATCAATGTATGAGGAGAATCAGACAGCTATAAATTTGATGAAAGCAGCCACTGACAAAGCCTTTCACTCATGTTTCTTTGATTGCAGATCTGCAAGGGATATGTTGGAGATGATGAAGAGAGCCGGGAAAGGAAATCAAACAAGCTGCATGATGGCCAACAGAAGCGATCAAGGCAGCAATCAAACTGAAGAAGATGATGATGATGAGGTAAATCTCTTTGAGAATTTCTCTCTAGAAGATTGGGAGAATGCTTATGCTGAATTATTTGAATCTCATGAACTGTTAAGAAAACAGTATAAAAAATTGAAAAGGGGTACTGGTTTAGATAGTTCAAGCTTTCCTTGTAGAAATTGTGTTGAATTGAAAAATATTCATGATGCTTGTATGTCTGACCTTCAAATACTGAAGAAACAAGTTTCATTATTGAAAACTGAAAATCAAGAACATATAAATGTGATATCTGAAATCAAAGAAGAATTGAACTCAGATAATGATAATCAGACTGTTGTTAACTATCATGACCAGTATGAAAAATTGCTGAAAAACTTTGAAAGTGTAAACTCAGATTTAAACAAGCTGAGATCCGAAAATGATTCCCTGAGAACATCTGCTAATAAAAATGATAACAAATTTGAGAAACTTGAGCATGAGAAAAACTTGCTTGCTGAAAAACTGGAAGCCATCAAATCTGTGAATGTAGAATTACAGAAAAACATTGAAAAGAAGGAAAAAGATTTGAAGGAATTCAAGGCTGAAAGAAAACTTGAAACTAACTCAGAAGATCAGACTCTAATAAATGAGTTAATTCAGAATGACAAGCTTAAGGAAGAAAATGAAAAATTAAAAATGTTGAATTCCACTATGTCAGAGAGACTTCTAGCTTTGGAAAGAGGAAAAAGTATTTGTGTTGAAGATTCTAATAAACTGAGCAATCTGGAACAGGAAATTGACAAATATAAAACTGCTAACAAGGTGTTAACTGAATGTGTGAATTGCAGTGAACAAGAGATTGCCAGTTATGAGCTACATATTTCCACTCTGGAAGATGAAATTAAGGATTTGACAGTCTCCTTGTCTAAATTTGTTGATGGGTAGAAAAACCTAGACAAGCTACTAGGTATAAAAATCAACTCTAGGAAGGAAGGGCTGGGCTACAATAAGATAAACAAGAAGGAACTTCAGAACAAAGTTATGACATCTTTTGTAAGTGGTTCAGACATAGCCACCACCTCTAAAGACAAACAGCCCATTGTTCAGAAAATACTGGGAACAAAGAATAACTTTAAGAAAGACGGACTGGGCTATAGTCCAGTCATGAGGAAGGTCGATGGAGCCAACCTAAAAACTATCTTTGTTAAATCCTCTGAACATGAGAAGCCTTCTATTTCATCTCCAACTCAGTACAAGGCTAAGAAAATAGGAAAACAGGATAAAAACCAGAAAAGGACTGTAAATCAGAAAATAAATGAAAAGGGTTCATCAGTGCATGCTGATCACAGTCCTCACACACACTCACATGCATCTAAAAGGAAGATTATCTGTCATTACTGTCATAAAGTTGGACATCTGATGCATGAGTGTAAGTTGATGGAGAAGGATGATAAGAATGCTAGGAGATCTTATGATAAAAATCCATCACCTCAGAAAAGGAGTGTCACATGCTCTAATTGTGGCAAATTAGGACACTCAATTGCTCATTGCTGGTTTGCTAGTGGTAAGACAACTTTTTATTCATATCATGCTAAATTCCCTGCAAACCAACATGTTTTTAATAAACACAAATCTGTTTCAATGAACCAGCATATCATCTGTTTTAATTGCAACAAAAGGGGTCACAGGGCCTCTGAATGCTGGTCAGGCTTCTTTGAAAGAAATTCTATTTCATGTTTTGAATGTGGAAAGAATGGCCACAGGGCCATTAATTGTTGGCATGCCCAAGGAGGCTATGGCAATAATGAACTCAATTTTAAAAAGAATGCCTCTTATTGCTCTCACTGTAGAAAGCATGGCCATACAGTCAAGGACTGTTGGCACATTCAGGGTGGAAATGTGAATCTCAAACATGCTAAATTCCCTGTAAGACAATTTGCAAAACTTTCATGTTATAACTGTGGGAAGCCAGGTCACAGGGCTGCAACCTGTTGGCTGGCAGGATATCAAAACCAAACTGGTTTTGGCAAACAGAATTTTTATTCTGTTATCAAGAAATCTCATGCTTATGCACATAGAATTCATGCTAACAAGAATGTGCATAAATTAGATCTGAAAACTGCTGCTCCTTGCTATCAAGCTAAAAATGTGCTGAGAAAACCTGCTAGGAGTGATAATGTCATGTCAGGACCCAAGACTTCTTGGGTACCTGTTTGTGCAAAATAAACCTTGTTTTGCAGGTGTGCCTTGGAATGGAATAAAAAGGGTATTAATCCAAGGCACTCAAGAATGAAAACCCCTTCTGAACGTTTCAGGTAAACTTCCTGCTCTTCTTGTCTTTAGTTTTATTGCATTTTTTTTCCATCAGTTGCCATGTGCATTATCTTCTGAGCATACATAGGCTAATTGCAATTGCTTGATAATTGTGTTATGCATAGACTCTGAAAACAAATTACCTTTCGAATTGTCTGAAAAATCTGAACTGCTTATGAGTGTGACTTGAATCATGTGTGTTGCAATAGCTCACTGAATTTCTGAATTGCATATAGGACTGTATGTTGAATAATCATGCATGACCTCAATGGTATATAAATGGTAAGGTACCAAAGGGCAGGGAGGTCTGTCTGGAGGTTCTTACTATGTGTGAGGTGGTCTTTTAGACCAAGTGCTCCGCCTAGTACCATGGGTCATCTTGCTGGTTAAGACAGTCTGAATGTGCATGAATCTTTTGGTAACATATGTTCAGTTCTCAGTGCAAATATTGCATGTTTTCAGGGGGAGTTAGTTGCATATCCTTTGCATAGCTATTCAATGTCGAGTCTTTGCATGTCCCTGCATACATATAGTTCATTGTATCCTCTTATATTGAAAATGTCAAAAAGAGAGTTTGAATGCATATTGTAAGGGGGAGTCAATGCATTGCATATAGGTTGTCAAATGCATACATTTGTCAGATTTCATAGCATATCCTTTCTTATTGACTTAGTTGACAAACCTTGATCATATTCTGAAAATTTTGAGCTTCAAAATCTCTCTTAACAATTGGTATTTCTCCTATCAATTGGTATCGTTTGGTTTCAGAATTCTTTCAGTCCCTCATGAAGATTCCAATGGGCTATCTTGATCATAAATCTGAAAATTTTGAACTAGAAAACTTCTATTATACAGGTTTATGAATGACTGAAATAACTCATGTGGTTTAAGTTTAATGTTCATGGAGTTTGACTTTAAAATCTCTTAAAAATATCTGAAGCATGTTTAATAAACCTTAACCATTTGTTTCATGCTATGTCTTGTGAAAAATCTCTGAAATCTGCACTTTTGAATACATGACTTTAATTGGTTAAGTACATGAAACTATTATTGATTTGAAGTAAATGAATGCCTCTGAAATGTCTAAAGGGTTAATTCTGTCAGAGCAATGACATTGGCCACTGAGAAACACAAGTCCAAAGGACTGTGTCATGAGGTGCCTTCGTTAACTCTGATAAAATTCATTGAAACTCAGGCAGAGCAATGGCATGCACACTGAGAAATACAACTCACTCATTAGAAAATGATTTGTAGTGTGTCATGATGTGTAAGTGCTAACTCTGTTCACATAAAGCATGACAGTTAGTCACACTAGGGGCTTAGGGATATTGGCCTCTAATCAAGGCATATCCTCTAGTTACAATGTGTGCACTGAACTAGAGTGCTCGTAAAATTTGGAGCAAGAAAATTGTTTTAAAAAAATGAAATATCTGAATATTGATACACAAATCAAATTGCTGCAACCCTAGACAAAATCATATGACTTCATAAATACTTGACTTCAATACTAGTGCATGTAACTCTGAAAGAAGTCAATAGATTTGATTGTGTAAGAGAAAGAGAGACTGATCAAGATAATTATGAGGGCTTGGTTCATCTTTATTAAACCATGGTTTTAGATATCAATACAGAATTTTACTGATGAACTCTACATACATCATAATTAAACCACGCTGTTAATAAAGTTCATTCATAAGCTCTTATAATGGAAGACTTTAAAAACATGTTTTGGATTTATGAGAATAATATCCCTTTGAGAATCCAATTGAATTTCCCTTCTTATTCTTCTCATAGGCTTCATTTAGTAAGGGGGAGCTTCATTATTAGATGCATCATGCTGCATAAGGAGGAGTATCTCACTCCTAACTGCATCACAGCGTAGACGCAATGTTACATTAGCGTCAACGCGTTATGCCTCACTGGCCTTTTATCTTGTGTTTTTCGGTTCACTTGCCTCACTGCGTCGACGCAATGCCCCTCTCTGCGTCCACGCATTGCTTCTTATTCATATCTTCTTTACCCGGTTCACCCACTTGAACCGGCTGAACCGTTCACTTAAAGGGTTCTCGAAGTCTCTTTAAAAGCCAAATGAGACCGCTGCTCTTCTTTATTGTTTTTTTTCAAAACCCTTTTTGTCATTCGACCTCTCGTGTCCCCCAAGAATCCTCTCAGCTCTCTCTCCTGCTCGATTCTTCTCCGTGTCATGGATTCTCCAGCATCCACTCAAAAAGGGAAGCAAAGGGCAGAGGAACAACCAAGAAGCTCAGAACCAGCAAGAGGCACAATGGAGTCCCACTCTCTAGTAGCTCGCGAAAGGGGAAGAAGGAAGGAGACGGGTCCACGGGATCCAAGTCCGCCAACCAAAAGGTTAAAGACATCCGCAATTAGAAAAGAGAAGCGGAAGGGCTTATCTTCAGGTTCTGCAACCGGTCAGAAGGATGCTGGTAGCTCGCGTACAGTCACCATGGAAGAACCTCTGAAGGTTCTTATTTCCCGGTACGTTGATGCTACTGATCATCACATGCTCGAAGTTTTTCCTCAGCTGTTTCCTATACTGGACCATCAGGGCTGGTGGTCGTTTGTCTCAACACACAAGACTTACTACCCCACTCTGGTCAGAGAGTTCTACCAGAACTTAAAATATGAACCTTCTGTTCCAAAACTCACATCCAGTGTTAGAGGTGTAAGGTTCGAAATAACAGATAAGCTGCTTGCCAGAGCTTGGAAGGTTCCTAAAGTAGGAGTTCAGCTGCATGATTTTGAGTATGATGCGCATGAGGCATATGAGCTCTTGACTGAGAAACCCAGTAATCTCTCCGATGTCAGGGAGACCTACCTAGGCAGTCTCAAAGCCAATCATTTCCCTTCGCTAAATAGACTGCTCCACCACATTTGCACCTCCATGATCACACCACAGAGCAGTGGAAGAGAAAGGGTGACAGAGATGCAACGATTTCTTCTCTACTGTATGCTGAAGAGAATACAGATTTCCCTGCCGGATGTAGCTATTCAAACAATGGGGTCCTGTCTATCTCAGTCCAGAACCCTACCTTATGCCGCCCCATTAACTGCTGTTTTTCGGAAAGTTGGTGTAGACTTTGGCTCTGAGAAGAAACTTACCATCCCTCGAGGGAATGTATACACACTTTCTTATATCCAAAAGTTTATGGGTTTTGAGGTCATTGATGGTAAGGCTGTCAGAACCCTTCCTAGTCAGAAATCAGCCCCATCAGAGATCGGTCAGGCATCAAAAACAGCCGCTAAGGATGATGATCAAGCACACAGAGCAGAAATACCGATTCCACCTATGGTGAGTGCAGACATGCCAGAGGACAACTCCATTAGGGGAGAGCAATCTTTTGAGGCTTCTGAGGAACCGAGTGGCTCTGTACCTACAGTAGAACCATCTACGTCAGGAGCCATTAAAGTTTATAGAAGAACCTCTCCAAATTCTGATGCAGTTCCACCCCCAGCAACTGTTGAAGAGATGTTGGTGAACATGACTATGATGATGCAGCGTCAGGAGGCCAAGATGGACAAGTTGGTGGAGTTCACAACCCTTCATTTTAACAAGTTGACTGCTCGGATTGTGAATTTTGAAACTTCAGTTTTATGTGAGTGGCGAAATTTCTTACTCACCAAGATGGTGTCTGACCAAGCAACAAGGTCAGTCTTGAAACAGATATCATCCCTCCTTGACAAACTTGCCACTCTGGTACAAGAGATGCACAATCAACAAGGTTCAACCCTTTCCTCTTTTGCCAAAATTATTGATCTGTGCTATGATCTGAAGATAGGGCTCGAAACAATCAAAGGTCCTGTCAGTGCAATCCCTCCAGTCCTCAAAGTTGTGCTAGAGAAGATTGACAAAGTAATAGCCAACATCCACGATAAAGATTCTGTCACTGAAATTGGCAATGTTCGCAACTCTCTAAGTCATCAGCTAAGCGAACTTTCTCAAGAGATCAGAGACCTTCTAACCAGGGACCATTCTACTTCAGAACAGACATCTCGCCAGACACCTCCAGGCACTCAAGGACAATCTTCTCGTCAGCAACAACAACCATCTTCTGCCAGGCGTTACAATCGCTTCTTCCCATCTTAATCTATGTTTTCTACATGCACCCCCTTTCATGATAATGACAAAGGGGAGAGCTTAATGAGCTGCTAAATTTTGTTAATGACTGCTGATTTTTGCTAATGAATGCTGAGTTTTGTGCTGAATTTTGCTAATGAATGATGAGTCTTGTTAATGAATGATAGCATATATTTTCATTTTTGTGACTCATAATTTTTTGTTCAACTGACAAGTAACCATGCGATTGGTTGATGCTAACCATTATGTGATCGCAGAAGTCATTAAAACAGTTTGGGGGTTGTCATCATCAAAAAGGGGGAGATTGTTGTACTCCTGGTTTTGATGATGACAACAGTAAGACTTTGGATATAGACACTTAACCTCCTAATAACTGTTTAATAATTCAAAGGGGTTGCAGGGTGCTCATTGCGTCAACGCCATCAAATGGAAGCGTCGACGCAGCAGTGCAAACTCAAGAAAGAAGCCCCTGGGTGATTTTGTGCGTCAACGCAACGTTCAAGTGGAGTGGACGCATCAGAGCATTGATAGCTTGGGCACAAAGTCTATACATCAGCTGGATCCATTTAGTCTGTACATTGGCATATCTTCTTCAAGTCTGTACATCGGGCACCTTCTTAACAAAGTCTATACATTGCTGTTTGCATTGCACAGTCCATACACTTGAAGCTTTTCATTTGATGAAGTCTATACACTAGACTCCAGTTCTCCAAGTCTATACACTAGACTTCAGTTCTTCAAGTCTATACACTCGACTGCAATTCTCCAAGTCTATACACTAGACTCCAGTTCTCCAAGTCTATACACTAGACTTCAGTTCTCTAAGTATATACATTGTTGGTTGCGTTGCAAAGTCCATACACTGAAAGCTCTTCATTTGATGAAGTCTGTACACTGGTCTTTCTGGCACGTTAACACTAAGTCTATACACTTCATTTTTACAGAAGGGAACAGGGTCGATGCCTGAAGCCTAGAGCGTCCACGCATCAGTAGATGAAGCTTTCACGATTTCTTCTATTGCGTCAACGCCACAAGCAAGCAGCGTCGACGCAGCAGTTAAAGTAGCAGAGACTCTTACAAGCGATGAAGCCCTTCACGAAATCTACCACTGCGTCAACGCCATCAACAAGCAGCGTCGACGCAGCAGCTTAAGAGATGCCAGTATAGAAACGTACACGTTCGTGCGTCAACGCCACCAACTGGCAGCGTCGACGCAGCAGTCCAAGAAAGGGATGACTTATCTCTGGCTGCCTTCAATACGTCAACGCTATATGCTGATAACGTCGACGCAGCACGCCTATCTGTTGAAGACTTGATCACTGGATTACCGGTACCATTGCATCAACGCAGCAGGCTAATGGAGTCGACGCAGCGGTTAAAAAGATTGAAGAACTCTGATGGTTGCGTCAACTCTCTGGAGCAAGTGAGTTGACGCCATCTAACTCCAGCTGCTGAGCGTACTGGTGCTGGGCACGTGATCTGAGGATAAGGAGAATGCCCAGATGAAGACACGTGTTCTGACAGCTGCTGGATGCTGCCACGTGGTCCGAACTCTTAGGGCAGGAACTGTGGAAGCCACACGCGCCCTGCTGCTGCTCCAGGTATATAATGGAGCCTTCATCTTCAGATGAAGAGAGATCGAAGATTGAAGAAAGAGCCTAGAGAATAGAAAGACCTTTGATCCATAAAAAGAAGCGGTGCAGCAGTGAGAGAGAAAGAGGAAGAGAGCATAAGAGAAAGAAAGAGAGATAGAGAGTGAGAGAGAGAGCTCGTGGAAAAGAAGGAAGAAGCTGATTGAAGATCTGTCTTCACTGGACCGTGGATCAGATCCAGGCCAGTCAGCTCCGTTGAGAGCCACATCTGTGTTTTCATCTATTACAGCTTTCGGATTGCTGTGTTATTTTTCGTTTATTGTTTTTCCTTTATTTTTCTGATTATCCTTGGTCTTCCGATTGCCCTGTTGGGGATCGAGTACCTCCTGTTGATTCAGGAGAAGGGAGATCTAATCTCCGGGTTGCAAGTGACAGGTTGTCACTTGTGGGTTGCCCTCTGGTTAGAGGAAGGGAGGCTAGTCCTTCGGTTCTGGGCTTGTGGTTGCAAGTCCAGGTGTCCCTCCTGGTCTGGAGGAAGAGAGGTCTTCGACCTCTAGTTTCCAAGTGGCTGGGAGTCACTTGGGTGTCCCTCCGGTTGGGAGGAAGAGGGGAGTCTATTCCCCTGGTCAAGCTGTGTGGCAGCAACTGTTTACAGACTGAGTCTGCTTGGTTCTAGCATTCGCTAGTGAAGCCTCACTCCGATTTGGAGTGAGGGGTGGATGTAGGTCTGTGGACCGAACCACCTAAAATCTCTTGTGCCGTGGCTTGTTTGATTGATTTGCTTCCGCTAGATGCTTGGATAGGCACGCCCATGAGTTTGTATTTGAGTTGAAATGAATTAGTTCTATTCTGTGTCTCTTTTCTAGCATCCTAGTTTTAATTTGGCCATAATCTGTAGAAGGATACATTCACCCCCCCTCTGTATCCGGGCCAAGCACCCTAACATCCCCCATCTGAACAACGGGCCCCTTCTTGAAGTGAGAGGATAAGGTCCATGTAAGGGGTTTCCCATCCGTCTCGAGCGGTCCTTTAAAGCCTAGACCAAACTTGTGGCTCAATCTTATTATCTTTGGCAGTTTTAGCCTTCCTTACAATTGTGCGCCCAAGCCTTTGCCCTGCTGATAGCCGATATTCCTCATAATCTCCCATCCTTTAGAATGAAAAGGGAGACGTGACGTTGGTACCGAAAGTGGCTTCTTTGGTGTAACACGGGATGGGTCACGCACATCCAGCAGTGACAATATGGGCCGATGAGATAGCCAAACAGAGGGTAGAGAGGCATTAATAGCATCCACTGTATGAAGGACAGGTGTGCTGATCACTTTAATAATCCTCCCATTGGGCTGAAACTTTAGGCATTGGTGGTTGGTAGAAGGCACAGCATCCATTGCTTCAATATAAGGGCGGCCCAGTATGGCCTTGAATGTGGGGTCCATATCGAGGACATGGAATTCCGTGGAGACTGACACAGGGCCTAACTCTGCCCTCAGGATAATCATCCCCTGTGGTGGCCTTTTGCTATTGTCATAAGCCGTGACTGTGATTGAAGAAGGTCTTATCTGTTCTTCATCGACCCCACACAACTGAAGGGTGCTCATAGAGATCACATTTATGGACGCACCTGTGTCCCCTAAGCACGGGTTTATGGACACTTCATTGATTTTTATCGAAACACACAATGTATATTTTCGAGCTTCCTTGGGGGCAAGCTCGTGGTTGTGGAACATAATGGCAGGCTGTGTGTCCGTTGGTGTCAGGACGGCCAAAATCTTCTCTACGGGGAGATCCTCATTCACCATGACCCTTTGGAGATATTCCATTAAGGCCGCCTGATGGGACGCAGATCTCTGGAGTAACTCAAATATGGAGATCTGAGCGGGCGTCTTGTCCATGTGTTTTAACAAATCATACTGTGTTCCAGGGATGGACCTTTCTGGCTGCTCTCCATTGTCTTTCTCTGGCTGAGACTGCTCGGGGTTCTGACTGTTCTGGGGGAAGACCCTATGGAAAATCCTTTCACTCCGGAGCACCATTGCTTGCGGCTTCTGCACCTCCATGGGCTTAGATGTGGGTTTTAGTAAGGGTTTGAGGGGTAGTGGTGGAGGAATAGTAGGTGGAGTAGGTGTGATGGCGGGTGTAGCGATTTTGATTAGGGGTTTATTTGGTGGAGGTAAAGCCTCAGATGTATGGTGGATGATAGAGGGTTTGGAGGGTGGACGCATGGTGGAGGTAGAGGGAATCTCATGTGAGCTATGGAGGGAAAGGGGTCTGGAAGGTGGAGGCAGAGGCAAAGTGGAGGTGGACAAGGCCTGAGATGGATAATGGTTCTGAGACGGATGGTGGATAATGAGTGGTTTTGAGGGCGTTAGTGGAGGCATGGTGGAGGTAGGCGGGGTCACGTACGGTTGACAGATGATGAGAGGTTTGGAAGGCATAGGTGTTGGTGTAGTAGGGGTAGATGGAAAAATGGAGAGGTGAGAGAAGATGAGAGGGTGTGAGGGCATAGTAGAGGGCGTTGGCTGATAGGTCATTGGTGGGTTAGCGGGAGGGGTGCAAATGAGAGGGCGTGATGGCTGTGAAAATGATGAAGGCCGCGCTATAGATTGTGATGCGGGCTGATGAGAGAGAGGTGCTACCCGGGCAAGGCGAGGGGGTTGCCTGATGATAGGGTTGGCGGCTGCGAGAATGGAGGCACTTTCTGAGTGCCAACCCTGCTCTCTCCCAACTTCTGGGAAGGAGGAGAAGGGGTTGACCTGGTGATTGGGTTGTTGGTGCTCCGGTAGTGGGTCCTGGATTATGCCCATGTTAGGCTGTTGTGGTTGGGGCCGCTGAGGCTGCTGCTGTTACTGTGGTTGTTGCTGTGGCTGTGGTTGTAACTGCTGTTGTTGTTGGAACTGTGGCCTAGGAGGAGGTCTCTTGGCTTTGAGAGTGGCGATGTATCGCCTCATTTCATCTCAGTCAATTCCGCCTTCATCATTCATATCATAGATGTAGTCTTTAAAATGAAAACAAGTCTCTATTGTATGTCCTGGCTGCCTGTGGTAAACACAATTTCTGGAGGTGTCAACATTCGGGGGTCACGCGGGCTTCTCCCTTGGTAGAATGAGTGTATTTGAGGCCATGAGGGCGTTGAAAATATCTGCCAAAGTTTTTGGCAATGGCGAGTAATGGGCTCTCTTGGGGCCAATAAGCCGTCTCTGTTGCTGTGGGGGGGCGTAGTTTCCTAGGGGTGGAACCTGGTGGTACTGAGGTTGTGGTTGTTGTTACTGGGGTCGGAGTTGTTGCTGGGGTTGAAATGGTTGAGGCATATGGTTCTGGGGTGGATAATTTTGGGGCGGAGGATGAGACGGGAAGGGACCTTGCTGGAGGGGAAGTGATGTCTTGGGTTGGCTGCATATTTGGCGTTATTGACTGCACTCACCTGCTCATTTGTCACGACTCCTTCTGTTGCTCCACCTGGGACACCAGTGCCTGTCTTTTTGACCACCTTGGGCTTCGGCGGCTCAAACATGTGCATAATGGGGGAGTCTTTTAACTGGGTCTGGATATACCGGGCCCTCTCGTAGAGTTCCTCCATTGTGGTAAGCTTGTTCATGGCCAGGACATGTCTGAACTGTGGGGTGGCATTGGACACAATCATTTTCACTTGTTCGGGCTCTGAGAGGGTATCTCTTATCCTCTCTGCCAGAGACCTCCATCTGTCAGCATAGCGAACAAAATCTTCGTCTGCCCTCATTTTCTCAGCCACTAGGTCGGTAATGGAAAGAGAGGGACCAACCCTATCCCGATACTTTTGCAGGAATTTTCTTTGCACTGCATCAAAATTCTCGGCCTCGCCCGGCTCCAGAGAATAGAACCATTCTAGCGCGGGACCGTCCAATGATCTCCGAAAGAGGTATGCCAGGGATCTCTGGTCATTTTCCCAATAAGAGGATTCATACATGAAGTCCTTGAGGTGAATAAAGGGATTGCCAGTGCCATTGTACCTACGGTACGTAGGCATTTCGGAGGGAGGGAGATGGAATACTAGTAGGATTGGTAGAGAAACCTCGGGGGTGGATTTTACGTCCACCCTTTGCTTTAGGTTGCGAAACTGTTCATCCATTTTATTGAACCTATGGAGGAGTGCTTGGGCAAGCTCCTCGGTAGATGAAGGTGGCACCTGCCACTGGGAAGGAAGATGTCTCCCGGAGACTTGAGGAGGGAACCCTGAATGAGAGGGATATAGCGGCCCTCTTGCAACTGGCCCTAGTTGGAGTGGTGTGTGGGAAACAGCAGGGGTTTGAGATTGTGAAGGGAATTGGAAAGAGGGGGGATGTTGGCTTGCCTGCCCTTGAAGTGAGGGAGAAGGCATGGCTTGTATCGGTGTAGAAGAGGGGATAGCTTGCACCGACTTCTGGAGGGGTGTGATGGCTGGAGCTGACTCCTGGGGAGCGGGAGAAACATATTTCCCCTTTAGAATGGCCTGGAAGACTCGGAGTTGTTCGGAGGTGAGCTCTGTATTGACAAGGGCACCTAACAAGGATGAAATGTCCTGTGGCGGGGAGGCGTCCCCTATAGTTGCCCGTACCTCATGTAGGGGCTCGTGGGAAGGGCCCGAGTCCATAGCATGGACATGTGGCTCAATTGACTGATCACGATCGGAGTGGTTCTCCTCAAAAGACTCGTGAGCCATGCTCAAAGTTCTTCTGGAATGCAAAAACGTACACCAACAAGTAAATAACAGAGATTATCAAACAAGTAGATGATTTTACGCCCCTTTTTTTGTTTCTGTTTTAATAATTTTTTTTTGTATTTTTGACCAGATCTGAAATTCACACAAAAATAGGAAGGACCCTAATTTCAATTTGTTTCACCGCCATGTCAACTAGGGTCACTCGTCTCACCACGAATGGGTCAACTAACTCTGGGGAACTTCAATGGTACAACAGGCCCAGTAAACGAAGAGGGAATCCTTCGCTGTCGGGGACTTACGGAGGTCCCGGTGGAGGAGATCCTAGTCCGTCGAGAGGAATTCCCGAACGGAGAGTCCTTCCTTCATAGAGAGAGGGTGATCCTTAGAAAAACTAAAAAAATGGGATGGATGTATGCAATGAAGTGCTGACAGATATATAGAACACGACAAAATAACAAAGACAACAGAGGTATAACAACACCCAAGATAGATAATAATGCAAACTACAAGAAATCACAAGGGTAACTAAAAGAAAGCGAAAGAAGGTCCCACCGTGATCGTCAAGATGTGAGCGACGTCACGCGGAATGTGGCGGGGAGCGAAGCGCGCTCATTTTGTTATAACACAGAAAGAGAGAGAGATAGAGACCACCACAGGAGATTGCTCCGACGGGGTATGCAGAATAGATATGGCGTAATAAAGGCGGGGATTAAACGGCCATAGTGGGAAATGACTCTCCGCGACCTCGGGGGGATGGGGATGGTGCAGAATTTAAAAGACGGGAATTTAAACGGCCATAGTACCTCCACGGGAGATTGCTCCAGTGGGATATAGGCCTCGAAGAGATGAGAATAATGTAGAATTTAAAGAACAGAATTTAAACGGCCATAGCACCGCCACAGGAGATTGCTCCAGTGGGATATAGGCCTCGAAGAGATGAGAATAATGTAGAATTTAAAGAACAGAATTTAAACGGCCATAGCACCACCACGGGAGATTGCTCCAGTGGGATATAGGCCTCGAAGAGATGAGAATAGCGCAGAATTTAAAGGACGAAATTTAAACGGCCATAGCACCACCACAGGAGGTTGCTCCAGTGGGATATAGGCCTCGAAGAGATGAGAATAGGGTAAAATTTTAAAGACAGAATTCAAACGGCCATAGCGGGAAGTGACTCGCCGTGGCCTCGAAAATTTGATGTGATCGCCAGGGGATAGAGACCCCAAAAATAAGAAGAGTGATCGTGTTTACCTCAAAAGCGAAAAATGGTGGGTTGCTTCTTCCTTTCCTTTCGGTCGGCCAACGGAGAGGTCCTTCTTTGGTTACCCTTGCGAAAACAGACAAAGAGGAAATGAATCAGAAAAATGGCAGTGTAGTATTAATCCTTTGTGATGGAAATAACGAAATCATGGCGAGACACACACCTGGTTGGTGTTGTTTTTAAACCCCTCTCGGACACGAGTAGGAGGAAAATGTTATGATGGATGAAGGATCGTGCAAACATGCATAAAATAGAAGCGAGATGATAAATGGCGGATGATGCATGCAATAGAAATGGCAAAAGAGAAAGGGGGAGAGTGGCTTATTGAAGGCGCCGATGACGTGATCCGGCGGAGCTCCGACAGCGTCGGGACGTCGTGGAAGCACGGTGGATAAAGATTGCCTTCCTTTCGCGAGCGCGGGCACCCGAAAATTCGACAGAACCTCCTCCTACAAAACCCACGGGTTAGAAAAGAATCCGGCAGAGTTTCCCTCTCCTCTGTCGGATCTGAAGCTCTCTGATTTCGAGGGAGGGGGTCCCTATTTATAGGGAAAAAATTTATTGGGGCGTCCATGGTCCTGGACGCCTCAATGTTGAGGCGTCCAGCTGACTGGACACGCCCATTATTATTTTTATTATTTTGTTGTTGATTGAGGCGTCTAGGACCCTTGACGCCTCAATGAATTTCCATTAAAACGGCACGGAAAGCAGTCGACAGCGGGGAAAGCGAGTGGTTTCGGCGCCTAACTTTGACTTCTAAAACACGTCTAGGATCAATGACGTCTTCATGATTGGATTTATTCGAAACGTCAAACTAGTCGGTCGGAGCGGCGCCGCCCGCGTGTTGCACGAAGCTCTGAATGAGGCGTCTAGGGTCCTGGACGCCTTTAAAAGAGACGTCTAGTTACCCTGCCACTTTTAAAAAAGAAAAAGAAATATTTAAAAAATAATAAAAAATAATAAAAAATATTTTTATGAAGGCGTCAAGGTACCTTACACCTCAATATTGAGGCGTCAAAGCAGCTTGACACGTCAAAGATTTTTAATGAAAAAATTCAAAAAAATATAAAAAAAAATCAGAAAAATAAGAAATCACCAAAATAATTAAAAGTGTGAAGACAACCTTGGGGTATCATAGTGTAATATGAGATTTACTCACGGTAATGTCAAAAAACGGCGTGTCTACAACTGGTTGAAAGCCTGCACCGAAAAAATTAGGCCACCCGTTACCGGGAACCAGTAGGCCTACCCAAGCCAACGGGGGGCAGCGGTACTACAAGGCCAACACATTATGAAGGCCACTCCGGCGTACTGGCCATGCCTTCAAACAGACGAGTCCACCGCCGTCGTCCAACCACATGGCCTTGTCTGCAAAGCGGAGGAGTCCTCCCCTCGGCTCAAGAAATGCTTCGATCCAAGCTTGCCCAGTGGAAGAAGGGAAAATAGTTCCCTACCCTTCCTTACGCCCCTTCCTACCGGGAGATAGGAAGATGTTCCAGCAATGGGGAGCATCTCACCAAGAACCTGCAGAAAGCAAACGAAAGTTACATATTATAGAAGCAAGCGACAGAAACTGACTGAGAGATAGAAGACCGCAATACCCAGAGACTTCTCGTCCCCTCAGGGACGAAACTTGTCCTGCTCAAGAAGCAGGACTCCCCTGCCGGCATATAGGCGGTTAACCTTCTCTAAGGCCTCCCGCCAGCCGTCCAGGTACCTGAGCATGTACTGCTCAGAGGCCGAGCCACCCTCTCCAGACGCAGGCCATGGCCGCCACGGTACCGGCGCTGGGTCTCTCCGGAGGACCAAAGGTTGACGACGAGCTTGCAAAAATTCGTCATCCGACGAAGTACCGGACTCTCCCGATGACATCTCACAGGAAGGCTACCCCCAAGGGTTCTCTAGTGTGAAGCTGATCGCCAGAACACTGCGAAAGCCACCATTTATAGGAAGCGAAGTTCCCAGAAGAACGAGGGCTCCCACCGCCTCAACCAAATCCATGGAAATTGAAGCGACGGATCCCGAAAGTCGCGCCCCTTCAGAGCCCTCATCAAGGATGCCGCTTCATATCCCCTGAGGATCTCGCGACAGTTCAAAAAGAGGGAAGTACACAGAAGAAATCTCAAGTTTTACGAACAAAGGGAAGGTGTCCATTTCTAAGTAAGGAAATTACAAAAAAAGGCTACTGCCTTGGAAAATGTAGATAGAAAAGGTAATAAAGAAAAAACAGCTAGGGGCATCCTCTCAAGGGCCTGCCCTAGTTACATCATCACGTGCCCTGGACTCAGCAGGCACACGTACAGTAGCAGCACTGGGAGAAGGTGGCTCGTCGATCAAGTCCACCACAGCAACGTCTGCGGGTGCTCGCTCACCCGCACTCGACACCGACCTCTCAGCGCCCGCCTCTACAGGGTCGGGCCCCTCCTCTCCGACATCAGCCTCTGAGCCGTAAGGAGTCGAAGGAGGGGGGATGTCCGGGGCCGCGAGACCAAGAGCCTCCGTTGTGGCCTTCACTGTAGCGCTCCAGCCCTCCCGGAAGCTACGGTCACGGGCTGACCCGTAGTACGCCAAGGCCGCCTTCGTCAGCTGGTCCCGGTAAGCCGAGGAGGAGCAAAAATTCTCCACAGCTTCCTCACCAGCCGAGGACAGGGACATGCGCAGCCTGGCAAGCTCTGCCTCGACCTCCTGGGCACGGGCCTCCATGGCTCGGATTGCCGCCTCCGACTTAGCTGCTCGCTCCCCGGCCGCATCAGCCCGCGCCCAGAGGGAGTCCCAATCGCGCTCCATGCCGGCAAGGGCCGACCCTAGCTGAGCCAGCTGTTCTTGGAGCCCGACGTTTGCAACTTCAGACTCCTTCAGACGCCCTTCGGCCTTCGCCTGAAGGACTCGGCTGGCCCCCAGCTCGCGGACGGCATTGATAAAACGGTGCCTCCACAATTCGAAGGCACTGACGGCCAGGCACGCGCTTCTCGCGGCGACGGCCATCAACTCATCCGCGGTCCCGGGACCGAGCTCCCCAATGTGCTCGTGCCAGCGAGCACTACGCACCATAAGATCGACGACAATCGCAACCCCGGGTAGCCCCGTCGTCAAGTCCTCGGGCTACGAGGATTGCCCACGCGAAGGGACCCTCGATGGGGGGAGAACACATACTTCAGTAGCAGCAGGAGCTTTGCCTATTTTGCGCCCCCGCCCTCCGGAGGCGGTCACCGAAACAACAGCTGCCGGCACTTTAGACGATGGCGGTGGAGGAACACTGGGGGGAGGCGCCTCAGAAGAAGGCGGGACACGGCTCCTAGCCGGGGTCGAAGCTCTCCCTCTCTTCCTCGATCGGCGGCGACTATCCATCTCCGCCAGCTCGTCATCAGTCAGAAAAGCCCGACCACCGCCAGCCATGGCGGACTCTTCACCAGGTGCGCTAGGAGGGGATTCGGGGGAACTCTGCCAAAGGCTAGGCCCTCCGCTGGCCACCGACGCTTCAGGTGAACGCACCTGAAGAATGCCAACGAGGATCGGATACAGCAACCTCCCCGGGGCGAACGCGACCTGGGCTTGGGGGGCGACGACCGACACTTGACCGGTGCCTGGGATGACGTGGTCCACGGGACGAGGAGCGAACCGCAGCAGCCGGACGGTCTTGGGGGTCCAACCCTGTGCTTCAGCCACCCCTAAAAATAAGGATAAGGTTAGTCATGCACCAGTCACTACCACCGCGACCTTGCGGAAAGATAAAACCAGTACCCTGCGGCAACGGAGGACACAACCCCAGCTCTCGAAGTAGCGTCGGGGTCAGAACGAGGTCTACATCAGCAAGGGGATACCGAGAAACAGCCTTCAACTTCCGGCGGTCCTCGACACTGAGGGAAGGCTTCAAATCACGCCAAGGGCGAGGAAAGCCACTGCGCATCCAACTATCGGAGGCCCTTTCCCAATCCTTCGACTTGATGAGGTACACGTATCGCTCCGCCCAACCTTTGTGGTTGGACGCGGTACGGGAGACTGTGATGAAATGGTCGTGGGCACGGGCCTTGAAATAGGTGAAGTAGGTGTTGGATGGGCAACTCTGGAGGAGGAAGAAGTGCCGGAATAGATCGACACTCGACTCCACCGACGCTCTATGACAAGCATAGACAAACCCATAGAGGATGATGTAAGAATTGAGGGTTATGCCCCCAGGGTCCGCCCATAATGGCGAAGGACGGCTGAGATAAAAGGATGAACCGGAACACGGAAGCCCGCCTGAAAGGAGGCCACCGGAATCATGATCCCACCGGAAGGGTGACTCATTATGTCATCTCCCACAGAGGGGAAGACGATGTCATACTCAGGGGGAACCTGGAAGGCCTGCCGCAGGCCATGGAATACCCTATAGGTCACTAAGGGTGGGGAACCAGGCTGACTAGTGCCCGCACTCGAGGTGCTCGGCATACCACCCCGACCGTGAGACACCTCCTCCGAAGAGGAGGAATCGACGCTGAGGACTCTCCTACGCGGAGGCATCACTACTAAAGGGGAGAAACACAGAGAAAGAAGAATCCTCACCAGGCGAAGGGAGGAAGACGCCTACAACGGAATGCAGAGACCATCAAGACGTGGGTAAGGCTTGCGAGCGATCTTGCAGCGCTTTTTATAATCGCCCATTACAGATCGACGATTGTCCCCTGGGGGTCAGATGAAGGGACGCCGGTCGCTACGGCGGTACGGCTACCGAGGCCAGGTGACCGTTCTGAGCCCACATCCCCAGAACAGGACAAGACCCGGAGTCATCATTGCCAGTGTGGCTTCTGCCACCGCCAGAGGCACCTTGTGCGCCAAGCAGGCTCTCGAAGCCACCAACTCCCGTCATACGAAGAAATCATCTTCGGATCACACCCTCCAGAAGAACCCTCTCTTGGGCTACTCTCAGTCCCCTGCAAGTGCTCGGCAACTAAGAGTAGGGGGGAAGTGAGGAGGGTAAATCTGGTTTGACCCAGAAACGGCCCAATAATGGGCGGCCCACTAAGGTTTGGGCGGGCTAAGCCCAGGCAAGGGACGAGCACGCATGCTCAACCCAATAAGAGGAGGACCGGCCCAGTAAAGCATCGGATTCCACGACGCACAACAGCCATGGCCCAAGCGTAGTTCTCGCCGGAGGACACTCCGACGACCAACCGTTGCCCCCACGACGTCGGCC
This sequence comes from Amorphophallus konjac, assembly GCA_022559845.1. Classification (NCBI taxonomy): domain Eukaryota; kingdom Viridiplantae; phylum Streptophyta; class Magnoliopsida; order Alismatales; family Araceae; genus Amorphophallus; species Amorphophallus konjac. Next base: position 94,507,665 of record CM040129.1, on the reverse strand, counting down.
TTGACCCCGTAACGGGCGAGCACACGCCATGAGCGCCGTAAGACTCGTCCAGGGACCGGCCGGCGCCGAGGCTATCGCCCTCCAACGGGAAACTCCCGCCAACATAGCGGAGGAACATTACTCTACTAAGGAGACACTTCCCTCTCAGGGGATGAGGTCCCTCTCTCCAGGACAACCCATATAAAAGGGACTTCGACAGAAGAGAAGGGACACGGGAGATTCTTCTACTAAACCCTATACTACTACGCAAGAGGAGAAAGGTTGGATACTTCTGCCATACGAGCTTTCTACTGAGAATAGAGCAACCCGACCTGCAACTATGATAGAGAGGCTATCGGCTACGACCAGAGAGAATCTTCCTCCTGCACGGCCTTACCACCCAGCGAGCACTCTCCGAGTACCCGCTGGGAGCGGCGAGCATGCGTGCAGATGACCTACACGCCTCTTGGATCAACTACTACGGCCTCTACTTCTCTTTTACTTAGCTCTTCTCTATTGATCATTGAATCCCTTACCGATTTAAGTATCGGAGGGTTGTCCCCTATGGTAACACCCGGGACTCCTTCTGACGTCTCTTTGGTTTCTTGGTGTTTGCATGCTTCCACGGGTGCGAGACGATTTCTCCAAGAAATAAATAGAGAAGATAGTATGTGGCCTAGGAACCATTTTCCTGTCGCTACACTATCTAATTAATATATTTTAATAAAAAATATTTAAAAAATATGTTAAGAAATAATATAGTTTTGACACTTCTCCCTCTCTAACGTGAATGGGGGTGAGTTGGGGGGAGGGGTACTGGACAAAACGGTTACTCCAATTTGGATGTTTTATTTTCTTGATATAATTACACGTTAGTGAACCATTAGATCTCCACCTAGGGTATTAAACGGCCTTGATGAAGGACCCATGGAAGGCCTTCCATGGGGCCGGCCCCATGTGATTAACTCCGCGCGCGCGTATATATATATATATATATATATATATATATATATATATATTCACCCCGCGGTGACGCACACGCTGCCAAGGAGGAAGACGACCCCATTTTGTACGTCGTCCGGTGACTTATCATGCGCCCACCCACTGTATACACACACGCACACACCAGAATATATATATAAGTGATCCTCAGCTGGTTGTGGCTACCTGCCCGCTCTCCTCTCTATATATAGTTATATATGTTATGTGGTCAGATTATCCACGGAGAAATTAAGAAGGGTAATTATCGATCTTACTCATGATGTGTTGGCGATATAGATATGTCAATGGTCTTATTCAATTAGATTAATTCAGCGGAATATGGCCGAACTAGCTAGCTAGAGTCAACCAACTGTCACATATCACACACTTAATTATATATGTATATATATGGGTGAGTGATCTGTTCCTGTTCAGCATTGTGGTTCACTAGCTAGCTGTACACGGAGGTCAGACCAAATTATAGATCGACTTGGGTTGCTGGAGAATTTGGCAAAAGATACATACAGGAGACATATAATTAACCTCTTCATGTGCTGCACATATACGTATACTATAAAAACTTATTATAGCATCTATATATAATGATCGATATATATTCACAACTCATAATTTAAGTGCAGAACCTATTATCTAAATTTTTTTTCACTTTTTTTTATCCACGTCCTTGTGACTATATATATTAATTAATTAATATAGCCGAAATAGACGTACGTGCATGGCCATCACCCAGCAGTGCCGAGTGCTAAGTGCCGAGTGCTCAACGGGACATCCAATGTATGCTCCATGCATTATCGAGGAATGGAAGAGACCAATAATACCCACCCACATCTACGTCCCTATAGTTAGGTTAGCTTAGCTATTAACAAGGACTGTAAAGAGGTCAGATCTATACGATAGTCGACTCGCGGGTCTGACCAAATTTTAGATCGAGTCGTAAGATCTTTTTTGATTCACGAATCTTTAATCATATTTAAAAAATATAAAATTAAATATATTTTTTATTTTTTATTTAAATTATCGGATCGGATCGAACTTTAATCAGACTTTACAATTTTTTAATAGTGTCGGGTCCGTCCCAACCCGACTCAACATAACTCGAGCCTAGATTAGACTCGGACTTTAATATTGATAAGTCAGGTCAAAATCGGGTCGACTTAAACTCGACCCAGACCCGACCCATTGACAACTATACTATTAATACTACGAGTTGGGAGTCCAACCATATATATATATATATATATATATATATATATATATATATATATATATATATAGAGAGAGAGAGAGAGAGAGAGAGAGAGAGAGAGAGAGAGAGAGAGAGAGCAGGCAACACGCCTGATAAATTAATCCGCATGCGTGCAGTGTCAGCAAACAAACATTCCCAGTCTTCGATCTCTCCACACAAAAACAAGTTACACCAAGAACACCTGTATTCTTTTCTTCTCTCCGAATACCTCAGGGGTCGATATGTACTGCAGGATTCTGCGGCTACCGATGTCTCGATCGGGAAGATAGTCAAAGCCGGCCTTAATTAACTGAACGGACGTCATTGATGCGCTCCATCATATCTTAATTAACCTTCTAATTAATATATTTGACTTATCAACGGACGGACGAATGGTTGCTTCAAATTGTTCGTTGCAAAGAGAGAGCTGCAGGTCTTCGATCGGGTCTCTCTGTTTATTCCAGATGGATCGATGGGTGGATGCGATCTTGTGAGTGCATGAGTTGTTGGGCCGGGATCCCTCGTGTAAAATCTCTAAACGTTATATAGTAATGAGCTTACGGCACCAGATCCTGCTGATCCCAGCAATGCCCCGGTTTTTCTCTGCGCCGACGGCATGCGGTCCTGTCCTGTGGGTTAGCTCTCTCTCTATATATATAGATATTTATGAATATATATGTAGCGGAAGCCGCCCGCATACCTTCCTTTTTCAGCTTTCCTTATACGACAGCAGGGCCGGGGAAGGAGGAAGAAACGACCACTTCAAATCGTCGACGTGTTTGCATGCATACCACAATAACGGTGGAGGGTCTAGCTTTGGCTTCCATCTCCTAATCCTCCCTCGTTGTATGAATATATCTTGGACTTGCTCGTCCATATCACAACATCTCATACGATAGGAGTAGACCTTGCACGTGGCCGGAAGCAAAATGAATTAAGGGCGCCGGAGAGGATCTCTAGAGTGCCATTAGATACATATATACATGTATATTTATATGTATCTCTCCAAGAAGTTGGCTTGCATTGGTGTACCTATATATATCTGTCCGAAGATATGGTATTCTATAAAAGGCCACAGCCACAAGGCTGGAAACACATTAATTACTCCTTTTGCATATGGGTTAATTTTAAATGCTCGAGAAGAAGAAGAAGAAGAAGAAGAAGAAGAAGAAGAAGTTCTCCATGGTGTCAGCAGAAAAGCTTCCAGTTGGTAGCAGGTAGATGGGGGGGGGGGTCCCGCCCGGAGATGGGAGAGGCCATTAATTAATTGCCATTAATTAATCAACTTTGTTAGCTTATAATTAATTGGTTCAAAAGGTTAATTTGGTATATGGAAGTAGGAGAGGAAGTTAAGATAATGGCCTTTTGTCTCCTTCTCAAACGTTTAATTATGTGGTCATGGATAACTGGTCAGTGTTTCTTTTGCTGGATTAATTAATTTTCAGATTAGCTGGTGAAATTTCTCATCTTACGAGTTTTATGTTTCGTATACATCGAATTCGATGCATAAAGTCAACTCAAATTGTAACTTTCTATCTCATTGGCTCCCTCAAAAGTTGAAATGACTGTTTTATGTCAAAAAAGGACGTCTCGCGTCAAATCCGTACGGCCCCGCGTCAGATCTGTCCGTCCCATGTCACTTTTTCACTCGGCAAGAAAACACATGAGTGAAATATTTTGTAAAACTAAAATATTTTATTACGGGAATGGAATATTTTATTACAGAAATGAAATATTTTATTTGAGTACAGAAATGAACGAATGAAATATTTTTTAGAAATGAAACATTTATTACATGAACGAAATATTTATTATAAAGATATATAAAACACTATAAAAATGAAACATTTTGTTATAAAAATAAAATCTAACAAAATATTTCAATTCTATATTAAATGTTTCATTCGTATAACAAAATATTTCAGTCCTACAAAATATTTCACTCCTGTATTTTTTCGCTGACCAAAAAAATGGGCTGAACTGATCTGTCATGGAGCCGTATAGGTCCGACGCGGGGTGTCGGACAAAAATGATCATTTCAACTTTTTTTAGACCAACTGAGAGAGAAAGTTACAATTTGAGTTAATTTTGTGCACCGAAATTATTACTCTATATCAAATGCATGCGATCATCTCACACCTTCCTTTGGGGTGGTGGGATGGGTGAAGTGAGAGCGTCTCTTAGAAGTTTAAGCACGATCAAATAATTAAGAATCTATATATACATAGTAAGTTTAGGTGTGAATTCTCTTCTAATTAACACGACAACAGTACTTTTCATTAACTAATTGTCCGGTGGTACTTCTAGGTTCAATATTAATTGTTAGCTTCGACGATTACAGCATTTGGGAGAGTACTATTTAATTGCGAGCTCCATTGGTCATATATAAATAGCATTTGTGAGCATAACTAACTGATTAATGTAGTAGCTTGTGATTAAGGCCTACAAAAGAACATAATTAATTGTCCACCACTTAAATGATCGAGTTTGACAGCCTCTTGTTCATGTTTATCACGTTGTGCAAACTGTCTGTAGTTTTCTTAAATGTGCCGTACGTACGCAGCAGAGAAAAATTAAGGGGAAAAGCCAGCCAACATAAGTCATCAATCGGTTGATGGTAATTAAAGCAACTTTTTTATTACAACTGCTCGTGGAGTTATTATGGTAATATGTGCGTGGGACTTCTTTCTCAGGTTAATGATTTCTGAGCCACACAATTCCCTATACCAATTATTTATGACGAGAATTTGAGAGTTACGTAGTAAAAGGCCATTTAAGAAGGGGAAAAAAAATCAGAGAACATCGGAGAGAAGAAAAATACTTTCACAGAATTTCTCTAATTTTTCTGCTACTTTCCTTTCTGATCGGTAGTCCCGACTCCCGAGGGCCCTATATATGTTCCTGGAAGAAAGAAGAAAAAGTTAGGGACCGAGAATTTCAGCCATTACTTTTCATCAACTTCCCACTTGAATTGCAGAACCATTTTTTAAACCCTTAAATCTGGGACTTCTAATTGCATACTAAGTGGATTGTCTTTCCTCCAATATATGCACTCGTGCTTGCTAGCTACTTGCCTAAACTACCTTAGTATCTTAATTTATAGAGTTCATATATTGTTATTTATTAAAAAGTTTATGAATAAATCAATCCAATCTATTGTCTATCATTTTTTTCCATTTATCTGCATATGGCTATTCTTTTTTTTGACAATTCACACATCTATTTATTTATACATCTGTCTATCATTAATTTATTTATCTCTATGTCTACCTACATACACTAGCTATTTAACTGACTGTCAATTGATCCCTTTTCCACATTGTGTTTGCCCAAATTTCTTTTATGTGTCTGTCTATCAACCTACTCACGAACAACAATGACCATACATGTTAGAGAAATATCTTTTCTCATAAATTTATTGTTTTAGATTATGACAATAAAAATAATTACTCATCCCAATTTCGCTAAATCAATTTATAGGTTTAACATAATTCAAGTCTCCATAAACTTAGATCAGAAGCAATTAAATATCTGCGATCGATAGAATTAAATAAATTTGAATATCGTCTACGTACGTAAACAAAATGCTGAGTGATAGATGATATATCGTCTAATCAAACTCAATATACATAATATTCCATCTAATAAGTAAAACGACAAGAAGTTAAGTTAGACGGTCTTCCGTCTGAATCTCTAGGATAGATGGAACGATAGATGATATATCGTCTAACGTAAATGGGATAGACAGATCATTAGATAATATATCGTCTAAGTGAAAACAGATAAACGATACTCCATCTAAATGGGTAAAGTAGCATTAGACGATATTTCATCTAAAATCTTTAGTTAGACAGAACATTAGACGATATTTCATTTAAAACAGAAAAGACAGACGATGCGAGAGTTGATACATGCATCTACGTCTAAGAGGAAAACGACAAAAAATCATAATAGATGATACATTGTCTAACTAAAGAGAAGCGTTAAACGAAACTTTATCTAACTCACGATAGATGATGAGATAGACGATATTTCGTCTAAGTGGAAAATGACAAAATTTGCGATAGATGGATCTTCATCTACCGTATGAAAATGAAGCATTAGATGCATAGATAGATGAAGTGATAAATAAAATTGCATCTAATCTATCAAGTTGAAGCAGTAGCCGATACCTCATCTAATAGAACTAGTACAGATAGGCGAAACATTAGACGATACTTCGTCTATGTGAAAAATGACAAAAACTAAATATAGATGATGCTTCGTCTAATATAAAAAGTAAAAATAGAATATTTAGACGAATGAGTAGATAATATTTCGTCTACTTTCATTAAAGGACAAAATCTCATCATCTTAATTTTATCTTCTATTCAAATAGGTGATATATATATTATATTTTTGAATTGGAATGACGTTCACTGCACTCACAAAGCAAGTGAAAGCTTAACAGCCAATCAGATCTACCGAATGTTATGACTGGGATCCGACCGTTGAAGGCAAATGTAGCTAACAGATATAATGAAGTCTAGAGTTATAAATAACTTGGAGTTCAAGAACAACAACAAATGAGCTAATTTCGTTGAGCAGAACGATCAATCATCTTCAGTCATTTTTTTGGCAGTAAATTGATCCTTGAGCATAGGCTTCCCACGCATTCAAGCCAAGGGAAGACTTCACCGCATTGAAAGCATCATCCCAAAGGTCTCTTGTCATGTGAAGTATTGAAGAGAAGGAATATACAGTTCTACGACATTCCTACTGTCCTCTTCCTCTGTCTATCTATCAGTTAATTCATTTTTCTTTGCGCGTTATAATTTCCACCATCTACTCATCAAGGTGCACAACTGTGAATTTTTAAATCTGTCTAAAGTAATAGTGTATAGAGCATTAGTTACTTGGAGTTAACCAGCAATGGGTGTGTTAGGTTGGCCTGCTGATCCTGTGAAAATCAGCTCGGTGGCTAGATCCTAGAAAGTTAGTAGGTGCGAAACTACCAGAAAAATTAGGTCACTAGGGTGACTGTTAATTCGCTGTAACCGTAAAACTAGTTGGGGTTGCTAGTCTTGGAAATTAAATGTAAGATTCGCTGATTATACTTGATAAGATCAGATGGGGAGTCAGGTCCTGAAAAATTAGCAGTTGTAACCTTAGCTGATAAGGTTAGTAAAATCCTTTGCCCGTTACAAAGGGATTGTCGTAGTTCTGTCAGAGAGGATAAATTGAACCGGTATAAAATCTAAGTATCTCTGTGGTTTACTTGCGATTCTACATTCTTATTTCCACTATATTTCAACGTTAAAATTTTAATACATAACTATTTTTTATTTATCACACTTGTTCAACCTTCTCTAAGATGTGCCTAATTACTAACAATACAAGATGTCATCAAACGGTAAATATCTCCTCTCCAAATTCCTCCTCTAGGCTCTCCCACCTCCACAGGGTGCCAACCAAAGTGCCATCAAATACATGGTTCCACCAAAATTTTTTCCGAACTTTTCTTTTCTTTTGACGAAGTTAAACTTTTCTCGTACCCAAAACAAAATGTTCTGATATCCTTCCCGACCTCCACTTTGGTTCCTCCAGAAGACAGACACGGGGGAAGGTGGAAAATTAGAACGAAGCTCCACCTTCCAAGGTTAGCTAATTATTTTTTGGACACTTTGGAGTTTGGGCAGCTGTTCCCTTCCAATTTTCAAAGGACTCCCCTAATGAACGCTATTAAAAACGTTGGATGCTAGCTATGACATAATCTAAGTGCGTGCGAAACCCAAAAATGGCTTTAGAGAAAGCTTTAATCCTTCATTTTTTAAAGTATTTATAATAACTCTCCTCTTAACGTGGGTTCATGAACTATCAGAAATATTTTGTCTAGTTGTTGGGACATAAACACTTGAATCTCTCTCAGGCTCTCTTTGTTAATTGAACTATCGGGTGGATGTCGAATTTGATGAGAGAGAATGAGAGGGGCCCACACTCTCCCTTGCACACACACGCCATTAATCGAATTTGGGCACCGTGTTCGATCGAGAGGAGTCTAATCGCTCGGTTAACAAAGAGGGCCTCGAGGTTTTAGAGAGTGGATAATAATTAGTTCAGAGTCAAGGAATAAGAAACAAAAACTTGACCACGGGCAACAGTAATTGTATATTTAATGTGTACCCTGATAATATATACTATTATTTTCAATTATTACATCTCCTACGTACTTCTATCACTGTCAAAATTTGAAGTAAAATTCCATATATAAGAGTAGCATTGAAACGCAGCGGAAGTGTACAATACAAACTCTCGTGACCATATATATGGTAGAATGACAAAAGATTCTAAACATGTATTTGTAATTATCTATTAATCATGCGAGACTTTAATAAATATCAACCGGTGAATCTCTCCTTCTCTGTAGCTCGCTTAAAATAAATTTATTTTAAGGTAACTTAGATGACAGAGAAACTGTAAAAAGACCGTGAGATACCCAGGAGATATTGTTTTCTTTATATATGGAATACGCGGGACAATATAAGGAATCGACAGAATGCAGAATATCTGATGGATTCCGTAGAAAGATCCTCTGTGCACGCGGACGCCGCCACGTTCAACCGAGCACTGTGTCTGTGTGGGGACTGGAGCATGCCAGGTCCCTCGTGGGGACTGCTGAATGGATCATCTCACAATTTTGTACGTAGCGAAATTCAGAGGGTCGTTGAGGGCACACCTTTGGCGCCTTCCCCCCCCCCCACCCTCTCTCTCTCTCTCCCCCCCCCCCGCAACTCCTCACTCATACTTTTTCGACACACTTTCTCTCTCTCTCTCTCTCTCTCTCTCTACAGTCTTCACGGACACGTTTCTTCAACCCCCCACCCCCCCTCTGCTCCATTAAAACCCTCCGCCTCCGCCCTCCCCTCTCCCCTCTCCCCTCTCCCGCCCTTCCCTTGAGATCCGAAACTTCCAGAGCTTCACAGGGAGAGAGAGAGAGAGAGAGGCTGGGAAGGTGGAGAAAGAGAGGAGTCCTCCCCACAACCACTGTAGCCCATTTTTCGTTGTGGCTGCCGCACCGGGGTTGCCTGTGGTGAGTGGGTGCTCGCGGGAGGATGGTGTCGGGCCTTCACGGCTTCCGGGGAGGTGGGATGGACGTGGAATCCGGCGGCGGCGGTGGCGAGTCCCGGGCCTCCGGTTGGCTTGTGAGTTCTCCTCTGCGAACTGCCTGCCCCTGGTTTACCGGATTAGTCCGCTTTTTCTATGACCAGTAGAGAGTTTTCGCGGAGGCTTTGCCGTCGTAACTGCCCGTTTAGTGAAATATAAGTTGTTCATTTTTGTTCTCTTCTCGCTTGGAAGTTGTGGAGTTCCGTGTTCGATTCGATTTCCAAGGACTTATTTTTCTTGCTCTTGTTCTTGTTTTCCTTTCTGTGAATTTGTACTCTCTATCTTGCTCTGTTCCCTCTTTTGTGGAAATTTGTGGTCTTGCTGAGTCTTGCAGTAAAAGGGTGGGAGCAAAATTAACGAGGGGAGGGCACAGTGTGGCAAAATGAGTTCTACTTCGCTTATGGCCCTGTTCAACGCTACAAGTCACTATTGTGTTAGTAGTGTGTTGTTCTGTTCTTCCCGCGTGCTGTGTGTATGATGGTACTGCAGAATCGAACTTTGGTTAATTATTGTTTGTTCAACTGGTTAACTGATGAACGGATATAATTATTCAAAAACTTTCTTTTCTAAAAGTTTTTTCTTATTTTACTTCATCAAAAAAAGTATTTGGTTTGTTGGTAGCACTCTGACGTGCATGTTAGCCAGATTCCTTGTTTTTGCTTGTGTGAGTGAACCTTCTTCTTCTAATTCCTTTTATCTTTTTTTTCTGGTTATTCTTTCAAAATATGTTTAGGAAAGATAGAAATTGATATGCCAGTTACATTCTTCCGCAGAGAGCATATGGGGCAACGATGCTGTTGGCATATCAGAGCTTTGGGGTTGTGTACAGTGACCTGAGCATTTCACCTATCTATGTCTTCAAGAAGACATTCTCAGGAAGATTGAGACTCATGAGGATGATGATGAGATATTTGGTGTCCTTTCTATAGTTTTCTGGACACTGACGCTTATCCCTTTATGCAAGTACATCATCTTTGTTTTAGGCGCCGACGACGATGGCGAAGGTGCCCCCCACAAACCTTTTAAAGCATAAGGCATTTCCTCTTCCTGAATGTCTCCCTGTCCTTTTATCTCTCTATCTCAAGTTTTGTAATCGGAATTTTTGATGTGTTTATTGTTGTCCATTCTTTTCCAGGTGGAACCTTTGCTCTTTATTCACTGATGTGTAGGCACTCGAAGATGGGCCTTCTTGACACTTCCCATGCTGCTCATGAACACTTATCTGCACTGAAGTCAGAAAATCCTCACAAAGAAACAGGAGCAAGTCTTCTCATAAAAGAATTCTTTGAGAAGCACCGGAATTCTCGTATTTTACTGCTGCTTGTGGTGCTTATGGGGACTGGTATGATGGTTGGTGATGGTGTCCTGACTCCCACTATGTCAGGTAATGTTACTATCTATTGCCTTGGGCCATTCTGGTTTTGAGTAGCATGATGGTTGGTCAATGGGCAAGTGACAAGCATGTGTAGATTGACCACTGTTGTGATATTTCGTAGAAGAAAAAGGAAAGATCTAATTAGTGGTTAAGTGTTCAATCCATCATGGTGCAAAGAATTTGTCGTGTGATGAATTATGTTGGCAAGATTCATAACTAAGAAGGCATTATATATGTTAATTCATCTGTTAACAATGATTTCTAAAAACACTGATGTTTTCTGATATATTTCATTTGATGATTTAGCAGTAGAGTTTCTGGGTTGAGGCTGCCTATTCAGAAGATTTTTTATATTGTTATCATCAATTTGGGGCTTTTTCATGCCAAAAACCAATGCATCCTTGTGAGACTGTTACTATTTTCATCTTTCAGTTTTGACTGATCCATTTTTTCCTCCTGCTTGTCATGTGCATCTGCAGTACTTTCGGCTGTTTCTGGAGTCAAAATCAAATTTCCAGATCTGCACGAAGGTCAGTACAACTTGGGAAAAAGAACAAATAAGTGAAAATACGTAGTATCCTACATATCAGTTTCTAAAGTTATTGGCTTTCATGGGACTTCTGGTAGCTCTTCTCCTTTTCACAGTTACCTGGGCTAAGTTACTTGACATCAGTTTCTAAGGGTTGATATACTTTAAACAAAAATTTTCATCTGGAAGGAATCATTGTTTTCACAATTTCTTCTAGTTATGAAAATATTTGATTTTTATACACTATTATTTTAACTAGAGTTCTACCTGCTGCGCCACCAAGCGGTGCATAAAAAAAAACTTTTAAAAAAAATTAGGTCAGCCCCAACCAGATCTACATGTCTGCACCATCAGATGGAAGATCTGACGGCTAAAAGAGATTTAAAAAATGAAGATTGGATATCCTGCCCCAAAGTGGTCAGCCCATTTTTTGGGGGCAAACAGGGACATCCTATCTTTATTTTTTATTTTTTTCAACCGTCCGATCTTTTGATCCGACGGTACAGACATGTAGGTCGGATCAGGGCCAATCTGGAAAAAAAATGCTTAAAAGATCGGACGGTATAGAGGTGTAGGTCGGATCAGGGCCAATCTGGAAAAAAAACTGCTTGCAGCACCAGGCAGTTTAGCAACCTGCTGAACCACCAGCGGTGCATCAAGTGGAACTCTTTTGATTATCAGATCTACCCCCCCCCTCTCTCTCTCTCTCACACACACACACACACACACACACATACACTCACACACGCGTGAAAGGAGATTCTATAGAACTTCTCTAAGTGCTTTCTCCATTTCTATGTTGCTAAAATTTTATTTGCTTGGCAGATTGTACTGTACTGATTTCTTGTATCATCTTAATGGGCCTCTTTGCCCTTCAACATTACGGAACACACCGCATTGGGTTTCTTTTTGCTCCAATCATGATAACTTGGCTTGTGTGCATTACTGGGATTGGCATTTATAACATAGTCCACTGGAATCCTTCTATTCTGCATGCTTTGTCACCACATCATATCTACAATTTTTTCAAGAAGACCGATAAAGATGGATGGACGTCTCTTGGAGGCATCGTCCTGTGTATAACTGGTACTTGGATTTCTTTCATTAAACCATCACTAGTCATTGCTTCTTTCTCTTTGACGTGGACTGATATATAGGGCATCACTAATTAGGTGCGGAGGCAATGTTTGCTGATCTGGGACACTTCTCCAAGACTTCAATAAGAGTATGTTTTTACTTTCCCAAATATAAACTCTCATGCAAATTTGTATTCTGCAATGAAGTCTGTATCCAGTTACTTTCATTTGGAATATGAACTTGCCCTTTATGTGTATCCTAAATCCACTTGGAGTAAGTAGTAGATTAGTTTTCAACATTCCGACTCCTCTGCCATGTGCAAGATAATTCAGACTGAAAGATTAATGGTTTTCCATCTTTTGTGTCTCCTGCTAATTCTGTTCCACTACTGTGTATTGATCTTGTGATGAGCTGTACCTATGTTGATTCCTTTTCATAAAAATTTTGGATTACAGGTGGCATTCATGGGCATTGTTTACCCCTGCCTGGTTGTTGCATATATGGGTGAGGCTGCATATCTTTCAAAGCACAAGGAGGATCTTCAGAGGAGCTTTTATAAAGCTATTCCAGGTGAGGTTCTTTCCTTCTCTTAAGTCTGGATCTTTAAGGTTTTGATTGATGCCTCCCGCACAGAAATTGGAAAGCTTTTCCTCCCATTGTTTCGGTTGGGTGTTATAAATGTTTAAAAGCTTGATATAATTTTTTTTGAAAGTAGATTGTTTCGATTATTTAAATTTGGTACGTTTGATGTATGAATCTAGATATCAAGTGCAACAAGAATGTTCCTATCTTTCTCATAGTCATCATATTCATGTTACCTATGAACCTGTGGCTGATAGCAATATGAAATAAGATCAATCTTTTGCAGGAGACACAAAATCATATTGCTGCTGTTTCTATCACAATTGGAATTTAGACTAAGTGAGTGGGCCGGTGTTTTGCTTGGCTGATGCCAACTTACTGTCATCTGATACCTGTAGGACTGTGTCCAATAGCAGGATCAGGTCCATAATAGACAAAGAGACTGTGTAACGGTTTGTTTCACATTAAATTTTTCTCAGGGCAAGTTTTTCTCAACACTATTGAAGAAAGAGGGCAGGGAGAGTAGGAAGGGAGAAGGAGATGTGCTAGCATGTCATCTCAAAAAAATATCATTTTGTATTTATTTTTAATTTCCTAATATCTTTTTTGTCATCTGATTTCTTGTTTTATTTCATTAATTGGTATGTTACATTTAGGTATTTTGTTTTCTTTTGATAGTACAATTAGTTTTGAATTGTCTTCCACTTATGTCTGATAAATGCTTTTGTTCTTGTTCTACCATCAGATTCTATATTCTGGCCGGTATTTATTATTGCAACACTAGCAACTGCAGTGGGAAGTCAAGCAATAATTTCAGCCACTTTTTCAATAATCAGTCAATGTAGGGCATTCAGGTGCTTCCCACGTGTGAAAATCATACACACATCAAACCAAATTCATGGGCAGATTTACATACCAGAGGTGAACTGGGCGTTGATGCTTTTGTGCCTAGCTGTTGCAGTTGGATTCAAAGACACCGACTTGATTGGAAATGCATATGGTGTGTTCTTTCCCCTTTCTATCCATTGCTTGTAGCTTGTGGTAATTCATGCTGCCGAGTCGAGGATGACCGGCTACCATAATCTGGGTATCTGGACCAATGTCATACCAAAGTTACTGCCCCATAATGGGCATGCATGTTCACTGACCAGACTGCTTCAAATGAAATTCATGCTCCCTCCCTTAGTTGATTAGACTGCGTCAACATCGTCATATCTATTGTGTGGTCCAAGTAGTGGTGATGTTGCCAGTTCTTTATAGAGTTTCCATAGAAGGATGTAATGGGTAAGATATTCCGGTTTATTATTTGGCTTTGCACCAGATAATTCATAATAATTCTCAAATGCTTGTAGGAAGTCCTGTGATTGAGATTATCCTGCAATTTATGTAGAAAAAGAGGTTTAGAATACTGCAGAATAATAAAATATGTGGAAATATTCTTTAAAATATAAGATGTGTTATGGCCATCCTTGCCCACCTTTAACTGCCTGTGCCTTCTGAAAGTCAAATCTGTTAATTAGATCAATAGTCTCTAATGCAGGAAGGTGCGTTAATGATAAGTCTCTGTTTGGATTTAAGTTGGTACGTTAAGTTCAAAGGCAAGATAAATGCTAGTTTTCTTCTGAATTCGTCTGTTCAGGAGTAAAACTTACTGGTGTCTGAAATAGATATGGTTGCATGCATGTGTTTTTTTTTTAAATTTTGGTGATTAATTCACCTTTTGCCATTTCTGCAGGCCTTGCTGTGATCACGGTGATGTTTGTTACCACATGTCTGATGTTTCTCATTATCAGTACAGTATGGAAGCGGGGTGTTGTCGTAGCCCTTTCTTTCGTAACTATTTTTGGGTCCGTGGAGCTCCTCTACTTGTCTGCGTGCCTGGTGAAAGTGCCTCATGGTGGCTGGCTTCCGCTCGTACTATCCCTTTTCATCATGTTCATAATGTCCGTATGGCACTATGGGACTTTGAAGAAAGAAGCCTTTGAGCTTCAGAACAAGGTGTGCCTGGACAGGATCCTAAGCCTTGGCCCCGGCCTGGGTCTCACGCGTGTCCCCGGTGTCGGCCTCGTCTACTCCAACGCGGTGTCCGGTGTGCCGCCTATGTTTGCCCACTTCGTCACCAACTTCCCTGCGTTCCACCGCATCCTCATCTTTGTGTCGTTGAAGTCACTAACGGTCCCTAAAGTTCCCGTTGGGGAGCGCTTCCTGGTTGGTCGGATTGGAGCACCGGGCCACCGTCTCTTCCGGTGCATCGTCAGATATGGTTACAAGGACAGCTGGAGGGACACGTTGGACTTCGAGAACCAGTTACTGATGAAGGTTGCAGAGTTCCTGCAGCAGCAGCAGCAGCAGCAGCAGGAGGATGGCGGATCACAACAACATGGAGAAATGATGGTCGTTGGAAAACCTTCAGGGTTGGTGGTGGATGCTGTAGGTCGTCGTGCTGCTGCTGCTGCTGCTGCTAATGGGGGTGGTGGCCGGCGGAAGGCCGTCAAGTTCAGAGGGGTGGCAGTGAGAGAGGAGGTGAAGGAGCTGGCGGAGGCAAGGGAATCCGGCGTCGCCTACATGATGGGCCACACCTGTGTGTTTGCCCGTGATTCTGCCCCACTACTCCACAAGTTGGCCATCGACGTAGTGTATGGGTTCCTCCGACGGAATTGCCGGCGACCGGCAGATGAGCTCGGTATCCCTCATACATCACTGATCGAGGTGGGCATGGCGTACCGGGTATAACAAATTAACCATGGCAGCATAATGGAGAAACATTTCTCTCACTCTCACCCAGTCCCCCACGTGCCCGAGGAGAGGCTGTGGTGCAGGCAGGTGGGAGCTCCCTCCAGGAGCGACAACAATCTCTGCACGTAACTCAACTGATGCGTCATCCCATCCCATCCCAGCCCATCCCAACAACGCGGGCGGGCGGATGAGATGATGATGATTGGGTAAACCCCATTCATTGGATTATTCACTTATCTTCCATCGAGTCGGTCGGGGACTCTGCGCGGATCATAGCTATATATATATATATAGCCTTGGGAATGCGTCCCTGAACAATGCAATGCTTTTCAGGGCGACAGTTTTATTTGGGTCATATATATTATTGCGGAGAAAGTGGAAGACGACTGTAGTTAATATATTTATTTATTTACAGCGTTTTCTTTTGTTTCCCCCTTTTCTACATCATCCAATGTTTTGGGACGTGTATATATATATATATATATATATCCTCTCGAGTGGTAGCCGCCGTAACCTGGTCCCCCATCCGGCGTCTGAGGGCATATCATCCCTTTCTCTCTGATGTATGGAACTGTTGGAGCAGCACCGTGTAGGTGGCTTTGATGATTTGTCGCCCCTACAAACTCTTAAAATCACCTAATCAAAAGCATGAGAGAGTAGGGCGTTGGGATTTTTCCTTATAGATGTTCTCTTGTACCCGATAAAAAAAATTGAAGTTGCATGTTCGTCTTCGAAGAAACGCGTCTCCACGTCTATTCTGAGTATCTGTAACATATTGATTGATTGATTTTTAAGTCATCAGTTTAAGTCAGTTCAATAAATTCTCAGTTTTAACATTCTCTAGGTTTGGGAGGTGGTAGGATCGTGAAACTATGGTTGCCCCAAAGTTGTTTTGTTTTTGTTTTTGTTTTTTACCGAAAAAAGAGGCTAATGTGGAATTGTTTATAACTCTTGAAAAGAAACAGCATAGTGCGGTACACAATGTAACCTGTTAATGTCATTGTCCTTTGTACAAGTGTGTTCATCTAAAATTTCATCTTTAACAACGACAAATTAAAATTCGATAAAATTTTAAAAGGGTATTGGGTTGTTGAAACGCCAGCTCATGGTGGATGCAGATCTGCAATTCTGCATATACAGCCACACAGGAGAGAATAATGGGCAAGTGCGTTTCTTATGATGCAATTTTTGACTTTCAATGTGGGTCTATCCCTGTGTGCCGAAGACCTTAGGCTCAAAGGGAGGAGTGTGTGGCTCCTGGGTGGGCATGGGGGCTATATAAGCCTCCCCAATGGGGCACTTGGCATGCACGTCTCAGTTGGGTGGCAGGCAGGACTCTTGCACTACCACTACGTGGGCCTGCATGTAGGTCCAATATGGGGAGAGGACCCAGAGAGGACATACAACAGCTCTCGAAGTTTAGACCCAAATCCAGTCAATCTAAAGCATGTTTTGGATGTGAGAATTCACACGGGGTTTGTTAGCTGTGCTAGTTTCCCTGTCATAACCAGAAAAAAAAAAAAGAAGAGGCATGTTTTGGATCTTGGGCTACGGATAGATGTGGGTCAGCGATCAGGGCCAAGTCATTAATAAGACAAAAGAGATATGAGAGAGAGAGAGAGAGAGAGAGAGAAGGGGGGGTGGGGGGTGGGAAGACTATTCTTTGTGTCATAATGGGGAGGGGAGGAGACTTGTTCAATGTTGACGAAGACGGGTAGACAAATTTGGCTACGAAGATTCTTTCATGTAGATTGAGGTGGGCATGGCAAAATTGACCGAAGTTAGGCCAAGGCACTACCAAGGTTGCCGTTAACGTTGTTTGGGTAAACATCCTTGTCAAATCAAGGCTTCATGCCATGTATTGAGGTCCTGTTGAGAATGGCATCAAGCATTCCTAGTGTTGTGGGTAAAGGGAATCACAAATAAATATTGTTAAACAGGAAAGCACATGTAAAAGCTGGATTAATTATAACGAACATCAAGTTTTTTCGTACAAGAACACAGCACAATTGTAACATTTGTGAGTGGATTATCGTTGTCACCATTGCATGCGGCCAAATTCAAAAGAATTGGGCTCGAAGAAGCGCATCATCATATCTAACCATTCTACTCTACATGTGTCGTATATTCATCTTTGACACCCACAAGCTTCGTGTCCCTTCACCCACCACCCAAAACTTCTCCTGGGTCTTTCTCCTCCCATCTTAACATACGCCTCAAGAAGGGTGGAGGAAATATCCTTGAGTGACTGTCTCTGTCCAACTGGTTTTATGGACCAATCAGATAAATAAACTTTCAACATCATTCTGAGGCAAACAAATTAATGTGTAGTACTCCATTCGATTAGAATGTTGGTACACAAAATGCTAATGATTTTGATATGAACATCTTGGGTCAACATCATAAATGATAAGAGAGAAATGTTGATAGCTGCAGCTAAACGGGAAGGGGAGAGAGAGTTGGGAAGAAAGAGGAATCATCACATTCTGAATTGTAACACTTCTAATACAAGTTTTACATAAACTATTGAATTTCTACTAAATATATTCTTGTTATAAAAATTGCTTTACTTTTTAGTATTTCTAATCAAATATCGATTAAGATGTTTTATCAAATGATCTAAAATATGTATTGTGAGAGTTTTCCTTCACTCGTTGTGCACCGGACCCCCCCTCCCCCCATCTTTCTCTTTCACATGGCACTTAAATCAAACTACTCTTCACCTTACTGACATGACATATTGTGTGTTGTCCAAAGAAGTTTGGGCTCCCCTGTTTCTTTTCTTTCGTAGTTAACCATTGATTTACACGAAAGCGTGAGAGAGGTTTGTGGCTGGGGAGATGTCACGTCTCGACGCGGAATATCGGAACGCGACAGTTATATACATTCATGATAAACAAAGCAATAACGGCATTAAAAGAACATAGTTGTAATAGAGAAGAAATAGCCTAAAAGAAAACATCAACTTATTAATAAACATGAGACTAACAATGTTTCAACATCCACACCTTCTTACAACGCGACTCAAATAAAAGATAGAAAATTACAACTCGAAATGACCAGTCTGAGCTGACAACATACAATGACTCTTTAAAGTAACTACACAACCACATAGACCACTTCCTATGACACTAGTCCAGTCCACGCCTGCCAGGGTTCACTCCAGTCTTTACTCTTGCCTATCCCTATCTGTTTGCGTTTCATCACCAGAGCTACCTGAAAGGGGGAAAACTGAGTGAGCGAACGCTCAGTAGACAATAGCAGGCAAGTTTAAGTAATTAACCAATTAATTGAATGTCATGCGAATAAATAAACAAAACTGCAATAATCAAGAATATTGCGGACAAAGGGGTGCAGTTGAACAAATAGAATAGTGACGCACTATGGATTAGCCGATCAAGCACTTGATGTAACAAGTCATGTCGAGATAATTCTATGAAGGAATCAATTATGAATATTCACTAGGAAAAAGAATACTGAATGTCATAGATAACAAGCTAGTCATGCACTCGGTGTAATGTCTCACCATGTCATTACAACTCCCCGGGGCACTAGTACTTTTCGGGCGCTCCTCCCAGGACTAGACCGGGCCCTTATGATGCGTTGGCATTGATTTGGTGGATCCAAGATCCCAAGTAATATCTAGACATTCATTGGAATCGGCCAAAATTCCAAAGTCGAGCTATGTAACTTATCTTCGAGGATCTAGTAAAGTTCAATAATTAACTGGGAAGCCCCAAGACAGTGGCTTACCAAGGACAAGAATATATTGGAGTTGAATGCAGCACAAGCCAACCATGGCTCCGCCAATGAAGCACACACACACACAAGAAACTTGCGTAAAACAAGGTTCTAGAAGAGTAACGGTCATGCACGGACCGTAACCAGCATATAAACGGCCTATATTGGACTGCCAGGAAGTATACTGGGCCATGGCACTAGCCCAGCGCCAAGTATATTGGGCCATGGCACTAGCCCAACCCCAAGGGGGTAAAATGGTCCTCAATGGGCCGCTAGCAGATTTAAGACGGTCCCCTAGTGGGCCGTTTTGGGATGGAAAGAACCTTGGGCCACCCATCAAATGAAACAGTCTCAACTGGGCCACCCCAATTCACAAACGGTCCTCATCAGGCCGTTTAGGAATAAAAACGGTCCAGTAATGACCGCCATTAATTTGGGCCCCACAAGATTAAGGCAGTCGACCTAATGGGCTCCCAGCCCGCCCAAGATGTTGTGAAACTGAACCAGTGTAGCAACCCTGATAAAAATAAGATTTTTTTAAATAAATCAAATTAAAAATAAAAGATAAGTAAATAGATGACAAAGAGCCTAAAGAAACGCCCTTACATAAGGCGTTAATTTAAAAGGGACGCCTAGACAATAGGGCGTCAAATTTTAAACGACGGAAAAAAATAAAATTGAGGAAAGGAAATGAAACGCCCTCTACATGGGCGCGTTTACATAAGTAACGACGCTCGACAAGGCGTCAATTTAAATTCGACGCCCTCGCTTAAGACGTTAATTCAGTTCGAGTTTCGTTCGACCCAGGAGTCTATCCAGGGCAAGTTATGGATAACTACGTCGAAGGTGGAGTATGGTAAGGACTCTATCATGGAAGTATTACTTCTAATACAACTCTAACCCTAATAGGATCCCCTAAAATTCTATAAATATCCTCCTGATCGACCTAGACCGCTATTTTGGCGATCTGTTTCATCGTGCTGCTGCTGTCAACCGTGAAGAACAGGTGTTCTTCTTCCTCTGCCTTCAGTTGAGTATTTTGGAGAAAACTAATGCTTCTTCATTCTCCTGTAGGTTGCCTGCATCGAGAAGGAACTCTCGTATAGTTGAAGAACGTAGAGTTCTTCATCATCATCTTCTTCTTCTTCTTCTGCCGGTGATCAGAAGACTCTATTGCAAAACAGAGTATCGTTTCTCTTCACGTATCTCCACCCCGATAATCATCAGGTAGGTTTTCTCAAGAAACGTAGCCCAAATTAATTTAAGATCCTTAATAAAATCATATGTTGTCCATGCATATAGTATCATCATGGTTTTAAATATTTTCTGTAAAATTTTGAAAGAAGCGACCCTGACAAGGGCGCTAATTCTTGTTTTGACGCCCTACCTAGTAGTCGTCAATTTCATATAAATTGATAATTACCCATATTTAAAATTCGATATCTATGAAACCATGAACCTAATCTAATGCATGTTCATCCTGATTGAATCCTGCTAATTTTCTGGTCCTGACTATATAAATTGTTCCTGAAATTTTATTATCTGAAATTTAGAAAATTGCTGGATTAACGACCTGAACAAGGTCGTCTCTTATTGAACTGACGCCCCAGACCAGGGCGCTAATTGAAAAGTAACGCCTATGTCCAGGGCGCGTTTTTGTTAAAATTCCAGAATATTGATTTTCCGTAGAATGAAAATATTGAAGGGACGACTAATGTATAAGTCGTCAAATTGTGAATAAACGCCCCTGAGTAAGGCGTTAATTGGATAATTAATGACTTAGCTTAAGTCGCTATTTTCTGTATTACTGTTTTACACTGATTACTGTCACCGAAGGGTTTTTTTTATATATGTATATCGGCACTATATTCCAGTCCGTGAATATAGTCCCATGTTTCATGATGTTTTTATCGCACTACCCTCAATTCTCATTGACATACAAGCTCTCCATTGGACATTCCGTTCTTTTGGACTAGCAGGTTAGTCATAGAGACCTCCGTAAGACTCCTCGCAGCCTTGGATTCCCTCAAGGCCGACTGAGCTGGTTGTACCATAAAAACCCATTACACTATTTTGCCATGTCACTCTAAAGAAACATGGTATACCGGCCCTCATGTTATGCAAAGTGTGTATCATGAGAATTCTCTTAATGGGATGAGGTTATCATGCCATTTGATGCTGTTCTTGTAAACCCAATTCTATATCAACATTGTCATGATATTCTTGTAAACCCCAACTCTATATCAACATTGTTATGATATTCTTGTAAACCCCAATTCTATATTCAACATGATGTTCTTGTGGACCTCAATTCTATATTAAGAATGAGGACGTCTTGCCATTGATGTGCTGTTCATGTGGACCTCAATTCTATATAAAGAGTGTCCATACTTGTTTGTCATGGTACCCAAGTTAGGGAACCAATTCCACCTAGTTTTATCGATAATCGTGATTGTACCGTTATTATCGTCATTCTATGTCAAGTGTCATATTTTTGGACTCTATTCTATCCAAGTTATCCTACGTATCTACAAGCTTTATTCTTGAAATTCCATATTGGCTATACACAAAAGTGGATGTTAAAATACATGATTAATGCCTGCGCATATAGGGCCCGATCTGGTCCTGGGAGGAGCACCCGAAAGTACTTGTGCCCATGGGAGTTGATTGATCACGGTATTGGCATTATACCGAAGTGCATGACTAGCTTGATTGAACATTCCACAAATCTTGTACTTGTACTTGACTTGATATTACATGACTTGCGTGGCCCGAGAAAGGGTAATTGTATACTTGCTTGACTTGAAACAAAATAGCCAAATTCCAACATGACATGATGAATACACTTGCTTGAATATCTTGATATCTTTTTGATATAAGTTCTTGAAAGTTCATGACTAGTTCTTCTTGCTATCGTATTGTTATACACTCTCTCTATCTTGTCGTTTTATGCGAGCATGCATAGCTATAGTGCATTCATGAAAGATGTAATCACTTAAACCCTTGCTAGTTCTTGAGATATAATTTCCTACTGAGCGTTCGCTCACTTAGTGTTTCCCTACTTTTCAGGTAAGTCCGACGATGAGGGAACTCAAACGGATGGGAAAATCAAGAGTGAAAGAGATAGAGCTTCTTCCGTGTTATCTAGTCTTTTTCATATTTTCTTGAGTCAACCTTGTATTTTTCCTTTATTTTAGTTAGTACTTCAAGGTTTGTAATAGACATATTCTTATGAAGGAATAAAGGATTGGGTTATCTTTACTTTTGCGCATCTCTGATTTTGGTGTCGAATACACTAATACTCTGATTGACATGATTGATATAAACTCGTCGCGCATCTCCGGGTACCTTCCGCGCTCGGGGCGTGACAGTTTTTGTGGTATCAGAGCCTAGGGTATTCAATTCCTAGGAAAACCCAAGTCCAAGGATAGGTTTAACCTTTAACCGGTGAGATTGGGTAGAACCAAGGGTTAAAGTTAACATAGAAATGCTAGCTTCTAAATGAGATCACGTATTGATCTAGTTATTGTAATTGTAGGACGATGGCTGCCGAACGTGCTCAGTGGCGCAACATGCAGCGTACACTTCAAGGCATGACTCAGGTGCTGCAACAAGTAGCACAGGGAGGTGCACAACGAGCCGGAAGTCTCCACCAAGTCTTTAAAAACATGAACCCGCCTAAATTCACGGGTTCTACTGATCCGGATGACGCAGAGCACTGGATCAGGGAGACGGAGCGTATATTCCGTGTTATGCAGTGCACGGATCAAGATAAAGTCTTATTAGCTACCTTTCAGTTAGAAAGGGATGCCCGATGCTGGTGGGAGTCAGTCGAAGCTACTATAAATCAAGACCAAATTACTTGGGAAGAATTTGTTGAACATTTCAACAATAAATATTTTTCAGACCGAGTCCAAGAAAAGAAAGCTACCGAATTTGCCGCACTCAAGCAACGGTCATTATCGGTGGCGGAGTACGAGGCACAATTTTCTAGATTATCTCGGTATGCTAAGCACTTAGTTAGCACCGAGAAGATGAAAGCTAGGAGGTTCCTAATGGGCTCAGGCCCCAATATATCACACAGCTGGCGCCAATGGATATTCAGGTCTACTCAGAGATAGTAGCGCCGAGCTCAGCTATTAGAAGACGCCACGGAGCTATCAGATAGAATCCGTGGGAAGGATAAGAAAGAACAAGTTACAAGTTCGGGTTCCTTTAAACCCAACTTCAAGAAGAGGCCTAGCACTGGAGGTACTTCTTCTCAAGACCAAAAATTTAAGAAGACCAAGCCCTTTTCTATCACTACTACACCTTCGAATATAATATGCAAGCATTGTGACAAGGCTGGTCATAAAGCCGAAGAGTGCTGGAGGAAACTTGGAGCATGTCTCCGTTGCGGGAGCCGTGAGCATCGGATTCCCGATTGCCCATTACTTAATGATCAAACCGGTGACGGAAAGCGCCCGGTAACCAAGAACGCTCGTCTTCACGCAATTAAGGAGACCGAAGAAGAAGAAGGCGGACTAGTAGAAGGTACACTGAAAGTTTGTTCCAAGTATGCACATGTCTTATTTGATACGGGTGCATCACATTCTTTTATTTCCAAGAAGTTTGCTAACCCCCTACCTATGGAACCGGAATGGATGAAAATAATTTTATCTACTCCTCTCGGAAACGAAACCGATATTACTCACCATTATCAAAACTGTGAAGTCTTGGTAAAAGGAAGAAATCTTCCTATCGATCTCATATGTTTAGATCTAAAGGAGTATGATGTCATACTGGGAGCGGATTGGTTATCCAAATACCAGGCAACAGTCGATTGCCGCAATAGCAAGGTTACTTTCAAGGACTTTCCAGAACTAGTCTATTCTAGCCCTAAGAGTCGGAGCGAGTCACCTCTTATTTCGGCTCTCCGAGCTAGCAAGCTAATAAGGAAAGGATGTGTATCTTTCCTTGCATTTGTCACGATTAAGGAGGCTCAGGAAACTAAGATAGAAGATATCCCAGTTGTGCAAGAATTTCCGGATGTGTTTCCGGAAGATTTGCCTGGATTACCCCCGCAAAGAGAAGTGGCCTTCACCATCGATTTAGTTCCTGGTGCGGGTCCAGTTTCTAAGGCACCGTATAGAATGTCCCCTGCTGAACTCAAGGAGTTAAAGGAGCAATTGATGGAACTCATTAAGAAAGGATTCATAAGACCAAGTACTTCCCCATGGGGAGCGCCTGTATTATTTGTAAAGAAGAAAGATGGATCCATGAGGTTATGCATCGACTATCGACAGTTGAATCATCTCACTATCAAAAACAAGTATCCACTGCCGAGAATCGATGAGTTGTTTGATCAAATTTCAGGATCCAAGTACTTTTCCAAAATTGATCTCAGGTCAGGATATCATCAGTTAAGAATCAAGGATGAAGACATTCATAAGACTGCATTCAGAAGCAGGTACGGCCATTATGAATTTGTTGTTATGCCTTTTGGACTAACGAATGCCCCTGCTACCTTTATGCAGTTAATGAATAGTATATTCATGCCTTATTTAGATCAATTCGTGGTGGTCTTCATCGATGATGTATTAATTTATTCCAAGACTAAGGAAGAGCATGAGGAGCATTTGAGGATTGCATTACAAATATTAAGGGCAAACCAATTATATGCAAAACTCAGCAAGTGTGAATTCTGGCTTGAGGAAGTGACTTTTCTCGGACATGTTATATCAAAAGATGGCTTATCAGTAGATCCATCAAAAGTTGAAGCTGTAAGAAATTGGGAAAGACCGACCAATGCTAGCGAGATCCGAAGTTTCTTAGGTCTTGCGGCTATTACAGGCGATTCATCAAAGATTTCTCTAAGATCGCGTACCACTTACGAGGTTAACTCGCAAGGAGATCCGTTACGAATGGAGTGAGGAATGTGAAAGAAGCTTCCAAACTCTCAAGGATCATCTTACTACAGCTCCTGTCTTAGCTTTACCAATGGAAGGAGAGAAATTCGAGGTATACACTGATGCTTCTGGCATTGGCCTCGGATGTGTTCTAATGCAACAAGGAAAGGTTATAGCTTACTCTTCTCGTCAATTAAAGAAGCATGAAGAGAACTACCCCGTCCATGACTTAGAATTAGCCGCGGTAGTATTTGCACTAAAGATCTGGAGACATTATCTATATGGAGTGCAGTTTACTGTATACTCCGATCACAAGAGTCTCAAGTATCTTTTCTCTCAAAAGGAACTAAATATGAGGCAAAGACGTTGGCTAGAATATCTCAAGGACTTCGACTTCAATATACAATATCATCCCGGAAAGGGTAATCATGTAGCAGATGCCCTTAGTCGAAAGCCGAGAGCACTGTTAGCCAATTGTATGATTCAAGAATGGAAATTGCTGGAGCAATTCTCTGAACTCAATATAAGCATGGACACAGACTTCAAAAGTGTCACATTGTCTCACATAAGCATTCGTTCGGACCTATTAACTGAAACACAAGCACTTCAGGATGATGACCCAATATTAGTGAGAATCAAGGCAAACTGGAAGGACAATCTGATTTCCAAATAACTTGTGAAGGAAGATTAATGTTCAGGAATAGAACTTGCATACCGGATTGTCCCGAGTTAAAGAAGAAGATCTTAGATGAAGCTCATAGATCAAGGTACACGATTCATCCTGGATCAACCAAAATGTACCAAGATGTGAAGAGGAATTTTTGGTGGCCCAACATGAAAAGGGAAATAGCAGACTATGTATCACGCTGTCTCACTTGCCAACAGGTCAAGGCGGAACACCAAAAGCCTGCTGGAAAATTACATCCTCTAGATATTCCCAAATGGAAGTGGGAGAATATTAGCATGGATTTCATTATGGGTTTATCTAAATCAAAAGGAGGACATGATGGAATATGGGTTATTATTGACCGATTGACTAAATCGGCGCATTTCTTGCCAATAAAGAGCCGATGGTCAGTTGATGTTTTGGCTGCATTATACATCAAGGAAATAGTCAGATTACATGGCATTCCTGTTTCAATCGTGTCTGACAGAGATCCCCGTTTTACTTCTCATTTTTGGAAGGGACTACAACATTCGTTGGGAACAAGGCTTAACTTTAGTACAGCTTTTCATCCTCAAACGGATGGTCAGACCGAGAGAACTAATCAGGTGGTTGAAGATATGCTCAGAGCTTGCATCATTGATTTCGATGGAAGCTGGCATGATCACTTGCCGTTGGTGGAATTTGCATACAATAATAGCTACCAGGCAAGTATACAAATGGCACCTTTCGAAGCTTTATACGGAAGGAGTTGCCGATCACCCTTATGCTGGGACGAAGTTGGAGAGAAACAACTATAGGTCCAGACATGGTAAGGGATACCACTGAGAAGATACAATTGATTAGAGAAAGACTGCAAGTTGCTCAGTCTAGGCAAAAGGCTTATGCCGATACAAGAAGGAGAGATCTTGAATTCCAAGTTGGAGATCATGTATTTCTCAAGATATCGCCTGGACGTGGAATACAGAGATTTGGTGTTAAGGGCAAGCTTACACCAAGATTCATCGGACCCTTCGAGATACTGGAACGAGTTGGCGAGGTTGCTTATCGCATCGCATTGCCTCCTCAATTGTCTGATGTTCATAATGTGTTCCACATATCTATGTTGAAGAAGTATGTACACGATCCATCACATATTATTGAACATGGAGACTTAGTTATCCAGAAGGATCTCACATATGAGCAGAAGCCCATAAAGATACTAGATCGTGAAGTACGTACCCTAAGGAATAAGGCTATTCCCATGCTTAAGGTACAATGGAATAAGAACTCCGAACATGAAGCTACATGGGAGACCGAGGAATCCATGAGGAAGCGATTTCCAGAATTATTTTAAGGTATATATTCTACACTCTCCACTTATATATACTATTGAATTTGGGGACCAAATTCTTTTAAGTGGGGGAGGGTGTAGCAACCCTGATAAAAATAAGATTTTTAAATAAATCAAATTAAATAAAAGATAAGTAATAGATGACAAAGAGCCTAAATGGGTAAATCATTAATCAAGAAGACATAACGCCTTTGGTCAAGGCGCGACTTCGAAAAGAAACGCCCTTACATAAGGCGTTAATTTAAAAGGGACGCCTAGACAATAGGGCGTCAAATTTCAAACGACGGGAAAAATAAAATTGAGGAAAGGAAATGAAACGCCCTCTACATGGGCGCGTTTACATAAGTAACGACGCTCGACAAGGCGTCAATTTAAATTCGACGCCCTCGCTTAAGACGTTAATTCAGTTCGAGTTTCGTTCGACCCAGGAGTCTATCCAGGGCAAGTTATGGATAACTACGTCGAAGGTGGAGTATGGTAAGGACTCTATCATGGAAGTATTACTTCCAATACAACTCTAACCCTAATAGGATCCCCTAAAATTCTATAAATATCCTCCCGATCGACCTAGACCGCTATTTTGGCGATCTGTTTCATCGTGCTGCTGCTGTCAACCGTAAAGAACATGTGTTCTTCTTCCACTGCCTTCAGTTGAGTATTTTGGAGAAAACTAATGCTTCTTCATTCTCCTGTAGGTTGCCTGCATCGAGAAGGAACTCTCGTATAGTTGAAGAACGTAGAGTTCTTCATCATCATCTTCTTCTTCTTCTGCCGGTGATCAGAAGACTCTGTTGCAAAATAGAGTATCGTTTCTCTTCACGTATCTCCACCCCGATAATCATCAGGTAGGTTTTCTCAAGAAACGTAGCCCAAATTAATTTAAGATCCTTAATAAAATCATATGTTGTCCATGCATATAGTATCATCATGGTTTTAAATATTTTCTGTAAAATTTTGAAAGAAGCGACCCTGACAAGGGCGCTAATTCTTGTTTTGACGCCCTACCTAGTAGTCGTCAATTTCATATAAATTGATAATTACCCATGTTTAAAATTCGATATCTATGAAACCATGAACCTAATCTAATGCATGTTCATCCTGATTGAATCCTGCTAATTTTCTGGTCCTGACTATATAAATTGTTCCTGAAATTTTATTATCTGAAATTTGGAAAATTGCTGGATTAACGACCTGAACAAGGTCGTCTCTTATTGAACTGACGCCCCAGACCAGGGCGCTAATTGAAAAGTAACGCCTCTGTCCAGGGCGCGTTTTTGTTAAAATTCCAGAATATTGATTTTCCGTAGAATGGAAATATTGAAGGGACGACTAATGTATAAGTCGTCAAATTGTGAATAAACGCCCCTGAGTAAGGCGTTAATTGGATAATTAATGACTTAGCTTAAGTCGCTATTTTCTGTATTACTGTTTTACACTGATTACTGTCACCGAAGGATTTTTTTTATATATATATATCGGCACTATATTCCAGTCCGTGAATATAGTCTCATGTTTCATGATGTTTTTATCGCACTACCCTTAATTCTCATTGACATACAAGCTCTCCATTGGACATTCCGTTCCTTTGGACTAGCAAGTTAGTCATAGAGACCTTCGTAAGACTCCTCGCAGCCTTGGATTCCCTCAAGGCCGACTGAGCTGGTTGTACCATAAAAACCCATTACACTATTTTGCCATGTCACTCTAAAGAAACATGGTATACCGGCCCTCATGTTATGCAAAGTGTGTATCATGAGAATTCTCTTAATGGGATGAGGTTATCATGCCATTTGATGCTGTTCTTGTAAACCCCAATTCTATATCAACATTGTCATGATATTCTTGTAAACTCCAACTCTATATCAACATTATTATGATGTTCTTGTAAACCCCAATTCTATATTCAAGATGATGTTCTTGTGGACCTCAATTCTATATTAAGAATGAGGACGTCTTGCCATTGATGTGCTGTTCATGTGGACCTCAATTCTATATAAAGAGTGTCCATACTTGTTTGTCATGGTACCCAAGTTAGGGAACCAATTCCACCTAGTTTTATCGATAATCGTGATTGTACCGTTATTATCGTCATTCTATGTCAAGTGTCATATTTTTGGACTCTATTCTATCCAAGTTATCCTACGTATCTACAAGCTTTATTCTTGAAATTCCATATTGGCTATACACAAAAGTGGATGTTAAAATACATGATTAATGCCTGCGCATATAGGGCCCGATCTGGTCCTGGGAGGAGCACCCGAAAGTACTTGTGCCCATGGGAGTTGATTGATCACGGTATTGGCATTATACCGAAGTGCATGACTAGCTTGATTGAACATTCCACAAATCTTGTACTTGTACTTGACTTGATATTACATGACTTGCGTGGCCCGAAAAGGGTAATTGTATACTTGCTTGCTTGAAACAAAATAGCCAAATTCCAACATGACATGATGAGTTACACTTGCTTGAATATCTTGATATCTTTTTGATATAAGTTCTTGAAAGTTCATGACTAGTTCTTCTTGCTATCGTATTGTTATACACTCTCTCTATCTTGTCGTTTTATGCGAGCATGCATAGCTATAGTGCATTCATGAAAGATGTAATTACTTAAACCCCTTGCTAGTTCTTGAGATATAATTTCCTACTGAGCGTTCGCTCACTTAGTGTTTCCCTACTTTTCAGGTAAGTCCGACGATGAGGGAACTCAAACGGATGGGGAAAATCAAGAGTGAAAGAGATAGAGCTTCTTCCGTGTTATCTAGTCTTTTTCATATTTTCTTGAGTCAACCTTGTATTTTTCCTTTATTTTAGTTAGTACTTCAAAGGTTTGTAATAGACATATTCTTATGAAGGAATAAAGGATTGGGTTATCTTTATTTTGCGCATCTCTGATTTTGGTGTCGAATACACTAATACTCTGATTGACATGATTGATATAAACTCGTCGCGCATCTCCGGGTACCTTCCGCGCTCGGGACGTGACAACCAGGGTCCAGCCCACACCTCTCAGGTCAAACCATAGGCGATTTGGTCAACTTAGACATAGCTAGGTTGATGGGAAACAAGGAAGACGACCAGCAGAACCTCGCTCGTGGCCAGCAAGAAAACGGTCATGACTAGACCACTTAAAGCACCAGGCGGTCTAGCCCAAGGCCGCCTTTAAGCCAAGACAGACCCGAAGTCCGGGCTGTAAAACAGGCGATTCGATCGAGTAATTGGGTGCAGGTCTTGAGGGTACAACCCACCCGGCATCCTAGTGGGAATCTCAGGCTCGCGGGGGCTTACGGAGGTCTCATAATGG